>CM065591.1:254412907-255052907 GCA_033119425.1 Bufotes viridis
CAGCCTGTCCAATCAAAGTTCTGTGCTAGCACTAAATGAACTTAGCACCTCTGTAACAGCCCTACATGCTGCAGGAATCCAAAAGCAGGTTCCAACCCAGTATTTTAATACAGCTATAGTGAAAAGTGCTCATAAACTAGGTTTTCTCCTTGCTGACTTATGTGGTTGCAATCCAATCCCTTGCCAACATTTCTTATTCATTGAAATGAGAGCTGTGTTTAACTGGAAATCAAAATGGCAGCCTCCAGAAAATAAATATGGCAGCCTCCATAAAAATTTCAATAGACGGAACACTGAGCGTGTCACAAATGAACCCTTCAGCATACATGGATGATGACATCACAATTGACCCTTACTGTTTTCCTCCCTGGCAGCAGCCATGATGCTTCATTCTTCAGTCAGGTGTGGATCCATGCACCTCATCAGGTAAGGGCACCAATCAACAGGTAAGGGCACGTTTTTGTGTGTGTCAAACGAAGGTGTCAGATTATGGAAGATTTGTTTGAGGGAACAAGTGGCGCTTCTGTGCAGATTGGAATACTGTCCAGGGTCTATTAGCAAGCCCAGAACACAAAAGCCTTCTTAATTGTTCCTGATGGTATGGAAAAATGAACTCTTAGAGTAACTCTCGTTACCCCCTTTCGCAACACAGGAATAGAAAGTGGCCAAGACAGAGCTAAGCCTTTTCTGTTTCTTGCTTTTTGGCCGCTGAAATGCAGATGCAGTTCAGCTTAGCTACTGTAACTCACCACCTCTCATGAGATACCATACCTTGTATGCATTTTTGGAGTTGGCAGAATGAGAATGCACCAGCCTGTCCAATCAAAGTTCTGTGCTAGCACTAAATGAACTTAGCACCTCTGTAACTGCCCTACATGCTGCAGGAATCCAAAAGCAGGTTCCAACCCAGTATTTTAATGCAGCTATAGTGAAAAGTGCTCATAAACTAGGTTTTGTCCTTGCTGACTTATGTGGTTGCAATCCAATCCCTTGCCAACATTTCTTATTCATTGAAATGACAGCTGTGTTTATCTGCAAATCAAAATGGCAGCCTCCAGAAAATAAATATGGCAGCCTCCATAAAAATTTCAATAGACGGAACACTGAGCGTGTCACAATGGAACCCTTCAGCATACATGGATGATGACATCACAATGGACCCTTACTGTTTTCCTCCCTGGCAGCAGCCATGATGCTTCATTCTTCAGTCAGGTGTGGATCCATGCACCTCAACAGGTATGGGCACCAATCAACAGGTAAGGGCACGTTTTTGTGTGTGTCAAACGAAGGTGTCAGATTATGGAAGATTTGTTTGAGGGAACAAGTGGCGCTTCTGTGCAGATTGGAATACTGTCCAGCGTCTATTAGCAAGCCCAGAACACAAAAGCCTTCTTAACTGTTCCTGATGGTATGGAAAAATGAACTCTTAGAGTAACCCTCGTTACCCGCTTTCACAACACAGGAATAAAAAATGGCCAAGACAGAGCTTAGCCTTTTCTGTTTCTTGCTTTTTGGCCGCTGAAATGCAGGTGCAGTTCAGCTTAGCTTCTGCAACTCACCACCTCTCATGAGATACCATACATTTTATGCATTTTTGGCAGAATGAGAATGCACCAGCCTGTCCAATGAAAGTTCTGTGCTAGCACTAAATGAACTTAGCACCTCTGTAACTGCCCTACATGCTGCAGGAATCTAAAAGCAGGTTCCAACCCAGTATTTTAATGCAGCTATAGTGAAAAGTGCTCATAAACTAGGTTTTGTCCTTGCTGACTTATGTGGTTGCAATCCAATCCCTTGCCAACATTTCTTATTCATTGAAATGACAGATGTGTTTATCTGTAAATCAAAATGGCTGCCTCCAGAAAATCAATATGGCAGCCTCCATAAAAATTTCAAGAGACAGAACACTTAGCGTGTCACAATGGTACCCTTCAGCATACATGGATGATGACATCACAATGGACCCTTACTGTTTTCCTCCCTGGCAGCAGCCATGATGCTTCATTCTTCAGTCAGGTGTGGATCCATGCACCTCAACAGGTATGGGCACCAATCAACAGGTAAGGGCACGTTTTTGTGTGTGTCAAACGAAGGTGTCAGATTATGGAAGATTTGTTTGAGGGAACAAGTGGCGCTTCTGTGCAGATTGGAATACTGTCCAGCGTCTATTAGCAAGTCCAGAACACAAAAGCCTTCTTAACTGTTCCTGATGGTATGGAAAAATGAACTCTTAGAGTAACCCTCGTTACCCGCTTTCACAACACAGGAATAGAAAGTGGCCAAGACAGAGCTAAGCCTTTTCTGTTTCTTGCTTTTTGGCCGCTGAAATGCAGGTGCAGTTCAGCTTAGCTTCTGCAACTCACCACCTCTCATGAGATACCATACATTTTATGCATTTTTGGCAGAATGAGAATGCACCAGCCTGTCCAATCAAAGTTCTGTGCTAGCACTAAATGAACTTAGCACCTCTGTAACAGCCCTACATGCTGCAGGAATCCAAAAGCAGGTTCCAACCCAGTATTTTAATACAGCTATAGTGAAAAGTGCTCATAAACTAGGTTTTCTCCTTGCTGACTTATGTGGTTGCAATCCAATCCCTTGCCAACATTTCTTATTCTTTGAAATGAGAGCTGTGTTTAACTGGAAATCAAAATGGCAGCCTCCAGAAAATAAATATGGCAGCCTCCATAAAAATTTCAATAGACGGAACACTGAGCGTGTCACAAATGAACCCTTCAGCATACATGGATGATGACATCACAATTGACCCTTACTGTTTTCCTCCCTGGCAGCAGCCATGATGCTTCATTCTTCAGTCAGGTGTGGATCCATGCACCTCATCAGGTAAGGGCACCAATCAACAGGTAAGGGCACGTTTTTGTGTGTGTCAAACGAAGGTGTCAGATTATGGAAGATTTGTTTGAGGGAACAAGTGGCGCTTCTGTGCAGATTGGAATACTGTCCAGCGTCTATTAGCAAGCCCAGAACACAAAAGCCTTCTTAACTGTTCCTGATGGTATGGAAAAATGAACTCTTAGAGTAACTCTCGTTACCCCCTTTCGCAACACAGGAATAGAAAGTGGCCAAGACAGAGCTAAGCCTTTTCTGTTTCTTGCTTTTTGGCCGCTGAAATGCAGATGCAGTTCAGCTTAGCTTCTGCAACTCACCACCTCTCATGAGATACCATACCTTGTATGCATTTTTGGAGTTGGCAGAATGAGAATGCACCAGCCTGTCCAATCAAAGTTCTGTGCTAGCACTAAATGAACTTAGCACCTCTGTAACTGCCCTACATGCTGCAGGAATCCAAAAGCAGGTTCCAACCCAGTATTTTAATGCAGCTATAGTGAAAAGTGCTCATAAACTAGGTTTTGTCCTTGCTGACTTATGTGGTTGCAATCCAATCCCTTGCCAACATTTCTTATTCATTGAAATGACAGCTGTGTTTATCTGCAAATCAAAATGGCTGCCTCCAGAAAATCAATATGGCAGCCTCCATAAAAATTTCAATAGACAGAACACTGAGCGTGTCACAATGGTACCCTTCAGCATACATGGATGATGACATCACAATGGACCCTTGCTGTTTTCCTCCCTGGCAGCAGCCATGATGCTTCATTCTTCAGTCAGGTGTGGATCCATGCATCTCAACTGGTAAGGGCACCAATCAACAGGTAAGGGCACGTTTTTGTGTGTGTGAAACGAAGGTGTCAGATAATGGAAGATTTGTTTGAGGGAACAAGTGGCGCTTCTGTGCAGATTGGAATACTGTCCAGCGTCTATTAGCAAGCCCAGAACACAAAAGCCTTCTTAACTGTTCCTGATGGTATGGAAAAATGAACTCTTAGAGTAACCCTCATTACCTGCTTTCACAACACAGGAATAGAAAGTGGCCAAGACAGAGCTAAGCCTTTTCTGTTTCTTGCTTTTTGGCCGCTGAAATGCAGGTGCAGTTCAGCTTAGCTTCTGCAACTCACCACCTCTCATGAGATACCATACATTTTATGCATTTTTGGCAGAATGAGAATGTACCAGCCTGTCCAATCAAAGTTCTGTGCTAGCACTAAATGAACTTAGCACCTCTGTAACTGCCATACATGCTGCAGGAATCCAAAAACAGGTTCCAACCCAGTATTTTAATGCAGCTATAGTGAAAAGTGCTTATAAACTAGGTTTTGTCATTGCTGACTTATGTGGTTGCAATCCAATCCCTTGCCAACATTTCTTATTCATTGAAATGACAGCTGTGTTTAACTGGAAATCAAAATGGCAGCCTCCAGAAAATAAATATGGCAGCCTCCATAAAAATTTCAATAGACGGAACACTGAGCGTGTCACAATGGAACCCTTCAGCATACATGGATGATGACATCACAATGGACCCTTACTGTTTTCCTCCCTGGCAGCAGCCATGATGCTTCATTCTTCAGTCAGGTGTGGATCCATGCACCTCAACAGGTATGGGCACCAATCAACAGGTAAGGGCACGTTTTTGTGTGTGTCAAACGAAGGTGTCAGATTATGGAAGATTTGTTTGAGGGAACAAGTGGCGCTTCTGTGCAGATTGGAATACTGTCCAGCGTCTATTAGCAAGCCCAGAACACAAAAGCCTTCTTAACTGTTCCTGATGGTATGGAAAAATGAACTCTTAGAGTAACCCTCGTTACCCGCTTTCACAACACAGGAATAAAAAATGGCCAAGACAGAGCTTAGCCTTTTCTGTTTCTTGCTTTTTGGCCGCTGAAATGCAGGTGCAGTTCAGCTTAGCTTCTGCAACTCACCACCTCTCATGAGATACCATACATTTTATGCATTTTTGGCAGAATGAGAATGCACCAGCCTGTCCAATGAAAGTTCTGTGCTAGCACTAAATGAACTTAGCACCTCTGTAACTGCCCTACATGCTGCAGGAATCTAAAAGCAGGTTCCAACCCAGTATTTTAATGCAGCTATAGTGAAAAGTGCTCATAAACTAGGTTTTGTCCTTGCTGACTTATGTGGTTGCAATCCAATCCCTTGCCAACATTTCTTATTCATTGAAATGACAGATGTGTTTATCTGGAAATCAAAATGGCTGCCTCCAGAAAATCAATATGGCAGCCTCCATAAAAATTTCAAGAGACAGAACACTTAGCGTGTCACAATGGTACCCTTCAGCATACATGGATGATGACATCACAATGGACCCTTACTGTTTTCCTCCCTGGCAGCAGCCATGATGCTTCATTCTTCAGTCAGGTGTGGATCCATGCACCTCAACAGGTATGGGCACCAATCAACAGGTAAGGGCACGTTTTTGTGTGTGTCAAACGAAGGTGTCAGATTATGGAAGATTTGTTTGAGGGAACAAGTGGCGCTTCTGTGCAGATTGGAATACTGTCCAGCGTCTATTAGCAAGTCCAGAACACAAAAGCCTTCTTAACTGTTCCTGATGGTATGGAAAAATGAACTCTTAGAGTAACCCTCGTTACCCGCTTTCACAACACAGGAATAGAAAGTGGCCAAGACAGAGCTAAGCCTTTTCTGTTTCTTGCTTTTTGGCCGCTGAAATGCAGGTGCAGTTCAGCTTAGCTTCTGCAACTCACCACCTCTCATGAGATACCATACATTTTATGCATTTTTGGCAGAATGAGAATGCACCAGCCTGTCCAATCAAAGTTCTGTGCTAGCACTAAATGAACTTAGCACCTCTGTAACAGCCCTACATGCTGCAGGAATCCAAAAGCAGGTTCCAACCCAGTATTTTAATACAGCTATAGTGAAAAGTGCTCATAAACTAGGTTTTCTCCTTGCTGACTTATGTGGTTGCAATCCAATCCCTTGCCAACATTTCTTATTCATTGAAATGAGAGCTGTGTTTAACTGGAAATCAAAATGGCAGCCTCCAGAAAATAAATATGGCAGCCTCCATAAAAATTTCAATAGACGGAACACTGAGCGTGTCACAAATGAACCCTTCAGCATACATGGATGATGACATCACAATTGACCCTTACTGTTTTCCTCCCTGGCAGCAGCCATGATGCTTCATTCTTCAGTCAGGTGTGGATCCATGCACCTCATCAGGTAAGGGCACCAATCAACAGGTAAGGGCACGTTTTTGTGTGTGTCAAACGAAGGTGTCAGATTATGGAAGATTTGTTTGAGGGAACAAGTGGCGCTTCTGTGCAGATTGGAATACTGTCCAGCGTCTATTAGCAAGCCCAGAACACAAAAGCCTTCTTAACTGTTCCTGATGGTATGGAAAAATGAACTCTTAGAGTAACTCTCGTTACCCCCTTTCGCAACACAGGAATAGAAAGTGGCCAAGACAGAGCTAAGCCTTTTCTGTTTCTTGCTTTTTGGCCGCTGAAATGCAGATGCAGTTCAGCTTAGCTTCTGCAACTCACCACCTCTCATGAGATACCATACCTTGTATGCATTTTTGGAGTTGGCAGAATGAGAATGCACCAGCCTGTCCAATCAAAGTTCTGTGCTAGCACTAAATGAACTTAGCACCTCTGTAACTGCCCTACATGCTGCAGGAATCCAAAAGCAGGTTCCAACCCAGTATTTTAATGCAGCTATAGTGAAAAGTGCTCATAAACTAGGTTTTGTCCTTGCTGACTTATGTGGTTGCAATCCAATCCCTTGCCAACATTTCTTATTCATTGAAATGACAGCTGTGTTTATCTGCAAATCAAAATGGCTGCCTCCAGAAAATCAATATGGCAGCCTCCATAAAAATTTCAATAGACAGAACACTGAGCGTGTCACAATGGTACCCTTCAGCATACATGGATGATGACATCACAATGGACCCTTGCTGTTTTCCTCCCTGGCAGCAGCCATGATGCTTCATTCTTCAGTCAGGTGTGGATCCATGCATCTCAACTGGTAAGGGCACCAATCAACAGGTAAGGGCACGTTTTTGTGTGTGTCAAACGAAGGTGTCAGATAATGGAAGATTTGTTTGAGGGAACAAGTGGCGCTTCTGTGCAGATTGGAATACTGTCCAGCGTCTATTAGCAAGCCCAGAACACAAAAGCCTTCTTAACTGTTCCTGATGGTATGGAAAAATGAACTCTTAGAGTAACCCTCGTTACCCGCTTTCACAACACAGGAATAGAAAGTGGCCAAGACAGAGCTAAGCCTTTTCTGTTTCTTGCTTTTTGGCCGCTGAAATGCAGGTGCAGTTCAGCTTAGCTTCTGCAACTCACCACCTCTCATGAGATACCATACATTTTATGCATTTTTGGCAGAATGAGAATGTACCAGCCTGTCCAATCAAAGTTCTGTGCTAGCACTAAATGAACTTAGCACCTCTGTAACTGCCATACATGCTGCAGGAATCCAAAAGCAGGTTCCAACCCAGTATTTTAATGCAGCTATAGTGAAAAGTGCTCATAAACTAGGTTTTGTCCTTGCTGACTTATGTGGTTGCAATCCAATCCCTTGCCAACATTTCTTATTCATTGAAATGACAGCTGTGTTTAACTGGAAATCAAAATGGCAGCCTCCAGAAAATAAATATGGCAGCCTCCATAAAAATTTCAATAGACGGAACACTGAGCGTGTCACAATGGAACCCTTCAGCATACATGGATGATGACATCACAATGGACCCTTACTGTTTTCCTCCCTGGCAGCAGCCATGATGCTTCATTCTTCAGTCAGGTGTGGATCCATGCACCTCAACAGGTATGGGCACCAATCAACAGGTAAGGGCACGTTTTTGTGTGTGTCAAACGAAGGTGTCAGATTATGGAAGATTTGTTTGAGGGAACAAGTGGCGCTTCTGTGCAGATTGGAATACTGTCCAGCGTCTATTAGCAAGCCCAGAACACAAAAGCCTTCTTAACTGTTCCTGATGGTATGGAAAAATGAACTCTTAGAGTAACCCTCGTTACCCGCTTTCACAACACAGGAATAGAAAGTGGCCAAGACAGAGCTTAGCCTTTTCTGTTTCTTGCTTTTTGGCCGCTGAAATGCAGGTGCAGTTCAGCTTAGCTTCTGCAACTCACCACCTCTCATGAGATACCATACATTTTATGCATTTTTGGCAGAATGAGAATGCACCAGCCTGTCCAATCAAAGTTCTGTGCTAGCACTAAATGAACTTAGCACCTCTGTAACTGCCCTACATGCTGCAGGAATCTAAAAGCAGGTTCCAACCCAGTATTTTAATGCAGCTATAGTGAAAAGTGCTCATAAACTAGGTTTTGTCCTTGCTGACTTATGTGGTTGCAATCCAATCCCTTGCCAACATTTCTTATTCATTGAAATGACAGCTGTGTTTATCTGGAAATCAAAATGGCTGCCTCCAGAAAATCAATATGGCAGCCTCCATAAAAATTTCAAGAGACAGAACACTGAGCGTGTCACAATGGTACCCTTCAGCATACATGGATGATGACATCACAATGGACCCTTACTGTTTTCCTCCCTGGCAGCAGCCATGATGCTTCATTCTTCAGTCAGGTGTGGATCCATGCACCTCAACAGGTATGGGCACCAATCAACAGGTAAGGGCACGTTTTTGTGTGTGTCAAACGAAGGTGTCAGATTATGGAAGATTTGTTTGAGGGAACAAGTGGCGCTTCTGTGCAGATTGGAATACTGTCCAGCGTCTATTAGCAAGCCCAGAACACAAAAGCCTTCTTAACTGTTCCTGATGGTATGGAAAAATGAACTCTTAGAGTAACCCTCGTTACCCGCTTTCACAACACAGGAATAGAAAGTGGCCAAGACAGAGCTAAGCCTTTTCTGTTTCTTGCTTTTTGGCCGCTGAAATGCAGGTGCAGTTCAGCTTAGCTTCTGCAACTCACCACCTCTCATGAGATACCATACATTTTATGCATTTGGTTGGCAGAATGAGAATGCACCAGCCTGTCCAATCAAAGTTCTGTGCTAGCACTAAATGAACTTAGCACCTCTGTAACTGCCCTACATGCTGCAGGAATCCAAAAGCAGGTTCCAACCCAGTATTTTAATGCAGCTATAGTGAAAAGTGCTCATAAACTAGGTTTTGTCCTTGCTGACTTATGTGGTTGCAATCCAATCCCTTGCCAACATTTCTTATTCATTGAAATGACAGCTGTGTTTATCTGGAAATCAAAATGGCAGCCTCCAGAAAATAAATATGGCAGCCTCCATAAAAATTTCAATAGACGGAACACTGAGCGTGTCACAATGGTACCCTTCAGCATACATGGATGATGACATCACAATGGACCCTTACTGTTTTCCTCCCTGGCAGCAGCCATGATGCTTCATTCTTCAGTCAGGTGTGGATCCATGCACCTCAACAGGTAAGGGCACCAATCAACAGGTAAGGGCACGTTTTTGTGTGTGTCAAACGAAGGTGTCAGATTATGGAAGATTTGTTTGAGGGAACAAGTGGCGCTTCTGTGCAGATTGGAATACTGTCCAGCGTCTATTAGCAAGCCCAGAACACAAAAGCCTTCTTAACTGTTCCTGATGGTATGGAAAAATGAACTCTTAGAGTAACCCTCGTTACCCGCTTTCGCAACACAGGAATAGAAAGTGGCCAAGACAGAGCTAAGCCTTTTCTGTTTCTTGCTTTTTGGCCGCTGAAATGCAGGTGCAGTTCAGCTTAGCTTCTGCAACTCACCACCTCTCATGAGATACCATACATTTTATGCATTTTTGAGTTGGCAGAATGAGAATGCACCAGCCTGTCCAATCAAAGTTCTGTGCTAGCACTAAATGAACTTAGCACCTCTGTAACTGCCCTACATGCTGCAGGAATCCAAAAGCAGGTTCCAACCCAGTATTTTAATGCAGCTATAGTGAAAAGTGCTCATAAACTAGGTTTTGTCCTTGCTGACTTATGTGGTTGCAATCCAATCCCTTGCCAACATTTCTTATTCATTGAAATGACAGCTGTGTTTATCTGCAAATCAAAATGGCAGCCTCCAGAAAATAAATATGGCAGCCTCCATAAAAATTTCAATAGACGGAACACTGAGCGTGTCACAATGGAACCCTTCAGCATACATGGATGATGACATCACAATGGACCCTTACTGTTTTCCTCCCTGGCAGCAGCCATGATGCTTCATTCTTCAGTCAGGTGTGGATCCATGCACCTCAACAGGTATGGGCACCAATCAACAGGTAAGGGCACGTTTTTGTGTGTGTCAAACGAAGGTGTCAGATTATGGAAGATTTGTTTGAGGGAACAAGTGGCGCTTCTGTGCAGATTGGAATACTGTCCAGCGTCTATTAGCAAGCCCAGAACACAAAAGCCTTCTTAACTGTTCCTGATGGTATGGAAAAATGAACTCTTAGAGTAACCCTCGTTACCCGCTTTCACAACACAGGAATAGAAAGTGGCCAAGACAGAGCTTAGCCTTTTCTGTTTCTTGCTTTTTGGCCGCTGAAATGCAGGTGCAGTTCAGCTTAGCTTCTGCAACTCACCACCTCTCATGAGATACCATACATTTTATGCATTTTTGGCAGAATGAGAATGCACCAGCCTGTCCAATCAAAGTTCTGTGCTAGCACTAAATGAACTTAGCACCTCTGTAACTGCCCTACATGCTGCAGGAATCTAAAAGCAGGTTCCAACCCAGTATTTTAATGCAGCTATAGTGAAAAGTGCTCATAAACTAGGTTTTGTCCTTGCTGACTTATGTGGTTGCAATCCAATCCCTTGCCAACATTTCTTATTCATTGAAATGACAGATGTGTTTATCTGGAAATCAAAATGGCTGCCTCCAGAAAATCAATATGGCAGCCTCCATAAAAATTTCAATAGACAGAACACTGAGCGTGTCACAATGGTACCCTTCAGCATACATGGATGATGACATCACAATGGACCCTTACTGTTTTCCTCCCTGGCAGCAGCCATGATGCTTCATTCTTCAGTCAGGTGTGGATCCATGCACCTCAACAGGTATGGGCACCAATCAACAGGTAAGGGCACGTTTTTGTGTGTGTCAAACGAAGGTGTCAGATTATGGAAGATTTGTTTGAGGGAACAAGTGGCGCTTCTGTGCAGATTGGAATACTGTCCAGCGTCTATTAGCAAGCCCAGAACACAAAAGCCTTCTTAACTGTTCCTGATGGTATGGAAAAATGAACTCTTAGAGTAACCCTCGTTACCCGCTTTCACAACACAGGAATAGAAAGTGGCCAAGACAGAGCTAAGCCTTTTCTGTTTCTTGCTTTTTGGCCGCTGAAATGCAGGTGCAGTTCAGCTTAGCTTCTGCAACTCACCACCTCTCATGAGATACCATACATTTTATGCATTTTTGGCAGAATGAGAATGCACCAGCCTGTCCAATCAAAGTTCTGTGCTAGCACTAAATGAACTTAGCACCTCTGTAACAGCCCTACATGCTGCAGGAATCCAAAAGCAGGTTCCAACCCAGTATTTTAATGCAGCTATAGTGAAAAGTGCTCATAAACTAGGTTTTCTCCTTGCTGACTTATGTGGTTGCAATCCAATCCCTTGCCAACATTTCTTATTCATTGAAATGAGAGCTGTGTTTAACTGGAAATCAAAATGGCAGCCTCCAGAAAATAAATATGGCAGCCTCCATAAAAATTTCAATAGACGGAACACTGAGCGTGTCACAAATGGAACCCTTCAGCATACATGGATGATGACATCACAATGGACCCTTACTGTTTTCCTCCCTGGCAGCAGCCATGATGCTTCATTCTTCAGTCAGGTGTGGATCCATGCACCTCAACAGGTATGGGCACCAATCAACAGGTAAGGGCACGTTTTTGTGTGTGTCAAACGAAGGTGTCAGATTATGGAAGATTTGTTTGAGGGAACAAGTGGCGCTTCTGTGCAGATTGGAATACTGTCCAGCGTCTATTAGCAAGCCCAGAACACAAAAGCCTTCTTAACTGTTCCTGATGGTATGGAAAAATGAACTCTTAGAGTAACCCTCGTTACCCGCTTTCGCAACACAGGAATAGAAAGTGGCCAAGACAGAGCTAAGCCTTTTCTGTTTCTTGCTTTTTGGCCGCTGAAATGCAGGTGCAGTTCAGCTTAGCTTCTGCAACTCACCACCTCTCATGAGATACCATACATTGTATGCATTTTGGAGTTGGCAGAATGAGAATGCACCAGCCTGTCCAATCAAAGTTCTGTGCTAGCACTAAATGAACTTAGCACCTCTGTAACTGCCCTACATGCTGCAGGAATCCAAAAGCAGGTTCCAACCCAGTATTTTAATGCAGCTATAGTGAAAAGTGCTCATAAACTAGGTTTTGTCCTTGCTGACTTATGTGGTTGCAATCCAATCCCTTGCCAACATTTCTTATTCATTGAAATGACAGCTGTGTTTATCTGCAAATCAAAATGGCTGCCTCCAGAAAATCAATATGGCAGCCTCCATAAAAATTTCAATAGACAGAACACTGAGCGTGTCACAATGGTACCCTTCAGCATACATGGATGATGACATCACAATGGACCCTTGCTGTTTTCCTCCCTGGCAGCAGCCATGATGCTTCATTCTTCAGTCAGGTGTGGATCCATGCACCTCAACAGGTAAGGGCACCAATCAACAGGTAAGGGCACGTTTTTGTGTGTGTCAAACGAAGGTGTCAGATTATGGAAGATTTGTTTGAGGGAACAAGTGGCGCTTCTGTGCAGATTGGAATACTGTCCAGCGTCTATTAGCAAGCCCAGAACACAAAAGCCTTCTTAACTGTTCCTGATGGTATGGAAAAATGAACTCTTAGAGTAACCCTCGTTACCCGCTTTCACAACACAGGAATAGAAAGTGGCCAAGACAGAGCTAAGCCTTTTCTGTTTCTTGCTTTTTGGCCGCTGAAATGCAGGTGCAGTTCAGCTTAGCTTCTGCAACTCACCACCTCTCATGAGATACCATACATTTTATGCATTTTTGGCAGAATGAGAATGCACCAGCCTGTCCAATCAAAGTTCTGTGCTAGCACTAAATGAACTTAGCACCTCTGTAACTGCCCTACATGCTGCAGGAATCCAAAAGCAGGTTCCAACCCAGTATTTTAATGCAGCTATAGTGAAAAGTGCTCATAAACTAGGTTTTGTCCTTGCTGACTTATGTGGTTGCAATCCAATCCCTTGCCAACATTTCTTATTCATTGAAATGACAGCTGTGTTTAACTGGAAATCAAAATGGCAGCCTCCAGAAAATAAATATGGCAGCCTCCATAAAAATTTCAATAGACGGAACACTGAGCGTGTCACAATGGAACCCTTCAGCATACATGGATGATGACATCACAATGGACCCTTACTGTTTTCCTCCCTGGCAGCAGCCATGATGCTTCATTCTTCAGTCAGGTGTGGATCCATGCACCTCAACAGGTATGGGCACCAATCAACAGGTAAGGGCACGTTTTTGTGTGTGTCAAACGAAGGTGTCAGATTATGGAAGATTTGTTTGAGGGAACAAGTGGCGCTTCTGTGCAGATTGGAATACTGTCCAGCGTCTATTAGCAAGCCCAGAACACAAAAGCCTTCTTAACTGTTCCTGATGGTATGGAAAAATGAACTCTTAGAGTAACCCTCGTTACCCGCTTTCACAACACAGGAATAGAAAGTGGCCAAGACAGAGCTAAGCCTTTTCTGTTTCTTGCTTTTTGGCCGCTGAAATGCAGGTGCAGTTCAGCTTAGCTTCTGCAACTCACCACCTCTCATGAGATACCATACATTTTATGCATTTTTGGCAGAATGAGAATGCACCAGCCTGTCCAATCAAAGTTCTGTGCTAGCACTAAATTACCTTAGCACCTCTGTAACTGCCCTACATGCTGCAGGAATCCAAAAGCAGGTTCCAACCCAGTATTTTAATGCAGCTATAGTGAAAAGTGCTCATAAACTAGGTTTTGTCCTTGCTGACTTATGTGGTTGCAATCCAATCCCTTGCCAACATTTCTTATTCATTGAAATGACAGCTGTGTTTATCTGCAAATCAAAATGGCTGCCTCCAGAAAATCAATATGGCAAACTCCATAAAAATTTCAAGAGACAGAACACTGAGCGTGTCACAATGGTACCCTTCAGCGTACATGGATGATGACATCACAATGGACCCTTACTGTTTTCCTCCCTGGCAGCAGCCATGATGCTTCATTCTTCAGTCAGGTGTGGATCCATGCACCTCAACAGGTATGCGCACCAATCAACAGGTAAGGGCACGTTTTTGTGTGTGTCAAACGAAGGTGTCAGATTATGGAAGATTTGTTTGAGGGAACAAGTGGCGCTTCTGTGCAGATTGGAATACTGTCCAGCGTCTATTAGCAAGCCCAGAACACAAAAGCCTTCTTAACTGTTCCTGATGGTATTGAAAAATGAACTCTTAGAGTAACCCTCGTTACCCGCTTTAACAACACAGGAATAGAAAGTGGCCAAGACAGAGCTTAGCCTTTTCTGTTTCTTGCTTTTTGGCCGCTGAAATGCAGGTGCAGTTCAGCTTAGCTTCTGCAACTCACCACCTCTCATGAGATACCATACATTTTATGCATTTTTGGCAGAATGAGAATGCACCAGCCTGTCCAATCAAAGTTCTGTGCTAGCACTAAATGAACTTAGCACCTCTGTAACAGCCCTACATGCTGCAGGAATCCAAAAGCAGGTTCCAACCCAGTATTTTAATACAGCTATAGTGAAAAGTGCTCATAAACTAGGTTTTCTCCTTGCTGACTTATGTGGTTGCAATCCAATCCCTTGCCAACATTTCTTATTCATTGAAATGAGAGCTGTGTTTAACTGGAAATCAAAATGGCAGCCTCCAGAAAATAAATATGGCAGCCTCCATAAAAATTTCAATAGACGGAACACTGAGCGTGTCACAAATGAACCCTTCAGCATACATGGATGATGACATCACAATTGACCCTTACTGTTTTCCTCCCTGGCAGCAGCCATGATGCTTCATTCTTCAGTCAGGTGTGGATCCATGCACCTCATCAGGTAAGGGCACCAATCAACAGGTAAGGGCACGTTTTTGTGTGTGTCAAACGAAGGTGTCAGATCATGGAAGATTTGTTTGAGGGAACAAGTGGCGCTTCTGTGCAGATTGGAATACTGTCCAGCGTCTATTAGCAAGCCCAGAACACAAAAGCCTTCTTAATTGTTCCTGATGGTATGGAAAAATGAACTCTTAGAGTAACCCTCGTTACCCGCTTTCGCAACACAGGAATAGAAAGTGGCCAAGACAGAGCTAAGCCTTTTCTGTTTCTTGCTTTTTGGCCGCTGAAATGCAGATGCAGTTCAGCTTAGCTACTTTAACTCACCACCTCTCATGAGATACCATACCTTGTATGCATTTTGGAGTTGGCAGAATGAGAATGCACCAGCCTGTCCAATCAAAGTTCTGTGCTAGCACTAAATGAACTTAGCACCTCTGTAACTGCCATACATGCTGCAGGAATCCAAAAACAGGTTCCAACCCAGTATTTTAATGCAGCTATAGTGAAAAGTGCTCATAAACTAGGTTTTGTCCTTGCTGACTTATGTGGTTGCAATCCAATCCCTTGCCAACATTTCTTATTCATTGAAATGACAGCTGTGTTTATCTGCAAATCAAAATGGCAGCCTCCAGAAAATAAATATGGCAGCCTCCATAAAAATTTCAATAGACGGAACACTGAGCGTGTCACAATGGAACCCTTCAGCATACATGGATGATGACATCACAATGGACCCTTACTGTTTTCCTCCCTGGCAGCAGCCATGATGCTTCATTCTTCAGTCAGGTGTGGATCCATGCACCTCAACAGGTATGGGCACCAATCAACAGGTAAGGGCACGTTTTTGTGTGTGTCAAACGAAGGTGTCAGATTATGGAAGATTTGTTTGAGGGAACAAGTGGCGCTTCTGTGCAGATTGGAATACTGTCCAGCGTCTATTAGCAAGCCCAGAACACAAAAGCCTTCTTAACTGTTCCTGATGGTATGGAAAAATGAACTCTTAGAGTAACCCTCGTTACCCGCTTTCACAACACAGGAATAGAAAGTGGCCAAGACAGAGCTTAGCCTTTTCTGTTTCTTGCTTTTTGGCCGCTGAAATGCAGGTGCAGTTCAGCTTAGCTTCTGCAACTCACCACCTCTCATGAGATACCATACATTTTATGCATTTTTGGCAGAATGAGAATGCACCAGCCTGTCCAATGAAAGTTCTGTGCTAGCACTAAATGAACTTAGCACCTCTGTAACTGCCCTACATGCTGCAGGAATCTAAAAGCAGGTTCCAACCCAGTATTTTAATGCAGCTATAGTGAAAAGTGCTCATAAACTAGGTTTTGTCCTTGCTGACTTATGTGGTTGCAATCCAATCCCTTGCCAACATTTCTTATTCATTGAAATGACAGATGTGTTTATCTGGAAATCAAAATGGCTGCCTCCAGAAAATCAATATGGCAGCCTCCATAAAAATTTCAAGAGACAGAACACTGAGCGTGTCACAATGGTACCCTTCAGCATACATGGATGATGACATCACAATGGACCCTTACTGTTTTCCTCCCTGGCAGCAGCCATGATGCTTCATTCTTCAGTCAGGTGTGGATCCATGCACCTCAACAGGTATGGGCACCAATCAACAGGTAAGGGCACGTTTTTGTGTGTGTCAAACGAAGGTGTCAGATTATGGAAGATTTGTTTGAGGGAACAAGTGGCGCTTCTGTGCAGATTGGAATACTGTCCAGCGTCTATTAGCAAGTCCAGAACACAAAAGCCTTCTTAACTGTTCCTGATGGTATGGAAAAATGAACTCTTAGAGTAACCCTCGTTACCCGCTTTCACAACACAGGAATAGAAAGTGGCCAAGACAGAGCTAAGCCTTTTCTGTTTCTTGCTTTTTGGCCGCTGAAATGCAGGTGCAGTTCAGCTTAGCTTCTGCAACTCACCACCTCTCATGAGATACCATACATTTTATGCATTTTTGGCAGAATGAGAATGCACCAGCCTGTCCAATCAAAGTTCTGTGCTAGCACTAAATGAACTTAGCACCTCTGTAACAGCCCTACATGCTGCAGGAATCCAAAAGCAGGTTCCAACCCAGTATTTTAATACAGCTATAGTGAAAAGTGCTCATAAACTAGGTTTTCTCCTTGCTGACTTATGTGGTTGCAATCCAATCCCTTGCCAACATTTCTTATTCATTGAAATGAGAGCTGTGTTTAACTGGAAATCAAAATGGCAGCCTCCAGAAAATAAATATGGCAGCCTCCATAAAAATTTCAATAGACGGAACACTGAGCGTGTCACAAATGAACCCTTCAGCATACATGGATGATGACATCACAATTGACCCTTACTGTTTTCCTCCCTGGCAGCAGCCATGATGCTTCATTCTTCAGTCAGGTGTGGATCCATGCACCTCATCAGGTAAGGGCACCAATCAACAGGTAAGGGCACGTTTTTGTGTGTGTCAAACGAAGGTGTCAGATTATGGAAGATTTGTTTGAGGGAACAAGTGGCGCTTCTGTGCAGATTGGAATACTGTCCAGCGTCTATTAGCAAGCCCAGAACACAAAAGCCTTCTTAACTGTTCCTGATGGTATGGAAAAATGAACTCTTAGAGTAACTCTCGTTACCCCCTTTCGCAACACAGGAATAGAAAGTGGCCAAGACAGAGCTAAGCCTTTTCTGTTTCTTGCTTTTTGGCCGCTGAAATGCAGATGCAGTTCAGCTTAGCTTCTGCAACTCACCACCTCTCATGAGATACCATACCTTGTATGCATTTTTGGAGTTGGCAGAATGAGAATGCACCAGCCTGTCCAATCAAAGTTCTGTGCTAGCACTAAATGAACTTAGCACCTCTGTAACTGCCCTACATGCTGCAGGAATCCAAAAGCAGGTTCCAACCCAGTATTTTAATGCAGCTATAGTGAAAAGTGCTCATAAACTAGGTTTTGTCCTTGCTGACTTATGTGGTTGCAATCCAATCCCTTGCCAACATTTCTTATTCATTGAAATGACAGCTGTGTTTATCTGCAAATCAAAATGGCTGCCTCCAGAAAATCAATATGGCAGCCTCCATAAAAATTTCAATAGACAGAACACTGAGCGTGTCACAATGGTACCCTTCAGCATACATGGATGATGACATCACAATGGACCCTTGCTGTTTTCCTCCCTGGCAGCAGCCATGATGCTTCATTCTTCAGTCAGGTGTGGATCCATGCATCTCAACTGGTAAGGGCACCAATCAACAGGTAAGGGCACGTTTTTGTGTGTGTGAAACGAAGGTGTCAGATAATGGAAGATTTGTTTGAGGGAACAAGTGGCGCTTCTGTGCAGATTGGAATACTGTCCAGCGTCTATTAGCAAGCCCAGAACACAAAAGCCTTCTTAACTGTTCCTGATGGTATGGAAAAATGAACTCTTAGAGTAACCCTCGTTACCCGCTTTCACAACACAGGAATAGAAAGTGGCCAAGACAGAGCTAAGCCTTTTCTGTTTCTTGCTTTTTGGCCGCTGAAATGCAGGTGCAGTTCAGCTTAGCTTCTGCAACTCACCACCTCTCATGAGATACCATACATTTTATGCATTTTTGGCAGAATGAGAATGCACCAGCCTGTCCAATCAAAGTTCTGTGCTAGCACTAAATGAACTTAGCACCTCTGTAACTGCCATACATGCTGCAGGAATCCAAAAGCAGGTTCCAACCCAGTATTTTAATGCAGCTATAGTGAAAAGTGCTCATAAACTAGGTTTTGTCCTTGCTGACTTATGTGGTTGCAATCCAATCCCTTGCCAACATTTCTTATTCATTGAAATGACAGCTGTGTTTAACTGGAAATCAAAATGGCAGCCTCCAGAAAATAAATATGGCAGCCTCCATAAAAATTTCAATAGACGGAACACTGAGCGTGTCACAATGGAACCCTTCAGCATACATGGATGATGACATCACAATGGACCCTTACTGTTTTCCTCCCTGGCAGCAGCCATGATGCTTCATTCTTCAGTCAGGTGTGGATCCATGCACCTCAACAGGTATGGGCACCAATCAACAGGTAAGGGCACGTTTTTGTGTGTGTCAAACGAAGGTGTCAGATTATGGAAGATTTGTTTGAGGGAACAAGTGGCGCTTCTGTGCAGATTGGAATACTGTCCAGCGTCTATTAGCAAGCCCAGAACACAAAAGCCTTCTTAACTGTTCCTGATGGTATGGAAAAATGAACTCTTAGAGTAACCCTCGTTACCCGCTTTCACAACACAGGAATAGAAAATGGCCAAGACAGAGCTTAGCCTTTTCTGTTTCTTGCTTTTTGGCCGCTGAAATGCAGGTGCAGTTCAGCTTAGCTTCTGCAACTCACCACCTCTCATGAGATACCATACATTTTATGCATTTTTGGCAGAATGAGAATGCACCAGCCTGTCCAATCAAAGTTCTGTGCTAGCACTGAATGAACTTAGCACCTCTGTAACTGCCCTACATGCTGCAGGAATCTAAAAGCAGGTTCCAACCCAGTATTTTAATGCAGCTATAGTGAAAAGTGCTCATAAACTAGGTTTTGTCCTTGCTGACTTATGTGGTTGCAATCCAATCCCTTGCCAACATTTCTTATTCATTGAAATGACAGATGTGTTTATCTGGAAATAAAAATGGCTGCCTCCAGAAAATCAATATGGCAGCCTCCATAAAAATTTCAAGAGACAGAACACTTAGCGTGTCACAGTGGTACCCTTCAGCATACATGGATGATGACATCACAATGGACCCTTACTCTTTTCCTCCCTGGCAGCAGCCATGATGCTTCATTCTTCAGTCAGGTGTGGATCCATGCACCTCAACAGGTATGGGCACCAATCAACAGGTAAGGGCACGTTTTTGTGTGTGTCAAACGAAGGTGTCAGATTATGGAAGATTTGTTTGAGGGAACAAGTGGCGCTTCTGTGCAGATTGGAATACTGTCCAGCGTCTATTAGCAAGTCCAGAACACAAAAGCCTTCTTAACTGTTCCTGATGGTATGGAAAAATAAACTCTTAGAGTAACCCTCGTTACCCGCTTTCACAACACAGGAATAGAAAGTGGCCAAGACAGAGCTAAGCCTTTTCTGTTTCTTGCTTTTTGGCCGCTGAAATGCAGGTGCAGTTCAGCTTAGCTTCTGCAACTCACCACCTCTCATGAGATACCATACATTTTATGCATTTTTGGCAGAATGAGAATGCACCAGCCTGTCCAATCAAAGTTCTGTGCTAGCACTAAATGAACTTAGCACCTCTGTAACAGCCCTACATGCTGCAGGAATCCAAAAGCAGGTTCCAACCCAGTATTTTAATACAGCTATAGTGAAAAGTGCTCATAAACTAGGTTTTCTCCTTGCTGACTTATGTGGTTGCAATCCAATCCCTTGCCAACATTTCTTATTCATTGAAATGAGAGCTGTGTTTAACTGGAAATCAAAATGGCAGCCTCCAGAAAATAAATATGGCAGCCTCCATAAAAATTTCAATAGACGGAACACTGAGCGTGTCACAAATGAACCCTTCAGCATACATGGATGATGACATCACAATTGACCCTTACTGTTTTCCTCCCTGGCAGCAGCCATGATGCTTCATTCTTCAGTCAGGTGTGGATCCATGCACCTCATCAGGTAAGGGCACCAATCAACAGGTAAGGGCACGTTTTTGTGTGTGTCAAACGAAGGTGTCAGATTATGGAAGATTTGTTTGAGGGAACAAGTGGCGCTTCTGTGCAGATTGGAATACTGTCCAGGGTCTATTAGCAAGCCCAGAACACAAAAGCCTTCTTAATTGTTCCTGATGGTATGGAAAAATGAACTCTTAGAGTAACTCTCGTTACCCCCTTTCGCAACACAGGAATAGAAAGTGGCCAAGACAGAGCTAAGCCTTTTCTGTTTCTTGCTTTTTGGCCGCTGAAATGCAGATGCAGTTCAGCTTAGCTACTGTAACTCACCACCTCTCATGAGATACCATACCTTGTATGCATTTTTGGAGTTGGCAGAATGAGAATGCACCAGCCTGTCCAATCAAAGTTCTGTGCTAGCACTAAATGAACTTAGCACCTCTGTAACTGCCCTACATGCTGCAGGAATCCAAAAGCAGGTTCCAACCCAGTATTTTAATGCAGCTATAGTGAAAAGTGCTCATAAACTAGGTTTTGTCCTTGCTGACTTATGTGGTTGCAATCCAATCCCTTGCCAACATTTCTTATTCATTGAAATGACAGCTGTGTTTATCTGCAAATCAAAATGGCAGCCTCCAGAAAATAAATATGGCAGCCTCCATAAAAATTTCAATAGACGGAACACTGAGCGTGTCACAATGGAACCCTTCAGCATACATGGATGATGACATCACAATGGACCCTTACTGTTTTCCTCCCTGGCAGCAGCCATGATGCTTCATTCTTCAGTCAGGTGTGGATCCATGCACCTCAACAGGTATGGGCACCAATCAACAGGTAAGGGCACGTTTTTGTGTGTGTCAAACGAAGGTGTCAGATTATGGAAGATTTGTTTGAGGGAACAAGTGGCGCTTCTGTGCAGATTGGAATACTGTCCAGCGTCTATTAGCAAGCCCAGAACACAAAAGCCTTCTTAACTGTTCCTGATGGTATGGAAAAATGAACTCTTAGAGTAACCCTCGTTACCCGCTTTCACAACACAGGAATAAAAAATGGCCAAGACAGAGCTTAGCCTTTTCTGTTTCTTGCTTTTTGGCCGCTGAAATGCAGGTGCAGTTCAGCTTAGCTTCTGCAACTCACCACCTCTCATGAGATACCATACATTTTATGCATTTTTGGCAGAATGAGAATGCACCAGCCTGTCCAATGAAAGTTCTGTGCTAGCACTAAATGAACTTAGCACCTCTGTAACTGCCCTACATGCTGCAGGAATCTAAAAGCAGGTTCCAACCCAGTATTTTAATGCAGCTATAGTGAAAAGTGCTCATAAACTAGGTTTTGTCCTTGCTGACTTATGTGGTTGCAATCCAATCCCTTGCCAACATTTCTTATTCATTGAAATGACAGATGTGTTTATCTGTAAATCAAAATGGCTGCCTCCAGAAAATCAATATGGCAGCCTCCATAAAAATTTCAAGAGACAGAACACTTAGCGTGTCACAATGGTACCCTTCAGCATACATGGATGATGACATCACAATGGACCCTTACTGTTTTCCTCCCTGGCAGCAGCCATGATGCTTCATTCTTCAGTCAGGTGTGGATCCATGCACCTCAACAGGTATGGGCACCAATCAACAGGTAAGGGCACGTTTTTGTGTGTGTCAAACGAAGGTGTCAGATTATGGAAGATTTGTTTGAGGGAACAAGTGGCGCTTCTGTGCAGATTGGAATACTGTCCAGCGTCTATTAGCAAGTCCAGAACACAAAAGCCTTCTTAACTGTTCCTGATGGTATGGAAAAATGAACTCTTAGAGTAACCCTCGTTACCCGCTTTCACAACACAGGAATAGAAAGTGGCCAAGACAGAGCTAAGCCTTTTCTGTTTCTTGCTTTTTGGCCGCTGAAATGCAGGTGCAGTTCAGCTTAGCTTCTGCAACTCACCACCTCTCATGAGATACCATACATTTTATGCATTTTTGGCAGAATGAGAATGCACCAGCCTGTCCAATCAAAGTTCTGTGCTAGCACTAAATGAACTTAGCACCTCTGTAACAGCCCTACATGCTGCAGGAATCCAAAAGCAGGTTCCAACCCAGTATTTTAATACAGCTATAGTGAAAAGTGCTCATAAACTAGGTTTTCTCCTTGCTGACTTATGTGGTTGCAATCCAATCCCTTGCCAACATTTCTTATTCTTTGAAATGAGAGCTGTGTTTAACTGGAAATCAAAATGGCAGCCTCCAGAAAATAAATATGGCAGCCTCCATAAAAATTTCAATAGACGGAACACTGAGCGTGTCACAAATGAACCCTTCAGCATACATGGATGATGACATCACAATTGACCCTTACTGTTTTCCTCCCTGGCAGCAGCCATGATGCTTCATTCTTCAGTCAGGTGTGGATCCATGCACCTCATCAGGTAAGGGCACCAATCAACAGGTAAGGGCACGTTTTTGTGTGTGTCAAACGAAGGTGTCAGATTATGGAAGATTTGTTTGAGGGAACAAGTGGCGCTTCTGTGCAGATTGGAATACTGTCCAGCGTCTATTAGCAAGCCCAGAACACAAAAGCCTTCTTAACTGTTCCTGATGGTATGGAAAAATGAACTCTTAGAGTAACTCTCGTTACCCCCTTTCGCAACACAGGAATAGAAAGTGGCCAAGACAGAGCTAAGCCTTTTCTGTTTCTTGCTTTTTGGCCGCTGAAATGCAGATGCAGTTCAGCTTAGCTTCTGCAACTCACCACCTCTCATGAGATACCATACCTTGTATGCATTTTTGGAGTTGGCAGAATGAGAATGCACCAGCCTGTCCAATCAAAGTTCTGTGCTAGCACTAAATGAACTTAGCACCTCTGTAACTGCCCTACATGCTGCAGGAATCCAAAAGCAGGTTCCAACCCAGTATTTTAATGCAGCTATAGTGAAAAGTGCTCATAAACTAGGTTTTGTCCTTGCTGACTTATGTGGTTGCAATCCAATCCCTTGCCAACATTTCTTATTCATTGAAATGACAGCTGTGTTTATCTGCAAATCAAAATGGCTGCCTCCAGAAAATCAATATGGCAGCCTCCATAAAAATTTCAATAGACAGAACACTGAGCGTGTCACAATGGTACCCTTCAGCATACATGGATGATGACATCACAATGGACCCTTGCTGTTTTCCTCCCTGGCAGCAGCCATGATGCTTCATTCTTCAGTCAGGTGTGGATCCATGCATCTCAACTGGTAAGGGCACCAATCAACAGGTAAGGGCACGTTTTTGTGTGTGTGAAACGAAGGTGTCAGATAATGGAAGATTTGTTTGAGGGAACAAGTGGCGCTTCTGTGCAGATTGGAATACTGTCCAGCGTCTATTAGCAAGCCCAGAACACAAAAGCCTTCTTAACTGTTCCTGATGGTATGGAAAAATGAACTCTTAGAGTAACCCTCGTTACCCGCTTTCGCAACACAGGAATAGAAAGTGGCCAAGACAGAGCTAAGCCTTTTCTGTTTCTTGCTTTTTGGCCGCTGAAATGCAGGTGCAGTTCAGCTTAGCTTCTGCAACTCACCACCTCTCATGAGATACCATACATTTTATGCATTTTTGGCAGAATGAGAATGCACCAGCCTGTCCAATCAAAGTTCTGTGCTAGCACTAAATGAACTTAGCACCTCTGTAACTGCCATACATGCTGCAGGAATCCAAAAGCAGGTTCCAACCCAGTATTTTAATGCAGCTATAGTGAAAAGTGCTCATAAACTAGGTTTTGTCCTTGCTGACTTATGTGGTTGCAATCCAATCCCTTGCCAACATTTCTTATTCATTGAAATGACAGCTGTGTTTAACTGGAAATCAAAATGGCAGCCTCCAGAAAATAAATATGGCAGCCTCCATAAAAATTTCAATAGACGGAACACTGAGCGTGTCACAATGGAACCCTTCAGCATACATGGATGATGACATCACAATGGACCCTTACTGTTTTCCTCCCTGGCAGCAGCCATGATGCTTCATTCTTCAGTCAGGTGTGGATCCATGCACCTCAACAGGTATGGGCACCAATCAACAGGTAAGGGCACGTTTTTGTGTGTGTCAAACGAAGGTGTCAGATTATGGAAGATTTGTTTGAGGGAACAAGTGGCGCTTCTGTGCAGATTGGAATACTGTCCAGCGTCTATTAGCAAGCCCAGAACACAAAAGCCTTCTTAACTGTTCCTGATGGTATGGAAAAATGAACTCTTAGAGTAACCCTCGTTACCCGCTTTCACAACACAGGAATAGAAAATGGCCAAGACAGAGCTTAGCCTTTTCTGTTTCTTGCTTTTTGGCCGCTGAAATGCAGGTGCAGTTCAGCTTAGCTTCTGCAACTCACCACCTCTCATGAGATACCATACATTTTATGCATTTTTGGCAGAATGAGAATGCACCAGCCTGTCCAATGAAAGTTCTGTGCTAGCACTAAATGAACTTAGCACCTCTGTAACTGCCCTACATGCTGCAGGAATCTAAAAGCAGGTTCCAACCCAGTATTTTAATGCAGCTATAGTGAAAAGTGCTCATAAACTAGGTTTTGTCCTTGCTGACTTATGTGGTTGCAATCCAATCCCTTGCCAACATTTCTTATTCATTGAAATGACAGATGTGTTTATCTGGAAATCAAAATGGCTGCCTCCAGAAAATCAATATGGCAGCCTCCATAAAAATTTCAAGAGACAGAACACTTAGCGTGTCACAATGGTACCCTTCAGCATACATGGATGATGACATCACAATGGACCCTTACTGTTTTCCTCCCTGGCAGCAGCCATGATGCTTCATTCTTCAGTCAGGTGTGGATCCATGCACCTCAACAGGTATGGGCACCAATCAACAGGTAAGGGCACGTTTTTGTGTGTGTCAAACGAAGGTGTCAGATTATGGAAGATTTGTTTGAGGGAACAAGTGGCGCTTCTGTGCAGATTGGAATACTGTCCAGCGTCTATTAGCAAGTCCAGAACACAAAAGCCTTCTTAACTGTTCCTGATGGTATGGAAAAATGAACTCTTAGAGTAACCCTCGTTACCCGCTTTCACAACACAGGAATAGAAAGTGGCCAAGACAGAGCTAAGCCTTTTCTGTTTCTTGCTTTTTGGCCGCTGAAATGCAGGTGCAGTTCAGCTTAGCTTCTGCAACTCACCACCTCTCATGAGATACCATACATTTTATGCATTTTTGGCAGAATGAGAATGCACCAGCCTGTCCAATCAAAGTTCTGTGCTAGCACTAAATGAACTTAGCACCTCTGTAACAGCCCTACATGCTGCAGGAATCCAAAAGCAGGTTCCAACCCAGTATTTTAATACAGCTATAGTGAAAAGTGCTCATAAACTAGGTTTTCTCCTTGCTGACTTATGTGGTTGCAATCCAATCCCTTGCCAACATTTCTTATTCATTGAAATGAGAGCTGTGTTTAACTGGAAATCAAAATGGCAGCCTCCAGAAAATAAATATGGCAGCCTCCATAAAAATTTCAATAGACGGAACACTGAGCGTGTCACAAATGAACCCTTCAGCATACATGGATGATGACATCACAATTGACCCTTACTGTTTTCCTCCCTGGCAGCAGCCATGATGCTTCATTCTTCAGTCAGGTGTGGATCCATGCACCTCATCAGGTAAGGGCACCAATCAACAGGTAAGGGCACGTTTTTGTGTGTGTCAAACGAAGGTGTCAGATTATGGAAGATTTGTTTGAGGGAACAAGTGGCGCTTCTGTGCAGATTGGAATACTGTCCAGGGTCTATTAGCAAGCCCAGAACACAAAAGCCTTCTTAATTGTTCCTGATGGTATGGAAAAATGAACTCTTAGAGTAACTCTCGTTACCCCCTTTCGCAACACAGGAATAGAAAGTGGCCAAGACAGAGCTAAGCCTTTTCTGTTTCTTGCTTTTTGGCCGCTGAAATGCAGATGCAGTTCAGCTTAGCTACTGTAACTCACCACCTCTCATGAGATACCATACCTTGTATGCATTTTTGGAGTTGGCAGAATGAGAATGCACCAGCCTGTCCAATCAAAGTTCTGTGCTAGCACTAAATGAACTTAGCACCTCTGTAACTGCCCTACATGCTGCAGGAATCCAAAAGCAGGTTCCAACCCAGTATTTTAATGCAGCTATAGTGAAAAGTGCTCATAAACTAGGTTTTGTCCTTGCTGACTTATGTGGTTGCAATCCAATCCCTTGCCAACATTTCTTATTCATTGAAATGACAGCTGTGTTTATCTGCAAATCAAAATGGCAGCCTCCAGAAAATAAATATGGCAGCCTCCATAAAAATTTCAATAGACGGAACACTGAGCGTGTCACAATGGAACCCTTCAGCATACATGGATGATGACATCACAATGGACCCTTACTGTTTTCCTCCCTGGCAGCAGCCATGATGCTTCATTCTTCAGTCAGGTGTGGATCCATGCACCTCAACAGGTATGGGCACCAATCAACAGGTAAGGGCACGTTTTTGTGTGTGTCAAACGAAGGTGTCAGATTATGGAAGATTTGTTTGAGGGAACAAGTGGCGCTTCTGTGCAGATTGGAATACTGTCCAGCGTCTATTAGCAAGCCCAGAACACAAAAGCCTTCTTAACTGTTCCTGATGGTATGGAAAAATGAACTCTTAGAGTAACCCTCGTTACCCGCTTTCACAACACAGGAATAAAAAGTGGCCAAGACAGAGCTTAGCCTTTTCTGTTTCTTGCTTTTTGGCCGCTGAAATGCAGGTGCAGTTCAGCTTAGCTTCTGCAACTCACCACCTCTCATGAGATACCATACATTTTATGCATTTTTGGCAGAATGAGAATGCACCAGCCTGTCCAATGAAAGTTCTGTGCTAGCACTAAATGAACTTAGCACCTCTGTAACTGCCCTACATGCTGCAGGAATCTAAAAGCAGGTTCCAACCCAGTATTTTAATGCAGCTATAGTGAAAAGTGCTCATAAACTAGGTTTTGTCCTTGCTGACTTATGTGGTTGCAATCCAATCCCTTGCCAACATTTCTTATTCATTGAAATGACAGATGTGTTTATCTGTAAATCAAAATGGCTGCCTCCAGAAAATCAATATGGCAGCCTCCATAAAAATTTCAAGAGACAGAACACTTAGCGTGTCACAATGGTACCCTTCAGCATACATGGATGATGACATCACAATGGACCCTTACTGTTTTCCTCCCTGGCAGCAGCCATGATGCTTCATTCTTCAGTCAGGTGTGGATCCATGCACCTCAACAGGTATGGGCACCAATCAACAGGTAAGGGCACGTTTTTGTGTGTGTCAAACGAAGGTGTCAGATTATGGAAGATTTGTTTGAGGGAACAAGTGGCGCTTCTGTGCAGATTGGAATACTGTCCAGCGTCTATTAGCAAGTCCAGAACACAAAAGCCTTCTTAACTGTTCCTGATGGTATGGAAAAATGAACTCTTAGAGTAACCCTCGTTACCCGCTTTCACAACACAGGAATAGAAAGTGGCCAAGACAGAGCTAAGCCTTTTCTGTTTCTTGCTTTTTGGCCGCTGAAATGCAGGTGCAGTTCAGCTTAGCTTCTGCAACTCACCACCTCTCATGAGATACCATACATTTTATGCATTTTTGGCAGAATGAGAATGCACCAGCCTGTCCAATCAAAGTTCTGTGCTAGCACTAAATGAACTTAGCACCTCTGTAACAGCCCTACATGCTGCAGGAATCCAAAAGCAGGTTCCAACCCAGTATTTTAATACAGCTATAGTGAAAAGTGCTCATAAACTAGGTTTTCTCCTTGCTGACTTATGTGGTTGCAATCCAATCCCTTGCCAACATTTCTTATTCTTTGAAATGAGAGCTGTGTTTAACTGGAAATCAAAATGGCAGCCTCCAGAAAATAAATATGGCAGCCTCCATAAAAATTTCAATAGACGGAACACTGAGCGTGTCACAAATGAACCCTTCAGCATACATGGATGATGACATCACAATTGACCCTTACTGTTTTCCTCCCTGGCAGCAGCCATGATGCTTCATTCTTCAGTCAGGTGTGGATCCATGCACCTCATCAGGTAAGGGCACCAATCAACAGGTAAGGGCACGTTTTTGTGTGTGTCAAACGAAGGTGTCAGATTATGGAAGATTTGTTTGAGGGAACAAGTGGCGCTTCTGTGCAGATTGGAATACTGTCCAGCGTCTATTAGCAAGCCCAGAACACAAAAGCCTTCTTAACTGTTCCTGATGGTATGGAAAAATGAACTCTTAGAGTAACTCTCGTTACCCCTTTCGCAACACAGGAATAGAAAGTGGCCAAGACAGAGCTAAGCCTTTTCTGTTTCTTGCTTTTTGGCCGCTGAAATGCAGATGCAGTTCAGCTTAGCTTCTGCAACTCACCACCTCTCATGAGATACCATACCTTGTATGCATTTTTGGAGTTGGCAGAATGAGAATGCACCAGCCTGTCCAATCAAAGTTCTGTGCTAGCACTAAATGAACTTAGCACCTCTGTAACTGCCCTACATGCTGCAGGAATCCAAAAGCAGGTTCCAACCCAGTATTTTAATGCAGCTATAGTGAAAAGTGCTCATAAACTAGGTTTTGTCCTTGCTGACTTATGTGGTTGCAATCCAATCCCTTGCCAACATTTCTTATTCATTGAAATGACAGCTGTGTTTATCTGCAAATCAAAATGGCTGCCTCCAGAAAATCAATATGGCAGCCTCCATAAAAATTTCAATAGACAGAACACTGAGCGTGTCACAATGGTACCCTTCAGCATACATGGATGATGACATCACAATGGACCCTTGCTGTTTTCCTCCCTGGCAGCAGCCATGATGCTTCATTCTTCAGTCAGGTGTGGATCCATGCATCTCAACTGGTAAGGGCACCAATCAACAGGTAAGGGCACGTTTTTGTGTGTGTGAAACGAAGGTGTCAGATAATGGAAGATTTGTTTGAGGGAACAAGTGGCGCTTCTGTGCAGATTGGAATACTGTCCAGCGTCTATTAGCAAGCCCAGAACACAAAAGCCTTCTTAACTGTTCCTGATGGTATGGAAAAATGAACTCTTAGAGTAACCCTCGTTACCCGCTTTCGCAACACAGGAATAGAAAGTGGCCAAGACAGAGCTAAGCCTTTTCTGTTTCTTGCTTTTTGGCCGCTGAAATGCAGGTGCAGTTCAGCTTAGCTTCTGCAACTCACCACCTCTCATGAGATACCATACATTTTATGCATTTTTGGCAGAATGAGAATGCACCAGCCTGTCCAATCAAAGTTCTGTGCTAGCACTAAATGAACTTAGCACCTCTGTAACTGCCATACATGCTGCAGGAATCCAAAAGCAGGTTCCAACCCAGTATTTTAATGCAGCTATAGTGAAAAGTGCTCATAAACTAGGTTTTGTCCTTGCTGACTTATGTGGTTGCAATCCAATCCCTTGCCAACATTTCTTATTCATTGAAATGACAGCTGTGTTTAACTGGAAATCAAAATGGCAGCCTCCAGAAAATAAATATGGCAGCCTCCATAAAAATTTCAATAGACGGAACACTGAGCGTGTCACAATGGAACCCTTCAGCATACATGGATGATGACATCACAATGGACCCTTACTGTTTTCCTCCCTGGCAGCAGCCATGATGCTTCATTCTTCAGTCAGGTGTGGATCCATGCACCTCAACAGGTATGGGCACCAATCAACAGGTAAGGGCACGTTTTTGTGTGTGTCAAACGAAGGTGTCAGATTATGGAAGATTTGTTTGAGGGAACAAGTGGCGCTTCTGTGCAGATTGGAATACTGTCCAGCGTCTATTAGCAAGCCCAGAACACAAAAGCCTTCTTAACTGTTCCTGATGGTATGGAAAAATGAACTCTTAGAGTAACCCTCGTTACCCGCTTTCACAACACAGGAATAAAAAGTGGCCAAGACAGAGCTTAGCCTTTTCTGTTTCTTGCTTTTTGGCCGCTGAAATGCAGGTGCAGTTCAGCTTAGCTTCTGCAACTCACCACCTCTCATGAGATACCATACATTTTATGCATTTTTGGCAGAATGAGAATGCACCAGCCTGTCCAATCAAAGTTCTGTGCTAGCACTAAATGAACTTAGCACCTCTGTAACTGCCCTACATGCTGCAGGAATCTAAAAGCAGGTTCCAACCCAGTATTTTAATGCAGCTATAGTGAAAAGTGCTCATAAACTAGGTTTTGTCCTTGCTGACTTATGTGGTTGCAATCCAATCCCTTGCCAACATTTCTTATTCATTGAAATGACAGATGTGTTTATCTGCAAATCAAAATGGCTGCCTCCAGAAAATCAATATGGCAGCCTCCATAAAAATTTCAAGAGACAGAACACTGAGCGTGTCACAATGGTACCCTTCAGCATACATGGATGATGACATCACAATGGACCCTTACTGTTTTCCTCCCTGGCAGCAGCCATGATGCTTCATTCTTCAGTCAGGTGTGGATCCATGCACCTCAACAGGTATGGGCACCAATCAACAGGTAAGGGCACGTTTTTGTGTGTGTCAAACGAAGGTGTCAGATTATGGAAGATTTGTTTGAGGGAACAAGTGGCGCTTCTGTGCAGATTGGAATACTGTCCAGCGTCTATTAGCAAGTCCAGAACACAAAAGCCTTCTTAACTGTTCCTGATGGTATGGAAAAATGAACTCTTAGAGTAACCCTCGTTACCCGCTTTCACAACACAGGAATAGAAAGTGGCCAAGACAGAGCTAAGCCTTTTCTGTTTCTTGCTTTTTGGCCGCTGAAATGCAGGTGCAGTTCAGCTTAGCTTCTGCAACTCACCACCTCTCATGAGATACCATACATTTTATGCATTTTTGGCAGAATGAGAATGCACCAGCCTGTCCAATCAAAGTTCTGTGCTAGCACTAAATGAACTTAGCACCTCTGTAACAGCCCTACATGCTGCAGGAATCCAAAAGCAGGTTCCAACCCAGTATTTTAATACAGCTATAGTGAAAAGTGCTCATAAACTAGGTTTTCTCCTTGCTGACTTATGTGGTTGCAATCCAATCCCTTGCCAACATTTCTTATTCATTGAAATGAGAGCTGTGTTTAACTGGAAATCAAAATGGCAGCCTCCAGAAAATAAATATGGCAGCCTCCATAAAAATTTCAATAGACGGAACACTGAGCGTGTCACAAATGAACCCTTCAGCATACATGGATGATGACATCACAATTGACCCTTACTGTTTTCCTCCCTGGCAGCAGCCATGATGCTTCATTCTTCAGTCAGGTGTGGATCCATGCACCTCATCAGGTAAGGGCACCAATCAACAGGTAAGGGCACGTTTTTGTGTGTGTCAAACGAAGGTGTCAGATTATGGAAGATTTGTTTGAGGGAACAAGTGGCGCTTCTGTGCAGATTGGAATACTGTCCAGCGTCTATTAGCAAGCCCAGAACACAAAAGCCTTCTTAACTGTTCCTGATGGTATGGAAAAATGAACTCTTAGAGTAACCCTCGTTACCCGCTTTCGCAACACAGGAATAGAAAGTGGCCAAGACAGAGCTAAGCCTTTTCTGTTTCTTGCTTTTTGGCCGCTGAAATGCAGATGCAGTTCAGCTTAGCTTCTGCAACTCACCACCTCTCATGAGATACCATACCTTGTATGCATTTTTGAGTTGGCAGAATGAGAATGCACCAGCCTGTCCAATCAAAGTTCTGTGCTAGCACTAAATGAACTTAGCACCTCTGTAACTGCCCTACATGCTGCAGGAATCCAAAAGCAGGTTCCAACCCAGTATTTTAATGCAGCTATAGTGAAAAGTGCTCATAAACTAGGTTTTGTCCTTGCTGACTTATGTGGTTGCAATCCAATCCCTTGCCAACATTTCTTATTCATTGAAATGACAGCTGTGTTTATCTGCAAATCAAAATGGCAGCCTCCAGAAAATCAATATGGCAGCCTCCATAAAAATTTCAATAGACGGAACACTGAGCGTGTCACAATGGTACCCTTCAGCATACATGGATGATGACATCACAATGGACCCTTACTGTTTTCCTCCCTGGCAGCAGCCATGATGCTTCATTCTTCAGTCAGGTGTGGATCCATGCACCTCAACAGGTATGGGCACCAATCAACAGGTAAGGGCACGTTTTTGTGTGTGTCAAACGAAGGTGTCAGATTATGGAAGATTTGTTTGAGGGAACAAGTGGCGCTTCTGTGCAGATTGGAATACTGTCCAGCGTCTATTAGCAAGCCCAGAACACAAAAGCCTTCTTAACTGTTCCTGATGGTATGGAAAAATGAACTCTTAGAGTAACCCTCGTTACCCGCTTTCACAACACAGGAATAGAAAGTGGCCAAGACAGAGCTTAGCCTTTTCTGTTTCTTGCTTTTTGGCCGCTGAAATGCAGGTGCAGTTCAGCTTAGCTTCTGCAACTCACCACCTCTCATGAGATACCATACATTTTATGCATTTTTGGCAGAATGAGAATGCACCAGCCTGTCCAATCAAAGTTCTGTGCTAGCACTAAATGAACTTAGCACCTCTGTAACTGCCCTACATGCTGCAGGAATCTAAAAGCAGGTTCCAACCCAGTATTTTAATGCAGCTATAGTGAAAAGTGCTCATAAACTAGGTTTTGTCCTTGCTGACTTATGTGGTTGCAATCCAATCCCTTGCCAACATTTCTTATTCATTGAAATGACAGATGTGTTTATCTGCAAATCAAAATGGCTGCCTCCAGAAAATCAATATGGCAGCCTCCATAAAAATTTCAAGAGACAGAACACTGAGCGTGTCACAATGGTACCCTTCAGCATACATGGATGATGACATCACAATGGACCCTTACTGTTTTCCTCCCTGGCAGCAGCCATGATGCTTCATTCTTCAGTCAGGTGTGGATCCATGCACCTCAACAGGTATGGGCACCAATCAACAGGTAAGGGCACGTTTTTGTGTGTGTCAAACGAAGGTGTCAGATTATGGAAGATTTGTTTGAGGGAACAAGTGGCGCTTCTGTGCAGATTGGAATACTGTCCAGCGTCTATTAGCAAGCCCAGAACACAAAAGCCTTCTTAACTGTTCCTGATGGTATGGAAAAATGAACTCTTAGAGTAACCCTCGTTACCCGCTTTCACAACACAGGAATAGAAAGTGGCCAAGACAGAGCTAAGCCTTTTCTGTTTCTTGCTTTTTGGCCGCTGAAATGCAGGTGCAGTTCAGCTTAGCTTCTGCAACTCACCACCTCTCATGAGATACCATACATTTTATGCATTTTTGGCAGAATGAGAATGCACCAGCCTGTCCAATCAAAGTTCTGTGCTAGCACTAAATGAACTTAGCACCTCTGTAACTGCCCTACATGCTGCAGGAATCCAAAAGCAGGTTCCAACCCAGTATTTTAATGCAGCTATAGTGAAAAGTGCTCATAAACTAGGTTTTGTCCTTGCTGACTTATGTGGTTGCAATCCAATCCCTTGCCAACATTTCTTATTCATTGAAATGACAGCTGTGTTTATCTGCAAATCAAAATGGCTGCCTCCAGAAAATCAATATGGCAGCCTCCATAAAAATTTCAATAGACAGAACACTGAGCGTGTCACAATGGTACCCTTCAGCATACATGGATGATGACATCACAATGGACCCTTACTGTTTTCCTCCCTGGCAGCAGCCATGATGCTTCATTCTTCAGTCAGGTGTGGATCCATGCACCTCAACAGGTAAGGGCACCAATCAACAGGTAAGGGCACGTTTTTGTGTGTGTCAAACGAAGGTGTCAGATTATGGAAGATTTGTTTGAGGGAACAAGTGGCGCTTCTGTGCAGATTGGAATACTGTCCAGCGTCTATTAGCAAGCCCAGAACACAAAAGCCTTCTTAACTGTTCCTGATGGTATGGAAAAATGAACTCTTAGAGTAACCCTCGTTACCCGCTTTCGCAACACAGGAATAGAAAGTGGCCAAGACAGAGCTAAGCCTTTTCTGTTTCTTGCTTTTTGGCCGCTGAAATGCAGGTGCAGTTCAGCTTAGCTTCTGCAACTCACCACCTCTCATGAGATACCATACATTTTATGCATTTTTGGCAGAATGAGAATGCACCAGCCTGTCCAATCAAAGTTCTGTGCTAGCACTAAATGAACTTAGCACCTCTGTAACTGCCCTACATGCTGCAGGAATCCAAAAGCAGGTTCCAACCCAGTATTTTAATGCAGCTATAGTGAAAAGTGCTCATAAACTAGGTTTTGTCCTTGCTGACTTATGTGGTTGCAATCCAATCCCTTGCCAACATTTCTTATTCATTGAAATGACAGCTGTGTTTATCTGCAAATCAAAATGGCTGCCTCCAGAAAATCAATATGGCAGCCTCCATAAAAATTTCAATAGACAGAACACTGAGCGTGTCACAATGGTACCCTTCAGCATACATGGATGATGACATCACAATGGACCCTTACTGTTTTCCTCCCTGGCAGCAGCCATGATGCTTCATTCTTCAGTCAGGTGTGGATCCATGCACCTCAACAGGTAAGGGCACCAATCAACAGGTAAGGGCACGTTTTTGTGTGTGTCAAACGAAGGTGTCAGATTATGGAAGATTTGTTTGAGGGAACAAGTGGCGCTTCTGTGCAGATTGGAATACTGTCCAGCGTCTATTAGCAAGCCCAGAACACAAAAGCCTTCTTAACTGTTCCTGATGGTATGGAAAAATGAACTCTTAGAGTAACCCTCGTTACCCGCTTTCACAACACAGGAATAGAAAGTGGCCAAGACAGAGCTAAGCCTTTTCTGTTTCTTGCTTTTTGGCCGCTGAAATGCAGGTGCAGTTCAGCTTAGCTTCTGCAACTCACCACCTCTCATGAGATACCATACATTTTATGCATTTTTTGGCAGAATGAGAATGCACCAGCCTGTCCAATCAAAGTTCTGTGCTAGCACTAAATGAACTTAGCACCTCTGTAACTGCCCTACATGCTGCAGGAATCCAAAAGCAGGTTCCAACCCAGTATTTTAATGCAGCTATAGTGAAAAGTGCTCATAAACTAGGTTTTGTCCTTGCTGACTTATGTGGTTGCAATCCAATCCCTTGCCAACATTTCTTATTCATTGAAATGACAGCTGTGTTTATCTGCAAATCAAAATGGCAGCCTCCAGAAAATAAATATGGCAGCCTCCATAAAAATTTCAATAGACGGAACACTGAGCGTGTCACAATGGAACCCTTCAGCATACATGGATGATGACATCACAATGGACCCTTACTGTTTTCCTCCCTGGCAGCAGCCATGATGCTTCATTCTTCAGTCAGGTGTGGATCCATGCACCTCAACAGGTATGGGCACCAATCAACAGGTAAGGGCACGTTTTTGTGTGTGTCAAACGAAGGTGTCAGATTATGGAAGATTTGTTTGAGGGAACAAGTGGCGCTTCTGTGCAGATTGGAATACTGTCCAGCGTCTATTAGCAAGCCCAGAACACAAAAGCCTTCTTAACTGTTCCTGATGGTATGGAAAAATGAACTCTTAGAGTAACCCTCGTTACCCGCTTTCACAACACAGGAATAGAAAGTGGCCAAGACAGAGCTAAGCCTTTTCTGTTTCTTGCTTTTTGGCCGCTGAAATGCAGGTGCAGTTCAGCTTAGCTTCTGCAACTCACCACCTCTCATGAGATACCATACATTTTATGCATTTTTGGCAGAATGAGAATGCACCAGCCTGTCCAATCAAAGTTCTGTGCTAGCACTAAATGAACTTAGCACCTCTGTAACTGCCCTACATGCTGCAGGAATCCAAAAGCAGGTTCCAACCCAGTATTTTAATGCAGCTATAGTGAAAAGTGCTCATAAACTAGGTTTTGTCCTTGCTGACTTATGTGGTTGCAATCCAATCCCTTGCCAACATTTCTTATTCATTGAAATGACAGCTGTGTTTATCTGCAAATCAAAATGGCTGCCTCCAGAAAATCAATATGGCAGCCTCCATAAAAATTTCAATAGACAGAACACTGAGCGTGTCACAATGGTACCCTTCAGCATACATGGATGATGACATCACAATGGACCCTTACTGTTTTCCTCCCTGGCAGCAGCCATGATGCTTCATTCTTCAGTCAGGTGTGGATCCATGCACCTCAACAGGTATGGGCACCAATCAACAGGTAAGGGCACGTTTTTGTGTGTGTCAAACGAAGGTGTCAGATTATGGAAGATTTGTTTGAGGGAACAAGTGGCGCTTCTGTGCAGATTGGAATACTGTCCAGCGTCTATTAGCAAGCCCAGAACACAAAAGCCTTCTTAACTGTTCCTGATGGTATGGAAAAATGAACTCTTAGAGTAACCCTCGTTACCCGCTTTCACAACACAGGAATAGAAAGTGGCCAAGACAGAGCTAAGCCTTTTCTGTTTCTTGCTTTTTGGCCGCTGAAATGCAGGTGCAGTTCAGCTTAGCTTCTGCAACTCACCACCTCTCATGAGATACCATACATTTTATGCATTTTTGGCAGAATGAGAATGCACCAGCCTGTCCAATCAAAGTTCTGTGCTAGCACTAAATGAACTTAGCACCTCTGTAACTGCCCTACATGCTGCAGGAATCCAAAAGCAGGTTCCAACCCAGTATTTTAATGCAGCTATAGTGAAAAGTGCTCATAAACTAGGTTTTGTCCTTGCTGACTTATGTGGTTGCAATCCAATCCCTTGCCAACATTTCTTATTCATTGAAATGACAGCTGTGTTTAACTGGAAATCAAAATGGCAGCCTCCAGAAAATAAATATGGCAGCCTCCATAAAAATTTCAATAGACGGAACACTGAGCGTGTCACAAATGGAACCCTTCAGCATACATGGATGATGACATCACAATGGACCCTTACTGTTTTCCTCCCTGGCAGCAGCCATGATGCTTCATTCTTCAGTCAGGTGTGGATCCATGCACCTCATCAGGTAAGGGCACCAATCAACAGGTAAGGGCACGTTTTTGTGTGTGTCAAACGAAGGTGTCAGATTATGGAAGATTTGTTTGAGGGAACAAGTGGCGCTTCTGTGCAGATTGGAATACTGTCCAGCGTCTATTAGCAAGCCCAGAACACAAAAGCCTTCTTAACTGTTCCTGATGGTATGGAAAAATGAACTCTTAGAGTAACCCTCGTTACCCGCTTTCACAACACAGGAATAGAAAGTGGCCAAGACAGAGCTAAGCCTTTTCTGTTTCTTGCTTTTTGGCCGCTGAAATGCAGGTGCAGTTCAGCTTAGCTTCTGCAACTCACCACCTCTCATGAGATACCATACATTGTATGCATTTTTGAGTTGGCAGAATGAGAATGCACCAGCCTGTCCAATCAAAGTTCTGTGCTAGCACTAAATGAACTTAGCACCTCTGTAACTGCCCTACATGCTGCAGGAATCCAAAAGCAGGTTCCAACCCAGTATTTTAATGCAGCTATAGTGAAAAGTGCTCATAAACTAGGTTTTGTCCTTGCTGACTTATGTGGTTGCAATCCAATCCCTTGCCAACATTTCTTATTCATTGAAATGACAGCTGTGTTTATCTGCAAATCAAAATGGCTGCCTCCAGAAAATCAATATGGCAGCCTCCATAAAAATTTCAATAGACAGAACACTGAGCGTGTCACAATGGTACCCTTCAGCATACATGGATGATGACATCACAATGGACCCTTGCTGTTTTCCTCCCTGGCAGCAGCCATGATGCTTCATTCTTCAGTCAGGTGTGGATCCATGCATCTCAACAGGTAAGGGCACCAATCAACAGGTAAGGGCACGTTTTTGTGTGTGTCAAACGAAGGTGTCAGATTATGGAAGATTTGTTTGAGGGAACAAGTGGCGCTTCTGTGCAGATTGGAATACTGTCCAGCGTCTATTAGCAAGCCCAGAACACAAAAGCCTTCTTAACTGTTCCTGATGGTATGGAAAAATGAACTCTTAGAGTAACCCTCGTTACCCGCTTTCGCAACACAGGAATAGAAAGTGGCCAAGACAGAGCTAAGCCTTTTCTGTTTCTTGCTTTTTGGCCGCTGAAATGCAGGTGCAGTTCAGCTTAGCTTCTGCAACTCACCACCTCTCATGAGATACCATACATTTTATGCATTTTTGGCAGAATGAGAATGCACCAGCCTGTCCAATCAAAGTTCTGTGCTAGCACTAAATGAACTTAGCACCTCTGTAACTGCCCTACATGCTGCAGGAATCCAAAAGCAGGTTCCAACCCAGTATTTTAATGCAGCTATAGTGAAAAGTGCTCATAAACTAGGTTTTGTCCTTGCTGACTTATGTGGTTGCAATCCAATCCCTTGCCAACATTTCTTATTCATTGAAATGACAGCTGTGTTTAACTGGAAATCAAAATGGCAGCCTCCAGAAAATAAATATGGCAGCCTCCATAAAAATTTCAATAGACGGAACACTGAGCGTGTCACAAATGGAACCCTTCAGCATACATGGATGATGACATCACAATGGACCCTTACTGTTTTCCTCCCTGGCAGCAGCCATGATGCTTCATTCTTCAGTCAGGTGTGGATCCATGCACCTCATCAGGTAAGGGCACCAATCAACAGGTAAGGGCACGTTTTTGTGTGTGTCAAACGAAGGTGTCAGATTATGGAAGATTTGTTTGAGGGAACAAGTGGCGCTTCTGTGCAGATTGGAATACTGTCCAGCGTCTATTAGCAAGCCCAGAACACAAAAGCCTTCTTAACTGTTCCTGATGGTATGGAAAAATGAACTCTTAGAGTAACCCTCGTTACCCGCTTTCACAACACAGGAATAGAAAGTGGCCAAGACAGAGCTAAGCCTTTTCTGTTTCTTGCTTTTTGGCCGCTGAAATGCAGGTGCAGTTCAGCTTAGCTTCTGCAACTCACCACCTCTCATGAGATACCATACATTTTATGCATTTTTGGCAGAATGAGAATGCACCAGCCTGTCCAATCAAAGTTCTGTGCTAGCACTAAATGAACTTAGCACCTCTGTAACTGCCCTACATGCTGCAGGAATCCAAAAGCAGGTTCCAACCCAGTATTTTAATGCAGCTATAGTGAAAAGTGCTCATAAACTAGGTTTTGTCCTTGCTGACTTATGTGGTTGCAATCCAATCCCTTGCCAACATTTCTTATTCATTGAAATGACAGCTGTGTTTATCTGCAAATCAAAATGGCAGCCTCCAGAAAATCAATATGGCAGCCTCCATAAAAATTTCAATAGACGGAACACTGAGCGTGTCACAATGGAACCCTTCAGCATACATGGATGATGACATCACAATGGACCCTTACTGTTTTCCTCCCTGGCAGCAGCCATGATGCTTCATTCTTCAGTCAGGTGTGGATCCATGCACCTCAACAGGTATGGGCACCAATCAACAGGTAAGGGCACGTTTTTGTGTGTGTCAAACGAAGGTGTCAGATTATGGAAGATTTGTTTGAGGGAACAAGTGGCGCTTCTGTGCAGATTGGAATACTGTCCAGCGTCTATTAGCAAGCCCAGAACACAAAAGCCTTCTTAACTGTTCCTGATGGTATGGAAAAATGAACTCTTAGAGTAACCCTCGTTACCCGCTTTCACAACACAGGAATAGAAAGTGGCCAAGACAGAGCTTAGCCTTTTCTGTTTCTTGCTTTTTGGCCGCTGAAATGCAGGTGCAGTTCAGCTTAGCTTCTGCAACTCACCACCTCTCATGAGATACCATACATTTTATGCATTTTTGGCAGAATGAGAATGCACCAGCCTGTCCAATGAAAGTTCTGTGCTAGCACTAAATGAACTTAGCACCTCTGTAACTGCCCTACATGCTGCAGGAATCTAAAAGCAGGTTCCAACCCAGTATTTTAATGCAGCTATAGTGAAAAGTGCTCATAAACTAGGTTTTGTCCTTGCTGACTTATGTGGTTGCAATCCAATCCCTTGCCAACATTTCTTATTCATTGAAATGACAGATGTGTTTATCTGCAAATCAAAATGGCTGCCTCCAGAAAATCAATATGGCAGCCTCCATAAAAATTTCAAGAGACAGAACACTGAGCGTGTCACAATGGTACCCTTCAGCATACATGGATGATGACATCACAATGGACCCTTACTGTTTTCCTCCCTGGCAGCAGCCATGATGCTTCATTCTTCAGTCAGGTGTGGATCCATGCACCTCAACAGGTATGGGCACCAATCAACAGGTAAGGGCACGTTTTTGTGTGTGTCAAACGAAGGTGTCAGATTATGGAAGATTTGTTTGAGGGAACAAGTGGCGCTTCTGTGCAGATTGGAATACTGTCCAGCGTCTATTAGCAAGTCCAGAACACAAAAGCCTTCTTAACTGTTCCTGATGGTATGGAAAAATGAACTCTTAGAGTAACCCTCGTTACCCGCTTTCACAACACAGGAATAGAAAGTGGCCAAGACAGAGCTAAGCCTTTTCTGTTTCTTGCTTTTTGGCCGCTGAAATGCAGGTGCAGTTCAGCTTAGCTTCTGCAACTCACCACCTCTCATGAGATACCATACATTTTATGCATTTTTGGCAGAATGAGAATGCACCAGCCTGTCCAATCAAAGTTCTGTGCTAGCACTAAATGAACTTAGCACCTCTGTAACAGCCCTACATGCTGCAGGAATCCAAAAGCAGGTTCCAACCCAGTATTTTAATACAGCTATAGTGAAAAGTGCTCATAAACTAGGTTTTCTCCTTGCTGACTTATGTGGTTGCAATCCAATCCCTTGCCAACATTTCTTATTCATTGAAATGAGAGCTGTGTTTAACTGGAAATCAAAATGGCAGCCTCCAGAAAATAAATATGGCAGCCTCCATAAAAATTTCAATAGACGGAACACTGAGCGTGTCACAAATGAACCCTTCAGCATACATGGATGATGACATCACAATTGACCCTTACTGTTTTCCTCCCTGGCAGCAGCCATGATGCTTCATTCTTCAGTCAGGTGTGGATCCATGCACCTCATCAGGTAAGGGCACCAATCAACAGGTAAGGGCACGTTTTTGTGTGTGTCAAACGAAGGTGTCAGATTATGGAAGATTTGTTTGAGGGAACAAGTGGCGCTTCTGTGCAGATTGGAATACTGTCCAGCGTCTATTAGCAAGCCCAGAACACAAAAGCCTTCTTAACTGTTCCTGATGGTATGGAAAAATGAACTCTTAGAGTAACTCTCGTTACCCCCTTTCGCAACACAGGAATAGAAAGTGGCCAAGACAGAGCTAAGCCTTTTCTGTTTCTTGCTTTTTGGCCGCTGAAATGCAGATGCAGTTCAGCTTAGCTTCTGCAACTCACCACCTCTCATGAGATACCATACCTTGTATGCATTTTGGAGTTGGCAGAATGAGAATGCACCAGCCTGTCCAATCAAAGTTCTGTGCTAGCACTAAATGAACTTAGCACCTCTGTAACTGCCCTACATGCTGCAGGAATCCAAAAGCAGGTTCCAACCCAGTATTTTAATGCAGCTATAGTGAAAAGTGCTCATAAACTAGGTTTTGTCCTTGCTGACTTATGTGGTTGCAATCCAATCCCTTGCCAACATTTCTTATTCATTGAAATGACAGCTGTGTTTATCTGCAAATCAAAATGGCTGCCTCCAGAAAATCAATATGGCAGCCTCCATAAAAATTTCAATAGACAGAACACTGAGCGTGTCACAATGGTACCCTTCAGCATACATGGATGATGACATCACAATGGACCCTTACTGTTTTCCTCCCTGGCAGCAGCCATGATGCTTCATTCTTCAGTCAGGTGTGGATCCATGCACCTCAACAGGTATGGGCACCAATCAACAGGTAAGGGCACGTTTTTGTGTGTGTCAAACGAAGGTGTCAGATTATGGAAGATTTGTTTGAGGGAACAAGTGGCGCTTCTGTGCAGATTGGAATACTGTCCAGCGTCTATTAGCAAGCCCAGAACACAAAAGCCTTCTTAACTGTTCCTGATGGTATGGAAAAATGAACTCTTAGAGTAACCCTCGTTACCCGCTTTCACAACACAGGAATAGAAAGTGGCCAAGACAGAGCTAAGCCTTTTCTGTTTCTTGCTTTTTGGCCGCTGAAATGCAGGTGCAGTTCAGCTTAGCTTCTGCAACTCACCACCTCTCATGAGATACCATACATTTTATGCATTTTTGGCAGAATGAGAATGCACCAGCCTGTCCAATCAAAGTTCTGTGCTAGCACTAAATGAACTTAGCACCTCTGTAACTGCCCTACATGCTGCAGGAATCCAAAAGCAGGTTCCAACCCAGTATTTTAATGCAGCTATAGTGAAAAGTGCTCATAAACTAGGTTTTGTCCTTGCTGACTTATGTGGTTGCAATCCAATCCCTTGCCAACATTTCTTATTCATTGAAATGACAGCTGTGTTTATCTGCAAATCAAAATGGCTGCCTCCAGAAAATCAATATGGCAGCCTCCATAAAAATTTCAATAGACAGAACACTGAGCGTGTCACAATGGTACCCTTCAGCATACATGGATGATGACATCACAATGGACCCTTACTGTTTTCCTCCCTGGCAGCAGCCATGATGCTTCATTCTTCAGTCAGGTGTGGATCCATGCACCTCAACAGGTATGGGCACCAATCAACAGGTAAGGGCACGTTTTTGTGTGTGTCAAACGAAGGTGTCAGATTATGGAAGATTTGTTTGAGGGAACAAGTGGCGCTTCTGTGCAGATTGGAATACTGTCCAGCGTCTATTAGCAAGCCCAGAACACAAAAGCCTTCTTAACTGTTCCTGATGGTATGGAAAAATGAACTCTTAGAGTAACCCTCGTTACCCGCTTTCACAACACAGGAATAGAAAGTGGCCAAGACAGAGCTAAGCCTTTTCTGTTTCTTGCTTTTTGGCCGCTGAAATGCAGGTGCAGTTCAGCTTAGCTTCTGCAACTCACCACCTCTCATGAGATACCATACATTTTATGCATTTTTGGCAGAATGAGAATGCACCAGCCTGTCCAATGAAAGTTCTGTGCTAGCACTAAATGAACTTAGCACCTCTGTAACTGCCCTACATGCTGCAGGAATCCAAAAGCAGGTTCCAACCCAGTATTTTAATGCAGCTATAGTGAAAAGTGCTCATAAACTAGGTTTTGTCCTTGCTGACTTATGTGGTTGCAATCCAATCCCTTGCCAACATTTCTTATTCATTGAAATGACAGCTGTGTTTATCTGGAAATCAAAATGGCTGCCTCCAGAAAATCAATATGGCAGCCTCCATAAAAATTTCAATAGACAGAACACTGAGCGTGTCACAATGGTACCCTTCAGCATACATGGATGATGACATCACAATGGACCCTTACTGTTTTCCTCCCTGGCAGCAGCCATGATGCTTCATTCTTCAGTCAGGTGTGGATCCATGCACCTCAACAGGTAAGGGCACCAATCAACAGGTAAGGGCACGTTTTTGTGTGTGTCAAACGAAGGTGTCAGATTATGGAAGATTTGTTTGAGGGAACAAGTGGCGCTTCTGTGCAGATTGGAATACTGTCCAGCGTCTATTAGCAAGCCCAGAACACAAAAGCCTTCTTAACTGTTCCTGATGGTATGGAAAAATGAACTCTTAGAGTAACCCTCGTTACCCGCTTTCACAACACAGGAATAGAAAGTGGCCAAGACAGAGCTAAGCCTTTTCTGTTTCTTGCTTTTTGGCCGCTGAAATGCAGGTGCAGTTCAGCTTAGCTTCTGCAACTCACCACCTCTCATGAGATACCATACATTTTATGCATTTTTGGCAGAATGAGAATGCACCAGCCTGTCCAATCAAAGTTCTGTGCTAGCACTAAATGAACTTAGCACCTCTGTAACAGCCCTACATGCTGCAGGAATCCAAAAGCAGGTTCCAACCCAGTATTTTAATACAGCTATAGTGAAAAGTGCTCATAAACTAGGTTTTGTCCTTGCTGACTTATGTGGTTGCAATCCAATCCCTTGCCAACATTTCTTATTCATTGAAATGACAGCTGTGTTTAACTGGAAATCAAAATGGCAGCCTCCAGAAAATAAATATGGCAGCCTCCATAAAAATTTCAATAGACGGAACACTGAGCGTGTCACAAATGAACCCTTCAGCATACATGGATGATGACATCACAATTGACCCTTACTGTTTTCCTCCCTGGCAGCAGCCATGATGCTTCATTCTTCAGTCAGGTGTGGATCCATGCACCTCATCAGGTAAGGGCACCAATCAACAGGTAAGGGCACGTTTTTGTGTGTGTCAAACGAAGGTGTCAGATTATGGAAGATTTGTTTGAGGGAACAAGTGGCGCTTCTGTGCAGATTGGAATACTGTCCAGCGTCTATTAGCAAGCCCAGAACACAAAAGCCTTCTTAACTGTTCCTGATGGTATGGAAAAATGAACTCTTAGAGTAACTCTCGTTACCCCCTTTCGCAACACAGGAATAGAAAGTGGCCAAGACAGAGCTAAGCCTTTTCTGTTTCTTGCTTTTTGGCCGCTGAAATGCAGATGCAGTTCAGCTTAGCTTCTGCAACTCACCACCTCTCATGAGATACCATACCTTGTATGCATTTTTGGAGTTGGCAGAATGAGAATGCACCAGCCTGTCCAATCAAAGTTCTGTGCTAGCACTAAATGAACTTAGCACCTCTGTAACTGCCCTACATGCTGCAGGAATCCAAAAGCAGGTTCCAACCCAGTATTTTAATGCAGCTATAGTGAAAAGTGCTCATAAACTAGGTTTTGTCCTTGCTGACTTATGTGGTTGCAATCCAATCCCTTGCCAACATTTCTTATTCATTGAAATGACAGCTGTGTTTATCTGCAAATCAAAATGGCTGTCTCCAGAAAATCAATATGGCAGCCTCCATAAAAATTTCTATAGACAGAACACTGAGCGTGTCACAATGGTACCCTTCAGCATACATGGATGATGACATCACAATGGACCCTTGCTGTTTTCTTCCCTGGCAGCAGCCATGATGCTTCATTCTTCAGTCAGGTGTGGATCCATGCACCTCAACAGGTAAGGGCACCAATCAACAGGTAAGGGCACGTTTTTGTGTGTGTCAAACGAAGGTGTCAGATTATGGAAGATTTGTTTGAGGGAACAAGTGGCGCTTCTGTGCAGATTGGAATACTGTCCAGCGTCTATTAGCAAGCCCAGAACACAAAAGCCTTCTTAACTGTTCCTGATGGTATGGAAAAATGAACTCTTAGAGTAACCCTCGTTACCCGCTTTCACAACACAGGAATAGAAAGTGGCCAAGACAGAGCTTAGCCTTTTCTGTTTCTTGCTTTTTGGCCGCTGAAATGCAGGTGCAGTTCAGCTTAGCTTCTGCAACTCACCACCTCTCATGAGATACTATACATTTTATGCATTTTTGGCAGAATGAGAATGCACCAGCCTGTCCAATGAAAGTTCTGTGCTAGCACTAAATGAACTTAGCACCTCTGTAACTGCCCTACATGCTGCAGGAATCTAAAAGCAGGTTCCAACCCAGTATTTTAATGCAGCTATAGTGAAAAGTGCTCATAAACTAGGTTTTGTCCTTGCTGACTTATGTGGTTGCAATCCAATCCCTTGCCAACATTTCTTATTCATTGAAATGACAGATGTGTTTATCTGCAAATCAAAATGGCTGCCTCCAGAAAATCAATATGGCAGCCTCCATAAAAATTTCAAGAGACAGAACACTGAGCGTGTCACAATGGTACCCTTCAGCATACATGGATGATGACATCACAATGGACCCTTACTGTTTTCCTCCCTGGCAGCAGCCATGATGCTTCATTCTTCAGTCAGGTGTGGATCCATGCACCTCAACAGGTAAGGGCACCAATCAACAGGTAAGGGCACGTTTTTGTGTGTGTCAAACGAAGGTGTCAGATTATGGAAGATTTGTTTGAGGGAACAAGTGGCGCTTCTGTGCAGATTGGAATACTGTCCAGCGTCTATTAGCAAGCCCAGAACACAAAAGCCTTCTTAACTGTTCCTGATGGTATGGAAAAATGAACTCTTAGAGTAACCCTCGTTACCCGCTCGCAACACAGGAATAGAAAGTGGCCAAGACAGAGCTAAGCCTTTTCTGTTTCTTGCTTTTTGGCCGCTGAAATGCAGGTGCAGTTCAGCTTAGCTTCTGCAACTCACCACCTCTCATGAGATACCATACATTTTATGCATTTTTGGCAGAATGAGAATGCACCAGCCTGTCCAATCAAAGTTCTGTGATAGCACTAAATGAACTTAGCACCTCTGTAACTGCCCTACATGCTGCAGGAATCCAAAAGCAGATTCCAACCCAGTATTTTAATGCAGCTATAGTGAAAAGTGCTCATAAACTAGGTTTTGTCCTTGCTGACTTATGTGTTTGCAATCCAATCCCTTGCCAACATTTCTTATTCATTGAAATGACAGCTGTGTTTAACTGGAAATCAAAATGGCAGCCTCCAGAAAATAAATATGGCAGCCTCCATAAAAATTTCAATAGACGGAACACTGAGCGTGTCACAAATGAACCCTTCAGCATACATGGATGATGACATCACAATTGACCCTTACTGTTTTCCTCCCTGGCAGCAGCCATGATGCTTCATTCTTCAGTCAGGTGTGGATCCATGCACCTCATCAGGTAAGGGCACCAATCATCAGGTAAGGGCACGTTTTTGTGTGTGTCAATCGAAGGTGTCAGATTATGGAAGATTTGTTTGAGGGAACAAGTGGCGCTTCTGTGCAGATTGGAATACTGTCCAGCATCTATTAGCAAGCCCAGAACACAAAAGCCTTCTTAACTGTTCCTGATGGTATGGAAAAATGAACTCTTAGAGTAACTCTCGTTACCCCCTTTCGCAACACAGGAATAGAAAGTGGCCAAGACAGAGCTAAGCCTTTTCTGTTTCTTGCTTTTTGGCCGCTGAAATGCAGATGCAGTTCAGCTTAGCTTCTGCAACTCACCACCTCTCATGAGATACCATACCTTGTATGCATTTTTGGAGTTGGCAGAATGAGAATGCACCAGCCTGTCCAATCAAAGTTCTGTGCTAGCACTAAATGAACTTAGCACCTCTGTAACTGCCCTACATGCTGCAGGAATCCAAAAACAGGTTCCAACCCAGTATTTTAATGCAGCTATAGTGAAAAGTGCTCATAAACTAGGTTTTGTCCTTGCTGACTTATGTGGTTGCAATCCAATCCCTTGCCAACATTTCTTATTCATTGAAATGACAGCTGTGTTTATCTGCAAATCAAAATGGCTGCCTCCAGAAAATCAATATGGCAGCCTCCATAAAAATTTTAATAGACAGAACACTGAGCGTGTCTCAATGGTACCCTTCAGCATACATGGATGATGATGTAGTGTACGGGACCTGTAACGCCCGTCACTACAGAAGGGTCACTTGTGTGCGGTTGTTCCCCTCAGTTATGAGGAGATTGGTGTAAGACATCTTCATGTAATGCAATGCTGTGTATTTCCCTCTTACTGTGATATTTGCCATGTGCAGGCCTGCTAGGGGTGTCATTCCAGCTCTAAGACGCTAGAGGGAGCTAGGGAGCCCTAGCTTATATATAGGCCCAGTCAGGGGAAGAAAAGGCAGTCTAAGCTAAGTGCAGGCCATGAGTCTGTGAAGTCCAGCTCAGGCCTTGAGCCTGTGAAGGCAAGGCCCAGGCCTTGTACCCGCTGAAGTCAGCCCAGGCCCTACAGCCTGTGGGGGTCCAGCCTAGGAAGATTCATGCCCTCGGAGGAGCAGTCCAGACCCTAGAACTAGTGGAGAAGTGTTGCCCCCTTAGTCAAGCTGCATGCAGGACAAGTATCCCTGGAGAGAAAGGACAGTTGCCTGAAGTGTGTTGCTGCATTAAGAATAAGATGAAAGCCCGATCTTAGGAGGCCTGTCTTGAAGATAGCCTTTTGGGACTGTGATTACTAACTTAAACCACTTCTGTGACTGTACTGTAACGTGTGGAACATTCTGGAACTGTACTTAATAACTGTTCGTCTATTTTCAACTACGTTCAGTAAAGTTATCCTGTTATTTAAGTATATCAAGATTCCTCAATTATTCCACCTGTCACTACACGGTGTGCCACCGTTCAATTGGCACTAGCGTCACGACATTCATCACCTGCCTGTTCCAGTGCTGACCCGATTGAAGACGACAGTCGGTCCCAGGTTAGTGGGTTGCCCTGCACTACAAAGCCCAGCATACCTAAAGCTACACTACTGACCCCCTGGGACGCTGCAATGACATCACAATGGACCCTTGCTGTTTTCCTCCCTGGCAGCAGCCATGATGCATCATTCTTCAGTCAGGTGTGGATCCATGCATCTCAACAGGTAAGGGCACCAATCAACAGGTAAGGGCACGTTTTTGTGTGTGTGAAACGAAGGTGTCAGATCATGGCAGATTTGTTTGAGGGAACAAGTGGCGCTTCTGTGCAGATTGGAATACTGTCCAGCGTCTATTAGCAAGCCCAGAACACAAAAGCCTTCTTAACTGTTCCTGATGGTATGGAAAAATGAACTCTTAGAGTAACCCTCGTTACCCGCTTTCGCAACACAGGAATAGAAAGTGGCCACCGACAGAGCTAAGCCTTTTCTGTTTCTTGCTTTTTGGCCGCTGAAATGCAGGTGCAGTTCAGCTTAGCTTCTGCAACTCACCACCTCTCATGAGATACCATACATTTTATGCATTTTTGGCAGAATGAGAATGCACCAGCCTGTCCAATCAAAGTTCTGTGCTAGCACTAAATGAACTTAGCACCTCTGCAACTGCCCTACATGCTGCAGGAATCCCAAAGCAGATTCCAACCCAGTATTTTAATGCAGCTATAGTGAAAAGTGCTCATAAACTAGGTTTTGTCCTTGCTGACTTCTGTGGTTGCAATCCAATCCCTTGCCAACATTTCTTATTCATTGAAATGACAGCTGTGTTTATCTGCAAATCAAAATGGCTGCCTCCAGAAAATCAATATGGCAGCCTCCATAAAAATTTCAATAGACAGAACACTGAGCGTGTCACAATGGTACCCTTCAGCATACATGGATGATGACATCACAATGGACCCTTGCTGTTTTCCTCCCTGGCAGCAGCCATGATGCTTCATTCTTCAGTCAGGTGTGGATCCATGCACCTCAACAGGTAAGGGCACCAATCAACAGGTAAGGGCACGTTTTTGTGTGTGTGAAACGAAGGTGTCAGATTATGGAAGATTTGTTTGAGGGAACAAGTGGCGCTTCTGTGCAGATTGGAATACTGTCCAGTGTCTATTAGCAAGCCCAGAACACAAAAGCCTTCTTAACTGTTCCTGAAGGCATGGAAAAATGAACTCTTAGAGTAACTCTCGTTGCCCTCTTTCGCAACACAGGAATAGAAAGTGGCCAAGGCCCAAGACAGGGCTAAGCCTTTTCTGTTTCTTGCTTTTTGGCCGCTGAAATGCAGATGCAGTTCAGCTTAGCTTCTGCAACTCACCACCTCTCATGAGATGCCATACATTTTATGCATTTTTGGCAGAATGAGAATGCACCAGCCTGTCCAATCAAAGTTCTGTGCTAGCACTAAATGAACTTAGCACCTCTGTAACTGCCCTACATGCTGCAGGAATCCAAAAGCAGGTTCCAACCCAGTATTTTAATGCAGCTATAGTGAAAAGTGCTCATAAACTAGGTTTTGTCCTTGCTGACTTATGTGGTTGCAATCCAATCCCTTGCCAACATTTCAAATTCATTGAAATGACAGATGTGTTTATCTGCAAATCAAAATGGCTGCCTCCAGAAAATCAATATGGCAGCCTCCATGACAATTTCAATAGACGGAACACTGAGCGTGTCACAATGGAACCCTTCAGCATACATGGATGATGACATCACAATGGACCCTTGCTGTTTTCCTCCCTGGCAGCAGTCATGATGCTTCATTCTTCAGTCAGGTGTGGATCCATGCACCTCAACAGGTATGGGCACCAATCAACAGGTAAGGGCACGTTTTTGTGTGCGTGAAACGAAGATGTCAGCTTATGGAAGATTTGTTTGAGGGAACAAGTGGCGCTTCTGTGCAGATTGGAATACTATCCAGCCTCTATTAGCAAGCCAAGAACACAAAAGCCTTCTTAACTGTTCCTGATGGTATGGAAAAATGAACTCTTAGAGTAACTCTCGTTACCCGCTTTCGCAACACAGGAATAGAAAGTGGCCAAGACAGAGCTAAGCCTTTTCTGTTTCTTGCTTTCTGGCTTCTGAAAAGCATGTGCAGATCAGTTTAGCATCTGCAACTCACAACTTTTTATGAGATACCATACCTTTTATGCATTTTTGGAGTTGGCAGAATGAGAATGCACCAGCCTGTCCAATCAAATTTCTGTGCTAGCACTAAATGAACTTAGCACCTCTGTAACTGCCCTACATGCTGCAGGAATCCAAAAGCAGGTTCCAACCCAGTATTTTAATGCAGCTATAGTGAAAAGTGCTGTTCTGCAAAACTGGTCTGCAAAAGTCAACTGGTCTGCAAAAAATGTGGATGTGACATGGACCACATCCATATTTTTTGCGGACAGGACAGTCAGCTGTGTACCTCCAACGGAGCGAGACCACGCAGCTGCTATGGGCGCCTAGAGGAAGAGAGGCCAGTCTTGGACAAAAAACCATAACTCCTAATTACACTGATTTCTCCTGTCTTTAGTCCCTGTCCAGAGCTCAGGCTCTGCTTTCCAGTTCCCTGCTTCCTCTGTCCTGTCCTCGGGGCCCCCCTTTACTCAGCACATCATCAGTGGCTACTGCTGCACCCTCTGGAGTCCCGACTAGCTCTCTATGTTGTCTTGCTGCTGGGCTGGCCAATCAGCATTAGCAGTGCTTGCAGAGCCTGCTGCTGATTGGCTTGCCTAGCGCCCAGCAGAGAAACTTTTGTGTCTGGTGCCACAGAGTCGGGATTTCATTCCTCTGCAAGAAATTTGCAAGTGTCAGTGTAGAGGATGATGAGAGTGACTTCTGTGGAAACGATGACTAGGTGAGAAGTGACTGTGCTGTCAGTAATATGTGTTTTGGGTGTTAAGTGAACCCCTCATTTCCAGCGCTGAACCCCCAGTTCTGATGCAGATTTCTACTCTTTTATCTCTGTAGATGAACCTGAATCTTCACCCTCTCAGTCACCGACACAGTGTAATGTCGCCATGCCCTGCTCTGTGCACTCAGGTACAGTAAGTGTCTCTGTGTCAGCTCCATGCACTAATGTAGAGACACATTGTTTGTCCTGCTTTACACTGCAGATTAGCTCCGTAAGGGCATTACTAATGCACACAAATAGTTTCCAAAAATTATGCACACATAGATATTCTCCTAAGAAATTCAAAAAATAAATTTTTAGTTACTTAAATATTCAGGTTTGAGGTTAAGTAATCCCTTGCCGACCTATGACGTGTATATTTGTCATGGAGCACTGCTACTTGGCGCTCCATGACGAGTATACACGTCATGGCATTAAACTGTCACCATGTCTGCACATTTATCACTGATTAGAAAAATAAATAAATAAATACACTACACATGTTTGATATCACCGTGTCCGTAACGACCTGATCTATAAAACGGTCATGTTACTTTCCACGCACGGTGAACACCATAAAAAAAATAAAAATAAAAACTTTGCCAAAAAAGCCATGTTTTTGTCATCTTACATCACAAAAAGTGTAATACCAAGCGATCAAAAAGTCATATGCACCCTAAAATAGTACCAATCAAACCATCCTCTCATACCGAAAAAAAATTAACCCATACATAAGACAGTCGCCCAAAAATAAAAAAAATTATGGCTTTCAGAATAAGGAGAAACAAAAGAAATAATTTTTTTTTAAATGCTTTATTATGTAAAACTGAAACAAACAAATTAAAAAAGTAGTCATATTTGGTATTGTCGCGTCCATAAGATCCTGCTCTAAAAAAATACCACACGATCTAACCTGTTAGATGAGCACTGTAAAAAACAAAAAATAAAAACGGTGCCAAAACAGCTATTTTTTGTTGCCTTGCCTCACAAAAAGTGTAATATAGAGCAACCAAAAGTCATATTTACCCTAAAATAGTATCAACAAAACTGCCACCTTATCCTGTAGTTTCCAAAATGGGTTCACTTTTTTGGAGTTTATACTCTAGGGGTGCATCAGGTGGTCTTCAAATGTGACACGGCAACTTAAAATGATCCCAGTGAAATCTGCCCTCCAGAAACCGTATGGCGTTCATCACCTTCTGCGACCCGTACAGCAGTTTAAGACAACATATGGGGTGTTTCTGTAAGCTACAGAATCAAGGCAATAAATATTGATTTTTGTTTGGCTGTTAACCCTTGCTTTGTTACTGGAAAAAATTGATTAAAATGGAAAATCTGACAAAAAAGTAAAATTCTGAAATTTCATCTCCATTTTCCATTAATTCTTGTGGAACACCTAAAGGGTTAACAAAGTTTGTAAAATCAGTTTTGAATACCTTGAGGGGTGTAGTTTCTAAAATGAGGTCACTTTTGGGTGGTTTCTATTATGTAAGCCTCACAAAGTGACTTCAGACCTGAACTAGTCCTTAAAAATTGGGTTCTGGAAATTTTATGAAAAATTTCAAGATTTGCTTCTAAACTTCTAAGCCTTCTTTTTCCCAAAAAAAATAAAATGTAATTCACAAAATTATCTAACCAGGAAGTAGACATATGGGGAATGTAAAGTAATAACTATTTTTAGAGTTATTACTATCTATTATAAAAGTAGAAAAAAAAATTTGATTTATTTTTTTTTACTCAATTTTACCACTGTCATAAAGTACAATATGTGCTCGGACGCGGACCAAAACAACGGCCGTGTGCATAAGGCCATATTCTGCATTTTTCACGCAGCCCCGGCCCTATAGAAGTGAATGGGGCTTCAGTGAAAAACGCATTGCATCCGCAAGCAAGAGCGGATGCAATGCGTTTTTCACTGGGATCGTGACAGATTAGGACCAGAAAACTCGCTCGTGTGAAAGGGGCCTAAGTCAAAATTAGGAGTTGGTCAGAAACTCCAACTCTCGTCAAAATAGAAGATCTGTAAGAAAGCGTCAATTTTGACGTAAATTTGTTTTCCCTTAGTCCTAACAGCAGCACAAGTGGGGGATTTGCCCCTGTGAAGCTGGTCAGGACAGGCGGAATTTTTGTTGAATAAAATTCTGCATCAGCAATTAATTAATTAATTAGCTCCCCCCCACCCCTATATAGTTCGTCCCCAACAGGACCGGTTGCTTTTTTAACAAGTAAATAATAATAGCATAAAGGGAGGGAGATTTGTGTGCTGCTGTTAGGACTAAGGGATAACAAATTTACGTCAAAATTGACGCTTCCCTTTCGTCCTAACCAGCAGCATAAGTGGGGAGGTAGCAAGAACCTCACACAAATTTGGGAGGGCTAAAGATCTTCCTACTAACATACTTGAAATATTTTATAGGAATCAGGAAATCTGTCTATGGGAAAGCAGCACTTAGAACAGAAAGTCCAAAGGCTGTTCCCTCTGAACGCCTACTCTCTAGGCGGTAATGGGAAATGGGAAATAAAAGTATTTTGCGTACTCCAAGAGGCGGCAGCACAAATTTGCTTTAAAGGGATTAAGTCCCTTTCCGCATATGATGTAGAAACTGCCCTTGTAGAGTGGGCAGATAAGAAAGATGGCGGTGGTAAGTCCTGGGACATAAAAGCCAACTTAATAGCCTCTTTAATCCATCTACTCAAGGTAGGCTTCGAAACTTTGGGCCCTCTGTTGTTCCCTGCATAAGTAATCAGAAGATTTTCCATCTCCTGAACTCCTCAGTTCTGTTCAAATATATTCTGAGGACCCTTGGGATGTCCAAGGTAAGTAATTTCTCCTCCTCAGGAGTGGTTGAAGTAGGAGAAAACACAGGTAGTGAAATTGTTTGATTGGTGTTTTCAAACGAAGGAACCTTTGGTAAAAAGGTAGGCAGAAATCTTAACAGGACCTTGTCCTGCAGAAATCTTGAATACGGTTTCGCTGCCCGGCCTGGAGTTCCCCAACCCTCTTAGCTGAGGTTATGGCCAAGAGAAAGGTAACTTTGAGGGATAGGTATTTCAAGTCTACCTGTTCCAAAGGCTCGAAGGGGGGGGGGCACAAACCCCTTAAGACCACTGGCAGCTCCCACTCAGGGATCGGGATGCTAGGTTTAAGCCCCTGAGCACCTTTAAGGAGCCTCTTGATTAGGGGGTCCTGAGAAATTGTTTTACCAAGGCATGCCGACAGGGCAGCAACATGAGCTCTCAGTGTAGATGGGCTTAGACCCTTGTCTAGACCATCCTGCAGGAACTGAAGGATATCAGAGAGAGGAGGATCTGAGGAAACTACCTCTCTGTCCGTACACCACCGCATAAATATGTTGAATATGCGGGAGTTTTTCTGGTTTGTGGAATCTGCTCTGGAGTGAGAGATTGTTCTCAGGACCTCCACCGAAAACCCTCTAGCTTCTAGAAGGGATCGGTCAGTCTCCAGGCTGTCAGACTGAGCCTCCTCAGATCTAGACAGAGACCTGTGTTCTGGTACACTAGGTTCTGTATTAGGACAAGTCTCCAATAATTGCCCTGACTCATCTGCATGAGCTGGGTGAAACAAGACCTCTTGGGCCAGAATGGAATGATGGCTATCACTGAGGTCTGGTTTTGCTTGATCTTCATCAATACCCTTGGTAACCCTCGTTACCCGCTTTCGCAACACAGGAATAGAATGCGGCCACCGACAGAGCTAAGCCTTTTCTGTTTCTTGCTTTTTGGCCGCTGAAATGCAGATGCAGTTCAGCTTAGCTTCTGCAACTCACAACCTCTTATGAGATACCATACCTTTTATGCATTTTTGGAGTTGGCAGAATGAGAATGCACATGCCTGTCCAATCAAAGTTCTGTGCTAGCACTGAATGAACTTAGCACCTCTGTAACTGCCCTACATGCTGCAGGAATCCAAAAGCAGGTTCCAACCCAGTATTTGAATGCAGCTATAGTGAAAAGTGCTCATAAACTAGATTTTGTCCTTGCTGACTTCTGTGGTTGCAATCCAAACCCTTGCCAACATTTCTTATTCATTGAAATGACAGCTGTGTTTAACTGCAAATCAAAATGGCAGCCTCCAGAAAATAAATATGGCAGCCTCCATAAAAATTTTAATAGACGGAACACTGAGCAAGCGCAGAACACAAAAGCCTTCTTAACTGTTCCTGATGGTATGGAAAAATGAACTCTTAGAGTCACCTTCGTTACCGGCTTTCACAACACAGGAATAGAAACGGCCACCGACAGAACTAAGCCTTTTCTGTTTCTTGCTTTTTGGCTTCTGAAATGCAAGTGCAGATCAGTTTAGCGTCTGCAACTCACCACCTCTCATGAGATACCATACCTTTTATGCATTTTTGGAGTTGGCAGAATGAGAATGCACCAGCCTGTCCAATCAAAGTTCTGTGCTAGCACTAAATGAACTTAGCACCTCTGTAACTGCCCTACATGCTGCAGGAATCCAAAAGCAGGTTCCAACCCAGTATTTTATTGCATCTATAATGAAAAATGCTCCTAAACTAGACTTTGTTGTTGCAATCAAATCCCTTGCCAATAACTCTTATTCATTGAAATAACAGCAGTGTTTTACTGCAAATCAAAAGGGCAGCCTCCAGAAAATAAATATGGCAGCCTCCATAAAAATTTCAATAGACAGAACACTGAGCGTGTCACAATGGAACCCTTCAGCACTTCCGGTCGCGTGGCTGAGCTCATCGGCTGCCCCCATCCCCACTCTAGCAAGCGGGACGGAGGCGTACAGGTACGGAGGGGTAGGGCGGGAGACGGCAAGCGGAGGACAACATAGGGAGGAGGGAAAGCCGCACGAACTAGTCATGTGCGCGCCTCCCTCCCCGACTTACAGGTTTACAGAAATAGCTCGGGGAGCTCCTCCACAACGCCGACTCCTGCCTGGCACCTGCAAAGATAAAACGCAGAATAAAATTCTAATTTAAAGAAAAAGTATTAATTTCCTCCCCCGAACACAGGGGGAGAGACTCTAAGGGTAGATTCATGCCTGCCTGACCAAACCCACAGGACAGAAAAAAAGCAACCAGTCCTATTGGGGACGAACTATATAAGAGGAGGGCGCTAATTAATTGTTTAATTGTTTACTGATGCAGAATTTTATTCAACAAAAATTCCACCTGTCCTGACCAGCTTCACAGGGGCAAATACCCCACTTGCGCTGCTGGTTAGGACGAAAGGGAAGGTCTATATCTGGCAACTTGGGAAGTATAAAGTGAGAATATATAGTAGCTGGGACTGGCTGACAGAGAACAGCTGAAAGGAAAAGCTACCGATTCCTAAATGGGACAAAAAGGATTGCAAATCAAAGCAGGAAAACCTGGACCGGAATCCATTCCCACAGCTAGGTCATGGAGCGATCCCTTGAAACCGAGGGAGTAGCCACTCGCTGCGACCTTCTGACCCCAGGCACAACAGGGTTATCGATAGGGCGTAACACCCTCGATTTCACTGCGGGGGCTCCGATCAAAAGGCAGAGGGAGCCACAATCCCTCTGTCTTGCCTCACAGATACCACGATCGTCTAAAGCAGGCATGGCCAACCTGCGTCTCTCCAGCATCCAAGCATCCCGTTATGGATTCCGCTACCACGGACCATAACGGCATTTGGAACACGGGTGAAGCCTGGGGTGACGTCACCGTCATGTGATCAGTGAAGGGGGCGTGGCTCAGTACTGGATTGGATAAGAGGTTGTAGGCTACCACCTCTTACCCAATCCAGTACTGAGCCACGCCCCCTGCACTGATCACATGACGGTGACGTCACCCCAGGTCCGTCGTGTTGTCCAAGGTTCGGGTTCATTGAAGAATCCCCTTATGGATTCCAAATGATGTTATGGTCCGTGGTAGCGGAATCCATAACGGGATGCTTGGATAACCTGAACCCGAACTTTGGAAGGCGAACTTAAAACAGAAGTTCGCTCAACTCTAGAAATTTCTAAGACAAATGTACAACACATTTGTCTTAGAAATTTCTGTAATTGGAAATTAGTTCTATTTATCTGAATGTCATTATTAAATAGAGAGGTTATGATGAGCATGGTTTCAGCTTTCAGGTATAATAATCTGACATTTTTGGTCTTATATTGTACATTAGCTTTAATGTACCCTCAGCTTAGCATAAGCCACTTGGGGGTCCAGTGACCTGCAAACAACACCTTCTGCTTTTACAGCCATGGAGCGATATTAATTTATTATGTGTACTGTATAATTCTCCTGTATGGCACCACTAGGTAGGCGCCACTAGAGGGAGCAGTTACAACAGCGACACTGAGTCAGGGAAGAAGACGGAACTTTGACTCCCGCGTTCTCTGGTAAGGGGAATAGTATCGCCGTGCACTCGCTACTTCCGGTTCGGGCCTTCCGAAGATGGAGACTATACTGGAGCAACAGCGACGCTACCATGAGGAAAAAGAACGGCTTATGGATGTAATGACCAAGGAGATGATGGCGAAGAAGCCCACGGTGAGCAAACGAGTGACCTGTCCGTGCGGCGGTGTCGTCCACCACCGGAGTGCCAGCAGCGCGGTTTTCCCAGCACTCTATCCATTATAACTACACATGTAGCCGGCATTTACCGCACGTAGATGCATCGTAATAGGTTTTTATGCGGTACTTTCCTCCTATGAGTAACTCTATGATGGGCCTTTATATTATGCTGTGTAGAGATGAGTGCATTACTAAAGGTGCCCCATGGAGCACAGTGTACATATGGAGACATGGAACAGATAGAACCTCCACTATATAAGGCAGATTGTAACCGTATATCTGCAGCTTTCCATAGTGAGGGTACGCGACCCCCACAAACGTGGCCGTAAATATCAATATTACCGATTTCTAGCAGAAATCTGCAGCGTTTACAGCGGCCGAAAAGTGGACGAGGTTTTAAAGAGCCATTGAGCGTTCTGATATGTCGTGATTGGCAGTGGTCTGAGTGCTGATTGGGGAGACAGAAGCAAGTCAGACCCATAGGCTTTCTGTTCAGCAAGATATACGGTAATCCAAAAGTGGCCGGCACTCGGCTCCACAAGGTGTCCGCGCGGGAAGACAAGTCCACAGAGTATAAGACTGCATTCACACGACCGTATGTATTTGCGGATCCGCAAAAAACTGATCCGCATGTCTGCAAAATACTGAAGAGTGTCTTCCGTATGTCATCCGCAAAAAACGGATGAGGAAAAAAAAGTGGAGAGAATAAAATATAATAAAAATACCGAAATGGATCCGCAAATTGCGGATGACATACGGAAACCATTCCGTATGTCATCCGCAATTTGCGGATCCATTCCCTTCTATGGGGCTGCGGAACGATTTCTGCGGACAATGATAGGACATGCTTCATATTTTTGCGGAGTATAAATGCGGAACCACGGATGCGGACAACATACTGAATGTTGTCCGCATATTTTATTTACCCATAGGAATGAATGGGTCCGCATTTATTCTGCAAAATGCGGATCGGACGCGGGGAAAAAAATACGGTCGTGTGAATGTAGCCTAATAGAAAATTCCCAGCGGGCGCCTGATCTTCAATTGATGTGTTCTTTATTTCATCAGTAACAATGTATCAAAAATAACAGTGGACGTGTTTTGGCCCGTCTGACAAAGGCTGGACGGGCCGAAACGCGTCCATTCCATCAATTGAAGATCAAGCGCACGCTGGGAATTTTCTATTACTCAGCAAGATATACGAGCGATTCAGGCGACCAGTGGGGGTCTCAGCGCTCAAAACGTTTGACTATGACAGCTCAGCGACCCCTTCACCCATCTCATCCATCCGCTGCTGAGTTTTCTCCAGAAAACCCATATACCATCTGACTCGCGATGTGGATTTTAAGTCTGCTGCATGTCCGTTTATGTTGCGGATTTCACCCTTTCCACACTGCACTGTTCGGTGTGTCTGCTGCTTATTTTCTACTACCTTCTGGGCCAGCCTTCTCCGTCCATTTATTGCGCATTTGCTGAGCGCGCTGATTATGTTTTCACAGCCTGGCCTGTCCGTCCTAGCGGTGGGGGCGAGGCATGAAGAGGAGGGAGCAGAAGGTGCAACGGCACAGCCTTCGTTGCTCTTAGTGACTCATTTGCATATTCCAAAAGTGCAATTTTCTCGGGAATGTGGGAACACAGGCTGATGGGACCAAGACCATGATCTTCAGTTTTAAAGGGATCATGTCTCGGGTGAGACGGATTTAGGACCACGTTTCTTTAGGGCTTCATGCAGCAGGGAACATGCTTAGATCCGAATGGCTCATGGTAGAGAAAACGTCCACATAAACTTTCTTTACCTTGTATTTAGATCTCCTTGCTTTGTGTTAACTGAACCCATCCTGCTCCTGGCACTAATAGAAAGACTTCTTCTAGGAGCTGTATTACAGGCAAGGGCATGTTCACACATGGAGTATTGGTGGCAGAAACGTACCTTTTTTATAAATTCTGGTCGAATGTCTGGGCCGTAAGGCACACATTCACTTTATTTATTTTTGTTTGTTCACTGTGTGCACTTTTACACGTTTTTTGTCCATTGGGCTTTTCAGGGTTGCGACGCCCTTATGGGTACCCCTTCCTGAGGTCTAGGGGGGGGGGCATATTGGTTCCTCACCCCCCCTGCCAAACCCCGTGGGCTTTCACTCTGGGGAGAGTCCAGACCTTTGTTGAAGCTCCTGGCTGACGCTCTGGGTGGCAGCCTAGGCGAAAGCTGGGAGTAGGGCTGCAGTAAACGATTATTTTAGAAATCGAGTATTCTATCGATTATTTTTTACGATTAATCGAGTAATCTAATAAGAATGTTACCATGGCAACCAGGGCTTCAGTAGCGTCCTGGCTGCCATGGTAACCGATAGGAGTCCAGTTATAACACTGCTGGGGCTCCAATCAGAACTTCCACCAATGAGGGGGGAAGGGGACTCTGCTCTGTGGCCACTGCCACCAATGAGGGGGGAAGGGGACTCTGCTCTGTGGCCACTGCCACCAATGAGGGGAAGGGGACTCTGCTCTGTGGCCACTGCCACCAATGAGGGGGAAGGGGACTCTGCTCTGTGGCCACTGCCACCAATGAGGGGGGAAGGGGACTCTGCTCTGTGGCCACTGCCACCAATGAGGGGGGAAGGGGACTCTGCTCTGTGGCCACTGCCACCAATGAGGGGGAAGGGGACTCTGCTCTGTGGCCACTGCCACCAATGAGGGGGGAAGGGGACTCTGCTCTGTGGCCACTGACACCAATGAGGGGGGAGGGGACTCTGCTCTGTGGCCACTGCCACCAATGAGGGGGGAAGGGGACTCTGCTCTGTGGCCACTGCCACCAATGAGGGGGGAAGGGGACTCTGCTCTGTGGCCACTGCCACCAATGAGGGGGGAAGGGGACTCTGCTCTGTAGCCACTGCCACCAATGAGGGGGGGAGGGGACTCTGCTCTGTGGCCACTGCCACCAACGATTTAAATACTGGGGGGTGGGGGGAGGGCGCACTGCACCACCAATGAAAAGTAACCTTTAATACAGGCGGCAGGCAGCAGATCAGCGGCAGTTAACGGCACCTGAGGGGTTTACTGCCGCTGATCGCAGCTCCCTGCCTCCTGTATTAAAGATTACAAAGGACCTTTCATGGTCCGGCCTTACTAACTAGCAGCTACATAGAGCGGCGCCCAGGGATGTCCCCGCACTTAGTTTTCCCTGGGCGCGGCGCGGCTCTCCCCACTGTGGGCCAGTTACAATCTCCTGCTCCATGTGCTAATTACTAATATCGGAGCAATAGGGAGGAAACATCAGCTCTGTGGGCGTTCCTTCTCCCTGCACTGTGACGTTCTCTGCTGCGATTGGACAGCGCAGGGAGACGAAACGCCCACAGAGAAGGTGATGTCTCCCCCCCCATTGGTCCGATATTAGTAATTGGCACATGGAGCACAAAACTGTAACTGACCCACCGTGGGGAGAACGGAGCGGCGCCCGGGGATAATTGTAAGTGCGGGGACATCCCGGGGCGCCACTAGCTGCTGGTTAGTAAGGCCCCCCCCCCCGTCTCTCCTCACTGGCAGCGCAGCACAGGGGGAGGGAGAGAGCGACTCCTTCTCCCGCTGTGCGCCCCGCCTCCGCTGCTGCCAGCCGCTCTGCATTGTCGGGTCATAGGGCGCGCTTACGTGCACTGTGACCTGACGGGTGACCACGGAGCGGGGAGTAATAGCAAGTGCTGCCCTCCCGCTCAGTGGTCACATGACACAAACGAATCTGCATCGAGGATTTTTTTGTGTCGAATTACTCGATTAAATCGAGTAATCGTTTCAGCCCTAGCTGGGAGCATAGATGGGCCTACCTTCGGCTGAGGGTTGCCATTCGTCCCAGTCCCCGGCGGGAGCCTTCTGGCCCGGAGGGATAGGGAATGGTTTGTGGGGGGCCCTTTTCTTACAGAGAGGGCCTGCGATAGACCACAACCCAGTTATATGGAATATAACAGCACAATTAGGGGGGGATCTTGCACTCACGTTGCCGATCCCCCTTCAGCTGCTGTTTCGGTTGTGCCCATGTTCCCGCTGTGCTCAACTTCCTGCTCCTAACTCGGCATTCCCAGCCATTTTCTACTATTTCAAGAAGGAGCAGGAGGTGGAGCGCAGCATGGACCCCGGCACAGTCAGAGTAGCGGTAGACATGACTTGGCCAGGGAGCTACAAGGTCCTTTTTTAAATAATTTGGCGACCATTGAATATTGTTTTAATTGTGCTGGAACACCTCCTTAAAGAGGTATTCCTGTCTCAGACATTGGGGGAATATCGCTAGGGTATACCCCCAATGTGTGATAGGTGCGGGTCCTATCTCTGGGACCTGCACCCATACTTAGAATGGAGCCCGCATAGTGCTGGAGGGCACATGCACAGCTGCCCTCCATTTATTCCTATGGCAGCACCGAAAATAGCCGAGCCAGCGCTCTACTATTTTCGGAAGTCCCAGTGAAATGTGCCCACCGCTCTAGTTTCTTCTATGTGGCTGACTGAAATAGCCCTCTGCTATTTTCGGATCTCCCATAGAAATGAATGGAGGGCGGCCACACATGCGCAGTGGGTCCTCCGGCACTTTGCGGGTTCCGTTCTAAGCATAGGTGTGGGAGCCGCACTTATCAGACATGCAATATGCCCCCAATGTCTGAGAATACAGCCAAGCACTTTTTATTTTCTTATTTTTATTTTTTTACTTTTCTTTAGTTTTTATTGCACAAAAGTGGTGTTGGCATAATCTTACTGACCCAGAGAATAGAGGTATCACGTTATTTAGCCTGCACAGTGAAGACGATAAAAATCAGCGTCAGGAAGGCTGTTGACCAGTGATATGTGCCGTAAATCTAGGGTTAATTCCAGTAGAGCAGGAGGAGAAAGGAGACTTCTCCAAGCATTTAGTTGGTTCCTTGATGGGAGGAGATCGGATTGCTGGTGGATCTTTCGCCACATAGGGCTCTCTATCTGTTATGTCCGATCCTTTTGTAACAATCTGTATTTCCCTTTTCTCTCTCTCACCGCAGTTACGTGAACAGATAAATTCAGATCACAGAGCCAGAGCCATGCTGGACGTAAGTATTGACCAGTACTAGTTCAGAGGAGCAGATCACGTTCAGGTCAGCGTATTTACTCTTCCAATGTTCTGTGTTATTTGCAGAGATACATGGATGTGAGCTCCAACGTCCGGGATTTGTATGAAGATAAGGATGGGTAAGAGTATTTTACCATCTGCCATGTACTAACTGTCCGGTTTGCCACTAACGGGGCATTTTATGACCAGAATTGCCAAGTAGATTGATGAATACAGCTGAGGCTATATTCAGATGGATTCTGCACTGAAAATCTGCACCAACGTACAATGTATGTGAATAGGGTTTTGAGTCGAATCTAGTTTTGGGGGAGTTGAGGTTGGTAGAATGACTCCAGTCATTGGCCACAGTGGAGCAGGTGATTGTGACCATGCCGGGGAGGAAGTAAACCAACTGTGGACCAGAAGATGGACACACGTGAGCCAAGGCCCAGGACCGGAGCTGCAGGTAAGGCCTCATGCACACGACCGTATGAGTTTTGCGGTCCGCAAATTGTTGATCCGCAAACAAAAACGGATGAAGTTCCGTATGGCATCCGTTACTTTTGCGGATCCGTTGTTTTTTGCGGAACGGAAAAACTGACATACGGAAACGGAATGCACACGGAGTACCTTCCGTTTTTTTTTGCAGACCCATTGAAATGAATGGTTCTGCATATGGTCCGCAAAAAAAACTGAACGGACATTGAAAGAAAATACGTTCGTGTGCATGAGGCCTAAGGCTGAGTTCACATCACCGTTTAGCTTTCCAATATTCCTGATTTCTCAAAAGAAAAAAAGATTCTGTAAAAAAAAAAACTGATCCTGTTGCATTTATTGTAATCCTTTTGAGCCATTTCTAAGATTTTTTTTAGGGTAGTTTCACACTATCGGCACGTACCTTCGGCTGGCTTTTCCGTCAGGTGAACAGCCTGTGGGATCCGTCCTGCTGCTAGTGAACGTGCGCCTCCGGACTGCCGCTCCGGCCCTATTAACTATAATGGGGGGCGGGGCAGAGTTCCGGCGGAGGCACGGCAGCGCACGCCAAGAGGCCAGCGGGGAAATAATAAAGATCAGGTCCCCATCCCGATCATCTCCTAGCAACCATGCGGGAAAATCGCATCCGCACTCTTGCTTGCGGATGCTTGCGATTTTCCCGCAGCCCCATTCACTTCTATGGGGCCTGCGTTGCGTGAAAAATGCAGAATATAGAACATGCTGAGATTTTCACGCAACGCAAAAGTGATGCGAGAAAATCTCCGCTCATGTACACAGACCCATAGAAATGAATAGGTCCGGATTCAGTGCAGGTGCAATGCGTGCACGTCACGTATTGCACCCGCGCGGAAATCACGCCCGTGTGAAAGGGGCCTAAGACTTTCAGCAGGCTGCAAAAGCAAGTAGTTTTGCTGAAATTTTGCAAGCAGGAAGGGAGTCCTTTCCTCCCAGCCTCCTCCATCCTTGGTTGGAGACCTACTGGTTGCACCCATCACAAAAAGCAGAAGTTTAGGAAAAGTGGGGCTTAGCTCCTATTGCCTTTAATGTAGTCTGCAAGTTGCAATGTAACTTGGAGGGAACTCATGAGGCTCCAAGGCAACAATTACTCCTGCGATAGGTGAGTTGTATATGTTTTCATTTACCTTGTGATCAGGTATTTTTTTTCTATCAGAAAAACTACCCTTTTCTCTACATTAATACAACACCATATCATAATATCCTAGTTACCCACTGAATTACTCTGAGCCTTGAACACAGCATTTTCAGTTCTGTCTCCTACTGACGACCCTCACCGCAGCCAACCAGCAGCATAGAGGAACATTGGGGTTAATGTGACTCATTAACTCCAGTGTTGCCATTATGTGAGATGAATGATAGGGGTCACTTCTTATGTGAGGCACATGGGGTTATTACTTTAGTACCTCGATGTGCCTCACATTAATAGTAAGTGACCCCATCAAGTACCTCCTCACATAAAATGGGAAATGTGTAGGTATTTTTTAGTATCAATTTGGTATTGAGTATCGTGCTATTTTACTTGGTATCAAAATTAAAGTCCAGATTCTGGGATCGTGACAACCCCGGTCACCAGCCCCTATTACAGCTCCACGTGCTCTATTACTCAGTTTTCATGTAACCTGGAAGAGAAAACGAGGCAAGATATTGCACAGTTACAGGGAAAGAGGGGTGATTTATTTAGCTATTCGGCAGGCCCTATTACAGCTCCTCATGGCATGTTACACCGCTCTGAAAGGCAAATCAGGCGAGCTATGGCAGATATGGAGCCAGGAGATGGCAGAAATTCTACTGCGAAAAATGTGCTACTTGTGGCTGCACCCATACAGCTCCACATAGTATGGTACCCAGCTTTCCCAGGACCCTGAGAGGCTACTCTACCTAGCTTTGCTACAGTATGGCTTATCACTAAATAAAAAAGCACATTTTTGCGTTCCACTGTCTGGGAAAGTTGAGTAAAAACGTCAGCAAAGATATAATGGAGGCCGCGTATATTCTGTACATAGTATATATACATCATTCCCCTCATACTATTAGTATATATGCTTTTCATATACAGGGCAACAGTGAGCGTACTACTTATTACAATACCTTCACATTGGTCGTTACCAATCTTACCAAAGCTTATTATGCCGCCGTATAGGAAAGAGTGAACTATCGCTGCTTAACTAGACAGATTTATTTTCCCCTCAACCATGTAGGAAAGTGGAGTGACGTCCCTGTACTGTATAGCTGTGTCGTCCTGATGTCATATATATATGTGTATAGATTATTGGGACTATACAGTGTGAATGCTGCTTCTGGCTATGTTGTAGTATGCGTTTTATACATATACTATCAACAAAATGACCACAATCACTGTGTACTTAAAAAGTACACAGCCTAAATCCAGCCCCCTCTTTCTAAACTTTCTGGCTCCCGTGCACTAGCATCAGAGGGAGGTGGGAGAAGACAGGGCTGCAGCCTGAGAGAAGAATGAACTCCTTTTCTGCTTTATTTTTCATAGTCTCCACCTGTGATACAGGGCACGAGGAGCACGAAAAATATGAAATTATGTTAGATTTTGTTTGTTGCTTTTTATCTGAATTGTTTCATGTTCATTTAATTTCATTGTTCAGTACTTGTCATTTCATAAAATAAATTAGAATAAAGCAATACAGAACACAGTGCTTGTACTATGTATGGGGAATTGCTTAATTTACTATGGGGGTGCGGTCTGGCTAGCACACGGACGGAAATGAATGCTGTCCGAATTCGGCCTAGATTAGCTCTTCGAAGAGCCCCAAAACAGTTGTGCAGCCTCCAGCCATCCACGCACTATACGTGCTGGCAGTCCCTTTACCTCTTTCAGGAGCGTGCACATGTATTGCCCAATTGAATGCTGTGCCCCCATCACTCTTTCCTGCGCTCAGTATTACTGAGACACTGCGCAGAGACCTCATGCAGCATCGATTAAAGGCCTGTCTCATTTCCCGATTCCGTCTCAGTACTGCTCCTCTCCTCCACACTGCTTTGTTGTACGGACCTCAGTTGTGAGGTGCCCATGACCGCTGCAGCCAATCAGTGATTTCATGCCATATAGGGTTGAGACCAGTGAGTGACGGCATCCCTCACATGCAGTATATGCATGGTTGCAGAGGAGGAAAGGAGTGGTTGTGGTATGCAGGTAAGTGCTTTGAAACATTTAAAGAGTACATGGTTTTTGTGTGTTTCAGATTGAGAAAAGAAGAACTAAATGCAATTTCTGGACCCAATGACTTTGGTGAATTTTACAACAGACTCAAATTAATAAAAGAATTTCATCGGAAGCATCCAAATGAGGTGTGTGGTTTACGTGTTGTAACGGTTTTATTTCCCTTGACGGGTTATGAGCAGTTAATCGTCTAGGAATGAGAAGTGGCGTGTGACTTTTTGAAGCATTTTTACGCAGCGCGTTGATGATGTAAATACTCTCAAATATGCCGGTGTGATGTTTCACACAATGTTTGCAATCAAAATACATGTGCAAAAGTGAAAAATGGTATTGATTTTGAAATATTTCACAATCTTTATATCAGAAGTTGATTTTCTCCTTAAATCAGTCCTGTGTTTTTCAGTGTATACTGAAAGCCAAAATAGGTGAATTATTACAAATATCACTGATAATAGAAGGAGCTAAGACTTAACTTTTATTCCAATTTATCATTAAAAGCTGTGGGAGTGAAAAAGAACAACAAAAGCAGATTCAGTGCAAGGGAGCTGGTGCTGGGCAACACCACTGTGATGGCGCGGGAGGCACGGCCACATGTACATTAGTGTGGCAGTGCCCTAGGCAGGTTCTTTTTCTAATACGCTCCCCCCCCCATCGCTCCTGATGAATATATCAAAGAAACGCGTCGAGCGGAGATACTAGGGAGAAAGGGGAAATTAGCACCTGCGATTGGAGGGCAAGCATAGGGTTCATTTGGGTGGTCGTAGCAGCACTAAAGTATAGCTCCCCACCATTAACCCTGAAAGGGACTGCCGTAGGGGTCCTTGACTTTAATGCTACCTCCTCTACCTGCATATTTGGCCTTGTTATTGATGGTGTACATGGTTTACCATCTTTTAGGCTAATTAATGCAGATATCAAGTCAGGGAGTCTGGGCTTTCTTAATTGATAGTGACACAATAAAACTTTGTCCACCATAGCATCAATTGTTGCCCAGCACCAGCTCCCTTGCACTGAATCTGCTTTTGTTCTTTTTCACTCCCACAGCTTTTAATGATAAATTGGAATAAAAGTTGTGTTTTTCAGCCAGCAGAAATAGACATTTTTTTTCTAATTACTGTAACTTTTTTTTTACTTTCAAAGATCTGTGTTCCTATGTCAGTTGAATTTGAAGAGCTGCTGAAATCCAGGGAGAACCCTAGTGAAGAAGCCCAGAGTAAGTATTTGGTCCAACCTTAAGGCCCCTTGCAGGTGAGCGTCACGGATTAGGTCCGGATGAGTTTAGTTAAAAATGCGCGACTTCACAAGCAAGTTCATTCAGTTTTGTCTGCGATTTGCGTTCAGTTGTTCAGTTTTTTCCACGCTGGTGCAATGCGCATTGATGCATTTTTCATGTGTGTGATAAAAAACTGAAGGTTTACAAACAACATCTCTTAGCAACCATCAGTGTAAAACGCATCGCGTCCGCACTTGCTTGCGGATGTGATGCGATTTCCACTCAGCCCCATTAACTTATATGGGGCCAGCGTTGCATGAAAAACGCAGAATATGGCCTCTTGTCACACGGCCGTATGTATTTTGCCATTCGTTTTTCACGGATCCTGGTTCCGTTTTTTGTTTCAGTTCCATATTTCCGCAAAAAATCTCCGTATGGTTTCCTTATGCGATCCGTTTTTTGTGGATCGCAATTGGAAACATAAAATTTGTAATCATTACTGTTGTGTACAGTAATGTTTGAACAGTAAACACATGGGCAAAGAGGGCATGGATCCACAAAAAAGATGACATATGGATGTGTTTCGTATGCATTCCGTATGTTTTGTGGACCTATTGTTTTGAATGGAGCGACGGAACGTTATTTGCGGACAAAAGTAGGACAAGTTCTATCTTTTAGTGGAATGGAAACGGAATGCATACGGAGTACATTTCGGAAATTAATTGTTCCGCAAACGGAAACCACAAAAACAGAACAAAAAAATGTTTGTGTGCAAGAGCCCTATAGAAAATGCTGCGATTTTCACGCAACGCGCAAGTGATGCGTGAAAAACAACGCTCGAACACAGACCCATTGAAATGAAGGGGTCCGGATTCAGTGCGGACCGTGTAGGAAACTCGCTCATCTGCAAGGGGCCTAAGAATCCCACACTAACCAATCTTTCAGTATAAGATAAAGTTGCCTTTTGTGTTTAAAGGAATTCTGTCACCACATATAACCCCTCTAACCTAAACATATGCTCATGTCCAGGGTAATCTGAGGAGTCCTAAGCTGGCCTTATTAAAGTGAACTGTGGCTTTATTTTCCTAAAAAAACTGGTTTTAATAACCTGTCAATCACTCTAATATCCTTTGTGCCTATGTTGTATGTTTACTGGTCTCTCACATGTGGTTGATTGGTATTATTCTTTTCAACCGTAGCAAAATAGGTTATTTTATTGTGGACACGCTGCCACTTTCTGTGCTTTTATTTCACTTCACACATAATTTGTAAGTCCATTAATATTAGGTGTGATTCAAAGGCACAGTTCGGGCAGCGCTGCCACGCATGGTGGCTATCAATATATTTTGGACAAACCAGTCCGTTAAGTGTGGGTTTTAGTGCATGTCCGCCTGGTTTGTTTCTGAATCATTGCAACACATGGGGAGGCGGTGTTTCCTTTTCCCCGGTCGCTCATGAATTTGTGCCATGTTATTTATTTACATATGTACTTTATTAAAGAATATATTTAATATATACATGTGTAATGACTTTCTGTGAATGGGGTTAATAGTGAGAATTGTGTAGGTGTTTTAGGTTTTATACTAGACCCCAGTTACCATTGTCTCCTAATGTGGTGCTCTCTATTTTGGTTTATTCAAAGGCTTAAAGCATACCTGATATTTAAAAAAAAAATTGCATAATGGCTGTGCGTCTCTGTACAATCGTAACTGAAATAACCGGTCTTTTTGGCTTCTCTAATGTCTTTTTCAGCCATATTATTTCCTGTTTCAGCTGCACAGCTAGATACATTTCACTCAGAAGCGGGGGGGGGGGGGCATATCCCTCCTATGAAATCTAGCAGCACTGTACTGCAGCGACGTCCTTTCCCTTACTTCACACATGTTTTTAGCCCTGGGGCTCACAGAGTAGATAAGGAGAGAGAAATCACACTCACAGATATACAGGAGGCTCCTATAATTTTCAAAACCTATGTAGAAGCAGTTTTTTTTATCAGGATCTCAGCTAGCTGTGACACTCCCACATTTTCTGTCAGCTATCTTCTGAGTCTCTGTTACTAGGGACGGATCTTACCTGACAACAGGTAGTGGGCTGCAACTTAGGTTGAAGTGAGACCCCTAGTGGCCATGACTTTACAGCTTTTTTTCAGGGGGATGCAGCCACATTCTGTGGAAGTACAGGGATACTTCAAAGCAAAACGAAAATTGATTTAGAGAATGTAGTAGCAAATTAATGCCCTGAATGTTGAAAGGTTTTAAGGTGCTTGATAAAGATGGTCTATGTCAGGAGTGTTCTCCTTTCATTTATTCCAGAGAACTGCTGTAATTGCATTGATACGTTTGTGGTTATTTGTCACTGACTTCAACAGTCCAAACTTTACTTTTGTCTGATTGAATGACCTATGCAATGATTTCCACAGATCTAGTAGAATTTACAGATGAGGAAGGTTATGGACGCTACCTGGATCTCCATGACTGTTACTTAAAATACATCAATCTCAAGTCATCAGAGGTAAGAGAACATGCAAAGTGGGGTTTAAGCCTTTCTTTGCCCTCCACCATACATCTACAGCTGAAGTCCAGTCTTTAAAGATCGCTCCTGCTCACAGTAGTCGCACAGTGGACGCAACAACCACCAGGTTTCTGCTGTTTTACACAAGACCAGGGGCTAATGTATGTGATCGGCGGTAATGCTGATCACAGACATTTTACCCGCTCAGATGCCATGGTCAAATGTGACTACAGCATCTGGAAGCACTATGGCCGGAAGCTGTGAGTTTCCTGGCCTGGGCCGCCTTTCCCTGGCTGAGATGGGGGAAGGTGGCCTGTACTAGTAATAGGCCTAAGCTTGTACAAGGCTTACAGGACCGTTACCAGTATATTCCAATGCAGGCCTGGAGGTGGCATCACAGCATGGAAAATACTGAATATTGTATTCGGTAATGCATAGATATGCATTGCAAAATGCAATCTTATGATTGCATGTTATAGTCACTTATGGGGAAAAAAAATATAAAAACTCAAATCACCCCCTTTCCCTAGAATAAAAAACCTATAAAAAAATGAAACTTCATTGGCATTACAGCCTCTGAAAACAGTCATAGTATTAAAATATAAAAATATTTATCCCATATGGCATAGCGGAAAAAATCTAAATGGCCATTTTGTTTTTGTCACTTCACCTTCCAAAAATTAAATAACAGTGATCAAAAACATACCACAAAATGGTACCCATTAAAAATACAGTTTATTACGCAAAAAAACAAGCCCTCATATAGCTCTGTAGACCAAAATATAAAAAAGTTATGGCTGTCAGAATATGGCAATGCAAAGAAATTTTATTTTATTTTTTTCCCCAAAAGGTTTTGATTTTTTTTAAGTATACAAGTATATACTACAGAGCCATCCTATTGAAATGAATGGGACGGCTTGGGTGTAACTACACCTGCTCACCGCTGCAGATGCGACGACGAGCAGGTAAACAATGAAGAGGAGGCAGCGCTGGCACGGCGCGCGCCTTCTCTTCGAACAGCTGATCAGCGGGGGTGCCGGGTGTCGGACCCCTGCTGATCTGATATTGATGACCTATCCTGAGAATAGGTCATCAATAAATATAACTTGGACAACCCCTTTAAGGGGTTAAGGCATGATGGGACAGCAGACACGTGACAAACTAGGAAGTAGGATTCAAGCATGGGGGTAAGAGAAAACTGCAAATGAGGTGAATTTTGTTTTTTCAATCTGAGGAGTGAGCGATTTATGAAAATAAATTTTAGAGTGTAAAGCAGTTTATGGCACAACCCATTTAATCTGCATATTATAAAACCAATCACTATCGTTTGTTGACTGTTTCTCCTTTTTACAGAAACTGGATTACATCACGTATTTAGCCACATTTGACCAACTTTTTGACATTCCCAAAGAGCGGAAAAATGCAGAATATAAAAGGTGAGTACAAAGTGTTGTCAGGTTTAAAATTGTAATTCCCCGTATAGTGTGTTGCCACCGTAACTGTCTGTTCTTTGTCCTTTTATGACTATATTCTGACAGGTATCTAGAAGTGCTTTTAGAATACCTCCAAGACTACACAGACAGGGTAAAGCCTTTGTTGGATCAGAATGAACTGTTTGGAAAGATACAGAATGAATTTGAGAAGAAGTGGGAGTCTGGGAGCTTTCCAGGATGGCCGGTATGTGATCTGCATAGCAGAAATTTCTTGATGTCCATGCATGTGTTAACCAAACAGTAACTGGTCTGTCAGTGACCACTATATGAACTGTTATCAGGGGAGTCTTGGTGATTTGTTCCCACGACAGTTGTCTATATACCCTAGAAATGTGTGTGTGTTTGACTCATGAAAAAATACATGATATTTTAATACTGGAAGGACGGTAAGTGGAGGCCAATCATCCTGAGATATAAGAATTCAGCATGAATGACCCTAGCTTTATTACAATAAATAAGTTTTTTCTGAGACAATTAAAGGGGTTATCCAGGATTTTTATATTGATGACAATATCTGATCGGTGGGGGTCCATCTCCTGGCACCCCAACAATCAGCTGTCAGAAGAAAGAAGTGCCATGCCTCACTGAAAAGCTGCAGTTTCTTCAAACAGCTGATCGGCGGGGGTTCCACTACTCAGACCCCACTGATCAGGTATTGACCCGACCTGAGATTACGCCCTTTAAAAATCTCTGAAGCCCCTCAATTGCCTAAAATAAAAATCATGTTATACCCACCCCTTTCCCCAGCACTGTTCTCTGTGGCAGTGGTCCAGTCCTCATGCCACTGCTTGTTTTGAGTGGGGACGAGTCTGTTTACCGCTGAGGACAGTAATTGGCTTCAGCAGTCACGTGCAGTACCTGCACATCAGCAGCACAATGTTGGTGATGTGTAGGTTTACAGCATTTGCTCTAGCCATTCTCTATCGTCTGCGGTAAACTTCTGATGACAGTGATTGGCTGCAGTGGTCACATGCCGTATACTTGACGTCCCCACTCCAGTTTGTAAACGCAGCGTCAGGAAGACTGGACCAGCGCCGCTGGGAAAGGGGTGAATTTTTTATTTTAGGCAACTGAAGGGCTTGTCTGAGACCTTTATCTCTAACAACCCATTTAACACCTTGTATTGATGTTTGTTTTATGTAGGGGTCAAAGTTTATACAGTGCTATGCTTCATACCTATAATGTAGAGCTTCTGAGAACGTATGGAGGATGCACAACAGACCACTGCAGTGCTTGCATCCCCTTTCCTCCTCTACTGTAATGCATTGGGATATACTTGCCAGGCTTTCCTTAGGTAAAGGACACAACATAATCTGCCTGTTCAGAATGATAGCCGGTTGAATATGTATGTAAACGCATTAGGTAACGGTAGTGGTGTCCGTCACCTAGCCTAGTTGCAGCAGAAATGCAGTCGTGATGCGGCCAACAGCCCTGCGTAAAGCCAGCTAGCTAATAAGTGCTTGTTGGTTGTTAATGGGCGAACCGTATGGCCATCAACTGTGTCTGTAACCAGTTAGCGGCAGCCACTACGTGTGACACCACTAAACAGCAGACTTAACAGCATACGGTACTACTTAGGTGAACCTGTCCTGCACGCCGTGCATAGAGCATTGCTGCTCTTATTGCCCAGATCGTTGCGGTTATGCTATAAAAGTAAAATAAAGGATTAGAGCGGATGTGCGTGTTGTCATCCACAAGTCTGAATCTGGTTTCTGCATTTGGAGGGTTAAAGGGGTTCTGCAGTTTGTTACTACTGATGATCTATCCTCAGGATAGATCATCAGCATGTGATCGGCCGGGGTCCGACACCCGGGACCCCCGCCGATCAGCTGCTTGAGAGGCAGCGGCGCTGCAGGAGCGCCGCGGCCTTCTACTGCTTACTGCTGCTAGAGCCGCCCAGTGACGTCACGACTTGTATCAGTGGCGTGGGCGGGCTAAACTCCATTCAGTGAACGGAGCTTAGCCCCGCCCACGCCACTTGATACAAGTCGTGACGTCACTGGGCGGGGCGCTAGCAGCAGTCAACAGTGAGAAGGCCGCGGCGCTCCTGCAGCGCCGCTGCCTTCTCAAACAGCTGATCGGCGGGGGTCCCGGGTGTCGGACCCCGGCCGATCACATGCTGATGATCTATCCTGAGGATAGATCATCAGTAGTAACAAACTGCAGAACCCCTTTAATATCACCCTATAAATCAATGTCCCCACATAGCTATCAGTAACCAGTGAAGATTTGAATTCACGCAAGCTCTCGATGGCAAGACACAATGTAATATGCTGATTTTTTGACAGTTTGTATAACGCTGCGTGTGGAAATGATGCGAATGAAACGCTTTTGTGTCTTGTAGAAAGAAACGAGCAGTGCACTTACACATGCAGGAGCTCATCTGGACCTTTCAGCTTTCTCATCATGGGAGGTATGGTGTCACTTGAGTTAAAAACAGCCTAAAATGATTAGTATTTGTCATATTTATAAACTGTTCTCGGGGGAGGTTGTGTAGTTAAAGTGAATCTTTCACTTTGACAATGATGCCTGCTTAGCAGGCCGAGCAGCATGTTGTAGAGCAGGAGGAGCTGAGCAGACTGCTATATAGTTCTGTGGGAGAAGAGTCCGTAAACGGATGACGGCCTCCCTTGTATCATTGTGCATGCAGAGATAGCTATTATTACGTATTACCAGTTCTTTCTACAAGCTGCACTTTTCCACTCCTCTCCGTTTTTTCTTCCTATAAACAATACAGCTGGTCAAATGGAAAAACCATTGCTTAGGCCAAGGGCCCTTAGACCGCATGATTTTCGGACCAATTATCAGAAGCAAATGTTCGTAGGAACGCTCGTATCCGATAATTGGCTTGTATAATTGAGCAGCTGATGAATTGGCAAACGCTTGTTTGTAGGCTAATGGCCATCTTTTATCAGGATGAAAGACGCCCAGTGATCAGTAGCGTATCTCACTGTGTAATCAGGGATGTGCTGCCGATAATCATTAGATCTGAATGAGGGAGAAACAACTTCGGTAGCAATTAGGACGGTGCAAACAAGCGCAGATGGATGTGTTATCCATCACCGAACATAGGGGCCCCAAGAGTTACCGATTTGTCAGCTTCACATAATTACTGTAATTTTAGTTCCACAGTATTTTGTCTATTCACTTTAGGCCCTTAGGGCTCATCCACACGACCGTATGTACTTTGCGGTCTGCAAAAAATACGGATGAAGTCCGTGTGCATTCCGTATTTTTTATAGAATGGAACAGCTGGCCCCTAAAAGAACAGTACTATCCTTGTCCGTTATACGGACAATAATAGGACATGTTCTTTTTTTTGTGTAATGCACATATAGAATGCACACGGAGTAACTTTGGGGGGGGGGGGTTTGCGGACCCGTTGAAATGAATGCTTCTGCATACTGTCTGCAAAGAAAACAGAACGGACACGGAAAAAAAATACGTTTGTGTGCATGAGGCCTTATGCTGAGCATCTAATGGAAGTCTATTCAGATGTGTTAGTATTTGTAAAGCTTGTCTAATTCATTCCTGATATTTTTACCATTCAGTACCTTGTCATTCTTATCTTCTTGTCAGGAATTGGCCTCTCTCGGATTAGACAGATTGAAGTCTGCGTTACTTGCTTTGGGTCTTAAATGTGGAGGGTAAGTGCTAACGCCTTTTGTACTGAGGTTTGTAGGGATAATTGTGAGTGCTGCGAAAGTTCAGTTGATCATTCATGCAAGGATTTTCTACAACTAAACACAGGGCCATACAGTTAAAGGATAACTGTCACATTTAGACCCTAATTTCAGTTTTCATATATGTAGTTACTAATATGATAATATTCCTGAATCAATAACTATTAGACTTACTTACCCCTTATTTAATAAGATTCAGCCCTTAGCAACCAGTCTGCATAAAACTGCAATTTCACTATTCTGTTAAAATGGCCGCCCCCAGCCCTGAGGCTAATCCATAGGACACCTGCAGTGAAGTTAGTGAAGACTAGCTCTGTATAGGGGGGTCTTGCAGTGAAGTTCCCAGGTCTGGCTGAAGCCTGTAGTCCTTCTACAAGCTCTCCTCTTATCAGATAAGGCTGTCATTTATACACTGAGCAGCCACATTGTCCTGCACTGCTAAGGGAGTGTCTGCCAAGCACAGGCATGTGGAGAAGGTCACACACACAGCCCAGCACTGTTATCTCCTGTCAGGAAGAACCTGGCTTTTTATACATTCCCTTACAATGCTGACTCACTATCAGTTCCCAGTGCATGCAGCCAGCATGCTCTGTCCTCAGCAACCTGATTTTATCTCGGGTAAAAATAGCCAATACTGGGGACTTTTAGGTGGCTTTTAGGGGTTATTTATTAAACAATCAGAAATTAAAACAGGGCCAACAAGGTGATATTAATCACCAAAATCCAATAGTAAAAAAAAAAAAAATTTGACAGTTATACTTCAGGAATTGCAATGCAGATTCATTGCTTCAAAGTTGGGCGGTATGGAGTTAAAATAGTAATTAAAAAACATAGGGATGTTTACTAAGAGGAATGAGCCAAAATCATGGAGGAATGAGCCAAAAGCATGGCACGCACCAGATTTATAATGTATGTTAGTCTCTTATTTGTGTCCCATAAATGTATCTTGTCATGTGCATCATTCTGATAAACTCGATGTGCTTTGCTAACTCAAATTGTTGCATCCTACAACACTACGGATAAATCTGATTTATTGGCCAAGATTTACTAATATGTCTGTGCTTAGAATCTATCAAAAAAGTGGTGCCGTTTGACAAATTGACACATGAAGGGTTTTTACACTTTTTTCCAACTTGCTCAAATGGAGTGAGGCTTAGGGGGCAGGGTGTCACTGGAAGGGGTTTTTTTTTTGTCATAACTCTGGCTTAAAATTCTTTCTCACAGTAAGCGAACCAATAGTCGGTCCAGAGCTAAGGCCCCTTTACATGGTTCGACATAGTAGTTACTTATCAGGAAAGAACCATCCGCTCCCAATAATTGCCTGCTCGTTACAGGAGGGGAAAACTGTATTTACATGCAGTAATCACCTTGACTCCACATACGTTCATTGTTTCTGGGCAGCAGATCGCTGTTTAGATGGCAAGATCTGCTGCCCAGAAACAATTTAGGTGACTGCATCAGCGATGCTTTCACCCAATGAATGAGTGTTTGCTTGTTCATCACCTTTAAACAGGGCAATTATCGGGAAGGAATCTTCCTAGGAATGCTCCCTGTTGGTCATTAGCCAATGTAAAGGGACCTTAAAGCAAATGTGTCACCAAAAAGTTATCAACCAGTTAAAGCCATATAGTAACACACGTCCTTTTTTTCTAATCTGCTTTTTTCTGATTACATATTTTTGAACATGATTATGGGGGCGGCTGTCTTGTCTGAGCTCTTCTTAACAGCATTTAGAAATCAGTAAGAAAGTTGCTTTACAGCAGCCACATGAGCCATAGACACAATGGTCTGAAGGGAACCTCACTGACCTCTATGGGAGAGTTTTCTGGGCATGCTCTGTGACCTGTGCAGAGGTCATTATACTTGGGAAAGAACAGATAAGCTCTGACAATCACCTACTGTGAATGGAGGATCCTGCCTAAGGCATGTATTACATCAACAGGTTATCTGTCCAATCAGACCAATAGTTGGTGTGTATAACAAAAGATCTGTGTAATAGGTCATCTGACCAATGATTAGTCAGAAAGTCTGTCGCATAATCTGTTGATATAATAGTATATGATCTATACACAGAGGTGGTATCATTAAAGGCAGGATTAGAATGATAGATAAGTGGATAATTGCGGTAATGTGTGCTGTATTGTACAGACCAAGAAGTGGCGCCTATTATAAGCCTAGTGGCCAGTGTGAAAACTGCAGGGTTTTATGGTTTGTGTTTAAATATAGATATTGACATGGTAAAATTAAAAATAACCATTAAAACTTATTTAAAAATATGTTAAACATACAAATGGGATTTAAACAAAAAAAGGTCCTTTTCTGATGACCCATTCCCTTTAAGTGTCTATCACTACACCAAATGTATCATCCAGCCTGAGCTGCTGTGGTAAATCTGGTGTAGGTCTGGACAGCTTCCGGATTCGTTAATCTGGGCATTGTCCTTCACCCAATGTAAAAGATATGGATATCGATTCTTAGTTTTTTTCTCTCACATTTCCAGAAGGCAGCTTTGTGATACCAAATAAGCCAGTAATTAAATAACCATTGGAAAGACAGGAAGATCTGTTGGGCACCGATGGTACACTTAGATCTTAATTGCATGGAATTCCATGCTACCTATAGCACATCATTAAACTGCCAATAAATCCTACTTCCTTGTCTTTTTTAGAACATTAGAAGAAAGAGCCCAAAGACTTTTTAGTACAAAAGGAAAATCTCTGGAATCTCTTGACCCTTCGTTGTTTGCCAAAAACCCAAAGGCAAAAGGTGTCCGAAGGTACGTTTATTTTGTGCTACGAGTGTTTGAATAGTTAAAGGTTTTTTTCTTTATTTCATTAAAGCTTATTTGTAATATTGAAAGGTGGCCTGATATACTGCTGAAAAAATACCATAAATATTAATCCAAGTCATGCCTTAGGTCTTATTCACGTGCTTGTTTGTTCCATGGATGAGGAATTGTCTCAGCAGTATTTCGTTACTGTGCCCCCATTGAAGGCAACTTTGGGGCCCTTCTCTATCCAGTCCAGTCAGTTTTCACAAACCCATAGACTCAAAAGAGGCTTGTATGGACTTCAGCATGGACCAAAGTACTACACGCTTTCCAACCAACCCCCCCCCCCCCAATCCACAGACCAACAGTCTGCACAAAAACATGGATGTGTAATTATACACATTAAAATCAAAGGATCGTGTGCCGTCTGAGAACACATTCATCAAGGTTTTCTAAAACTTGTTTTTAAAGCAGAGAGAGAAACAAAGGAACTCCAAAAAACTCCGAAAGCTCCGAGAGCTGGCATTTGGGAATTCCACCAAATTTCAATGTAAAGGGGTTTTCTAGCCATAGCAGTGCCTACCAATTGCTAGCTTCAACTGTCTGTCTGAACATTTGCTTTATTAGTCGAGAGACATGCCTTCTGTGGCTGGAATACCCCTTTATTCTTTTCTCCTATAATGGGGATCTCTTTTTAAAGGCATCCATTTATGTCTTTATATTTTGTATCTTTACAGGGACACAGAAAAGAATAAAGACATTGCTTTTCTTGAGGCACAAATTTATGAATATGTTGAAATCCTCGGGGTAAGTTTTACTTCATTGATGTATTTGCCCCTTTTCGCTCTTCCTGCCAGCCCCTTTTCTCGCTCTTCCTGCCAGCCCCTTTTCTCGCTCTTCCTGCCAGCCCCTTTTCTCGCTCTTCCTGCCAGCCCCTTTTCTCGCCCTTCCTGCCAGCCCCTTTTCTCGCCCTTCCTGCCAGCCCCTTTTCTCGCCCTTCCTGCCAGACCCTTGGACCAACAGCACTTCCGGAGCAAGCTAAGTTATGTCTGGTTATGTGTGTATGTATATCCGAGTGTGTATAATATCCCTATAGACTTTATATGTGTACATATAGATATCATGAGTCTCTATATGTACATGTACTAATGGTCAGGTACTGGATGTGAGTCGGGTAGAGGAGTAGATCCAGTAGACGGTATATTGGTGGACTCTGGATATACTGTATATACATACACATTATTAGCCACATTGCTTAGCATTCAGAGAGGGCAGGAACGGAGGCAGCTGTGTGTGGGGGGTGTCCTCTACGTTATTTGTAGTGTCTGTATCTTTATGTAATGTCCATTGCTTTGTCATCTGTTATCAGTAAACTATTTTTATACATAAGTATCTGTGAGGGTTGTATGTTACTCCTGGGGTATATGAAGGACTGGAGGGGTGCATATAATACACAGAATAAGCGGGTTAACGGAATAAAAAGGACGGAACTCGGAGATGGACATAAATCTCCAATTTCCAATAAGCAAAATTCCCTTCATCAAAAAACCCTAGGTCATCAGTATCTGATCAGTGGGCATCTGACTCCTGGGGCCCCTGACGATCAGTGGTTTTAGGAGTTAGTAGCGCCGCTTCCTTATCCAGCTTTTCCTAGGCACATTGAAGTGAATGGGGCTGGGCTGCGATACCAAGCACAACTGCTATACAATAGATAGGTCATAAGTAATAAAAAAAATACTTGGGAAAACCCCTTTAAAAAATGTTAGAAAGTTTTCTTCTTAAAAGTGAGATTTTGCCTTTGCTATTTAGTCATTGTAAGTGTTGATTGTGACGGGGTTATATACGACAATGGTTTTTGAACAAGTTACCAACATTTGCTTCAATTTTTAGGAGCAGAGACATCTGACCCATGAAAATGTACAGCGCAAGCAGGCTCGGACTGGTGAAGAGCGGGAAGAAGAGGAGGAAGAACAGATTAGCGAGAGTGAGAGCGATGATGAGGAAAACGAAATTATTTATAATCCCAAAAACCTTCCTCTTGGGTGGGATGGCAAGGTAAGCTCTCTCTGTTGGTAAGGGCTCTGATCTAGATTGTGTAGTCTCATAGTCTCAGCTTGTGTTAAAGAGTCTTTGTTACTGGTTTAAATATGTACTGCTGAAACCATTGTATACATGTAAGAAATGTAGCTACAAATATATAAAGCTATTTATATATGGCACCATTTAACTATATATATAGCAAATTGTTGCACTACCAGGATGAAAAGCTCTCTAGATGTCTTACAAGACACTGTCGGCAGATGGCTGTGCACCCATTGGGTGACCCCAGTGCTGGTATTGTTTTTTTATTTCATTCCTTACATTTTCTTTTAGCCCATACCATACTGGCTGTATAAGCTGCATGGACTGAACATAAACTACAACTGTGAGATATGTGGAAATTATACCTACCGAGGGCCCAAGGCATTTCAGCGTCACTTTGCGGTGAGAATCTCTGAATTCTTAAGGTTTATTTCTTTTATAGTATGTCTGATGGTAAATTCTCTTAAAAGTAAGGAAAGTAGCCACTACCTCCTGTGACCGATATTTTACTACATCTGGTAAATCATTTTCAGGAATGGAGACACGCGCATGGCATGAGGTGTCTGGGAATCCCAAATACTGCCCATTTTGCCAACGTCACACAGATTGAAGATGCAGTATCATGTAAGTTGTTGACTTTTTTTTTTTTTTTTACAACGTATTGCTAGACAAGCCATAGAAAATAAGTCTATTCCAAGAGTAGCAGTGGGTAATTAAGGGTACTTTCACACTAGCGTTTTGGATTCCGTTTGTGAGATCCGTTTCAGGGCTCTCACAAATGGTCCAAAACGGATCAGTTAAGCCCCAATGCATTCTGAATGGATAAGGATCCGTTCAGAATGCATCAGTTAGGCTCCGTTCCGCCTCTATTCCGTTTTGGAGGCGGACACCAAAACGCAGCATGCAGCTTTTTGGTGTCCGTCTGAAGAGACGGAGCCTAACGGATCCGTTATTTTTTACAATGTAAGTCAATGGGGACGGATCCGTTGTCAGTGACACAATATGGTGCATTTGAAAACGGATCCGTTCCCCATTGACTTTCAATGTAAGTCAAAACGGATCCGTTTTGGACTTTGTCATTTTTCTTTAAAGCTAATGCAAACGGATCCGTTCTGAACGGATACAAACGTTTGCATTAGAGGTGCGGATCCGTCTGTACAAATAAACAGACGGATCCGCACCAACGCTAGTGTGAAAGTACCCTTAAAGTGCTTGAGATTTAGCTCCTCGTATATCATGGGGATGGTAATACCATGGATGAAATTATTATTTTTTTAACATTGTATTAGTCATATACTGGTTATAGGCCATGCTTATATTAAGATATGCCAAACCATAAAAAGGATGGTCCAGTATTTTACATTTTTGATACAAGAATATTTTCAAATATGGGTGAGTACAGAAAAATGTTTTCTTTCTCTGTGGCTAAAATCACTCAGTAGTGCTCAAAAATGTAATATAACGGTTCACAGTGACTGTGACAGGCTGGTTATCACATTGCAATTAGGGATGAGCGAATCGACTTCGGATGAAACATCCGAAGTCGATTCGCATAAAACTTTGTTTAAATGCTGTACAGAGCGAGCGCAGGTATCACCTGGAACCGAAACAGAGTTCGGTAAAAGTTTTTTTTTTGCAGTAGAAAGTAATTTCTAAAGTTATTACCCAAAGTCTCACGCATAACTTCGGCTCATATGAGCCAATACATTCTAATACTGTACAGAGCGCTCGCTACGTACAGTATTTAAACAAAGTTTTATGCGAATCGACTTTGGACATTTCATCCGAAGTTGATTTGCTCATCCCTAATTGCATTATTTCTGTTTTCTCATAGCTTTATTGCTGGGGTATCTCGATCTGGGCTTTCCTGTAGAAGAGTCTGCCACTTGCTAGCAAAATACCCTCTAGCTCAACTAATACAGTTTAATGCTTCTTGTTGCATTGTTTTGTCTGGTAGAAAATCTTTAATTCAATGTGATGTCTTTACTAGTGTTGATCGAGCACCAAAGTTCTCGGGTGCTCGAGTAGAACACTTTGGGATGCTCAGGTTCTCCCATAACAAGCGCAATGGGAGAACCCGAGCATTAAACCAGGCACCCCCTGCTCTGAAAAGGGGAGGGTGTCGGGACTCTGGTTCGGCTTAGGAGCCCCTGCTCTGACTCCATATAGAGCTATGTTCATATATGGAGTCATTATTAGGGGACACCCAGTGTATTTAAATCTAATTTAGTCTGTATTTTAAAAAAGTTTCTGCTGGGATTTGAACTCATGACCTTCTACATTAGAGGCAAGGCACTTAACCACTCAGCACGGACTCCATATATGGAGTCAGAGCAGTAACTCCTAAGCCGTGGACTGACACTGAGGGATTCCCTCACTGTACAGCGATCTTCTGCATAGAAATTGAGGCTAAATTAGATTTAAATACACTGACTTGTGCATCGCGCTCGAGCACACCTGGTGTTCGGCCGAACTCCGCGATGTGCCGAGCGTAGCGATGCTCAAGCCAAACTGGTGTTCGGCTGAGCATGCTCGCTCAACACTAGTCTTTACCAGGACATAATAAATTTGGTATAAACATTTATTATTATTATTTTTATTTTTTTTATAGTGTGGTCAAAACTCAAGCTCCAGAAGGCGTCAGAGCGATGGCAGCCTGACACTGAGGTAAGCAAGTACTAAAGCAGAAATAAACTTTTCCAACCTTGCATGTAATGATAGGACACAAAACTGTTATTCGTGTATCTACTTACTTTCGTTTCACTAGTTTAATCACCATTTATAGGAAATAAATTCTGCTGGGACTCGGCAGAAACCTCTGAGGTGTATAGTCTGCTGGTCTCTAGCACAGGCCCTGATGTGCACATGTGCCTGCTCTGCTCAGCTCTAACTTGGTAACCCAACAACTGATGTCAAAACAGTGCATTGCCGGGGAACACAATACATGTACACAAATAGCGAATACTGGTGTGCAATAACCCCTCTCCTTTCTACATCAAATATTGACTCTTAGATTTTCTTTTCCAAAGACCTACAGAAAATTGTAAATTCTGAAAAAAAAAAAAAATTGCAAGTGCAAATTCGTATTGTATGTGTATTGACAGTATAAAATATTTTTGAGAGGACTATCAGTCATCAAAATGATCTAAAAAGCTACAAAAAGCGTTTTATGTGGAGTATGAACAAAAATGTGTGGTATAAAACAGTTAAAGCAGAATGCAAACAATAAACTTGCAATCTGAAATAATTAGTGTATAGCTACAAAAGAAAACTGGCCAAGTGCATGTGGACATCGCATCTTAGTAGATTCATTCATTTACAGTGATTATAATCAATTGTGCGGCCATTCTGAAGAGCAAGTCACTGTCATAGGATGCCATCTTCATCACTTTCCGATTTTTGCACCACTTTTGCAAAACTCACAATAAAACTACAGTCCACTAAAACTGCTGACAGTTATGTCATTGTGGGTTCCACTTCAGTTAGGACTTATGCCCGGCCGTGGTCGTATTCACTTGAATGGGAGCGTAATCTGGGAGATGCGATACAGATCTCTCCGTGCCTCCACACTGCAAAAAAAATAGAACGTTTTATTTTTTTATACGGTGCGGACAGATCACGGACCTATTCAAGTTGAATGGGTCTCTATACGTCCCGGCTGCTGCACAAATGTTGCCCGTGCATTGGGTACCGAGGTCCCTAATGCACAGAACGGCCGCATAACGGTGGTGTGCTTGAGGTCTAACAGGAATGATTGCTGCAGAAATTTAAAGCCTAAGGCTAGTCTCAGATGAGTGTGTCCACTGTGGGATTTCCCATTTTGGACACCTTTGACAGAACCGTACAGCATTATAATTATTTCTAATGCTGTATGTTCCTACTCCACCTTGGATCTCTTTAATTTTACTGACATAATGCTGTCAGTGCAATGCAATAGATACAACATTGGGCAGAGGCACACAGCATTATCATGCTGTGTGGTCCAGTCAAATGGGCAAAGTCCATAGCGAGAAATCGCGCTCCCGCATGGGGCATGTTTCCCGCAGTGGACATGCTCATCTGAAATTAGTCCAATACACTGACGTTTCCCGGTGATCTTGTGGTCATTTCTACACTTACTTATACAAGAACGTCAACAAGCAGAACTGCTGTGTAAAGCATGAGGGGGAAAAAAAAAACAGCATTCCTGAGCCTTTAATGAAATACGAGGTGGAAATAAGCTTGCTCAGTTAGAAAGCAGTGTACGTGTAGTCATAAATAGGTTGCTTAAGGCTTTCAGCACTCGCGAGGAATTGCAAAAAGTCTTTATTTCATCTTAAGAGGAAAAGTGAAAAACATTTAGCTGATGCCTTTGAGGTGATAACGCCCTTAAAGGGGTGGTCTCACTTCAGTAAGTGGCATTTATCATGTAGAGAAAGTTAATACAAGACACTTACTAATGTATTGTGATTGTCCATATTGCTTCCTTTGCTGGCTGGATTCATATACACTGCTCATTTCCATGGTTACAGACCACCCTGCAATCCATCAGTGGTGGTCGTGCTTGCACAGTGCACACTATAGGAAAAAGCGTCAGCCTCCCTGGTGTCCGGGACCATGGCACCGCACATAGGTTAGTGTTTTTTCCTATATTGTGCAAACACGGCCACCGCTGATGGATTGCAGAGTGGTCTGTAACCATGGAAACGAGCAGTGTATAATGGGATGGAAAAATGAATCCAGCCAGCAAAGGAGCCAATATGGACAATCATAATACATTAGTAAGTGCCTTGTATTGACTTTCTCTACATGATACATGCCACTTACTGAAGTGAGACATCCCCTTTAATCATAGCATGTCCGTCATAAAGACGATGCAATTCATTCTCATGACTGCAGCTGTATAATACAGTATGTGCTCACTGTCTACTGTAGGAAAACCTCTACCCACCCAGTGGACTTTCCTTATTTACCCAGGAGTGTTTTTCAGATTAGGGCCGTATGGAGACTTTTCACAGACAACTAATGATGGTGCATAAATCCAAACCTACCGGATTTCAGAGGGTTTATTTCGCTCTTAGCATCTCAATATTGTGATGTTACGTTGCGTAGCCACAAGTCACCATGTAGCCCTAGCCTTACCTGATTGCAGCTTTATGAGACCAGTTCTGCAGCCTTAGTCATCACAAAACGTCTCTTCTATAGTGTGAGTCTACAGTGCAAGTAGTAGAGGTGGCACGTTATGTTTGTCTGCATGTACTGGATGAATAAATCGATATCTAGTGACTGATTTTCTTTCATCTTCATTGGTTTACAGGAAGAATATGAAGACTCTAGTGGGAATGTGGTCAATAAGAAGACATATGAAGATTTAAAACGCCAAGGACTTCTCTAATACTAAATCATTGCTCCATACGTTCCTTTCTGTTTCTCGTACCAGATTCGCAATACTTTGTTTTTTGTTTTGTAGAAGCCACCATCTGTGGTTTGTACTTGTAAAATTGTTTTTTAATTAAAAATTAACCAACATTTTCATTAAGCTCTGCTTTTGGGTTTTGTTTATGTGAAAACATGGTTAATTAAGGGTGCATTCACACAATCGTATGTATTTTGCAGTCTGTAAAACAAGGATCTGCAAAAAATACGGATAATGTCCATGTTGTATCCATTTTTTTTTTTTTTTTAAGACCCATTGTAACAATGCATAGTCTTGTCGGCAAAACGGACAAGAGTTTGACATGTTCTATCTTTTTTGCAGAACAGACACACGGTGTGCCGACCACATTTTTTCGGCCCTGTTGAACTGAATGGGTCCGTATCCAACCCACAAAAAATGTTCACACGTTTTTTTTGAATTTTTTTTAAATCCGTTGTGGCAGGAATATTCTATTGAAAATACTGAAACTATTGCCTTTCCATAGGAGAAATCTCAGAGAAATAATACCTCTCAATGGGGGTGCAGAATGAAGTGAGTTTAAAACTGCATCACAGTGAAAGGTTTTTCTACATTGCAATTCTGGTTGGAATAATAGATGGAGGCCTGGAAAGTCTGACCGGTCGACAGCTCTTTTATTCTCTTATAGGCATAGATAAATGTGCAAGCAGAGGAGCAGTGTACTGATAAGTGTAACATGAGAAGCCCTGAGCAGCTGCAGTGCTGGGGTAGTTTAGGGAGTCTGCTCTGGCTGATGTTCTGATAAAGAAAGGTAAATGAGACACACTGCCATACTAAAAGCCAAGCTTAAAGGGGTTGTCCGGGTTCAGAGCTGAACCCGGACATACCCATAATTTCACCCCGGCAGCCCCCCTGATGTTAGCATCGGAGCATCTCATGCTCCAATGCGCTCCCTTGCCCTGCGCTAGATCGTGCACGGCGAGGGCTCTTTTGTTTACAATAACACACTGCCGGGCAAAAGCTTTGCTGTGTTCAGTGACGTTTGGTGCCATTTTACAGGCCATGGCAGCACTAAAGCCCGCCCATCAGTGCTGGTGACGTCACCAAGCTTCTCAGGAGCCCCATGGAGAGCCCGGTACGTCAACGGAACTCTGGAAAATGCCTTTGCCCTGCGCGTCTTTAAAGGTGTATTTACGCGGGCATATTCTCTGAACGATTATAGGGAATAAACGTCCCTGCGAACGCTCGCCCCTGATAATCTGCCTGTGTAAATGTGCCGCCGATCCCCCGATGCACAAGTCAAATGCTTCTTCATTAGGTGATTCTGTCATTCATGCAGGCACCTAAGTTATCATTTCTGGGCAGTAGACCATGCTGTCTTAAACAGTGATCTGCTGCCCAGAAACAATACAGCTCTATGAGGACGAGCAATAGCCATCCCTCGTTCTCATACTGTGGAGGTGATCGCTTCCTTCCCTTACAGTTGGCTTCTCAGTGCCTCGTCTAAATTCACCTTAAAATGATGTGAAAGACTTTAGATAGAAACTAGTATACATGGAGTGACTTTGTAATAAAAATATTAAAGGTCAGGACATGCCCGCTCTGCTAGGCCTTATCCATTTAGACAAGTGCACAGATAATTCTGGGGATTTGGCATACTGGAAGTTCTGCTGTTAAAATAATTAGTTTTTGGGGGTAATCCTACCTGCACCATATTCAACCAGTTTTAGAACGGGTATGAAGTGAGGTGACTGACTTAAAAGAGTTACCCAAGTTTAATTTTTTTTTTTAATCTGCTCTTCCCTCCCATGATGTGTATTACAAGTTTTGCCTTATGGTGATTAACATTACCCTATAGTGCCTTGAAAAAGTATTGATACGCCTTGAACTTTTTATTATTTTTTTCATGTTGCACCCGCAAACTTACCGTATATACTCCAGTATAAGCCGTCCCCCCCCTAATTTTACCCAAAAGAACTGGGAAAACTTAGTAAATCGAGTATAAGCCGAAGTGGAAAATGCAGCAGCCACTGGTAAATTGTATGTATACCACTAAACATACCACATTATCCCATAGTATTCAAAGGCAACTTTAATAAAGTAAATAAACCATTTAAGACAGTAAAGCATTGTAAATAAATGGTTAAAAATCCTGAATCCTTATACTCCAAAACCCCTGATTATAAGGATTCAGGATTTATAAACATTTATTTACAAGACTTTACTGCCTTAAATGGGTTTTTCACTGTAATTAAATGTGCCATTGAATATTGTGGGTTAAATAGTTCAGTGGCATACAGTTCAGATAGACCAACAGCATTTAAAAGTGTTCTCTCTCGCCTATGACAGCACCCCTGGAGAGACCGCCTCCTCCCGGACAGGAAACAGAAGTTAGAACGCCTTTAAAAGAGGGAACCTCCCTCTCTTCCACCAGTTCTGTTTCCTGTCCTAGGAGAGAGGGGTACTTGGAACGCCAACGTATAGCTGCGGGAGCCCCGGCTTTTGTATGCGGTGAAAGGGCCACCCGAGCGGCATAAGACTCCAGGAGGGAGCCGCTGCTAAGTCTCGGCAGCAGAGCTCCGTACACCCCCCTAATTACCTGGCAGTGCGGGATCCTGAGTGCGGCGGCGGCCAGCTGAAAGCGCACCGCCGCGCCTCGGCTACTATATTACTTCCGGGTCCGGCGTGCTGACTGCGGGAGCCGGAAGGGGGGGGCGGAGCCTGTAAGTGCGCGCACATTTAAACCCAGCCAGCTTACTGCTCAGCGTGGAAGAGCTGGCAGTTTACCCTACTCAGCTGCAGGTGCAGAGATGGAGCAGGGGCAGCGCACAGAAACCACTGAGACCACCAATGAAACTCCGGTATGGTGGGGTAAGAGGGGTGAATCCCCATAGTTTTTTTACCTGCATATCCTTATGGGGCTATATATGTTTATGTTGCCTAGGTTATTAAAGAGTCCTCCAGAAAGGCCTCCAGGGTAAAGGAGAAAAATTGTCCAGGATGTAGAAAGAAGCTACCCTCTGGCTGGGTGAAACCCATGTGCCAGGAGTGTGTTAACAAATTGATGGAAGAAGAGGCCCCGTCCCTCATGACCAGTATTAAAAATCTGATTAAGGAGGAGGTCCGTGATTCTATTAGCGGCCTTATGCAGAGTCATCCCAGTACTTCTACGGTGGTTTCTCGGGAATCTCCTTCGGTTGACAGTGATGTATTGTCAGGTTTGGAGGAAGAAGGGGAGTGTGATTCTTCATCTGAAGATGAAGCGGTCGGTAGACCATTATTTCAGACTGAGAATACAAACGCCCTGGTCAAAATGGCCAGAAATACAATGGGGCTAGATGAAGATAAACCGCAACATTCTGTACGAGACTCTATGTTTCAGGGACTGGGACCTAAAAAGAGAAGAGTTTTTTTCGTACATGAGAACATTCAGGCACTCATTTCCAGGGAATGGAAAAAACCCGACAAAAAATTCTTTGTGCCTTCCTCCGTGAAAAGGAAGTATCCATTCGATGAAAAGACTTCCGCCACCTGGGATAGGGCCCCTAAATTAGATGCCCCAATAGCTAAGATGTCTAGAAAGAACTCCCTACCCTTTGAGGATATGGGGTCCCTCAAAGACCCTATGGATAAAAGGGCGGATGTGTATCTTAAAAAGAATTGGGAAGCTTCCGCCGCAGCATTTAAACCTACCATTGCGGCTACTTCTGTGGCTAGATCTTTAAAGATATGGTTAGGGGAACTAGAATCCCAGATTAAAGGCGGCGCTCCTAGAGAACAGTTGTTAACTGCCTTCCCATCTATGTATGGTGCCCTAGATTTTCTGGCTGATGCCTCGGCTGATGCACTCTGCTTTTCTGCCAGGGCCTCTGCCTTAGCCAACTCTGCCCGGCGGGCTATTTGGCTAAAAAATTGGAAAGGGGATTCCTCTTCCAAGGCCAAGCTTTGCGGAATCCCGTGTCAGGGAGAATTTCTCTTTGGTCCCGTGCTTGACGACCTCCTGGAGAAGGCCTCAGATAAAAAGAAGGGGTTTCCCTCAGCTGGTGATGTCCCCACAAGATCTTTTCGCCCCAGATTTAAAAAGCAGGGGTTCAAAAGGAAAGATAGTTCTAGGCAATTTAATTATCCCGCTAAGAAAAATAAGGGATTTCTTTTTCCGGGGGACTCTTCTAAAAAAAAACAGTCCCAATGACGCCAGGACTCCTGTCGGGGTCGCCTGTCACTATTTTCCGATCGGTGGCAGGAGATCTCCAACAGTGCCTGGATAAAATCAACTATAAAAGACGGCCTAAGACTAAATTTCAAAAAAATTCCAGCAGGAAGGTTGATGGTCACGGATTATCGTTCGGACCCAATAAAGATGTCCGCCCTAACCTCAGAGGTGTTTTCCTGCTAGAGAAGAAAGTTTTGATAAGAGTCCCAGATCAAGAGATCGCAGAAGGTTTTTATTCCCCTCTGTTCCTGGTGAAAAACCAAATGGCTCTTTCCGTACAATAATAAACCTGAAGTGCTTGAACCAGTTTCTTGTGTACGAGAGATTTCGTATGGAATCCATCAGGTCCACAGTGTGCAACCTGTCTCTGAACTGTTACATGGCCACTGTGGACCTGAGGGATGCATATTACCACGTCCCGATTCACCCAAACCATCAGAAATTCTTGAGGGTAGCTGTACACACGGGCCAGGAGATTCTTCATCTGCAGTATCAGGCCCTCCCCTTCGGCCTTTCCCAAGCCCCAAGAATATTCACAAAGATCGTCTCAGAGATGATGGCACACATAAGAGAAAAGGATGTTGTTATAGTGCCCTACCTGGACGATTTCCTTCTAATCTCAAATTCCTTCCTAACACTTCTGGATCACATTTGCTGGATAAGGGAAGTTCTGGAAAAATTAGGTTGGGAAATAAACCTGGAAAAATCCAACCTAGAACCAAATCAAAAATGCGAATTCCTGGGTATAGTTCTGGACTCTACAGCACAGAAATGTCTGCTTCCCCCCAGGAAGATATGCCAGATTGTAGCCAGAGTCAATCACCTACTAGAATATCCTGTGTTGTCTGTCCGGGAAGCTATGTCAGTCCTAGGCCTCCTGATCTCCACAATCCCGGCCGTGGAATGGGCTCAATACCACTCCAGAGTCCTTCAGCTTCAAATTTTGCAAGAGTGGGACAGATCCCCCTTTTTTCTAGAGATGGAGATGACCTTGTCCCCTCAGACCCTGAGCTCCCTTACTTGGTGGACAAAACAGGACCATCTGGTGAAAGGGGTGCCCTGGCACAGGAGGTCCACAATTTCCCTGACGACAGATGCAAGTCCTATGGGATGGGGGGCCCACATGACTTCCCTTCTATTTCAGGGGCGATGGGACTACCAGACAAGACAACAATCACAGAATTACAAAGAACTCCTTTCTGTGAAGCTAGCCTTAGAACAGAGTCTTCCGAATATCAAGGGCAAGGATGTCAAGGTTTACTCAGACACCACTGCGGTAGCTTACATTAACAGACAGGGGGGTACGAGAGCTCCTGCCTTGATGCTCCTCTCTCATCAGATCTTCAGCCTAGCAGAAACTTATCTGGCCTCTATCTCAGCGGTACACCTGAGGGGTTCAGAGAATGTAAAGGCCGATTTTCTAAGCCGTCATCATCTGAGGCAGGGGGAGTGGTCCTTGAACCAGGCCATCTTCTACAGGATCACAGAAATGTGGGGAACCCCAGAGATAGACCTATTTGCCACAAAAGCAAACAGAAAAGTGGAATCTTTCTATTCCCTATCACCAAGAGAAAACCCAACTGCAGTGGATGCCTTGTCACAACCTTGGAAAGAAAAGCTTCTTTATGCCTTTCCCCCATTAAAAATACTTCCGAGAGTCTTAGGGAAGATCAGACAGGAACAAGCCACAGTTATATTGATAGCCCCCTTCTGGCCAAGGAGAGTCTGGTTCTCCTGGCTTCGGAAGTTGTCGATTGCGACCCTGTGGATACTTCCGGAATCAAGAGATCTCCTGTCGCAGGGTCCAGTTCTGCATCCAGAGGTAGAAAGCTTACATCTGACTGCCTGGCTCTTGAGAGGGAAATCCTAGAGTGTAAGGGTCTCTCTAGTGAAGTAGTAGATACCCTTCTGGCCAGTCGTAAGGAGGTTACTTCCAGAACTTACCTCAGAATTTGGAAGGCCTTCTTTAGGTTTGTAAAGGAACCAATAGATATCCTTAAATCTCCTAGTATCCCGCTAATTCTTGAATTTTTGCAGGAAGGGTGGAAGAAGAGGCTTAGACCTAGCACCTTGAAAGTTCAGATCTCGGCCCTTAGTGCTCTCTTTGAGACCAGACTGGCCCTTCATCCGTGGGTGAAGAGGTTTATTACGGCAATTTCAAAATTAGCCCCAGTATCTAAGATAAATACCCCTCCTTGGGATATTAATGTAGTGCTGTCTGCCCTTACATCTCCTCCTTTTGAGCCCATTGAAGATCTTTCTCCTAAGATGCTCTTGTTGAAACTAGCCTTCCTTATCGCCATTACTTCAGCCAGGCGAGTCAGCGAGATTAGTGCCCTGTTCTCAGAACCTCCGTATTTGAGAGTCCTGGAGGACCGAGTGGTTATATCCCCTGACCCTTCCTTCCTACCTAAGGTTTCTTCTAGTTTTCACCGATCTCAGGAGATAGTTCTCCCTTCTTTCTTTCCCTCTCCAGAGAATAGTGAAGAAGAAAGATTGCACTGTTTAGATGTTCGCAGATGCATTCTCAGATATTTGGAGGTTTCCCGTTCCTGGAGAAAGTCTTCTCGTCTTCTGGTGCTATTCTCAGGGGTTAGGAAGGGTTACCCCGCATCACCCCAGACCATTGCTAGATGGATTACTCAGACCATTTCTCTAGCCTACTCCTCCTCGGGTCTTTCTCCCCCCTCTGGTTTTGGGGCCCACTCTACCAGGGCAGTCTCCACCACATGGGCTGAAAGGGCTTCGGTCTCTATTGAGCAGATTTGTAGGGCAGCTACGTGGAGTTCTCCACATACTTTTTTCAGACATTATAGATTACAGCTCCCTTCTAATGAAGGGCTTTCCTTTGGACAGAGTGTCTTAAAATCTGTAGTCCCACCCTAGGAGAATCCTTGCCTAGTCTTCAGGGGTGCTGTCATAGGCGAGAGAGAAAATATAGATTACACTTACCGGTAATCGTTTTTCTTTGAGCCTATGACAGCACCCGATTATTTCCCGTCCCTTAAAAAAAAAAGGGGACGTTTATACAGATATATTGTTTAAGTTTTTGTCTCATAGTTCTTGAAAAGGACTGGTGGAAGAGAGGGAGGTTCCCTCTTTTAAAGGCGTTCTAACTTCTGTTTCCTGCCTGGAAGGAGGCGGTCTCTCCAGGGGTGCTGTCATAGGCTCAAAGAAAAACGATTACCGGTAAGTGTAATCTATATTTTTCCCCTCTGTAAAGTCAATGCTTTACCTCAGTGAACCTTAACCTTTTGAGCGTGAAGAGGCCACCGTGGCCATCTTGCTTGAAGATCCCACACACGGTAACATATGACATCACCACGTAGGCGGACGTGATGATGTTATCATGCACCACGATTTCAAGCTGGATCTTCAAGCAAGATGGCCGAGGCGGCCTCTTCACACTCAAATGGTTGAGGTAAGTACAATTAAATTTTTTTTTTTGTTGATCAACCCATAAAATGCTTTAATATTAATCTCAGATGCCACAATCAGCGATTAACGTGGCTTCTGAGGGGTTCAATGATGGGGGGCAGAGCAATCGCTGTTCCCTGTCATTGTACCTGATATTTACAAAGAAATGTTCTTTGTGACAAAGTAATTAGTCATAAAGTGAATTTTGTTGTAAAATTCAGCAAAGCAGCTGAATAGAATTTTTGAGAACTTCGTTCATCTCTAATATAAAGGTGTATTCACATTAACTACTACAAAAGAAACAGCCGGTCCGCTTATATTGGTGTATTGCCTATTCAGGGTACTAGCTAAACATTGTCATGGGGTGGGTCCATTTTTGCCCTCAGTGGTGAACTTACTGTGTTTCTCATTTTTTTGTATATTTTATACAGTACATAAAAGACCGCATGGAGTTTACAAAAAAAAAAAAAAAAAGCACCTAAAGGGCTCACACTGTGAGAAACAAGATTCTCTGGTCTCATGAAACCAAAACTAAACTTTTTGGCTCAATACTATCCCTAGAGTAAAGCATTGAGGTGGCAGCATCATGCTGTGGGGATGTTTTTCAGCAGCTGAGAAAGGGAGACTGGTCAGGATTGAGGGAAAGCCGAATGGAGCAAAGTCCAGAGATATTCTTAATGAAAATCTGATCCAGAGTTCTCTGGGCCAAATACAGTGGCCCTAAGCACGCAGTCAGGGCGACAAAAAAATGGCTTAGTTACAACTCTGAATGTCGTTGAGTGGCCCAGCCAGAGCCCTGACTTGAACCCAAACATCTCTGGAGATGCCTGAAAATGTCTGTCCAATGTGGGGAGTCGCTCTGGTAGACAGCGGTGCGGGTGCAGTTTAGAGGCAAAACAAGGAGTCCAGATTGTGCATCAAACAGTGTTTTATTCACACTTGCACACCAGAAATGAAAACAGTCTCTTGGTGACAGTTCATACACAACAGAAATCATGTGGAAAAACCAAAAACAGGCCAACACACGGTCCAGTCACCTTGGGTGGTTTAGGTGCGGGTTCACACCTAGCAGTCGGCTCAGCCGCAGGCGATTCCACCTTCAGGTCGCAGGGCAACACCACCTTGCTGAGCTCCTTCCTCCAGGACAGAGAATTCCTCAGCCCTGTTTGCAGGCTCCAGGATAATCACACACACCCAGACACAGCTGCTGGCTGCGTTTTATACCCAGCCCCAAAACATGGACTGGACCGTGGGGAGCAGCCACCCACCCTACTCTTTAGCTGCTCCCAGTAAGAGCCGACCCGGATCGGCTTTGCAGCCATGCTATTTAACAGAGCAGCACTAGCTGCTGCAGACCAAAAACCCCGGCTCTTACCTCACCGAGGCCAGCAACCTCGGTGACACGTACCTGCTATCAAAAACAACACCTTGCACCCTCTTACACACCCCCTTTGTTCAACCCTGAGGGGGTGAACACACGTAAGGCAGTGGACGCGGGACAGGGCATCTGCGTTGCCCTGCAAGCGGCCTGCCCTGTGTTCCACGAAGAATTTGAAATTCTGAAGAGATAGGAACCACCTGGTGACCCGAGCATTTCTCTCCTTGGCCTGACTCATCCATTTGAGGGGGAATGGTCGGTCACCAGACGGAACCTCCTCCCTAACAAGTAGTAGCGGAGAGATTCGAGTGCCCACTTGATAGCCAGGCACTCCCTCTCCACTATACTATATCTGGACTCGGCGGGATTGAGCTTACGGCTCAGGAAGACAACGGGATGTTCTTCCCCGTTGACCTCCTGCGACAGTACCGCACCGAGGCCTACCTCCGAGGCGTCGGTCTGTACGACAAACTCCTTGTTGAAGTCGGGTGTCACCAAAACCGGGGACCCACACAGGGCCGACTTCAACGCGGCGAAAGCCTCCTCCGCCTTCTCACTCCAGCTAACCCTCCCAGACTTTCGCCCCTTCAAGAGGTCTGTCAACGGCGCTGCTATTGTGGCAAAGTGGGGCACAAACCTCATGTAGTAACCTACAATCCCCAGGAACGACTTTACCTGCCTGGTGGTGACCGGTCGGGGCCAGTTACGAATGGCCTCTACCTTGGTTACCTGAGGTTTGATGACTCCCCGCCCAATTACATATCCCAGATATTTTGTCTCCTCTAACCCTATGGAGCACTTCTTTGGGTTAGCGGTCAGTCCGGCTTTCCTCAGGGCATCCACTACCGCCTGCACCTTGGGTAAATGGCTTTCCCAGTCGGTGCTGTGGATGACTACATCATCTAAGTAGGCTGAGGCGTACCGACGATGTGGTCGCAGCACTATGTCCATTAACCTTTGGAAAGTGGCGGGGCGCCATGCAGGCCAAAGGGTAACACCTTGTAGTGATACAGGCCCTGCGGGTAACAAATGCGTTTTTTCCTTAGCCGACTCCGTTAAGGGTACCTGCCAGTACCCTTTAGTGAGGTCCAGCACAGAAAAATAACGGGCTTGTCCTAAACTTTCAACCAGCTTGTCTACTCGGGGCATGGGATACGCATCAAACTTGGATACTTCATTTAACTTGCGAAAGTCGTTGCAGAACCGCAACGTCCCATCCGGCTTAGGTATTAGGACTATGGGACTGGCCCACTCACTTTTCGACTCCTCAATGACATCGAGCTTCAACATTAACTGTACTTCCTCCGCGATGGCCCGTCGCCGAGCCTCGGGTACCCGGTATGGTTTTAACCGGATCTTGGCCTGAGGCTCAGTGACGATGTCATGTTGGATGAGAGGCGTGCGGCCAGGGAGGTCCGAGAACACATCCGTGTTCCGACTGATGAACTCCCTGACTTCCTGAACTTGTTTGGAAGACAGGCTGTCTGCAATTTTTACCGTGGTTACTGCTTCACAGGCCTCGAACTGTGGGGCTGGACCCTTTTCACCTAGAAGCCCTGGCCGGGGCTGTGGTCGTCGGCTGTGTCCCTATCTTTCCACGGCTTAAGTAAATTCACGTGGTACACTTGCTCCGGCTTGCGCCGCCCTGGCTGGTGTACTTTGTAATTTACTTCCCCTACCTTCTCGATCACCTCATAGGGGCCCTGCCACCTAGCTAGGAACTTGCTGTCAAGGGTGGGTAACAGAACCAAAACCCGATCTCCCGGATGGAAGCCCTGCACCCGAGCCTGACGATTATACACCCTACTCTGGGCTTGTTGCGCTGCCTCCATATGCTCCCGGACCAGCGGCAACACCCTTTCTATCCGTTCCTGCATCTGGGTGACATACTCAATGACACTTTTGTGGGGGACAGGCTGTTGTTCCCATGCTTCCTTGGCGATATCCAACAGGCCCCGAGGGTGTCTGCCATAAAGCAGTTCGAAGGGCGAGAACCCAGTAGAGGCCTGGGGTACCTCTCGCACTGCGAACATGAGATAGGGCAGAAGCAGGTCCCAGTCCTTCCCATCTCTAGACACCACCCTTTTTAACATATTTTTAGAGTTTGGTTAAACCTCTCAACAAGACCGTCTGTTTGCGGATGGTAAACGGACGTCCGTAACTGCTTTATACGCAACAATTTACACAGTTCCTTCATTACTTTGGACATAAAAGGGTCCCTTGGTCTGTCAGAACCTCTTTTGGCAGGCCCACACGGGAAAACATCTCCATTAACTCTTTGGCAATGAGCCTAGCTGAGGTATGTCGCAGAGGCACCGCCTCCGGATACCGAGTGGCATAGTCGAGAACTACCAGAATGTGTTGGTGGCCCCTGGCAGACTTTGGTACAGGCCCAATTAAATCCATAGCGATTCGCTCAAACGGTACTTCAATAATTGGCAGAGGTACCAGAGGACTACGGAAATGAGGCTGGGGGCTAGTTATCTGACAGGTTGGACAGGACTTACAATAATCTTCTACCTCCTTGAACACACCGGGCCAATAAAACCGCTGCAGTATGCGGTCCTGGGTTTTCTGCCACCCCAGGTGTCCCCCAAGAACATGTTGGTGGGCAAGCTCCATGACAAGCTTGCGATACGCTGTGGGCACCACCAACTGTTCCACAGGTTCACCTCGGACTTGGTTCACCCGATACAACATATCCTGTAGAACAATAAATCGTGGGAACATTAATTCAGCCCCTGGTTTCTGGGGTTTACCATCAATTTCCAGCACATTCTCCCAGGCCCTGGTTAGGGTTTGGTCCCGGTGTTGTGCGGTCCCAAAATTTTCCCGGAGACATTGAGGTCTGCCAACTCAGGTCCCGGTGGCAAGTCCTCCGTGTCTCCCACCATTACACTCAGTGGGGTTGTTTCCCCCTCTACCGCCGGAGCAGTGGTCACCCCTACCGCCGGCCCTTCAGACTCGGGCTCCCAGGGTTCTGGCCTTCCAGCGGTATCAGGCCACTATGCTAGGGTCACCCCTGTCTCGGGTCCCTCAGATACCTTTATTGCCGGCCACAGCGCCGGAAAACCGGGGAAGTCCCTCCCAAGTATTAGTTTGTGTGGGAGTGTAGTAGCGACAGCCACCTCGTGGGTCCACCTACCAGCTGCTGTGGACAAAGTCACTAGTGCAGTGGGATAGTCTTTCAGGTCTCCGTGGATGCACAGGACCCCGACTTTACGGCCAGTATACTCCGCAGGCCGTACCAGGGCAGCCCTTACCAGGGAGACTAAACTCCCGGAGTCCAGCAGAGCCACCGCCAGCGAATCTCCCACCTCTACCTGACACAGGTGGTTATGGTCTTGTACCTCACGGGTGCCAGTTGCGCACAGCTTCCGTGCATACAAGGAGTGGCGACCCCCGTAGTTCACCTCCATCAGCTCATCCCGACGCGGACAGTCGGCCCTGATGTGGCCTGGCTCCTGACACCTCCAGCATACCACGGGAGGCGGGCTCGCAGGGGTATATTCCGTGCAGGCCGCTCTGTCGCCGGACGTTGGAACTGGGGCAGAGGCCTCCGGGGTTTAACTGACCCCTTCCCAGCAAGACTCCCCTGCAGGTTTCTGGTGGCCTCGCACCGCTCCACCAGGTCGACCATCTCCAGGGCATTGGTGGGCGATACCTGGCCGATCCAGTGCTGGAGAGGGTAAGGCAAAGCCCTCCAGAAGACATCGGCTAACAGACGGTCGAGCATAGCAGTGGGAGTCAGTATGTCTGGCTGCAGCCATTTTTGCAACCGTTGTAGCAAGTCATAGTATTGTGGCCGGGCGGGTTCAGCCGGGTTAAACTCCCACTGATGCACCCGCTGGGCCCGGACCAAAACATTCACCCCCAGTCTTGCCAGGATCTCACCTTTCACAGTCGGGTAGTCAGCTGCTTGGTCACCTGGGAGGTCAAAAATACTTGCTGGGGTCCAGACGCCAGGAACGGAGCGATGACCTCTGCCCACTGTTCTCGGGTAATTTCTCCTCACGGCCACCTTCTCGAACACCGCCAGATAGGTCTCAACATCATCCGAGGGGGTCATCTTAGGGATCGCGGTACGGACAGCTTTCCGGGCATCGTGGACGCGGTGGGACGCTCCTGCCGCTTGCAACGCCATCACGTGCTGTAGCAGTAGCTGGTTGGTCTCCCGCTGCTGCACGTTAGCCTCTATGAGGGCTTTCACAGCCGCCTCCATTTTGTCGGGGATCACAGGCTGCAACTTTGCCGGCTTAATATAGGACATTCACTTTTGCCCAGCAAAAACAAAGTTCGGCGTTCACGCCAGCCTCACTGCGCATGCCCGCATCCTCCACCAAATGTGGGGAGTCGCTCTGGTAGACAGCGGTGCGGGTGCAGTTTAGAGGCAAAACAAGGAGTCCAGATTGTGCATCAAACAGTGTTTTATTCACACTTGCACACCAGAAATGAAAACAGTCTCTTGGTGACAGTTCATACACAACAGAAATCATGTGGAAAAACCAAAAACAGGCCAACACACGGTCCAATCACCTTGGGTGGTTTAGGTGCGGGTTCACACCTAGCAGTCGGCTCAGCCGCAGGCGATTCCACCTTCAGGTCGCAGGGCAACACCACCTTGCTGAGCTCCTTCCTCCAGGACAGAGAATTCCTCAGCCCTGTTTGCAGGCTCCAGGATAATCACACACACCCAGACACAGCTGCTGACTGCGTTTTATACCCAGCCCCAAAACATGGACTGGACCGTGGGGAGCAGCCACCCACCCTACTCTTTAGCTGCTCCCAGTAAGAGCCGGCCCGGATCGGCTTTGCAGCCATGCTATTTAACAGAGCAGCACTAGCTGCTGCAGACCAAAAACCCCGGCTCTTACCTCACCGAGGCCAGCAACCTCGGTGACACGTACCTGCTATCAAAAACAACACCTTGCACCCTCTTACACCACCAACAGTCCCCATCCGACCTGACAGAGCTTGAGTTGATCTGCTGAGAAGAATGGCAGAAAATCCTCAAATCCAGATGTGCAAACCATGTGGTATACTCAAGAAGCCTCGAGGCTGTAATCTCAAAGGTGCTTCAACTAAGTACAGAGTAAAGGTTCTGAATACTTATGTCAAGGCATGATTTTAGTTTTACCTTTTCAATGAATTAGCAAAGTTTTCAAATATTCTGTTTTGTCATTACGGGGGTATTGAGTGCAGTATGATGGGGAAAAAAGGCCACAAGATAACAAAATGTGAAAGAAATAAAAGGGTCTGAAGACTTACCAAATACACTGTAGATCTAGCTGGAATTCCTGGCATTATTCCCAAGCAAAAACAGAGTAGTGGATTTATAAATGGAAAACAGTAGCCCTGTGTACCGTATTTTTCGCCCCATAAGACGCATTTTGCCCCTGTGTCTTATGGGTAGAATACTAATAAAGCGCTTCCATTATGGAAGTGCTCATTAGTACCGGAGGATCGGGAAGCGATGAAGGCTCTGTACTCACCGCTTCCTGGTCCTCGGCTGTCAGCTGTGAAGGCTGCGCACAGCATGAGGGCGCACAGTGACCTCACGCTGTGTGCGCCAGATCACACCACAGCCGACCGAGGAGAAGGAAGAAAGGCGCTGGCGGTGTGGAGTTGCGGTGCCCGTAGCAGGGGAGGTAAGTGATTCTTTTATTTTATGTTATCTGAGGCATGGGGGCTAATGAAAAAAGGCAAGAGGCTGACAGAAAGAGGCTTGGGGGCTAGTATGAGACTGGGGGCTAGTAGGAGACTTGGGGCTGATCAAAAGAGGCATGGGGGGCTTATTTGAGACTGGGGGTTTGATCTGAGGTCTGAATGGGGTCTCATTTATATTGGGGCTCATGTCTGAGGTCTCATTGGGGGTCATTCACTTTTGGGTGTGAGCTGAGGTCTGATTGGGAGTCTGATCTGAGGTCTTATTGGGGTCTTTTAATATTGGGTATATGATTGGGGCTGTCAGCTGAGGTCTGATTAACACTGGGCGTTGATTGGTGATCTGACCTGAGGTGTAATGAAAAATATTTTTTTCTTATTGTCCTCCTATAAAATCTAGGTGCGTCTTATGGGCCAGTGTGTCTTATAGGGCGAAAAATACGGTATTCTGTTTTATTAACAAAGGCCAACCCAAGTGTTTGTGACTGTTTTAGCTGAGCATGCATCATGTATGATATCCTAATCATTGCAGCACAAAGGATACAATGTATTAATGCAGATCTCCAGAGTTTTCCTTAGGGTCCTTACACATATGAATTTTGTGTGGTGTTTTTTTTTTAAAAAAAACACCAGATAAAGCACATGCATATTTTTTTGGGCCATCTGTGTTTTATGCAAACAGTGTCTTTGCCCACTGTGTTTTAATAGCATTTTTTCCCTATAGGTAAGGCAATGTCAAAAAGCCTGAAAAAAACTGCAAGATCTGAACCGTGCTGCAAAAATGCCAACTTATGAAAAAAAAAAAAAACAGTAAACCAGTAGCAAACAAAAACATGTGTGTCCTTTTTTTCATATTTCCCATAGACCAGGGATGCCCAACTTGCAAAACTACAACTCCCAGTATGCCCGGACAGCCTACAGCTATCAGGGCATGTTGGGAGCTGTAGTTTTGCACCAGCTGGAGGGTCAAAAGTTGGGCATCCCTGCCACAGACCTTCAGCTAACATCTGCTGTTTTTTCAGCCAAAAAAAAATCACTAAATGAAAAAGTGCTGAAAAACATCAGAAAAAAAAAAATATGGGTGAAGTCATCCCCTACTGAGGCGCAACTACCTCATTATAAACGTGACAATTACCTGATAACCACTAGTGAGAAAAGTTGATTATATTTTGCAGATCCATAGTTTGCGGACCTAAATACAGATACTTTTCATGTGCATTCAGCGACCACAATACAGACTAGAATAGGACATATTTTATAATTTGTGGAATGGCATATGTCATGGATGTCTGCATTGCCCGATACAAATACCGTACATGGGTATGTGTGCTATCTGTAAAAATGTGAATAGCACATAGTAATATAGTATATAAGGCTGAAAAAAGACATTTGTCTATCCAGTTCGGCCTGTTATCCTGCAAGGTAATCCAGAGGGCAAAAAAAACTCTGAGAAGCCAATTTTCCTTACTCCAATCAGGTAATAAGAATAATTCCCTGGATCAACGCCTGTTCTCCAGAAATCTAATAACTATAACTTGTTATATTATTACACTCCAGAAATACATAAAGGACCCTCTTGAACTCTTTTAGTGAACTCACCATCACCACCTCCTCAGGCTGAGAGTTCCATAGTCTCACTGCTCTTACAGTGAAGAATCCTCTTCTATGTTTGTGTGCAAACCTTCTTTCCTCCAGACGCAGAGGATGTCCCCTCGTCACAGTGACAGTCCTGGGGATAAATAGATGATGGGACAGATCTCTGTACTGACCCCTGATATATTTATACATAGTTATTAGATCTCCCCTCAGTCGTCTTTTTTCTTAAGTGAATAACCCTACTATTGACAATCTTTCTGGGTACTGTAGTTGCCCCATTCCAGTTATTACTTTAGTTGCCCTCCTCTGAACCCTCTCCAGCTCTGCTATGTCTGCCTTGTTCACAGGAGCCCAGAACTGTACACTGTACTCCATGTGTGGTCTGACTAGTGATTTGTAAAGTGGTAAGACTATGTTCTCATCACAGGCATCTATGCTCCTTTTGATGCAACCCATTATCTTATTGGCCTTCGCAGCAGCTGCCTGACACTGGTTGTTGCAGCTTGGTTTGCTGTTCACTAAAATTCCTAGGTCCTTTACCATGTCAGTGTTACCCAGTGTTTTACCATTTAATATGTACGGGTGACTTGCATTATTCCTTCCCATGTGCATAACCTTACATTTGCTAAGCGCCAATTCTGTGGAACATTCCCTGTTAGTATAGAGTCCTTAAAGGGAACCTGTCACTGGGATTTTGGGTATAGAGCTGGGGACATGGGCTGCTAGATGGCCAATAGCACATCCGCAATATCCAGTCCCCATAGCTCTATGTACTTTTATTGTGTAAAAAAAACTGATTTGATACATATGCAAATTAACCAGAGATGAGTCCTGTACGTGACTCATCTCAGGTTCATTTGCATATGTATGAAAACTTTTTTTTTACACAATAAAAGCACATAGAGCTATGGGGACTGGATATTCCGGATGTGCTAGCGGCCATCTAGCAGCCCATGTCCCCAGCTCTATACCCAAAATCCCAGTGACAGGTTCCCATTAAATATAAGAGAGTCAGACAGGACACTTTTAGTGGGAAATTTACTTTTACACTCTGTGTTTAATTTAACTGTTTATTTTCCTCTGTAAACACAGTGGAGAAAAATGTTTTTTATAGCTTTGCTTTCTCCTCATCTGCAACGCCCCCCCTACCCCCCTCATTATTCTGTAAAGGTAATCTTCAGATTTATACTTTTTACCATTTATATAATTGATGAACATTTTAGGGTTAGTTTTGCTCTCTTTGGCAATTAATCTCTCGGTCTCTAGTTTGGCAGCTTTTATTTGTATTTCATATATTCTATTTTTTTCCTTATAGTTTTTCAATGCTTCATCGCTACCCTCCTTTTTTAGTGATTTATATGCTTTCTTTTTGTCATTTACTGCTTTCTTTACATTTCTATTTATCCACATTGTTTTTTTCTTGTTTCTCACCCCTTTATTCATTTATTTATTTATGTACCTTTCACAATTGAAGTTTAGGATTGGTCATATTTCCCAGGTGTCCCCAACCTGCACATCTGTTGTTCTGTCAGGTCTATTGGTTAATACTAAGTCCAGAATGGCTGTCCCTTTAGTCGGGTCCTGAACCAGCTGGGAAAGGTAATTGTCTTTGGTTATTGCCAAGAACCTGTTTCCTTTATTCAATGTACAGGTTTTAGTTTCCCAGTCTATATCTGGGTAGTTGAAGTCTCCTATAATGACCTCATTATGATTTGCCTCCTTGTCTATCACGTTTAGTAATAGATTTTCTGTGGACTTTGGTATATTAGGTGGTTTATAATAAACTCCTATTAGTATTTTATTATTGTTTTTCCTCCATGTATTTCTACACACAGTGACTCCACATGTTCATGTCCCTCACTTATATCTTCTCGGACGGTGGGCTTTAGATAGGACTTTACATAAAGGCAGACCCCTTCCCCCTCTCCGGTTTTTACCATTCTTTCTAAACAGACTGTAACCTTGTACATTAACTGTCCGGTCATAACTATCATTCTGCCATGTCTCAGTTATTTCCACTATGTCATAGTCCTTCACACAAATCACTAATTCCAGTTCACAAGTCTTGTTAGTCAGGCTTCTGGCATTAGTATACATACATTTGACAGGATTATGTGTATTTTTTACCCTACACCTTTCCTTCTGAACTGTTCTAGTTCCTCCTTCCATTCCTCCCCCAGTCCCATTACCTTACCCTGGTCTCTATCTGCACTATCTTCCCATCCTATGATGTAATTACCCCCCCCCCAGTCCCTAGTTTAAACACTCCTCCAACCTTCTAGCCCTCTTTCTCCCCAACACAGCTGCTCCTTCCCCATTGAGGTGCAGCCCGTCCCTACAATAGAGCCTGTAGCCGACAGAGAAGTCGGCCCAGTTCTCCAGGAACTAAAACCCCTCCTTCCTACAACAGTTCTTGAGCCACTTGTTAACCTCCCTAATCTCCCACTGCCACGGCTCGTGGTACAGGTAGTATTTCGGAAAACACTAACTTTCAGTTCCTTATCCTAACCTTGTGACATAAATCCCTAAAATAATTTTTAAGGACGCTCCACCTACCTCTGACTTTGTCATTGGTTCCAATGTGGATCTTGACCGCTGAATCTTCTCTTGCCCCTCCCAGTAATCCTGATCCGCGATATGACAAACTCAAGCGCCAGGAAGACAACACACCGTTTGACGATCCTGGTCTTTGTGACAGATTGCCTTATCTGTACCCCTAATAATTGAGTCTCCCTCTACCAGCGCCTGTCTGGCCTGCCCTGCTCTCCTGATCCCCTGCTTACTGGAGCGGACATTCCCCTGACTGGCAGAGGAAGGGTCCGACTGCATCAGTGCTCTCCCTGAACTGACATCCCCCTCATCTGCCAACCTTGCAAACTTGTTGGGGTGTGTCAGATCAGGGCTAGCCTCCCTGGCACCCTTCCCTCTACCCCGCTTTGTAACTGTTATCTAGCTAGCTCCGTCACTTTTCTGAGCCTCCTCGCTACCACTCTTTCCCGCATCTACTCCATAGATTGCTTGCTCAGTGAGCAGCAAACTCTTTTCCAGATTGCCAACGGCTCTCAGTGTTGAAACTTGCCCGGTTAAAAAAAGATACAATATGGTGCAGTGATAAGAATCTAACTTACTGTAGTGCCCTCCTAAAGTCTCTGAATATCAAGTCACGTAATCTAAAGTCACACACTTAATACAAACACACACTTGAACTCAAACATGCGAACACTAACACATTTGCGTTGTTTGTCTGCTTGTATTGGTGCTGTTCCCAAACAACTTCAGACCAGACTGTTGTTTTTTTTCTCCTCTAGATTCAAATTAATGAAAAATACAGTCATGTGCATGATCACTTAATAATGGAAGCAGGCAGTGATTGCTTGGTGAGCGGATATGCTGAACAGGTGATGGTGTTGGATTTTTTGCAACTTGTACTGCAATCCCATTCATTTCTATGGGATCACCGCTACTCTGCGACCAGTGATGCCGTGTAGCCATACCCTAAAAATCCCGCATGGTCAAGCAATCCTGGACGTGAGAACTACGTTTTCAATGGCAAGATTGTAGCTGTGCAGCTGAATAATTATATAAAAAATCTAGTTATTTTTAGAAAAAGATACAGTCATTGTGGTCAACCAGCCATGTGCATGTTGAAGGAAATGTGTTACCCAAAATTTTATCTGCCAGGTAAAACCAGATATTTTCTGGTTACATATTTTTGTATTCTACTTCCTGAACATGATTATGGGGGCAGCCATCTTGCCTGAGCTGTTCTTAACAGTATTTATAAAGCAGCCCCATGGTCCATAGACACAAGGGTCTGGACCTGACCCTATTGACTTCTATGGGAGAGTCTTCTAGACATGTTCTTTGACCTGTGCAGAGGTCATTGTACAAGGAAAGACTAGATCAGCTTTGACAATCACCTACTTTGAATGGTGGATCCTGTCTTATCTGTCATTCTAATCCTGCCTGTAATGATATCACTTTTGTTGATACATAAGCAGATAACTGCAGTGATCAGTACAGACCAAGAAGTGGTGCCTATTACTATTCTTGATGGTCAGTATTTTGAATCAGTATATGTTCAAATATTGATTGTGTGAAAGAGTCCTTAAGCGTCCATATATACACTGTATCCAATACATTCTTGCAGAACGATACAAAGTGGTCATGTTAGTCTAGAATGCAGTCACCTGCATTGTTTTGTAGTCTACAAGTGGTAGGAAACAGGCTCTCTGGGTGCAGAAAACCTCTGGAGGGTGGGGCGTTGAGGAAGTCTTTGAAAGGAAAGGATGGATTAGTTCCATTATTATTACAGCACGGTGTCGTTTCAGGCGTGGTGCAGCTGCTTCTTCATACTTGGCATCTCTAACGTGAGTGTTATTCTGCATATATGGTGTACCAAGCTCAGGAGGTGAGACATACAGGAGACTAGAGGAACACACATCTGTCAGTCTATAATGTCTATCTCTAATTCAGTGTAGGACACATGTCTCTGATCCTAAATGACAGCATAGCTTTAGTCATGGGGATATTTCTTCTTTTCAGATGATTATACTGTATATTACGTTTTTTCTCTTACATTGCCTATATGTGAATCGTTTTTATTATGAATTTAGTAGACAATGGGGAAGATTTACTAAGTTAAATGAGCCAGAATTTGCCCCATAAAACTGGGGTATATGTCATGTACCAGATTTATGTTTTACACCATTTTTACATGGCAAACCATTTTTAAAGTGTCTTGAAAAATAGGAGTCGCTTGGAAGAGGGTACAACCAAAAAGTGTGGTTGTGATGTGGTTCCGACATGGCCGTGCGGCAGTCTAGACCCATGGCTACGTCACCATTATCAATGCAGGTCTGCAGCTCATACGGCTATGCCTTGTGGTCAAATACTAAAAACACAGTATTGACCTAAAGCAAGGCAACTAAAAGGAGGTGTAAGAAAGAAAAAAGTGTATAATATGTCATGAGATTCTGTGATACATTTGATGCATGTTCTGACTGATCTAGTTCTAAGGGCTCATTCACATCACCGTTTCTCCTTTTCGTTCTCCGGCTCCGTTAAGGAGCAGGACGGATTCTGGAGATAACTGACACCTAACTGAGCGTAACAGAGCCTAAAGACCCCATAGACTTATAATGGGGTCCGTTCCGTGTCCGCTCAGAACATGTGTTTTTGAGCGGAGATGAAAGTACTGCATGCAGGACTTTCGTCTCCGCTCAAAAATCATGTTCTGAGCAGACATGGAACGGACCCCATTATAAGTCTATGGGGTCCTTAGGCTCCATTACGCTCAGTTAGGTGTCAGTTATCTCCAGAATCCGTCCTTTCCGTTCTCTTTCTCCTTAACGGAGTCGGAGAACGGAATGGAGAAACGGTGATGTGAACGAGCCCTAAGCCATCTAAATGTGAGACACTGATAATAACTCTGCCCCAATATTTGTGTTATTATTGAGATGCAAGTTGTAAAGGAAAGAAAATATTTGATTTTTCATAGTAAAAGGGTATTTATATAAGGTTTGGTAATGTAGATAGCTGGAGGATAGGGACTGAATTATAATAATTAAGAAATAATTAAATATTGCATTCTCATTTTTCATTATTCCGTTCCATTTGTCCACTTTTCGTTGTAAGGGCTCATGCGAGCTCTTACACGAATGTACTTTTTGTCCGCGTTGAATCCGCATTTTTTGTGGATGGGATGCGGACCCATTCCCTTTAAAGGGGCCGCTAAAGATGGAGATAGCACACCGTGTGCTGTCTGCATCCGTATGTCCGTTCCATTGCATCTGCAAAAATATAAAACATGTCCTATTATTGTCGCATTATGGACAAGGATAGGACTGTTCTACTATGGGTCGGACGTTCAGTTCCACAAAACGCGGAATGCATATGGCCGGTATTTGTGTTTTGCAGATCCGCAATTTGCGGAGCGCAAAATAGGCAACAGTCATGTGCATGAGCCCTAATCAAACTTGCTGCGATTGTTCATACAGATTAACCCTTTCACCACTGGGAATGTTTTCACTTTTATGCAATTCTGCCTTCTAAGGCAAATTGCGGATCCGCAAAAAAAAAACGGATGACATCCGTATGCCACCCTTTTTTTTGCGGATCCATTGTAACAATGCCTAAAACGGACAAGAATAGGACATGCTATATTTTTTTTGCGGGGCTACGGAGCGGACATAAGGATGCAGATAGCACACGGTCTGCTGACCCATTGAAATGAATCGGTCTGCATCCTATCCGCAAAAAAAACAGAACGGACACGGAAACAAAATACGTTCATGTGCATGAGGCCTTATTTTGTAGTATTAGAAAGTGGCATTTTGTTTTGTTCATTTTTTTTGTTTTGTTTTTTTAAGTGTGTTCTTCTTTTAGGCATTTTTATCCCTATGGAGATGGGAAAATGCCTGAAAAAATCGAATGCTTCAGTATGCTGTGCTTTAAAAAAAAAAAAAAAGGCCACCAAACTGAAAAAAATGCTACTGCAAAAAACACTTTGTGTGCCCTGCATTTCATATTTCCCATAGACTTTCAGCTAATATCTGGAGCTGCCGTTTTTCAGCAAGAAATGCACCAAAAAATCACAGATGAAAAAAATGCCCCTAAAAACCCCCCAGCAAAAGTGCAGAAAAACTCCTAAGGGTGCATTTACACAATCGTATGTATTTTACAGTCTGCAAAGCGCGAATCCTCCAAAAATACGCATGATGTCCGTGTGATATCCATGTATGGTGCATCTGTTTTTCTTGCGAACCCATTGTAACAATGCCTATTCTAGTCTGCAAAACGAACAAGAATAGGACATGTTCTATCTTTTTTGCCTTTCTTCTTATTTAAATTTTTTTGTAGGTCTTATTAAGGGAACAATGGTTAGAAACAGGAAAAAAATAAAGTTTTTTAATTTTTCTGGTTTTGTTTTTAAATATTTCACCCAAAAATATATCCTGTCCATCCCCTGTGCATATCAAGTCTGTAGATTGTGTAACAAATACATCGCTATAAAGACTCCATTATAGTTTTACATGCATCTCCTTCCTTTTACTTTAGATGCAGCCTCTGTACATGCATGGTAATCATCCAGGTACAGAATGGATTTAGTAAAAGCAAATAGGATCTGGGTCAAATAGACAAAAGGTGATGGCTGTGGGCAATTATTGAAGGTGAAATTGAGTGAAATTTGTGTAATAATTCATGAACACTATGCCAAATGCGTTTATGACAAGCTGGATAAAACTGGTGTGAGGTGTGCACTTTATGTATTCTGAATATAATGATATTGGACTTGTTTCACAGATTAAGCCTACATGCACACGGCAGTGTTTTTTTGTGGGCTCCGTTCAGTTTTTTTTGCGGATCCGATGGTTTCCCATTCATTTCTATAGATGCGTTAAAAATGCGGATGCCTCTTCTGTTGCCTGTCTGCGTCCGCTGTCCGCATTTCACGTCCGCAAAAAAAATATGGCATGTCCTATTCTTGTCCGCAAAAAACGGTTTGCGGACCCATAGAAGTCAATGGGTCTGCAAAAAATGCGGATGACCAACGGAAGCCATCCGTTTGTCATCCGCATCCGTTTTTTTTTGTGGATGGTTGCTTGGAAACCAGGGCACTTGTACAGGTACTGGATGTGAAAAAAAATGGAAAACGGATCCGCGATTTGCGGACAGCAAAAAACAACTGTCGTGTGCATGTAGCCTAAGGGTCAGTTTTGCGCCCATACCTGCCCAATAACCAATACCGGCCCAACTTTACTTAGTATTAAGACTAGTTCAGACAACAATGAGGACTAAATTGCCACAGGTAAAAGGGAATTTGTGTCGGCCAACTCCACAGGCAAAACATGTTGGGGGGGGGGGGGGGGGCTGCATGCAGCTGACTAAATACAGCAACCTGCTGCAACAGTGACCAACCTTATCAATTGAAATACTGTCATATATTAATTCGGATTCTATTAACAAAACTGCTAATTAGGGAGGTTTAATATTTAACTAGCAGAAAGACCCGGCTTTGCACGGGTGTATTTCATCCATTTTTATTTAATGTTTGTGTGTGTCCTTAAAAGATATTGACAGTATCCACTATAACAGTGACATCTCCAGTACCCCGCCCCTTTAACAGTGACCTCCGCAGCGGCCTGCCCCCTTAACAGTAACAGTGACCGTGTGTATGGCAGTTGGGAAACGAAGAGAAATACTTGCAGGCTTCTATTGGCTAATGTAGGTCATGTGATATGCCATATTTGCATTTTTTGGGAATATCTCAGGAACGGTACATGCTAGAGAGCTGAGACCTGGTCTAAAACCTTTCCGGACACCTGATGTACCTGTGTGCCAAATTTCGTGATTGCAAATACGACAGTGCGGATTCCTTTAGCAGACATACATACACACGCACATACACATACATACACTCAGCTTTATATATTAGACTAGCAGAAGGACCCAGCTTTGCACGGGTATATTTCATCTATTTCATTTAATGTTTGTGTGTGTCGTTAAAAGATATCGACAGTATCCCCCATAACAGTGACCTCTATAGCACACCGCCCCTTTTACAGTGAACTCCACAGTTCCCCACCCCTTAACACTGACCCCCCCCCACTGTGCCCCACTACTTTAAAATGGGACCTCCACAGAAGCCCATCATCTTAACTTTGACCTTCATAGCAGCCAGCTCCTTTAACAGTGAGTTTCACAGCACCCCACTCCCTTGACAGTGACCTCGTCAGGGGCTCTCCCCCTTAACAGTGACCTCCACAGTTCCCCGCTCCCTTAGTACCCTGCTGCCTTAACACTGACCTCCACAGCAGTTGCCCCTTTAATAGTGGACCCTGCCCACTTAAAAGCGACATCCACAGTGTCCGTCCCTTTAACAGTGACCTCCACGGTGCCCTGCCCCCTTAACAGTAACATCTACAGTGAACGCCTCTTTATCAGTGACCTCCACAGTGCCTGCCCCTTTAACAGTAACCTCCACAGCGCCCTGTCCCTTTAATGCTAGGGCTACACGACGACATGTGTCGTGCGATATTTTGTCTCAACAGTTTTTATAATGATAGGCTATGGTGTCACATGTCGCAGTGCAACACCATAGACTATCGTTATAAAAATTGTTGCGCGACATATGTAGCAGTGTAGTTCTGCCCTATGTGTCTTGCGACTTATTGTCACGCAGCCCTAGCCTCAAGCTAATCTACAGCAGTGAAGAAAATGGCTGGATTGTTAGGGAAACCTGGAGTAAAACTTGCAGGCTTGTATTGGCTAATGGGTAATTTTTGGGGAATATCTCAGGAAAGGTACGTCCTAGAGAGCTGTGACCCCCACGAGATTTCTTTCTAGGTAGCAAGGAATGTGTATACCAAGTTTCATTAAAATTGATGGTTGCGTTTTTGAGTGATCGCGGAAAACACATATATATATATATATATATATATATATAAATCCTTCTTTATATAATATATAGATTAGTGATCCTGCCGGAACAATAGTAGAATGAATTCATAAGTTACAAAATAAGCTATGCTGCATCTCACTTCAAGTCCTCATACACACGGCCATCGTGCGGCAGTTCCATTCATTGGGGACTGCAATCTGTTTGTCCCCAATGCACGGGCAATGTCCATGCAGCAGCCAGAATGGATCGATACCCATTCAATTTGAATGGGTCTGTGATCCGTCTGCACCGCAAAAAAATAGAACAAAAAAAAAAATAGAGGCATGGAGAGAAACACCACGGAAGCATTCAAGTGAATGGGTCCACATCCGTGATGCGGGGAGCACATATTGCACATATTGCCAAGGCCTAATAGCGTGATTGTGGACTCGGGATAAAGAGAAATCAATGCATGTATACAAAAATAAGAATCTTAACCTATAGCAATTCTCCAAGGACTCAATCTCAAAAATAACTACTATGTAGAACAATCTAATTGGCATGCTATATTACCTAATGAAGGGCCTCTGAGGTTTTGAAATTATATGGTTTAGGATCCATTCACACTTCCGCAACTGTTTGGTGGACCTCAAATTGCGGATCTGCAAAACATGGACACCGGCAATGTGCGTTCCTCATTTTGCGGACCGCACATGGCTGGCACTATAATAGAAATGTCTTTTCTTGTCCGTGGCTGCGGACAAGAATAGGACATGTTCTAATTTTTTTGAGGGGGCCGCAGAACGGAAGTGCGGATGCGGACAGCAGACTGTGTGCTGTCCGCATCTTTTGCGGCCCCATTGAAAATGAACGGGTCCGCACCCGTTCCGCAAAATGTCTATAGACATATGTCCCCCACAATACAGTCTTACAGCTAACATTTAACACCAATATACGAGAAAAAGTATCACTATACCCCTACTGTAGAAAAAAAATGTGTATAAGGGGCAAATAATACTGCCACACCATGAACACAAATTACCAACACACAGTGGCTGAAAAATAATACTAATAATGATTAAAAAAACTGTACTAAGACCAATATTACCACCATACAGTCAGGGGCGGACTGGAAACGTAAAGTGACCCTGGAAAAAATACTAAATACTAAAGTGGCCGCGTTTTGTAGTCGGGTCTAATTGATGGAAGGCAGGGCCAGCAATACCATATTGTGGCACATTATACCACCCCAACAAAGCCAAATACCACAGTCCATCATAAAATACCGCCAGCAGCAGTGTGGTCATAGAATTATATTTACATTTTTTGACTTCCAAAATCCACCACTAGGGGGAGCTTGTGCAATACAGGCTACATTCACATGACATGACCATAAATGTTTTGCGATCTGCAATACACGGATACTGGCCTGTGTGCATTCCGCATTTTGCAGATCGCACATGGCCTGCGCTATATAGAGAATGCCTATTCTTGTCCGCGGTTGCAGATAAGAATAGGACATGCTCTATATTTTTTGCAGGGCCGTGGAACGGAACAACGTGTGCTGTCCGCATCTTTTGTAGCCCCTTTGAAATAAATGGCTCATGCAGACGACCATATGTATTTTGCACGCCGCAAAAAACGGATCCCCAAAAAATACAGATGACATCCGTGTGCATTCCGTGTTTTGCGGAACGGAACAGCTGGCCCCTAATAGAACAGTCCTCTCCTTGTCTGTATTGCAGACAATTATAGGACATAGGTTCTATTTTTTGCGGAACGGAAATACGGAAACGTACGCACGCGGAATAACTTCAATTTTTTTTTTGTGGATCCATTAAAATGAATGGTTCCGCATACGCTCCACCAAAAACAAACGGAACGGACACAGAAAGAAAATATGTTTGTGTGCATGAGTCCTTATAGAGATAATCTATGTGCAGTAGGCTTCCTCCAGTATGATGGAGGCAAAAGCTCTGTATCCAAAACAAGTTCTGCTCTAGGGTCTTATCATTTGTGTGTTCAGCCTGCTTCCATAGTAGATCATTAGCACTCACTTAAAGGGGCTGTCTCACTTCAGTAAGTGGCATTTATTATGTAGGGAAAGTTAATACAAGGCACCTACTAATGTATTGTTATTATCCATATTGCCTCCTGCTGGCTGGCTGGTGGTCGTTCTTGCACCACTGATGGATTGCAGGGTGGTCTGTAACCCCTGGATACTAGCAGTGTATAATGTGATGGAAAAATGAATCCAGCCAGCAAAGGAAGCAATATGGACAATCACAATACATTAGTAAGTGCCTTGTGTTAGCTTTGTCTACATGATAAATGCCACTTACTGAAGTGAGACAACCCCTTTAAGGAGTCTGATTAGTAACTATTCATTTATAAAGAAGCAGAACTGATTGCAGTGACAACTGGATAAAATAATAAAATTGTGTTGGGAAATAAGAACGACTGAACAGATAATATAATAGCGAAGAAGTTAATGCCAAGTCATAATCTGTATCACCTGTGCTCTGTCCCTTTGAACTCCACAAATGGCTTAGTAATCCCTATGGATCTAGTTAACCTGAACATCATGAAGGAAAATTCATACACGAAACAACAAAGAAACATAGAAGTCATAGTGTTTACACAGAGCAATACATCTGTGCTGAATAAGGAATCATCGCAAGAACTGCCGCTCACAGGACGGACATATCACTACAGTTATAAGACCCCAGAGTGGTGTTACCACTTCTGCACCTTGCTATTGTCTTTATTGGTCTAACCTCATGTCATCTTATGCATTTATTCCAGGGCCTCCACACTGTGCATTTCTAATGTTATGTAACTGTTCATGTAATGTGCCTGGTTTACCAGCAGGTGGCAGCAAACACGGCAGAGCTATATTTAGATAAAATGGAATCTTCCATTTTATTCTAACCCCATTTTTAGGTGGGTGAGTCCTACACTTCCTGCAGGAAGGGTGGGGCAGAAGTTCTAGTCAGTCTAGCCTACCCCCAGCTAGGGGAAGTGTGTGCAGGGGCACATCTCTGCTGGACGTGCCCACGCCAGCCAGAGCACCGTAAGCTCTGCTGGCCATGGAGGCCAAAGCTTAAAGCCTCAGGAGCCAAAAGGAAAGTTCCCTGGCATAACCTAGAGTCAGACTACAAAGTGAAGTGCAGCATACAGAAGAAGCTGAGTTATACAGCCAGCCTGTCAGTACAGCAGATTCAGAGAGAAACAGATATAGCAGAGTGGAGTTTGCCTGCCAGCTTCATGCTAAAGCCTGTAAACCGTAAAAGTAAATTGTAGGCCATGTTTCTCTGTCCAGGAAAGTACTGTGACCATTGATCTCAATAGTGTTCTAATGAGGGAATTTGAGAAAAGGAATGAAGTCCAGCTTCTAAAATGAAGAGCTTTATTTCATGGGGTAAAAACTTGACAAGACAAGGTACACGGTCTACGCGTTTCGTACCACACAATCCCGGTCCTTACTCATGACCAATGAGGGTAATGAGGGAATGATCTAGATACATTTGTCAGGCTGTTTGGGAGAGCAAATAGAACTGACTACTCTGGACGGAAGGTGGGGAGTCTCCCTTAGGGTACTTTCACACTTGCGTTTGTGTGATCCGCCGATCAGTAAACTGACAACTGACAGCATTTGTAGACGGATCCGGGTGCGGATCCGTCTACAAATGCATTGCAAGAACGGATCCGTCTCTCCTCTTGTCATACGGATGGACGGATCCGTCTTGCAGTCTTTTTCACAGTTCTCCCGGTCTGCGCATGCGTCCTCCAGTTGTTTCGCAAAGTCGGATCCGGCACTAATGCAAGTCAAAGGACTTTAAAGGTATTGACCTATGAGCATTTCCAGCCTTTACCTATAGTGTGTAAACACGGCCACCACTGCTGAATTACACGGTGGTATTAACCACGGATACATGCTGTGTATAAGGTGATGGAAAGAAGGCAATACATTAGAAAGTGCCTTGTATTAACTGCATGATAAATGCCATTTACTGAAGTGAGACAAACCCTTTAACCCCTTTAAGCATAAATGTCTGGCATGAAATGTATTAAATCTTAACCTTCTCAGATTGAACATAATCTACATTATAATTAAAAGTGTTGTCCTACCATTATGACCTATCACCTATCTACAGGATAGGTGATAAATATCAGATTGCTGGGGTCTGACTGCTGGAACACCCACTGATCATGAAAAAAGGGGTCCTAAGACATTCAATTACATTACTGCCAATCTTTGTACACAAGAGTCTTAAGACCACGTTCCCTTGATCATGGGGGTTCCTGTTAATACGGAATATCATCACTACCACCATGTAAACCATACGTGTCAATACTGGAGAATATGACGCACTGTGCAGAATTTTTTGGGCATAGGTCCAACCACCTTTGCAGGTCACAACCTTTAAGAAAGCCCAAGCAAAGGTGCTAGAGGAGCAAAGTGAGCACAAAAGGAGGGTCATAACTGAAGCCGAGGCATTAGGGTCACCTGAGGCACGGTAATAGTGGGGATCCTGGAGCAATATTTGTGGTGCATTCAGAGTGGGGGCATCTGGAGCTGGGGCATTTATGGGGGTGCACCTAAAGCAGAGGCATTAGGGTCGCCTGAGGCAGGGTAATAGTGGTGATCCTGGAGTAGAGGTATTAGGGGGGCAACTGGAGAAGAGGCAATATTAGGGGTGCATTTAGAGTGGGGTATCTGGAGCTGGGACACTTATGAGGGTGTACCTAAAGCAGAGGCATTGGGGGGGACCTAGGGCAGAGTCCCCCCAATGCCACTCTGAACTCTGCAGAGAGCAGTGCACATTCATAGAGCTGAGTCTACTATAAACAAATTCCCTATTTCCCCCTTACAGTCTCCTACAGCTCACTACTGTCACACACCTGAGAAAGCAGCCCAGCACTGTAGAGGAGTCCTTCTCTGCAGCTACCACAGTTTTATGATGGCAGGGAGGGCAGGAGGATGGCCAGACATGTTCTCTCATCCTTCACTGCCAGCCCAGGAAGCTTAGAGGATACTGCGGGGCCTCCCGTAAAATTTACACCAGTAAGATGCTGCATCACAATGCAATACTGCCACCTGAGAAAGAAGAAATATTTACTCCTCCATCTTATCTCGGGCGCAGGAGACTAGGGGCCCACCAAGGAATTCCCCGGCTGCCCGGTGGGCCAGTGCGAGCCTGCTGTCCGCTCTGACAACCCCAACTGTTAATTAATATTTATATTTCTAGGGAAAACAATTGGGGAACCACACAATAAAGAATTATAAGAAAAGATACTCTAGTCCTGTCAGGTTCTCGTTAACCTGTTCTGGACTGCCAATAGACTTTGCAGAGATGGCAGCTGCACGCTAATTCAGCAGAAGCGGGGAGTGTTAGTGACAGCAGGGCTCCCTACAGAGATGGCAGAGACATTTGGGGGGTAATTTGTTAATCTGAAATACACCTAAATTAGGCGAATTTCAGGTGCGGATGGCCAGGTCTAAAAAGTTGGCGTGGCGTGGGCAGGGAACGACTGGCAGGCCGTCTCATTTACCATTTTCTATGCCTGTTTTAGGAGCTAGGAAGCTGTCTTACATTTAGTACTGTTTTTACCATCCTGTATACACAGTGCTGACTAAGTGCTGTGCATACAGAACAGGAAGCCTTCCCGCCTGCTCTTGTCCCTGAGATCACTTGATCGCTGGGTCCCAGGGAACTGCACAGGCTGCTTATACATAGCAAACCTTAGATCAGCTCTGAAGTATATGTCAGGAGGCTATATTCCCCCTATCAGAAGCCATCATATTCAATCTCATATTAGATTTTTTTCGGTAACAAATGGAAAATAGCACATAAATATATTAATTAAAAAAATAGTCATAAAATATATAGAAAAGAAATTGTTTTGTTCCCATTCAAACACCTTCTACAAAAGAAAGGCAGACAAATAATGCAATTACATTATGCCTAAATAAAAAAAACATACAATTATAGAGCTTGGGCCAAGGTGAGCTATTAGATATCCTCCACAAAGTGTGTCCCACTCTCTTTCATCAGACATACAAGTTAGGGCTCATGCACACGAACATGTGCCGGCTGTGCTCGTGCTGCAGACCGAAAATTGCGGTCCGCAATGCACGGGCACCGACCATGTGCCCGCTGTCTGCAGACGCGGACCCGTTTACTTGAATCTGCATCTGACAGTCCGCGCCACAAAAGAGTAGTGCATGCACTACTTTTTTGCGATGCTGAGGCACGGATAGAAAACCCACAGAAGCAGTCCACAGTGCTTCCGATCCGCGCCTCCGCAGACCGCGCATGGAGTATTGTGTATAGTTCTGGTCACTAAAGTCAATGTAACCGGCGCAGTATATGCCTGAATATCGGTATTCAGAAGTATACCCCTGATGGAAAGCCCTGCGGAGGGTTAAAACCCAGTGTGAATGCAGCCTAAAATAAAAGGATGTTTGTGCTGTCCGTGGAGAACACAAACTGAACACGTCTGTGATTCACTGACGTGTGAATGAGCCCTTAGATGCATGTAATGTGTGCGTGTATGTGCAGCTATCAATTCCCTAGGAATAGCATAGTAGAATGACACCTTGGAGGATCTTATAGCAGAATTGGAACTTTGTCCTCATGTGAAGAACTACTAAATCCGCTCAGATATATCATCTTTTACATAACTGAAGATGGCTGGTGCCTTATAACGTAATATTCTACTGTATAATATCAGTCCTTTAATTAGGAACTGAAAATGTCTGATTAATGGGGTTCTCTCACAAAGAGCGATACTACTTCTTATGCACTACTCTCCCCACTCTGGACCCCACTATTTCAGGTAGCCTCAGGTGATGGTGGTGGGACAGATGTGGCTGAAGTAGTTACAGTATCTCAGCCACCATAGGTTTTAGTGAGACATCTTCCTTGCTTCGGAGTCTCATTTGCCTGATATAATAAAGGTTTTACATAGTTTATAAAAATAATAATTATAATCTAATGTGCGTGTGTAGTATGCGTGCTAACACGTGCTTCCACCCAGACACAACAGTCTGTAATTCTCTGCTAGGCTACAATTTAATCTTTTCACAGAGGACCATTACCATGCACTGTATTCAGGTACTTGGAGTCTCATTTAAGGGCATACAAACTTGTAAGCATACCTCATGCATTTTCAGGCTTCCTTCACACAAATTTGTTGTGGCGTATTTTGCACGCTAAAAAAAGCCACAAAAACCGCTAGCCTTTTTATTTACATACTGCCTGTATTTTTTAGTGTCGTTTTTATGTTAACGCATGTTTGTATGATGTTTTTTACAGGCCATTTTTTTTCACTATAGAGAAGGAGGAGCTGCAGTCCTGTGCATAAGACCTAAACCATGTCAGTAGCTGACATTCATTCATATATTATTCCTTCTAGTTTGCAATAGAGATCCAGATGGTTGCTACCAGTTGGGGGTGAATATCCCTGCACAATCTGACATTGGCAGCACTGATTTGATAGTGTCAAACTATCCAGGGACCCCCCCCCCCCCCAACTGGTAGCACCCATCTGGACCTTCATTGCAGACTTCTGGTGATTAAAGGAAATTTGTCACCAACACTGTTTGCATAGACACATACATAACTGTGTTTCTCCTGATTAAAATCCTGTTTTTCTTTTGTTGATCTGAGGCTCCGTTCCCAAGTTTCTTAATATGCAAAGTAATCCTTTGGTGCAATGAGGATTCCTGACTGGTACTTTGTTTGACAAAAACAATGTATAGGTTTAGACTAGAATTGAGCTAACACCTGGATGTTCAGGTTCGAGAAGTTCAGCTGAACTTCGCGAAAATGTTCGGGTTCGGGATCCGAACTCGACCTGAACTTGACCATGAAACCCATTGAAGTCAATGGGGACCCGAACTTTTGGGCACTAAAAAGGCTGTAAATTAACAATGGCTATTTTATTTTTTCCCAGAAAGAGACCCACGTTTGTCTGTAGTCCAATTAGCAGACACAGTGATCTTGCTCAAAGAGAACCTGACAGCAGGATCAACCCCATTATACTACACATACTCCTGATTATACCGATGGGTTGCTAAGATAACTTGCTTTTAATAAATATGCTTCTTCAGTGCACCAAGGGGCAGTGCCGTACACAGAGAAGTAAGGGCCCCATGGCAAGTATCAAACCAGGCCCCCCAAACAGGACAGAAGGGTTTCTGCGTGCATGAGCTCTAATACAAATACTCTAGTCCAGTGATGGGCAAACTGCGGCTTTCCAGCTGTTGTAAAACTACAATTCCCACCATGCCCTGCTGTAGGCTGATAGCTGTAAGCAGTCTTTGCATGCTGGGAGTTGTAGTTTTGCAACAGCTGGAGAGCCGCAGTTTGCCCATCCCTGCTCTAGTCTAATAGGAAGTTGCCCGATGACAGGTTTCCATACCAGCTACAGCCTCTACATGAGACATAACACACGTCCTGGCTTAGAAAGGCTCTATAACTTTTTCTTTTAGGTCATCTACGTGAAATGGTAGCGATTTAATATGGTATGTTTTTCACAGCTGGTGCCAGGCCCCGTGGTTTGGTTGCATACTATTTGTATAAGTGTACAATAAAAAACAAAGAAGATCTGGGGGGAAATGCTCGGCCGCTGTCACTGCGATGTGTTTTTAATTTTCAGACACAGTAAGCGTGCCTTGTTCCAACCGAGCATCCTTTTTTGTCCCTCAGGTGTCATTATTACTGCGTGCTTTGCCAACTTGCTATCACCATGACAATGTCACTAGGATCATAGGCTGCTTCTGGAAAAACAAGGGATGACATCCACAGGGAGATGTCCCCATAGTGATTACCTAGACCAGTTTGTGTTTGCAACTGGAAATTGTGAAATAGATGTGTAAGGGTACTTTCATACTAGCGTTATTCTTTTCCGGCATAGAGTTCCGTCAAAAGGTCTCTATGCCGGAAAAGAACTGATCAGGCATATCCCCATGCATTCTGAATGGATAGAAATCCGTTCAGTTTGCATCAGTATGCCTTCCGTTCAGTCACTGTCAGGCGTATTGGCTGGACATAATACCGCAGCATGCTGCGGTATTATGTCCGTCCAAAATGCCTGATCAGTCGCCGGAATGCCAGATCCAGCATTTATTTACATTGACTTGTATTAGTGCCGGATCCGGCATTAAGCAGACCGGGAAAACTGTGAAAAAGAGTACAGGACGGATCCGTCCATCCTCATGACAAGCGGAGGGACGAATCCGTTCTTGCGATGCATTTGTAGACGGATCCACATCCGGATCCGTCTACAAATGCTGTCAGTTGTGACACTAAACGGCGGATCCGGAAGGCAGCTCCGACGACGGAACTGCTTTCCAAAAAAAAGTGCCGCAAGTGTGAAAGTAGCCTAACCCCCAGAGTGGTGTTAACACTTCTGCACCTTGCTACTGTCTTTATTGGTCTAACCTCATGTCATCTTATGTTCCAGGTCCTCCACACTGTGCATTTCTAATGTTAGGTAACTATTCATGTAATGTGCCTGCAGGTGGCAGCAAACACAGCAGAGCTGTACTTAAATAGAATGGAACCTTCCATTCCAATCTAACCCCCCCCCCCCCCCTGGAGAGAGGTGCGCGAGTCCTACTTCCTGCAGGAAGGGTGGGGCAGAAGTTCTAGTCAGTCTAGCTTACCCCCAGCTAGGGGAAGGTTGTGCAGGGGCACGTCTCTGCTGGGCATGCCCATGCCAGCCCGAGCACCCTAAGCTCTGCTGGCCATGGAGGCCAAAGCTTGAAGCCTCAGGAGCCAGGAGGAAAGTTCCCTGGCATAACCTAGAGACAGACCATACAAAGTGAAGTGCAGCATACAGAAGAAGCTGATTTATACTGCCAGCCTGTCAGTACAGCAGATTCAGAGAGAAACAGATATAGCAGAGTGAAGTTTGCCTGCCATTTTCATGCTAAAGAGACATTGTAGGCCGCACTATACCACTCAGCATTCCTACACCTGGGACTTCTTATATAGAGGGCCCTAGGAGGAGGCGACCGTTGAAGATGCTTCCCATGTATCTCATGTATTAGCAAAAAAATTAGTTTTTTTCCACCTAAAATAAAAATCTCCAGTAAATAGGATTAGTCATAAATATCAGCTCGGCAGAGGCCCAAGTTCCACCACCCCCGCCGATCAGATGTGCTAAAGTGCATGCTGCATCCACTTTAAGATCACCTGCGCGTAATTACAACTGCCCGTTCCATTCAAGAACGCACAGGTAATCTTGCAGCAGAAACTGCGCTCGCATGAGGACCGTTACCTATTCTAACTTCAAACTGCTGATCAGGGGGATGCCCGATCTGATATTGATAACCTATCCTTAATATAGGTCATCAATATATGTCCACTGCACAACCCTTTTAAATCACTATGGAGTCTATGGCATGCTTGTTTTAATGTGTAAAATACTAATTTTGTTAAATTACAGGGGTATTCTAGGAGAGTAGTTTTAACTGAAAATGGGGTGGGAGTGAGGCACAATCTTTACTACTCCTCCACTTCCTGCTTTCAGGCTCACCACACTGGAAATGGCTTGGACTGCCCACTCAACCAATCATGGCTGCAGCGGTGACCTACCTCAGGCAGTGATTGGCTGATCGGCCATGCCAATACATTTCTATGTCGTGACCAAGACCAGAAAAGAGGAGTGGGAATTGGATCAGCAGCCAAAGAGCAGTGCCGGGTGATCGGTAAGGTGGGTAAAAATTCTTATTTTACTCCACCTCAACCTTATTTTTAGTTCAAATTACTCCTCCAGAATACTCCTTCACGTACATTAAATAAATTGCTCCTGCTCTCTTGAAAAGTCAAGCAGAGATTAAACCCACAGGTGTTGAGAGCTCCGAGAACTGACATCCCTGGGTGCCGCTCTCCATGTAAATAGCTTTAACTCATAAACTGTGGACCAGTGAAAGGTCCTCTTTAAAATACAAGTTCGCTCAACTCTACTGCTTAGTAGTGTTGAGCAAACTTGTGTTTTAAGTTCTGCATCCAAAGTTCGGGTTATCGAAGAATCCAGTTATGGATTCCAAATTCCGTTATGGTCCGTGGTAGCTGAATCCATAACGGGATTCTTCGATAACCCGAACCCTAACTTTGGACACAGAACTTAAAACACAAGTTCGCTCAACCCTACTGCTTAGTTATTCCATAATTTTCTTCAGTGGGAAAAAAAATGTTAGGTTTCATTCATCCATTTCTTTAGCTTTTTTACTTGTCTGTAATCGATTTTTTTGCAGTGCGGTGTTTTATTTGCGAAATTCTTTCAAGTTCTATAGAGGAGCATACATACTGTACCTAGAACATTCTGCATGTTTTTAAAATGCAAAAATGTCAAAATCACTCAAATGCAACAAACCCCCGCCTCCTGAAAAAAAAACATGTTTTGTCTGTAGTGTGTTTCATAAAGTACTTTAGACTGTAAAGTAACATCTGGTTACACAGAAAAAGTCCTTAAAAATGTCCTGAAAAACTACAAGACACATCAAAAACTGCAAAAATATTCAAGTTTTAAATCAATTAATGTTCATTATACAGATCAACAGAATCAAATTCTGTTTGAAAAAGGATTAATTAGCTATTGTATTTTTTGAATAATAGGCCAAACAACACAGGAAAATTGATCCCTTCCATAAGTAGAGCTTTATTTAGCGAAAAAAAAACTTGCCTTACCACCTACTGAAGTTAGGCATTACCAAGTGTTAAAAGGTTGCCCAGGGTTAAAAATGATTAGGAAAGGTCTTTTAGTGGGATTAAAAAAATAAAAGATGCCACGGTCACCCTCACTGACCTTCCGCCATACCCATTCTGATGCGTACTGGTCCCTTCACCACTCACAATAATTGGCTTGAGACAGGACTTATTCTAGTCTTTCTGCTGCCTGATGCAAAAATTGAAATACATAGTAATATAGCAGCACCAGGGGCTTTGCTAGGGTCTCAAAAGATCCAGGGCCCAAGCCCCAATGAATATGGCCCAGTTCTCTAAGTCGCTATACAGCAGCACATACCTCTCACATCCAGGTCGTCACAGGTGATGTCTCCTCTAATGTAGATCTTCTCTGTCCTAATCTTCTCCATTTGGTCTGAACAACTTCTTTTAGCCGGGCCTCGTCTCTGCAGAGTGTGGCACACGGACATCTTAGCTTCCTCACATTTCTATCATTATCTCCCAACCTGGAGTCCCCACAGTTTTATCCTGCTGCTCCCTGTGCTCCCAAATACCCCCAAATACTACCCTGAAGAAATAACAGTGCCCCTCATAGTAATAGTGCTCCTCAAAGTCCCAGTAATAGTAATTCCCTTCTAGAATGCCTTCATTAGTAATACTGCCCCTTACAGTGTCAACAACAGTGATAAAGCTTCCCAAGAGTGCCTCCATTAGTAGAAGAGCCCTCCAGTATTAATAATACCCTCCCAGAACCCCCAGTAGAAAAAGGCCCCCTATTGTTCCACCAGTGGTAATAAAGCGCTCTACAGACCCCTCAGTAGTAATAAGGCCCCCGATAGTGCTCTTAGTAGAAATAAAACGGATCTATAAATCCCTCCTATAGCGCCCCTAGTAGTAATAAGAATGCCTATAATGTCCCCTGGATTTTCAGTGCCCCCTGTAGTTATATTCCTCCCTCCACCATACAGTGTCATGTAAATAACATCACACCATCTCTCCTGCCCCCTCCAAAATACAGTCCTATGTAAATAACACCACTCCCCTCCCCTCAGCCCCTCCAACATACAGTCTCATGTAAATAACACTATTTCCCTCTCTCCGCCATAGGTGTCCCATGTACAAAACATAACATCATCTCTCCAGCTCCCTCTAATACAATCCCATGTAAATAGAATCCCTCTCTACAGCCCCCTCCAAAATACAGTCCCATGTAAATAACATAACCTCCTCCCCAGCAGCCACCTTCAACATACAGTCCCATGTAAATAACATCACTCCCTCCCTCAGACCCCTGTAACATTCAGTCCCATGTAAATAACATCACTCCCTAAGACTGCCGCCATCAACATACAGTCCCATGTAAATAACATAACTGCCTCCCCAGCTACCTCCAACATACAGTCCCATGTAAATAACATAATCCCCTCCCACAGCCGCCTTCAACATATAGTTCCATGTAAATAACATCACTCCCTCCTAGAGCCACCATCAACATACAGTCCCATGTAAATACCCTCCCCCCCCAGCCACCACTAACACACAGTTCCATGTAAATAACTTCCTTCAGCCCTAACATACAGTCCCAGTTAAGTAACCACAACTCCCAGCATTGCTCTGCCTCTTCCTTCACTTACCTCTCCTCATGTCGCAGACCTCACCACAGCTTCTTCCCCCAGGACTTCTCTTCACTGCTGAGCCACCCTCTCCTGCACTGGTCACATGATGGTGACATCATTGCAAGTCCTTCTCAACCACTGCCTGTTTTACTGATCAAATAACCTGTGATGTCACCACAGGTCCTTCAACTCTTCCAGTGCATTAAATTCAATTGCATTGCTGTCCTGAGGACGGCAATACAATTGTATCTAGCAGACAGGCAGGACATTCGGGGCCTAGGACAAATCATCAGGGGCCCAGGCCCCGAATGTTTTAACCTAGCATTGCCCCTGTATAGCACTACAAACCTATTACATTGAGTAATGTCTCCTCCTCTGATCTTCTCTATTCTGAGTTGAGACCACCTTGATAACTTATTTCGGCCATGTCTCATCTCTGCAGAGTTTGACACACAGACAGCTTAGATTCTTCACTTTTAATCATGTCCCCCCTCCAACCTTAATAATGAAGACCGCACGCACTGTATAGTCAGCACCTTTAATGTACTTTTAAACAGGTGCTGTACCCACTTCTCCAACCACAGTGCTCTCCTGCCCTACAGGTGGGAGCCCTTCCTCTGCCACCTGCTTTTCCTCCTTTTCCATATCATCTAATATCAATGAGAGGAATATCCAGCTTCTACCTCTGCATCTTGCTGACTTTTCTAGGACATGGAGACTTGTCTCCTCTACACTTAGTTTTGCTTTGTAACATGTGCAGCCGCCATTTTAGAGAAACCTGATTCGTAACCACAAAGCGCGAGAAAATTCTGATTTGCTGTGATTTGATGTTTTCCTAAACTTCGGACCAAATTCCGATTCAAATGCTTTGCTTTGCTCAATGCTAGTGGTAGTATATATAATGACCCTTCTCTATTGACAGTATAAATATAATGGCCCCCTCTGTATTTAATATATATGTCCCCCTCTCTAGTATTTATAATGCTCCCCTCTGTAATATAGATATTACACCCCCTGTAGTATTGATAATGGGCCCCCTCTGTAGTATATAGATGCTCTCACCCTGTAGTTCCCCAATACTGCCAGCATATATACATATGTGGCCTGAATTCCCGTGTCCTGGCTCAGATGGTTGACATGACATCATAGTGCCCTTTTGCACTGGGTCTCCCACGATGACGTGATCACGAATGCCTGCATTGTGACGTCATCCCACGAGACTCTGCACAGGAGGTATGGTGATGTCATAGCAATCTCTTGCACTGTTGTACTGCCTCATAGGCTTCAGGCCGAGTGGCTTAGGGTCTACGAGGCTGAACAGTGGGGACTGGAGCCATGGGCTGCCCCTTCAGAGACAGGTCTGCTGCCGCATGAAGTGAGATACTCATCTCGCCTCATGGCAGAAGCGGGCCTGACTACAGATGCCTGCTCAGCAAATCGCTGGTGTAACAGGAAATGCAGGCGAAGGTGTGTATGGCTTCTTTAATTATTTTTTATCCCACTCTGAGGCCTTTCCCAATAATTTTTACCCTCTATTTTGCCAACAGTTCTTCTTTAGAACATGGACAGACTCTTCTTGCAGCAGCAACTTATCTCCCATGCACCTGGATGGTGCAGCCCCAACCATCTGACCCTCCTAGATCAGGGATGCTCAACCTGCAGCCCTCCAGCTGCTGTATAACTACAACTCCCACCATGCCCTGCTGTAGGCTGATAGCTGTAGGCTTTCCGGGCATGCTGGGAGTTGTAGTTATCCAACAGCTGAAGGGCTGCAGGTTAGGCATCCCTGCTCTAGATAGTTTCAGTTATATAGTTAGTACTAGTGATAAAAGATATATGTCCATCAAGTTCAAACAAGTCCCGACAGTCAGATACTGTGGTCTTTAGCAAGTATGAAGGCAGTTAGACATCTTACGAAAAACAGCCCCTTATATAGCTACACAGATGGAATAATAAAAAAGTTATGACTCTTGGAATACAGCCATTAAGGCCAAAGAAGCCTGGTTCTGGATAGTATTAAAATGCTGCCACCAATACTTTATAAATCTACTATAGTCAAAATATAACACTGAAAAAGGTTTCCCACAATGCTAAAGGGTGGCATAATGCTAGGATCGATGGGACCCTGCCTGAATGGAGCTGTGCTATAGTACCTACCTAGCACAGTGGGTGGCTGGGAGTATTTCTGAGCAGGATATAAGCCAAAGGTATTTTTAGTTGAGAATAGACCTTCTATATTTATGTGCAAGCTGCATTGTACTTGTAACTTCCTCGAGCTTACATTCTCTTTGTATTTCCTTTTTGTGTACTTCAAAGTTTTTTTATGAATAAGTATCCTGTAAAACATCCTGAGGATATGGACAGGAATTTAATATAATGCATATAATCAATATCAGTCTGTCCTCAGCAACTGAGGACGAAGCTAGAAATAGCAGTGGCATATGATGGACACAACCCACGGTAAGGGTACTTAGCGTTATTCTTTTCCGGTATTGAATTCCGTCCTCGGGGCTCAATACCGGAAAAAAACTGATCAGTTTAATCCTAATGCATTCTGAATGGAGAGCGTTCCGTTCAGGATGCATCTGTTCAGTCCCTTTTACGTTTTTTGGCCGGAAAAAATACCGCAGCATGCGGAATTAATTTCCATTGAAATTACCGCATTGACGGACCCGGTCTTCTGATCTGCGCATGCGCAGGCCTTTAAGAATGTGAAACAGATAAATACTGGATCAGTTTTTCCGGATGACAACTCGAGAGACGGATCCGGTATAGCAATGCATTTGTGAGACGGATCCGCATCCAGATCCGTCTACAAATGGTATCAATTTGCATACAGATTGCTGGATCCGGCATGCAGTTCCGGCGACGGAACTGCCTGCCGGAATCCAGCAACGCAAGTGTGAAAGTACCCTTAGTAAAAAATACATTAAAAAAATTCTATTTTTGTCATGATATAATATTTCAATGAGCTACAGTGTTTTTTCACTCACATATCAAAAGTGGAGGAATTCCTTCCTTTGGGGTTGTCTAGTTCGGCTCTCCCAGCTGATCTTACATCGGCCTTGTGTATTATTAGCCGTAAAAGAATACATAAATTACTATATTCCGGGATATGATAAGGCAGCACAAAGCCATTATATGTACAGTAAGCGTAACAGAGAATGGAGATGAAAATGAAGTCTAATAAAATACTGAAAACTCAAAGTGCAAGTGTTAAAAGGTAAGTGCTGCAACAGTAAATCCAAATTGACTATCAATCCGAGCAGAAACATGTATGAATAAATTAAGGTATAGTTTTTAATCAAGATGTATATGCCCAGATGGTTTAAATACAGGTTACAGTAAAAAGCAAGCGTAAGGGTGAACAGCCCGCCGGATCCACCATGCCGCAAGTACCCGTATGCTGCCGTGCTGGCGCTCTGTCCCCATTGACTATAATAGGCGGAGCTACAGCGCAGAAGGGCAGTGATCGCTGGACTAAAAGGTCGGACCTGCAGTAGTTTTAGTCCGGCGATCTCAGGCCGTGCACCTCCATGCTGCTCCGTAGCTCCTCCCCCACCCCCACCCCCATTATAGTCAATGGGGACGGAGCAGCAGCACGGCAGCTCACGTGTACTTGCGGTATGGCGGATCCGGAGGGCTGTTCACCTGCCGGATAGCCATGCCGCAAGTGTGAAAGGACCCTAACATAGAAAACACAGCAGGAATTGCAACAACAACAAAAAAAATGACAACATGGTACAGCAATTATGCAATAAAAAATATAAATGTATTCTGGAAGATTTAAATATGGTCAAGGAGAGTGCCATGCTGATCACAACACAGACTCAGATTTCAAAAGCCTACCCTCTAATATGCTGAGGGCTGACCATCCTTTTAAATGGTCTAATCCAGGCATCCTCAAACTGCGGCCCTCCAGCTGTTGTAAAACTACAACTCCCACAATGCCCTGCTGTAGGCTGATACCTGTAGGCTGTTCGGGCATGCTGGGAATTGTAGTTTTGCAACAGCTGGAGGGCCGCAGTTTGAGGATGCCTGGTCTAATCACTTGAATCTTATTTAAAATCTTGGCAAAAGAGATGCTTAAAAGGGTTGTGCGGGATCTTAAAGAATGTCATTTAATTGTGTAAACCTCGTCTGATCTCCTACACAGCATAAGGGCTCATGCACACGACCGTATTTTCTTTCCACTTCTGTTCCGTTTCTTTTTGCAGCCCGTATGTGGAACCATTCACTTCAATAGGGGGTACTTCGTGTGCATTCCGTTTCCGTTTGTCCGCATGGCCGTTCCGCAAAAGAGTAGTGCATGTCCTATTATTGTCCACAAATCATGGTCCGAGGCCCCATTCAAGTCAATTGGTCCGCAAAAAATACGGAATGCACACGGAACACATCCGTATGTCATCCGTATTTTGAGGATCCATACTGTAGAAATGCTATCTGAAAAGTGTGGTGTGCATTTGTTTTCAGCCCCCAGTGAAATCTAGAGAGTGAAATGTGTGCCTATTCTTCTTTCCCAATTAAATCCCAATCCGAATAAAATAAATTTAAAGGGGTTATCAAATACTATAAACTGCCCCCCATATGTCGGGCCCCTCACAGGGAATAAACTTACCCCGCTCCCCGTCCCCCCACCGCCACTGCTGCTTCTCCCTGTGCTCAGATGAAAACATCCGGTGTTGGGGGGGGGGGGGCAGCCAATGGCCGGATGTTTTCATCGGTGCACGGGGAGAAGCAGCCGTGGCGATGTGGAGTCCAGAAGCGGCGTAAGTATATTCCCTGTGAGCAGCCCGACGTATGGGGGGGAACTTTATAGTATTAGATAACCACTTTAAGTTTGTGGGTATAATGTGAAAAAATGTGCAAAAGTTCAAGGGGAAAATACTTTTTCAAGGCACTGTACTTCAATCTCCATGTTCCTGCTGCACCCCATTGTTTAAAACTCTAATTTCTGGGTTGTGGTCACAACACTTCCCATAGCGCCCTGTGCTGTGGGATTGGCCCACTACACCCTTTCCTGGGCTGAAATCTCCACCAACCACACCCTCCATCACGCCTTTACTATTTCCTCCCACAAGCAGCGGACTCCGCCTACCCTGCAGCCGGAAGATGCGCCTAATAGAGGAGGCCTGAGATTCTTTCTTATTTTATTCAAAATGCATGTTCTGTGTACAGCATTTTCTCTTGTGTTTTTCCCTCTTTATAGGAAGCAATGTATGTTTGAAATGTTACTGATTATAAAAAAAAAAACACCAAAAACATAAAAAATGACATGGAAAATGCTCAAAATTAATGGCGTTTTAAAGAAGTGTTATTATAACTATAACTAATGGGCTGCAAAAGGTAAAATGCATGTGTGAATATGCAACTAAGAACACCTATGAAAATAGCAGACTGCAATAAGGTATTAAAAATACATAAGATAAAAACACATATAATCAAAAGGACACATCATCCACGAGGTGGGCGCCAAGTTACTGTAGGTCAGAGTCTCAAAGTGCAAGGAATGGACCAAGATACTAATAATACAAGTGAAATACTTGAGCAATGACAAAGTCCAACCAAAAAATAGACAGAATACTGAACCAAATATACCACACATACAGAGGCGGATCCAGAGCCTGGTCTCGGGAGGGGCACTTCCGGCGATCAATACGCCCCTGCTCCGATCACTACAGAAATACAGCCCCACTTACCTCTTACATCCAGTGATGTCTCCTTTGATGTAGATGTTCTCTGTCCTCATCTTCTTTCAGACCTGCAGACCAGACCACCAGTTTTCGTCTCTGCAGTTTGACAAAAAAAAAAACTAAGTTTACTACTTTTCCATCATCTTCTGGACAATTCATCCTACTACCCCCAATACTGGGCCGCTGTGTTCCCCAATATTATAGTGCAGAAACAGATAATACCCTGATAATACTAGTACCACACAGAGCCCCCATATAAAATACCCCTTCTTTGTGGCCTCAGTAGATGTCCCCATAGATGCCCCCCGGCCCCAATCATGAGCTAGTGAAAAGTGCCTCTCCCCCTCCCCCCATCATGTGCCAGTAATAAGTGCCAGACTCCTCCCCCACTCATGTGCCAGGAACAAGTGCCACTCTCCTCTCTCCCCCCATCATGTGTCAGTCTCCCCCCTCCCACTCATGTGCAAGTAATAAGTGTCTCTCTCCTCTCTCCCCCCATCATGTGTCAGTCTCCCCCCTCCCACTCATGTGCCAGTAATAAGTGCCACTCTCCTCTCTCCCCCCATCATGTGCCAGTCTCCTCTCCCCCCACTCATGTGCCAGTAATAAGTGTCACTCTCCTCTCCCCCCCCCCCCCCATGTGCCGGTAATAAGTGCCACTCTCCCCCCCATCATGTGCCAGTCTCCCCCCCATGTGCCACTAATAAGTGCCACTCTCCCCCCATCACGTGCCAGTCTCCCCCCCATGTGCCAGTAATAAGTGCCAGTCTCCTCTCTGCCCCCCCCCCATATGCCAGTAATAAGTTCCACTCTCCACCCTATCATGTGCTAGTCTCCTCTCTGCCCCCCCCCCCATGTGCCAGTAAAATTGTCCCAAATAATAAAACACTTATGCTTACCTATATGGCAGCGATGCAGGCCTCTTCCGGCCTGTGTCCCGCTCTGTACTGCTCAGGCGTCGCAATGATGTCATCGTGCCGCCTACACCGGCCTCTATCAGAGGAACAGGGAAGGGAGACGCCTGAGGACGGAGATAAAGATCACTATGGAGATAAATGCCCCATTGCCCCCCTCCCTCCCGGATCCGCCAGTGCACACATATCTTGGTCCATTCCTTTGACACTTTGAGACTCGCCATTTTCTGACAGCAATAACTTTTTTATATTTCGGCCTACAGAGCCATATGGCTTGTTTTTTGCAGTACAAACTGTAGTTTTTATTGGTACCATTTTTGGGGTACTTACAACTTTTTGAACACTTTTATTCAAACTTTTTTTGGGGGGCAAGGTGACTAAAAAATGGCAAATTGCATGTTTTTATCATTACAGCGTTCCCTTCGCAGGAATTTTTTTTTCTATATTTTAATAGTTCAGACATTTTAGGATTCAGCGATACCTGATATGTTTATTTTTTTATTGTTCATATATTTTTTATAGGTAAAATTGGGAAAGGGAGGTGATTTGATTTAAAATGGTTTTGTGTTTTTTTTTTTACTTTTTACTTAATAACTTTTAGCCCGGGATCTTTTGATCGCTTGTCCCATTCACTCTAATAGAGATCTATCAGGTTGAATGGCATTCTGACACGTGATTTCACTACAGGGGCTCCGATCGAAGCCAGAGGAAGCCGCATCCCACGCCTAACCTCACAAATGCCGCAATCACTGTTGAACGTGGCATCTGAGGGGTTAATTGACCGGTTTTGTCCGGATCTCCGATGCCTGTCATTGTGGCTGGGTGCCGTGTATGTAACTGGCTCAACGCAGCAGCCCGCTCCATACAATTTCCTGCGCATGATGCTGTACATGTAAGAGGTTAGACAGACATTTTCATGTACTATATGATTTTCATTTTTTACATCAGTCGTGGCATAACACCTTTAAGTAAGCAACCCAGAATGCATGTTTGTATTCTTAGAAGAAAATGGAAGAAAATGATCTAAAGCAGGGATGCCCAACCTGCAGCCCTCCAACTGTTGCAAACCTGCAACTCCCAACATACCCTGATAGCTGTAGGCTGTCCAGGCATGCTGGGAGTTGCAGTTTTGCAACAGCTGGAGGGCTGCAGGTTGGGCATCCCTGAAAAGGGTTGGTAAATGTTTCTGCATTATTATTTTTTAATGGACGCTACAAAGGTCCACTGTTGACCTCCTGTATTGTCAGGCGGAAAGTTAACTTGAAGCTTTTGGCCCCAATTAATTTTTTTTTAAAAGAGGCTCCACCTGCCATGTGCCATTTATAATACTGATGTGTTGTTATGTAGTGGGGGAGCCTAGGGGCCACATCGGGCACCATGGCCCAGGTGCATCTACTACATCAGATATCTGTACATTATTGGGCATGCACACATAAGCGTTTACAGTTTATTGCACTTAGGTGAGAAATATTTACAGCTTTGTGAATATATATTTTCCTTTTTGTTCTACAGTCGTCTTCTACAACAATGGAATGTAAAAGAAACCAGATCCATCTGCTGCAAGGTGAGCACTTATTACAAGTATCCTTCTGTACCTACCACCTGTATGCAGTATATGGGTGCTGCCACACTAAGGCCCCTTTCACACGTTTTCCGCGCGGGTGCAATGAGTGATGTGAACGCATTGCACCCGCACTGAATCCGGACCCATTCATTTCTATGGGGCTGTGTACATAAGCGTTTTTTTCACGCATCACTTGTGCGTTGCGTGAAAATCGCAGCATGTTCTATATTCTGCGTTTTTCACGCAAGCCCTAGCCCCATAGAAGTGAATGGGGCTGCGTGAAAAACGCATTGCATCCGCAAGCAAGTGCGGGTGCGTTGCGTTTTTCACTGATGGTTGCTGGGAGATGTTGTTTGTAAACCTTCAGTTTTTTATCACGTGCGTGAAAAACGCATCAAAACGCATTGCACCCGCGCGGAAAAAACTGAACGCAATCGCAGGCAAAACTGAATGGCTTTGCCTGTGAAATCACACGGTTTTCACTGAACGCATCTGCAACACATCCGGACCTAATCCAGACATGCTCGTGTGAAAGAGGCCTAAAGGTCAGATTTATGAAACTGTCTAAGGCCTCTTTCACACGGGCATCATGTTTGACGCCCGGATAAGAGGCGGGTGCATTGCGGGAATATGCGCGATTTTTCCGCGCGGGTGCAAACGTTTGTAATGCGTTTTGCATGCGCGTGAGAAAAATCGCCATGTTTGGTACCCAGACCCGAAGCCGGACTTCATCACTGAAGTCCGATTTCGGGTCTTCTGGAGAATTGATTATTTTCCCTTATAACATGGTTATAAGGGAAAATAATAGCAGTCTTAATAAAGAATACATAGTAAAATGAAGAGGAAGGGGTTAAAAATAATAAAAGTTAACTTACCTTAGTCCCTTGATCGCGTAGTTGCGATCTGTCCTCTCTTTCCCTGCATCAGCTAACAACTAAAGGACCTGTGATGACGTCACATCACATGGTCCAATCACATGGTCCATCACCATGGTAAGATGGACCATGTGATTGGACCATGTGATGTGACGTCATCACAGGTCCTGTAGATCCTAGCTGATGCAGGGAAAGAGGAGCGATCGCAACTACGCGATCAAGTGGCTAAGGTAAGTTAACTTTTATTATTTTTAACCCCTTCCTCTTCATTTTACTATGCATTCTTTATTAAGAATGCTATTATTTCCCCTTATAACCATGTTATAAGGGAAAATAATAAAGATCGGGTCCCGTTGCTAAGCAACCATGCGGGAAAATCGCACTGCATCCGCACTTTCTTGCGGATGCTTGCGATTTTCCCGCGGCCCCATTCAATTCTATAGGGCCTGCGTTGTGTGAAAAACGCACAATATAGAGCATGCTGTGATTTTCACACAACGCAGAAGTGATGCGTGAAAATCACCGCTCATGTGCACAGCCCCATAGAAATGAATGGGTCCGGATTCAGTGCGGGTGCAATGCGTCCTCCTCACGAAAACTCGCCCGTGTGAAAGGGGCCTAAAAGTAAAACTTTCTTTGCTGCCACTAGCAACCAATCACAACACAGCTTTCATTTGTCTAGAGCAGAAGACAAAATGAAAGCTGTTCAGTAATTGGTTGCTATAGGACACAAAGATAGTTTTATGTTTAAACCGTTTCATAACTCCACCCTAAATGTTTTTCTTGGCATTTTTTGGTTTGTAAAAAAAACACCAAAGGAGAAGTCTCTTTTACAACACGTTTTTTGTTTCAGGTAAACTGATTAGGTTTTTACAAAAAAAAAAAAAAACTGATACATTGACTGATGCCAATTTTGTCTATGTTGCATTCCTATTAGTTTTTTTCTACTGGATAGCAAAGAGCAGATATCTGCACTTTTCCATTTAGCAAAAAAAAAAAAGAAGAAAGAAAACTGATGCAGCAAAAGTAATAAGATGATCAGGTAAAAACTGATTACATACAATAGCATCCATTTTCAACCAATTAACCAATCATCCTCCCACTGACACACCTCTTGTCCAAAAAGTCAAACAATCACAGATCGCTTTCCTTGTTTCCAGGTAAAAACAGTAAAACTAGAACTAGTTTTTAGAATGGATCCAGTTTCTTTAAAAAACTGATGGCATGTCTGAAACAAAAAATGATGTGATGTGAAAGAGGCCTAGAAAGGGTGTTCTGTTTTTTTATTGTAAGTGAAATTCATAGTTACCAAAAGTCCCAAATTTGCAGGGGCTGTCCCTAATTTTCACAGACAGTCCAGGCAAATTCAGGCTGACCATACGTCCTGACCATAAGTGGGTGGTCCTGTCCAGGAACGGACTGGCCATAGACCCTAGGTGGAATTTTCCTGGTGGGCCAATGCCCACAGGGCCACCTGAGCCCTCCTCACTGCCTCTGTCTGGGTACATACTATAGGGGTCATTATTAGAAGAAGTCCAGGCAGCATGCTCAAGGTAGGGCTGGTTTGATGTTGTGGCCCACATCTCACCTCCTAAGCCATGCATGCTAGAGAAAGGGGGCTTTTCCCCTGAAACATTGCAGGTGACGTGCACCATGCCCTACCATCTCTGTGGTGTGCCAAGCTGCTATGCATGTCTTGCTGCTGCTATGAATGGACTAAAGCAGGCATGCTTAACCTGCGGCCCTCCAGCTGTTGTAAAACTACAACTCCCACCATGCCCTGCTATAGGCTGATAGCTGTAAGCTGTTCGGGCATGCTGGGAGTTGTAGTTTTGCAACAGCTGGAGGGCCGCAGGTTGAGCATGCCTGGGCTAAAGGATTTCATGCAATATCTAATGTCTCACTTAGACCTCTTTCACACAAACAATACGGATTGTGTCAGGGTGCATTCAGTGAAACTCGCACCATTTTGCAAGCAAGTTCATTCAGTTTTGTCTGCGGTTATGTTCAGCTGTTCCGTTTTTTCCACGCGGGTGCAATGCGTTTTGATGTGTATTTCATACGCGTGATAAAAAACTGAAGGTTTACAAACATCATCTCTAAGGCCCCTTTCAAACGAGCGAGTATTCTGCGCGGGTGCAACGCATGACATGAACGCATAGCACCCGCACTGAATCCTGACCCATTCATTTCAATGGGTCTATGTACAGGAGCGGTTTTTTTTCACGCATTAGTTATGCGTTGCGTGCAAAACGCAGCATGTTCTATATTCGGCGTTTTTTACGCAGCCCTAGAAAGTGAATGGGGCTTCAGTGAAAAATGCATTGCATCCGCAAGTAAGGGCGGATACAATGTGTTTTTCACTGATTGTTGCTAAGAGATGTTGTTTGTAAACTTTCAGTTTTTTATCACACCTGTGAAAAACGCATAAGATAAGAAGAGAAGAGACCGGCACTCGCTTTTAGATAATCTTGCTGTGATTTATTGTCACATTCCAGTGACACGTTTCGGCATACAATCTGCCTTTGTGAAACTGTGAAAAACGCATCAAAACACATTGCACCCGCGCGGAAAAAACTGAACAACTGAACACAATCGCAGACAAACTGACTGAACTTGCTTGCAAAATGGTGCGAGTTTCACTGAATGCACCCTGAACGTATCCGGATCCAATCCGCCACGCTCGAGTGAAACAGGCTTTAGCAACCATCAGTGAAAAACGCATTGCATCCGCACTTGCTTCCGGATGCAATGCGTTTTTCACTGAAGCAATATTCACTTCTATGGGGCCAGGGCGGCGTGAAAAACGCAGACTATAGAACATGCTGCGTTCTTCACGCAACGTAGAACTGATGCGTGAAAAAATAAAAGCTCATATACACAGACCCATTGAAATGAATGGGTCAGGATTCAGGGCGGGTGCTATGCAGAAAACTCGCTCGTGTGAAAGGGGCCTTACTATTGTATATGGAAGTATTTGATGAAGAAAAGAGCTTTTGCCATACAAGCATCCCTTGCTGTTTGTTGGATGTGATTCACTCCCTAAGTCACATGCTCCATTTCCATATTAGGCTACTTTCACACTAGCGTTTTGGATTCCGTTTGTGAGATCCGTTTCAGTCCAAAACAGATCAGTTAAGCCCCAATGCATTCTAAATGGATAAGGATCCGTTCAGAATGCATCAGTTAGGCTCCGTTCCGCTTCTATTCTGTTTTGGAGACGGAAACCAAAAGCAGCATGCAGCATTTTGGTGTCCGTCTGAAGAGGCGGAGCCTAACGGATGCGTTTTGAATTACAATGTAAGTCAATAGGGACGGATCCGTTTTCAATGACACAATATGGTGCATTTGAAAACGGATCCGTTCCCCATTGACTTTCAATGTAATTCAAAATGGATCTGTTTTGGACTTTGTCATTTTTCTTTTAACTAATGCAAACGGATCCATTCTGAACGGATACAAACGTTTGCATTATCGGTGCGGATCCGTCTGTGCAAATAAACAGACGGATCCGCACTAACGCAAGTGTGAAAGTACCCTTAGAGATAATTGGACAAGGAGAACATCCCAGCTATTGATGGCCACCACAGAGGAACAGCTGAGGAGGAGGTATTTTGTGCTGCACTGTGGTATTTAGTTCTGTGGGATGGTATTCTGTGCTGCACTATGGTATTACTGACCATGCCAACTGGCCCCATCTACTTGTGTTGCCCCACCTTCTGTCCATGGGCGTAGCTATAGGGGGTGCAGCGGTAGCAGGCGCTACCGGGCCCAGGAGCCTGAGGGGGCCCAAAGACCCTTGTGCCGCAGAAGAAGACACACAAAGCACTGAGGGAAGGGGGGCCCAAGCTAAACACTCGCACCAGGGCCCACGAGCCATTAGCTATGCCCCTGCTTCCATCAATCTGGACAAAACTACAACATTGGGGCCACTTTTAAGGTTTTTTTTCTGGTCCTGTCTGTTTTATTGGCGCTCCCAGGGCAGAGTTTACATGGCCCCAATTTATCACCTACTGTTGGTAATTATAAAATTTTTTCCATGGACAGCATGCGGATATCTTGAAAACTGTGAGAAATACACCATAGTCAGTTGTAAGATATAAGAAAGTTGAATCACTTTTCCTTCTATAATGAATAGACTTTGTATCTAGCGTTGTCAATAAGCATTAACCCCAGGATAGGTCATCAGTATCTGATCGGTGTGGGTCTGACACCCGGGACCCTTGCTGATCAGCTGTTTAAGAAGGCAGGGGCGCTCCTCTCAGTGTTTTCCAAGCACAGCGTGGTACATTGTATAGTGGCTGTGCTTGGTATCACAGCTCAGGCCCATTCACTTCAATGGGGGTGAGCACTATACCAAGCACAGCAGCTATACCACGTACGGCACTGTGCTTTGTAAGCACGGAGAAGGCCGCGGAGCTCCTGCCTAGTCAAAACGCTGATCGGCGGGGGTCCCGGGTTCGCTGGTGTGTCGGCATGGTGTCTGCTGGAACCCAAACAAGGACCCTCTGGTGATAGAGCAAAAAAGAATAATCACATAAGGTAACGTAACTGCCCCTATTAAATCACCAACAGGGGGTGCTGTTGTGGCCCTGTAAGCCCGAGCCATCCCAATGTATAACAGGGTAGTCTAGGGCAGTTCCACTTAGTGCTACCACACAGTAGTAATGCCCACATTGTGCCTCCTTCACATTGGTAATGCCCACACTGTGGCCTTTTACAGTACTAATGCCCACATTGTGCCTCCTTCACAGTACTAATATCTGCATTGTGCCCCCTCACAGTACTAATGCCCACATTGTGCCTTCTTTACAGTACTAATGCCCGCATTGTGCCTCCTTTACAGTACTAATGTCCAAATTGTGCCCCCTCACAGTAGTAATGCCCACATTAAGCCTCCTCACAGTAGTAATACCCACACTGTGCCCCCTCACAATACTAATGCCCACATTGTGACCCCTCACAGTAGTTATGCCCACTTTGTGACCCCTTTACAGTAGTTATGCCCACATTTTGACCCCTTTACAGTAGTTATGCCCACATTGTGCACCTCATAGTAGTAATATTCACATTGTGCCCTCCTCACAATAGTTATGCCCATATTGTTCCCTTCACAGTAGTTATACCCACCTTGTAACCCCTAACTGTAGTAATGTCTACATTGTGCCCCCTCACAGTAGCAATGCCCACATTGTAGCTCCTCACAGTAGTTATTACCACATTGTGCCTCCATCACAGTAATAATGCCCACATTGTACCCTTCACAGTAGTCATGCCCACATTGTGCCCCCTCACGGTAAAAATGCCCACATTGTAGCTCCTCACAGTAGTAATGCCCACATTGTGCCCTCTCACGGTAAAAATGCCCACATTGTACCCTTCACAGTAGTCATACCCACATTGTACCCTTCACAGTAGTCATGCCCACATTGTGCTCCTCACATTCGCAATACCCTCATAAAACATCTTCACAGTAGTAACACCCACATTGTACCTCACTCACAGTAATAATGCCCACATTGTGCCCTCGCACAGATGCAGTAATAATGCCCACATTGTGCCCCACTGACTGTAATAATGCCCACATTGTGCCTCACTCATAAAAATAATTCCAACATTGTGCCCTCCTCACTGTAGTAATGCCCACATTGTGCCTCCCCCACTTTAGTAATGCCCCCCCCACTGTAGTAATGCCCAACTTGTGCCCCCTCACATTAATAATATCTACCTTCAGCCCCATTAATAAAGTAAAAAAAAATCAACCTGATCACATCACGTGTTCCCCAGCAGCAGCAGCAGCATGGTGCCATGTCACACACACGCACCACTCCTCCCACACAGCCAGCAGCACGATGTGCAGCCTGCTGAGGGGCGCTGGAGCTCGGCTGAACGGTGAAGCAGGGAGCGGATGGCTCTCTGCTTCACCATGCAAATCATTGAACTGCCCGGGCACTCCCTCAACTCCCTGCACAATCCATGCTTTGCACCAAATTTATTAACAGTTTTAGACACTTTTTCTGCCTCATCCTATAAGGGGGCATGGCTTAGCTGAATGAGGGCATGGTTCTGTGGGCAGGTGTGGCTTAAATGTGACATTCTGCACTAAAAATGCTCCAAAAATTGGACAAATGTTTGGAGTAATGTAAACCAACAAATAAGAGGTATACAGTCAGACTAGGCAGTCTATAAGAGCTAAATTATTCACAGCGGCTAATGCTGCATGGTTAATCTGACACAGTTCAACAGTTCAAGACAAGGACTATAGGTTCATTTTCACAAACCGAGAAGACCCATACAAGTCAAGAGGGAAGTTTAAATGGACGTTTTTCAGGAGGGCATCTGTGAAAAAATGGCTGTAAAGCCAGTTGTAAGACCTGTAGGTAGCAAAAACAAAAGGATAAATCCAGCTTCCAACCAACGTGATAGACTTTAATTCATCGGTGCAATAAAATCCAACATACAGTCCATACAGTCTACGTGCTTCGGATCACACAATCCGGATCCTTACTCGAGTAAGGATCTGGATTGTGCTATCTGAAATGCGTAGAAATGGACTGTATGTTGGATTTTATTGCACCAATGAATTAAAGTCTATCACGTTGGTTGTAGGCTGGATTTATCCTTTTGTTTTTGCTATTTATCAGCGCCTGGTTCCTGGCATATATCTGTGCCTCCTCTCAACATAAGGTCAGCTGAGCCCTGCCACTTCTTTTGGACCTAACACCTGTAGGTAGGGACAGAAACGGACAGTGAGTCCTAACCTAGAACCCAGCCAGCTTTTTCTACCTACTTGCAGTATAAGCTCTAGGTAGCAAGACCGCAACTGGTCAACAGTCCCTATACTACTACAAACAAATACCTAGAAACAAACTACACAAAGACAAAGTTGTACTTAAATGGGTCAGAACCAGAAGGACAACACGGTACAAAAACGAGAAACAGAGAGTGGTTAAAAGATGAACCAAGATCAGAACCAGATTAGATGCACAGTACAAATCATGAGACAGGGAGTGGTCAAAGGACAAGCTGAGGTAAAAAACACAGGCAATCCACAGCACAGGAACAAAAACCAGGAACCTAGCTAGTGAGCCCAAACAAGACTATCACTGGCACTGGTGTATGGCCAGGAAGGGGTTTAAATAGAGAACCGAGTCCTTGGATCAGCACCTGATAGGCTCTCCATTAGTCAGAACACTACTACACAGGAATAGAGCAGCTGAGCAATCAACCCAACTGCTAATCTCCTCCAGCACACGTTAGCTTCAGGGAGCTAAGGATGCTGTCATGTCACCATGGGGTGTGGCTCAGCAGTGCGTGTCTCCCGGCACGGCCATGTCGAGGCGCTGAGGATTGTGCCACTAGAGCTTGGACAAGTAAGTTTATGACAACAATTTAACCGTTTTTAAAGAACCATTTTTCTTCACTGTAGCATGAATGTAGCCTAAGTCAAGGATTCTGTTTTCTATAAACAATGAAAATAGGTGACCTCTGGCAGTGTCAGTAATAGCCCCAGAAGACTAAGCTGTGTGTGAAGGTACATGCTGTAATTGAAATATCTCCTGGGAAATAGTGATGCGTGTTGTAGATTATTCCAGTGAGGAATATTACGTGAACTTTGGTTTCATCATTTTCATATTCCATTTGAGAAGAAGATTGAGTCTCCTGACGAAATTCTGTGATATGCTAGATCAAGTTATTTAAAGGGCATTTCCATATTGATGACCTATCCTTAGGACAGGTCATCAATATCAGATCAAACGGGGTCAAACTCCTGGCATTCCTGTGGAGCAGGTGTTCTCAAGACCTGCAACGCTAAAACCGGGCACCAGAACTATGTACCTCCAGACACTGTAGTGGCCATGCCTGGTTACTGCAGTGCAGAGACAAACTGAGAATTCTACTCAGATGAGAATAAGGCTACATTCAGATGACTGTAAGCATTTTGTGGAAAGCACAGGGCCAGCCTTATATAGAAATACCCATTCTTGTCTGTAATTGCCGATAAGAATAGGACATGCTCTCTAATTTTTGCGGGAACGTGGAACGGACATATGGATGCGGACAGCACATGGTGTGTTGGCTGCATCTTATGCGGCCCCATTGAAGTGAATGGGTCCACACCTGTTCCACAAAATTGTGGAACGGATGCGGACCCAGAAATACGGTCGTCTGAATGCACCCTAATACATATACAGTTAAGTGATGTCTACAGACGTGTACCTTTGCTGTGGATGATAACCCAGATCACATTTTAAGGCTATTTAAAGTGTCACATATTGACTTATTAAGCTGTGCTGGGTATAGATAAACTGCAGACAGATTCTAGGTAGCCATCAGCATAGTACCCTATTTTTGTAAAGGGATGAATAAAATGCAATAAAAATCAGTATAAAATAAGGAACAAGGTGAATTAAAGGGAACCTGTCACCATGAAAATGCAGTGCAATCTGCAGGCAGCATGTAATAGATCAGTAAGAGCTGAGCAGATTGATAGGCCAGGGGAGATGCTGGACACCCTGAAGAGCACGTTGTGTAGCACAGGAATTGTGTGGTCAGGCATTATCTTGTTGGAACACCACATCTTATAAGTCATAAAAGCCAGTAGGACTAATTTTCATCACGAATACCAAATAGGAAATAGCTATGACACCATGACACCTTGTGTTGGTCCTGTGTGTTCCTGCGCTATACATGATGGCAGTAGGCGCTCTCCAGCCCTTCCTTAATCTCTGAAGCAGCCAAGAACCTGCTTTCTTCATTGATAAATGATGATTGTTTGCCATTCATGTCTCCAATGGAGACAGTACAGTTTGTTCTTATTGAGAGGAATCGGCATCCCCTTGACCTGAGGATCTGACGCCACCAATCTGCTGCTCCCTCAAACATTCATACTAATAGTGTTGTGCCTAGACTTGCACAACATCCAAATGTGAGCCTAACCATCCGCTACTAGACCCAGTTGGTTTTACTTTTTACCCTGTGAGCGCCTGTTCCCTTTTGTTTCGCCATACACTTGCTTTTGAATAAGCATATAGAGAAGGCTCAGCATAAAGAGAGCAGATGTTTCAATGAATGAAATACAAGTAATAGTGAATCTTATCCCACAACAATCTGCTCAGCTCCTCCTGCTCTATAATATGATGTCTGCAGATTCCACTGCATTTTCGTGGTCACAAGTTCCCTTTAAGTTATCAAGTTTCTACAAATTGGCCCTGTGTTGGATATATGTGATCTAATATAGGTTCATTTTTTTTCAGTGTGCCTTCTGCTGTGGATAGCGATTTCCGTATCTGTAGCTCAGAGTATGACTGAAGCAACCGTTACTGGTGCACAAAACCCAACAGGTACAACAAAACGATTCCATGATTTAAGTAAGATGTAATCTAAACTACAAATTATATGAGAGTATCAGTATTGTAGACTACCACATATAGTAGCAGAACAGATGTATTTGGGTACCTTCACACTTAGGGGTCATTTATTAAGAAATATACGCCATTTTATGGTGTTTTTAAGGTACAGATTTTGTTGCGAAGGGGTTTTGCAGCAAAATCTGCTACTTTTCCCCACTCACGCCACTTTTCCGAGGTGGTGGAAAAAGGTGGCGGGGTGTGGGTGAATAAGAGGATAGGCAGGCTGGCCCGTCTCATTTACCATTTTTTATGCCAGTTTTTGGCATGGAAAATGGTCTTAAACTACGCCAAGGGAGCTGGCATAGGTTAAACCAGTGATGCCCAATCTGCAGCCCTCCAGCTGTTCTAAAACTACAGTTCCCACCATCTCTGGACAGTTTACAGTTATCAGCAGGGCATGGTGGGAGTTGTAGTATTTCAACAGCTGGAGGGCCACAGGTTGGGCATTACTGGTTTAAACCATGTCACACGTCCGGCAGAACCAAGCACAGGCCTCTACATAACTTTGGCGCATCCTCCACCAGCGCATGGAGATTAAGACCTGCGTATAAATCACCGGTCTTAATAAATGACCCCCTTAGATTTTTTATCTAGCACTTTTTTACACATTACATTTTTTGCAGTAAAAACATCAACTGCAGATAAGGTCTATGGGAAATATGAAACACCTGACACTAAACTGTTTTCCTTGCTACTGGCGTTTTTTTTCACTAGGTCGTCCGGTTGTATTAATTTACAACTGTACAAACCAGATCCGGTATGAAAATCATTGTAAGTCAGTGAGCGCCGGATCTTTTTTTTTTTTTCGCTAACAAAAAACGGATCCGCCACCATTGACTTACATTGATTTTCATGCCAGATCCAGTTTGTTCCGTTTCGCAAACCGCCACAAAACCACAGCTTGCAGCGGTTTTGTGTCCAGCACCAAAATGGAACGGATGCATACTTATGTATCCTGATCAGTTTTGTCTCCATTGACAATGAATGAGGACAAAACTGAACAATTTAACCATCCTCTGCCAGATCTCAAAACTGGAATTGAAAACACAGATGTGAAAGTATCCTAAAAAATGTATCATACTGGTGTTCTTTCAACACCTTCTTTATAGAGAAAAAACGCCTTCTTTATAGAGAAAAAACACCAAGAAGAAAAAGCCAGTGTTAACCACACTGTGTACAAGAAACACCACAAAAACCACCACAAAAACTCAGGTGCCAAAAAAGCACTTGTTTTTACAGGTAAAAAGGGCTGAAGGCAAATGAAGGTGTGTAAGAACCCTTACACATGTATCTGCATTGTTTCATAGGTGATTCACTCATTGAAAATACTCCTGGGCTAGAAGATCCAGCTCATACTACGGTACCACCAACGAATGTGAGTTTCTTGATTACTATGTTGTATGGAAACCTTCTTTATGCCTTTTTTTCATTGGCTATCATTTGACTGTGTCAATTTTAAGGCAACATCAGACAGCGGCAGCTCGGTGCTCATGTATGTGTGTATATATATATATATATATATATAAATATATATACACACACACACACACACACTACTGCCATATTGTCCTAAAACTGCCCCCAACATGATGATAATTTGGAAACGAACTTGGATAATCACAATAATCACCAGACATCCTATCAAATTTTAGAGACCCTCAATTTTCAATTAAAAGTCAACATGCATATGTCCTGTATAAACAGAGGTTGGGCCCTCAGAATACTTTCCTCTTGCTCAACTTCCTCTCTTCATGACATGAAAGCACTGCATTTTTATGTAGCTGCCACTAGGGGGAGCTTAGTGCAAAGAGATTATGACGTAGCTATATCAATTCTTATATACTGAGCTCCCTCTACTGGTGGCTGCAGGCAGCCAGTTTTGTAGGTGCGGTATCAAACACCTCCTTGGCGTGTGTGGCCAGATCGTGTGGAGGGATAAGTTTGGGTATGTTCATGGCTGACGTGACCACTTGAACCCCCTACCCTCTGATGACGGCTATCTTTGGTGGCACATGCTAAGTATTTTTGTTTTTTGATTTGTGTTTATGTATTTTCGATACCCCCTGATGAACCCATTTGTGTGTGGGGGAAACGTGTCGGGGTTTTTTGCCCCTGAGGGCGTGCATGATTTCATTGTACAAAACAATTGATGCGGTTTTCAGTAGACCTATCAATCCCACCTGTGAATTCATACTAGTGGGAAGTATATATATATCCCACACAATTCCAGCCTGTGGTAGTGGGGATAGGCCTATATGCCCTCAAGTGGGCATGTTTGAATATATTTGAGACCCTTGCATAGGGGCATTCCTATTAGGTAACTCTATAGGCTGCTGCAGTAAGGGGTACGTGTTAAGGTAAGGGACAGTTGTGGGATACATAGACTAGGTACGTGGACGGAGGATCCACACTCTTAGGGGTTCTCTCCGGGCTGAGGGGTAGATAGGGCTAAATTGAGGGTATTTGAATAGGAACCTCTTTCCCTTCATCCCCTCCCTATTGACTATCTATACCGACCTCAACAGTGTCCCAGCCTGTGAAACCATAGGAGGTGGTACCATGCTTTTAGAAGATTTTTTGGCCCGATTCAGTGGCAATTTTAAGGTATAGTTATATGATTTTAGGGGTCACTTTCTTTTTTTCAGTTGATATTTAGGAAGGTTATGGAAGTGTACCCGTAAATATTTACACTGTCTATCTGGAGATAGGTTAAAGTTTTGTAGGATTAGCAGAAAATTTGATGGCAAAAGTCAGATTGTTTTTAATCAATGGGAAGGCAATCAAGTGGAGTGGGCGACCTCTGTTTTATTTAAAAACAGGGAGGTCCTCAAAAATGTATTTTGTTTGTACCATGATAAACGTCAACGAACGTGTTGTGAAGATCAGACTTTGATAGATCCTTGTTATAGTTTTAGGTCAAATATAAATATATAAAATATATAACATTCAGAAGTGTTCACAAACTTCCAAGCATTACTGTATGTTGCATGCAGATTATTACCAGCCAGATGAATAACTACATTTATGAACATTTATTGAACCTCATTTGCCAAGTGGATGCCCACACAGTCAGTATGTTCCAGTCAGCTTGTTATTTATGAACATGTCCCATAATGTCTTCTGCAAAAACAGTGCTATTAAGTCAGTGAATGGCTGCAGCAGTCAAGTGTGGTACACCGGACGTCATCGTTGCAGCCAAGAACATGATGAACTCTTAAACTCCCTTGAGTGACAGAAATATCTACGTTCACTGCAGCACTTATGAGAAATATCATATTTCTTACGATGTAATGTAAATATCTAATAAATCTCATTTATCAATATTATCCCAGGTAGTACCTTGTCACTTATTTAACTGCATGGGAGAAAACTGTTACGAGTCACTATCCGAAGGTTCTGGCAATGCCACATGCCCAACTTACTGTGCGGTAAGTGACCTCTTTTTCCAGAAGTCTAGGTGAGCCCCTTCCTGCTCTGTGGGAAGGTCCTTAATGCACAGCACTGTTTATGTAATAGTTCCTACAACATCAAAGTGGTTGTCAGAGAATGGAAGCTTCATATGGACTTTACCCCATTGCGCCCCTCTTGAAAAATGATGGCCTGGTGCCAATGGCTGCCATGCAAGCCAGAAGCCAAATGCTGGAGTTAGACGGCCCAAGTGAGCAGACGGTTATCAGGAAGGGACAATTCCTTCCCGGGAACTGCCTGCTCGTCAGTTCTACATGTAGCAATCACCTCCAGTGTGTGGGGATGAGTGATGGCTACTGCCATAGCTTGTCTTCATACAGATTCATCGTTTCTGGGAGGCAGATCCTGGTTTACACAGTATAATCTGCTTGCCAGAAGCGATGATTGAAGTATCCACACGAAAGACTATTTTACCCAATGAAGATGCGTTATCTTTACACAGGCATATTATCAGGAGAGTGTTTTTCATGACCATTCACTCCAGATAATTGGCCTGATTATCGGGCCTTTTAAATCCAACATAATAATGGGCCAAATCTGCCATCTACAGAAGCCAATTAGGCTAATTAGTGTAATATTGGCAGGAATAATGCACTGAAAAATATTCGTTTTGCAGTGTATTATACCAGCCATCAGAAGTAGGGTGTCCAAGTGGTAAAAAACTAAAAGTAAAAATGAAAAGAAAAAAGGCCTAAAAATTTCAAGTATAACACTGCCTTTTATCAATAATAAAAGAAATGGAACCAAAAAAATGTGAAAATATATTATAGATAATTGATACAGCCAAGGCTATAACTAAACCATAAAATGAACACACTACTCTTGAGTGCCACTAAAAAAAATAAAAAATTAAAAACGATGTCAAATTCCTATTTTAGTCACTTCGCGTCACAAAATAAGGAGACAGATGTCTATGTTTTTTTAAAAGATCTGTAAGATTGGAAACCCCTAAGGAAGCCATCACTGCAGTTAGTGTATAAGTATCTGAGTTAGTGCATAAGTATCTGAGTGCTGGCTTCAGCTGGTTTCTTGTAACATATAAGAACTGTACTTCTCTTCTCGTTCCAGATGCTTCGTCACAACAGTTCCTTTTATGAGTCTAAGTGTGATGAACATTGCAAACATCACCTGTGTAATGATTCAGCACAAGAAGGATGTACTGTGAGATGCTGCGATTCATCGGGATGCTCAGCAATTAACTCTGAGAATAATGGTGGGCAGCACTAGAATAATATAAACATAAAACAGCAGATAAAAGAGCATTTTAGACGCCGGTCTTAATACCCCTGCGTTGGTGCATGATGCGCCTAAGTTATGTAAAGGCACCAGCCCCTACATAAGTTAGGTGCAACCAATGCCGGCCTAAATCAACGCCAGCTCCTTTGCTGGCGTAGATTTAGATAATTTTCTATGCCTAAAACAGGCATAGAAAATGATAAATGATAAGGACCAGTGGTCCGCTCACACCACGCCCCCTTTTTTAGAACTAAGCAGGGAAAAGTCGCAGATTCAGCCGCAAATCCCCTTTGTGACCGTATCTGTGACAGATGTGTGTCAAAAATTGGCGTATATCTAATAATAAATGACCCCCCTAATTCACATATAAATACATATTGTTAGGTGTATTCATATGTACAGTGCCTAGAAAAAGTACTCATACCCCTTGAACTTTTCCACATGAACACCCACAAACTTAAAGGGGTTGTCTCATCATGGACAATGGGGGCATATGGCTAGGATATGCCCCCATTGTCTTATAGGTGCGGTACCCACTGCTGGGACCCGCACCTATATCGAGAATGGAGCCTCGCAAAGTGGTGGCTGGAGGACTCTGGTCCAGGCTCCACCAAGCCGGCTCCCCATAGAAGTGAATGGGAGTGTACTGCGCATGCGCGGGCCCCTGCTCCCATTCATTTCTATGGGGCCGACGGAAATAGCCGAGCCAATGCTCGGCTATTTTCACCGGCCTCATAGAAAATGAATGTATGGCGGCTGTGCATGAGCAGTGTGCCCTCCTTCATTTGCGGGGCTCCATTCTTGATATAGGTGCAGGTCCCAGCCATGAAAGAAAGTTTCCGAAAGAAACAATGAAAGAAAAGTTTCCGGCACTGCAATGATGTTCAATAAAATCTTTTTCTCTATTTCTATAATCAAGGTGAGCTGGATTTTCAGTTTTTTGGACACTTTCTTCTTGCCACTCTTCCATAAGGGCTAATGCACACGGCCGTATTTTTTGTCCACATATGATCCGCATTTTTTGCGGTTCGGACGTGGATCCATTGACTTCAATGTGGCTGCAAAAGATGCGGACAGCATCCGTGTGCTGTCCACATCAGTATGTCCGTTCCACGGCACCTGCACTCTTTTAGGGTAATTTCATACATCAACTATTTGTTCCAGGTTTTCACTTGCAGAATCCACACTGATATTCCTTAACAAAGTACAGTACAATGCAAGTGAATGGGGTTTTAACAAAGCAAATAAGCATACAAAAATTAGCCATGGATTCAAGGCCCCATACTGCGGATTTCATTCATTTCCATGCAAATGGAGTGAAATCCAGAAATCCAAAATCTGCAATTCAAACCTTATGCAGCACAAACAGATTTCATTGCAGATTTTGGTCTGGATTCACTTACAGAAATGTTACTTAATGTGTGAACTTACCCAACAGTTACTAGCAAGCAACGCTCCCAGCCACTCACTATGCAGGGAACTGCAAAACAACCTATTCACTAATGGGTCCAGGATTACTGCTGTGAAGGAGAAAAGTCAAAGATCCTTAGTTTCTTGATTTTCCAGATCTGTAGGGGGCCCAGAGGATGCCCCCACCAATCGAAAATCAATAAATTAATGATCAAGGTGCTATGGAGTGGTATCAAATTAAGAATTAAGCCATCAAAAGACGTCACATCACCCCTAATACTGAAAATTATATTTCATTCAGTATGCAGTTGGTGCTGCCCCCTCTCAGTATGTTATGCCAACACATTGGCATCTTCAGTACACTTAGATCCCATTCACACATCCTTTTAAAAAATCATCTGTACAATTTTTTGTATGAATAGTGCAGAACTTATTGTAAATGGTTAAGTCTTACACATTACTTTTTATTATCTTATAGGCACCCTTCAAAACAGTACGGCTATGCCAAGCACAGTGGGTATGAGTACAGATGCTCCTACCACACCCACAACCACTACAGCAAACATAGTATACAGTGTAAGTATTAAAGGAGCTGCGCCATCATTGCACGCAAAGCTAATTATCTAGAACACTTCAATTTTAACCTATTAAAAATACTGATAAACTTACAAAGCTATTCCCGTTTTATACCATTAATGGCGCTCTCTTGGGTTCTAGTGGGCCCACTTTACCGTCTATGAATGAGCTTCATATTGGGTGGCTAAGCACGTGTTGCTTTAACCTGACTAAGGTGTAGAGATCTTATGCAACGGTGCACAACAGTGGTATGAATGCCGCCAGGGGCATAGCTAAGGGCTCATGGGCCCTGGTGCAAGAGTTCAGCTTGGGCCCCTCTTCCCTCAGTGCTTTGTGGCCAGGGGCATAGAAGTACATAGCCTTCATGCTGCCTGAGGCAAAAATTGAAATGGCACCCCCCAATGCCAAATTCTTGACCTAACCCCTTCTCTCCAGCCAGAGGTGTAACTTGACCTGCATGCACTTTCTATAATACTGGTGTCTTCTTATGTGGCACAAGGGTCTTTGGGCCCGGTAGTGACTGCAACCTCTGCATCCCCTATAGCTACACCCCTGAACACCCCTATAGCTACATTGATAATGTGCATGAAAAAGCTGTAACAGTCCTACCATTCCTAATGGTCGCGTTGGTCATATTTCTAGATCATCACTGCTTGTTTCTTCTCAACCATCAACTTCTTTATACTGTCAGTATACCTGTGCATTATAGATTCTAATTTTCCTGTCTTCTGTGTTGTCCCCTAGGATAAGATATGTAGATCATTTAAATGTGAGGGGGCGGACTGCTTTAAGAGTCAGACTGCTGCCCAAGCAAAAAAGTGTCAAGTTGGAATAGCCCATTGTGAGGTAATGTATGTAATAAAAATAATAATATACAATAATATACATGTTCTACAATCTTGACATTTTAAACATATATGGGGGGGGGGGGGGTCATATCCTAAAGACTGGCATTTCACATATAAAAAGCCCCCTGACATAAAATGTAACCAATTTATTAAAAGGAATCTATCACCAGTTTTATGGTGTCCTAACTAAGGGCAACATAAACTAGTGACAGATCTTCTTAGCAAAATACTGGGTCACTTTATTAAAGGATAACTGTCACATTTAGACCCTAATTTCAGTTTTCATATATGTAGTTACTAATATGATAATATTCCTAAATCAATAACTATTAGACTTACTTACCCCTTATTTAATAAGATTCAGCCCTTAGCAACCAGTCTGCATAAAACTGCAATTTCACTATTCTGTTAAGATGGCCGCCCTCAGCCCTGAGGCTAATCCATAGGACACCTGCAGTGAAGTTAGTGAAGACCAGCTCTGTATAGGGGGGTCTTGCAGTGAAGTTCCCAGGTCTGGCTGAAGCCTGTAGTCCTTCTACGAGCTCTCCTCTTATCAGATAAGGCTGTCATTTATACACTGGGCTCTACATCGTCCTTCACTGCTAAGGGAGTGTCTGCCAAGCACAGGCATGTGGAGAAGTTCACACACACAGCCCAGCACTGTTATCTCCTGTCAGGAAGAACCTGGCTTTTTATACATTCCCTTACAATGTTGACTCACTATCAGTTCCCAGTGCACGCAGCGTGCTCCGTCCTCATCTGGTAGACGGAAGGAGCATAGCAACCTGATTTTATCTCAGGTAACAATAGCCAATACTGGGGACTTTTAGGTGGCTTTTAGGGGTTATTTATTAAACAATCAGAAATTAAAACAGGGCCAACAAGGTGATATTAATCACCAAAATCCAATAGTAAAAAAAAAAAATATTTGACAGTTATCCTTTAAAGTGACCCAGCCGTTTTGGCAAAATCTTGTATTGAACAGCTCCAGCGCATGCTGCTGATTCTGAACTGTTAATCAGAGGCAGGTGGGTGGGGAGAGCGGTGAGCTCATGAATATGGAGACTCATGGCATAAGTTAGGGTATGACCACATGGTCAGGTGGTTTCCTGCAGTATTAGAAGACAAAACCAGGATTGTATTAAAAAAAAAAAGTGGAAAAGTCGTATCTGTCTTTTAGACTTTTGCTATTTTTATGATCAACTCCTGATTTTGGCTTCTAAAACTGCATGAGGAAACCTGATCACGTGGCCGTACCCTTATAGTAAAGGCCGTTGGGGCCCCACCCCTTTCAGTTAAGCTCCAATAACTTTAAAAGAAAGCTGCAAGAGTGGCATAAATACTCAAAAAGTCATACATTTTTCAGCAAAATGGCATTTGCACAAAAATGTGTGATTTTGGAAAGGGCAAAACAGAAGTCCGTGTTTAGTGATTGACCTCCACTGTATATCATATGCAGAACAGTAATAGAATGCCTGCTATAGATAACCATTTTTTTTATTCTAAATGAGTGATTAATTTTCTAATGTATTCATATACTGGTCAGAGTGCCATATATTCTGTCCAACATCTCTGCATAGACAAAGATTAAATCAAACATTCTTGTTACCTGCAGCCACCACTAAGTAGTGCCCTCACCATTTTCTGAAATGGGGGTGTGGCATGGGTAGGGCGATCGCCCAGATGATCATCAGTTTTTTAGTGTAAATGATGACTGAAATGTCTGGCAACTATGAACTGGTATAGATTTCATTCTAGGCGCATAGACTGCCAGAGGATGCGTGTAATTTTATAACATGTCATGAGCCTTGTCATAAATTAAGCAAATCCTCCAGCAGCACAGGTGATATCATGACCGGCATAGAAAATGCTGGTCTTGATAAGTGTCACGGACCGCCTGGTACCCCGACTGGGTACCTCTGTCAGAAAACAGCTTCCCCTTCGCTGGAACCCGAATTTCAGTGTCCAAACAGAGCCAATATGAGGACAGAACGCTAAACTCCTCAATCATCAAGCAACACCAATGTTGAAGAGTACATCAAGAACTGACTTTATTGAAGACCAACTCAGTATATATACAGTTCAAGAAGTCTAACAACATAACTCAACCAAACATGAACAGCATGCAAACAGACATCCCCTCCCCAGTGTCTTATTGAATGAATAAGGAGAGAGGAGGCATATATGATGGGATTATCTCCTGAGTGTATCATAGAGTGATCTACTCATCTACACCAAAGTCGGCTACTCCTAGAATCAACTATCTTAATCCCATCACCAACACAATAGAACAAAGGGACAAATAAACTAACACATTCATTGGGAGTCTCAGTGCAGAGTTAACCCTTTATGTGTTGCCCTCTGCACCTTTAATGGGCAATAGGAAAGATGTGGCCCGCAACTTCACACACAAATCAGGGCCAATAGTTCCCTGCAACCCCAAGAGGTCTAAGGGGGTCTCCATAGTTCTGGATTCATAGTCCGTACGAGAAGGCTAGCCCTCAGGCTTCTCCAGCAGCCCCAGTGACGGTTCAGTCCGTCACAATAAGTCTCCCCTATAGAATAGTGCACTGAGATTATTTGCCCCAGTTGGTGGCCGTAGGAAGACAAAATTATTAATGGGGTATTCCAGTAAGAACACATAGGGGTCATTAACTAACCAGAAATATGCCTATATTAGGAGTATTTCTGGCGCAGATTGCACCGCAAAGGTCCTTTGCCCCGCAATCTGTGACTTTTCCCTGCTCACACCAGGTCTAAAAAAGCGGGTGTGGTGTGGGCGAGAATAGGACAAATACCGTACAAGGGACTGAACAGAAGACATCCTAATGCATACTGAACAGATTGCTTTCCGATCAGAATGCATTGGGACAAAACTGATGCATTTTTTTCCAGTATTGAGACCCTTTACAAGATTTTAATACCGGAAAAGAATAACACTAGTGTGAAAGTAGCCTTAAACCGCTATAAAGAAATGAATGATCACAAAATGTTGATACATTTGTGCAGCTAAAATACTTGATTTTGGTGCATGAAAGTGGGACAGATTAGTCCAACTTAGATTTGGTCTAGAGTTTTAGTGGACAGAATATTGGCTCATTAAGGACACATTTTCAGCACTGGAAAATGTTGACTGCCACAAGGCACAAGGTCTGTGCTGAAGTAGTATATAGTAGACCTAAGGACTGGATCAGACCCTGCCCTGCTGCGGGGTACTTTCCCATCTCCTATCTAACCCTGTCCTTGGCACTAAACGTACTGTTCCAACACAGACCCACAATATAGACATGTGCAATAAAACTAACATATTTCTTTCTTTCAATGCAGTTGCAAAAGATGGTGAGAAATGGTGCCATCTCTTATGAGGCGGGCTGCAGTAATACCTGCTCCACCAGCACGAAGTCCTGTGCTGCCATCACTAATGGCGACTGTTTCCAGGAATGCTGCACTGCTACAAATACTGGATGCTGCATGAAATTAGATGGCCAGGTGCACACTAACACTGCTCCTCTAGTCCGGAAAGGGTCAATCCTGAAGATATTCAGTATGGCCTTCTTTGTTATTTTCATCACCCGCTTCATTTCTTCTTCCCGTGTATAAATGTGAATCGTTAATGTGCTTTGCAGATGAACTTTCCTGAGAATTTCTGCTTCATTTGTTTTTCCTAGAACCTAAGGCAAAGCCCATACTTTTATTGAGGCGTCATACATAGTGTAAAATATACATACTGCTGGATTTGGCATCTAATCAATGGAAATTTACTAATTATACTATCCTATGAGAATATGAAAAGAGATAATTACAGGGGGTTTCCAGTTTGCATCCATACCCTTTAAAATAATCATTTATGAAGGTAGCTGTAATTTTGTAATATGTTTCTTTTACCTTTATTGCTCTTATCTTCCGTTCTGGGCTGTGGTCACATGACCATGTCCATGAAGTTATCTCTTATTTCCTGTAATGTTATGTCTATGGACATGTCAAAGTAGAAACAGGGGTAGTGATAGCGGAGTGTCTATGTAACTAGCTGGGTGGTGGGAGGAGCTATAAACTAGCAGGGTGTTTTTAGGGGCAGTTATAGGGGAGGGCTATGTAACTAGCTGGGTGGGAGGAGCTATAAGCTAACTGGGTGTTGTTAAGGGCAGTGATAGGGGAGTGTCTATGTAACTAGCTGGGTGGGAGGAGCTATAAACTAGCTGGGTGTTGTTAGGGGCAGTGATAGAGGGGAGGGCTATGTAACTAGCTGGGTGGGAGGAGCTATAAATTACCTGGGAGTCGTGAGGGTCCATGCTGGACTGTGGCGGAGAAAGGAAAAGTGCATCATGGGTTTGGTTGGATAGAGAAACAGGAAGTGCTACATACAGGATGTAAACCAACCTTAAGAGATGGGTTTACATGGTGAAAACAGGTCAGGAGAGTCCAAATAAAAAGTAACTACATGAGCACATCTGGTAAGACTCTTGAAAAACCCGTTTAAATATATATATTGTTTTTGCCTATGTGGCACATTGATTTCCCTTAATGTATAACAATTTTATATTTCTCTACAACTAAGAAGAAGTAACTGATTTTAAAAATTTTTGGTAAAAAAAATAAGCAACAAAAAATAAACGTCAGCTAAAGTCCTAGACCTCATGCTCACAACCTCATTCATCTATGGTACTTTACAAGTGCTATACGTTACATGTGTCATGTGAATAAGGTCTTGCTTCAATTTTATTTGTATAAGCATTTTCACTTACCATCCAACTTCTTATAGGGCCCTTTCACATCTGTGTTGTGAGGATCCGGCGTGCACTTCCGTCGCCGGAAATGCCCGCCAAATCCGTCACAATGCAAGACAACTGAAAGCATATGAAGACTGATCAGTCTTCAATATGCTTTCAGGTTACCATGGCAGCCAGGACGCTACTAAAGTCCCAGCTGCCATGGAAAAGAAGTGTGGAGCCGGGGAAAAAGCTACTTACCTTCCGTGCGTCGGACGGGGCGCTCCTCAATGACGTCACCGGGTCCAAATATAGATTTGTAGGAAAATGTTCAGTATAACTTATAACACATACATTTAAATTTCTGCTCATTCTGGGCTTTGAAGTCCAGGAGGCGGTCCTATCAATGATTGGCAGCCTTCCCTCTATGACTGTGAATACACAAAGAGATGTCAATCACTGATAGGACCGCCTCCTGGACTTTAAAGCCCAGAATGAGCAGGAATATAAATTAATGTTCAGTTTTAGTGAATCTTTTTCCACAAAACTATACATCATTCTTCTCAGCTCCTCCTTGTCCATAAAATGCTGCCTGCAGATTAATTAGCATTTGCATAGTGACAAATTCCCTTTAACCTTATTCATCATATTCACTGAGGTCTGCATGGTTGGCAGAAATCTGGTTGCATGTGCTGATGGGACCAATGGGTCCAATAGTTTGAAAAAAAGGAAGAACAGCAAATGTTTTAATATACAGTAACAAAAAAGTACTCCCCTTATGTGATGCCGGGTAGTCTAGCATATCACTGCGGTGGACTAGCGGTGGAGTATCTTTTATTTAACACTTGCTGCACTTTTTTCTCAGAAACTTTTATGACGGTTAAGGAGAGGAGTGAGTTAAAGTTCAAGCGATGCCACTGAGTTTTTATTTGGTTAAGAATATTTTGCCTTTTTTTTTTGCTTAATTGCCTAAAAAGAACCAGTCTTTTCTCCTGACATGTATGGTGTAGCAATTATTTGCATTTTCTATGTAATAACAATTCTGGAGCAACTTTTCATACAGCTCTAGGTTTTGCTTATTCCTACAACAGGTTTATGAATAAATGTCCAGCAGTCTGCAATAAAGATCCAACTGGATTACTAGTCTGGGATGTGACAATGGCAGTTTTCATTGGTTAGTGTCAGACTGTGCAGGGGCACACCACCAGCTTGTAACTGCAGACTGTGGCAATTTATTGATAAACCTCTAGTAGGAATAATAGTGGAATGGCACAACATAGTTATATGAGAAGATGCTCCGGCATTGTTATTTGGTGGGCATTTCAAGTAGTTACTAAAACAGACATGTCTGGAGAGGTGACAGGTCCTCTATAAATTTTGTTTCATTTAAAGCTATTTGCTAGAGGTTTTTAGTTACTTGGCCAATCTACATTTTTAATATTTTCTGTGGAATAATTTGTTGTTGCAAAAATTCAAATCAATGTAAAAATACTGTTTGAAATCTAAATTGTATTATTCAGAAATATAATAACATAAATACAGTGATGCTTAAAAGTTTGTAAATCCCTCAGAATTTTCTATATTTCTATAAATTTGACCTAAAACTGTATCAGCTTTTTAAACTGGTCCTAACAGTAAATAAAGATAAGGTTATTTTCCCACTTGCGGCAGGAAAATCCGTCAGGCTGTTCTAGTAGAGAACAGCCTGTCGGCATTCCCCGGAGCCAACACTGATGGGTACTACCACCTTCCCGATAGACGATATTAACTATAATGAGGTCCGGTAGACCTGCCAAATATTCTGAGAATCACACCTGCCTGCCAGAACACCCCGGTGCAGGTGTGAAAATGTCTAACCAAATCAAACAAATGAGTCAAAAATATTAGACTTAGTCATTTTTTCCCCATGTTTATGTAAGTGTATCATGACACAAACAAAAGAGTTTTTGAGGATCTCAGAAGAAGAGTTGTTGATGCTCATCAGGCTGGATAAGGTTACAAAATCCTCTCTATATCCCGAGTCAGACAGTGTACAAATTCAAGACCATTATTACCCTCCTGAGGAGCTGTCGACCAAAGATCATGGCAACAGCAGGTTTGTTAGTCCGCGCAGAATCACAAAGTAACCTAAGCAACTAAAGACCTTTCTCACATTAGCTAATGTTATTATTCATGAGTCCACTATCAGGATGACACTGAGCAATAATGGTATGGAAAGCAGGACTGAAAGGAGAAAGCCACTGCTCTCCAAAAAGAACATTGCTACCCATCTGCACTTTGCTAAAGATTACTTGGACAAACCAGAAGGTTATTGGAACAATGTTTTATGAACGGATGAGACCAAAATAGAAGTTTTCTGTTTAAATGAGAAGTGTTAAGTTTAGAGAAAGCAAAACACTGTATTTCACCTTAAAAACCTAATCTCATTTGTGAAATACTGTGGTGATAGTATCATTGTTCTAAAGGAAAAGTCAGGACATCTTTCTGTGAGCTGAATCTCAAGAGAACGAGCATCATGCAGCAAGACAACGACCCTAAGAACACAAGTCATTCTACCTAAGAATGTTTAATACAGTTCATGTTTTGGAATGGTCAAGTCCTGAGCTTAATTCAATAGAAATGTTATGGAAGGACCCGAAGGGAGCAGTTCATGGGAGGAAACCCACCAACAGACGTGAAGCCATTTGGTATGGAGGAGGTTCACATACTTTTAACGCTCACAGACTTGCTATTGGATCATTTTCCTCAATAAATAAATAACCAAGTCTAATATTTTTGGCTCATTTGTTCGATTTGTTTTTATCTTTATCTACTTTTAGGACTTGTGTGTAAATTTGATGTACTTTTAGATCCTTGTTATGCAGAAATACAGAAAACTCTGAAGAGTTCACTCACTTTCAAGCACACACAAATAGTTACAATTTTAATTGGTTCTGGGACAACCATTGTACACTGAATCAATAACTCTAAGGCCCCATTGAGACGTCCGTAGTGTGTTGCGGATCTGCAAATTGCGGATCCGCAACACACCATGCCAGTACTCCCCATAGAGATGCCTATTCTTGTCCGCAGGCTGCGGACAAGAATAGGACATGCTCTATCTTTTGCTCTCCACATCAAGTCCGGCCCCATTCACAATGAATGGGTCCGCATCCATTCCGCAGAATTGCGGAATGGAAGCGGACAAAATTGCGGACGTGTGAATGGGGCCTAAGTCTACTTTCACACTGGTGTTTTGGTTTCCATTTGTGAGATCCGTTCAGGTCTCTCAGAAGCAGTCCAAAACGGATCAGTTTTGCCCTTAATGCATTCTGAATAGATAAGGATCCGCTCAGAATGCATCAGTTTGGCTCCATTCCGCCTTCATTCCACTTTGGAGGAGGACACCAAAACGCTGCTTTCAGAGTTTTGGTGTCCATCTGACGAAACTGAGCCATCCGTTTTCACTGAGACAATATGGCACAATGGAAAACAGATCCGTCCCCCATTGACTTTCAATGGAGTTCATGACGGATCCGTCTTGGCTATGTTAAAGATAATACAAATGGATTCGTTCTGAACAGATGCATGCGGTTGTATTATCTGAACGGATGCGTTTGTGCATATCCATGACGGATCCACACCAAACGCGAGTGTGAAAGTAGCCTAAATTGGTTCCAAAACCTCAACATTTCATCCTAAGGTAAGAGAAAGTGAAGATCTCAGAAAAATAAGCAGGCAACTGATAGATAAAGTAAGTTCTCATATATAAGAGCTAGGAATAGATGCTGGAAGCTGTATATAACTTTCTATATAAAGGACAGGACACAGTATACCAAAAAACTAAAATGGAGCCATCTCACCTGATTTCCGAAGGAGCAGCTCATTCTGGCGAAGACAAAGGGCAGTATAGGAGATGTAGTATCACACTGTGCTGTAACAAGGAGCTAATAGACAACTAATACTGGTGTGTGTATGTATATATATATATATATATATATGTCCCATCAGGAACAAAATGTAGCATGTGTTCTTTATAAATTCTATTGATAAAGTGCAATACACCGTTTAGATCCCCTTTTGCAACATGCACAATTCAATGTAATTTCGGTTATTTTTAAGTAGTATTAGAAATTGTAATTCGATTTATGGCTATGCAGATATAAACAATATAAACAGGTTAATATACAAATGACAAAATGTATAGTAGTATCTATTTTTATATTTATTATAGTCTAGCCATAATGAGCATGCATATAATTAAGCTATTAAATCTGATTGCTAAATTCAGGAGCCTGTATTAAATATACAGTACCATTTATCTAATCATATGCACAAAGGTTATTACACATTAAAGAGGACCTGTCGCCTCTCCTGACATAACTGCATTTCCCATGTAGTAACAGTTCCAGAGTATCAATCCTTATGACTGTGTTGTACCATTCCTTTATTATTCCTGCTAGAAGTTATGTATGAATTGTCTGACATTATCCAATCAGCGCAGCCAGTGTCAGACTTCTCCAACTCTGGACATTCACTGCTAACTGCTAGCAATTCATTCTTAACTTCTAGAAGGAATAATAAAGGAATGGCCTAGCACAGAGTCATAAGAATAGAGGCTCCAGAATTGTTATTACATGGGGAATGCAAGCAGTTACTAAAACAGACATGTCAGGAGAGGGGACAGTAATCTGCTGCTTGTAGGATCATTGGGAGCAGGGCCGGCGCGTCCTTTAAGCGGACTAGGCCGCCGCGTAGAGCGCCCCTTGGCAAGGGGCGCTGCTAGGAGCGCCGGCCCTGCCTCATGCTGCAGCCGCCCGAGCGCTCTGAATTGAGCCTCAGGCGGCTGCAGCACTGCCCGGGCTGGTGCGTCCATGAGGGCGCACCGCCCGGGCACAGCAAGAGGAAAGGAGCTGACAGGAGGGAAGCGCTTAGCGCTCCCTCCTGTCAGTCCATTGCAGCGCGGCCGAGCTCTTTATGGCCGCGGGTACAGGAGCATGTGTCTCCTGTACCCGGCCGGACTGACATGAAGTGCGCACACAGTGTGCACTTCATGTCAGTCCCTCGAGTACAGGAAGCTAAAGCTCCTGTACCCGTGGACCATAAAGCGCTCGGCCACGCTACATTACAGGTAGGGGAGAGAGGGGGAAGAATGACAAGAGGGGGGGAGAAGAATGACAAGAGGGGGGAGAAGAATGACAAGAGGGGGAGAAGAATGACAAGAGGGGGAGAAGAATGACAAGAGGGGGGAGAAGAATGACAAGAGGGGGGAGAAGAATGACAAGAGGGGAGAAAGCATGACAAGAGGGGGGAGAAGAATGACAAGAGGGGAGGAAGCATGACAAGAGGGGGGGAGAAGAATGACAAGAGGGGGGGAGAAGAATGACAAGAGGGGGGGAGAAGAATGACAAGAGGGGGGGAGAAGAATGACAAGAGGGGGGGGGAATGACAAAGGAGGAGGGGTGAAGATTGACGGGGGGGGGAGAATGACAAAGGAGGGGGGGGGTGAAGAATGATAAGGGGGGGGGGGCGGCAAACTTTTCTTTTGCCTAGGGCGGCAAAAATCCTTGCACCGGCCCTGATTGGGAGGGACAGAAATAGTAAGAGGGGACACATTTTACAATGTGATAGTTATATACTTCCATCAAATGAAATAATGGTAATATAATACAGTGCTGTATGTCCTCATTGTTTGTAATAAACACTATATTGAAATTCAGGAATTAGGTCTCCACGTAGTACACAGCCAGTGCTGTCATCATTTCAAACAAGGTCCTAAGTTCTAAGATCAAAAGTCAAATGTCAGAAATGCGTTAGTAAAATGAAGCATAGTCTATAAGTGCAAACAAGAGTCCATAGTTCTGATTGTGAGGTGCTTTATAGACAATGTACAGAGTTTTATGAATGCTGTAATATTTTTCTTGCATATGCTCATGTAATAATAAATACAATAAAAATTCTGACAATAAGCAATAGAAATGAGTGAGAGTGAAGTGCTCCGCTTCCACCCTTGTGCCTTACAGATGTCTGCGGTATTTATGACATTGATTAATATTTTTATTTTGTTCATCATCACATCATTGCAGCATTAGAAACTACCGTATTTTTCGCCGTATAAGACGCACTTTTTTTCCCCCCAAAATGGGGGGAAAATGTCCCTGCGTCTTATGCGGCGAATGCTGACTTTTTTTTACATCGCAGGCTGCGATGCTTCAGCATCGCAGGCTGCGATGTATGAGCGGGGAGTGACAGGGAGGAGGAGCTGGGGGCCGGCAATTGCAGCGGGGACGGTCCGGCCCCGCCGCTCACAGTGTTGTACTACAAAATCATAAAATATCTCCAAGTACAAATAAATGTATTAAAGATCACCCTTATTAATGTAACACAGACCCCAATACCTCATTTACAATACGGGCAGGCCGGCCGGGCGGAAGCGTGACTCTCTGACGTCACATGCCTGCGCCTGCTTTATGAATGAAGCAGGCGCAGGCATGTGCCATCGGAGAGTCACGCTTCCTCCCGCCCGGCCTGCCCGTATTGTAAAGGAGGTATTGGGGTCTGTGTTACATTAATAAGGGTGATCTTTAATACATTTATTTGTACTTGGAGATATTTTATGATTTTATAGTACAACATTGGAGCTGCAGGGGGTCTGTGGATGGCACTGTTATGGGATGGGGGGTCTGTGGATGACACATTTGTAACAGTGCCATCCACAGATCCCCCATTAACAGTGCCATCCACAGATGGGCCCCCATTAACAGTGCCATCCACAGATGGGCCCCCATTAACAGTGCCATCTAAAGATCCCCCCATTAACAATGCCATCCACAGATCCCTCCATTAACAGTGCCATCCACAGATCACCCCATTAACAGTGACATCCACAGATCCCCCCATTAACAGTGCCATCCACAAACCACCATTAGTTCCAGACCCACCAAAAATATTTTTTTTCTTATTTTCCTCCCCAAAAACCTAGGTGCGTCTTATCAGCCGGTGCGTCTTATATGGCGAAAAATACGGTATTTCATTCAAAATTATTTCCATAGTTACAAATATCTTTACATGTTTGTTTTTTTTGTAAATGTTAATATTACTACTGTGCTGAGGCTGTGCTAGCACTGGGCACAAGTCTTTGATCATTGGCTCAGTGCACTGCTTGACCACCTCCTTCAACTGCATCCTCAGGTCACAGAAACAGTTGAATATAATTGAGGGACATAAAACTCAGCTCCCTGCTCCGCCATTCATTTTCATAGGCTACAGGCCTCTTTGTGCCTACATTCTAGGACACGACTCTTCTGGGGACTGGTGCAATGGCGCTACTGCTTGGTCGGCGCACTCAGTGATCCAGTCCCAAACTTATAGCTGCAGATCTAAAGAGAGTGACCAACATAGTTCCTAATGGTGCTTTATTGGGGCACTATACACACAGTATTTGGGTAATGGTAAAGTGGGCACCATTACTTGGTGCACTCATCATTACTGAGTGGGAGACAACGGGGGCAACAACCTAACTGGAGGCACTAATATACACCATAGTTGAAAAGAAGGGAACTAAGGAAGCACCATTACCCAGTGGGAGGCACAAAGCGGACTCTATTATCGAGTAGGGGCTTCATTACTGAATAAGGCCCACTAATGGCGTACCATTACCGAGTGAGATAACACAATTGAGGAGATTTAAATCTCCCCCATATGTTCTGGTCCTTAATACACTACTATTCGCCTGTTAGATACCTCTTAAAGCCAGTTCACATGATTTTAACCCTATCCAGCTCTCCTATAGATTCATATTACAGGAATAAAATGGACCATTTACTACAGAGAAGAGCGAAGTTTTTAACCACTTCAGCCCCCCTAGCTTAAACACCCTTAATGACCAGGCCACTTTTTACAATTCCGCATTACACTACTTTCACCGTTTATTGCTCCGTCATGCAACTTACCACCCAAATGAATTTTACCTCCTTTTCTTCTCACTAATAGAGCTTTCATTTGGTGGTATTTCATTGCTGCTGACATTTTTACTTTTTTTGCTATTAATCAAAAATTACGGAAATTTTTGCAAAAAAATGACATTTTTCACTTTCTGTTGTAAAATTTTTCAAAAAAAAATACATTTCTATATAAATTTTTCTCTAAATTTATTGTTCTACATGTCTTTGATAAAAAAAATCCAATAAGTGTATATTTATTGGTTTGGGTAAAAGTTATAGCGTTTACAAACTATGGTGCAAAAAGGGAATTTCGGCATTTTGAAGCAGCTCTGACTTTCTGAGCACCTGTCATGTTTCTTCAGGTGCTAGAATGCCAGGAAAGTATAAATACCCCCAAATTACACCATTTTAGAAAGAAGACACCCCAAAGTATTCGCGGAGGGGCATGGTGAGTTCATGTATCATTTCATTTTTTTACAAGTTAGCGGAAAATGACACTTTCTGAGAAAAAAAAAAAAAAAAGTTTCAATTTCTGATAACTTCTGGCAAAAAAAAAAAAAATCTCAGACGGACTCACTATGCCCCTCAGTGAATACCTTGGGGTGTCTACTTTCCGAAATGGGGTCATTTGTGGGGTGTGTTTACTGTTCTGGCATTTTGGGCGGGGCTAAATTGTGAGCCGCCATGTAAAACCTAAAGGTACTCGTTGGAATTTGGGCCCCTTTGCGCACCCAGGCTGCAAAAAGTGTCACTCATGTGGTATCGCCGTACTCAGGAGAAGTAGGGCAATGTGTTTTGGGGTGTATTTTTACATACACCCATGTTGGAGTGAGAGAAATATCTCTGTAAATTGTCAACTTTGTATAAAAAATGTTAAAAGTTGTCGTTTACAGAGATATTTTTCACACAAAGTATGGGTATATATAAAAATACACCCCAAAACACATTGCCCTACTCTCCTGAGTACGGCGATACCACATGTGTGCCACTTTTTGCAGCTTAAGTGCGCAAAGGGCCCTAAAACCAATGAGTACCTTTAGGATTTCACAGGGCATTTTTACGCATTTGGATTCCAGACTTCTTCTCACGCTTTAGGGGCCCCTAAAATGCCAGGGCAGTATAAATACCCCACATGTGACCCCATTTTGGAAAGAAGACACCCCAAGGTATTCTGTGAGGGGTATGGTGAGTTCATGTAAAATTGTATTTTTGTCACAAGTTAGTGGAATATGAGACTTTGTAAAAACAAAATTAAAAAAACAAAAAAACAATTTCCGCTGACTTGTGCCAAAAATAAAAATTCTGTGGACTCACCATGCCCCTCACAGAATACCTACGAGTGTCTTCTTTCCAAAATGGGGTCACATGTGGGTATTTATACTCACCTGGCATTTTAGGGGCCCCTAAAGTGTGAGAATCCAAATGCATAAAAATGGCCTGTGAAATCCTAAAGGTACTCATTGGTTTTAGGGCCCTTTGCGCATCTTGGCTGCAAAGAAATGTCACACATGTGGTATCGCCGTACTCAGGAGAAGTAGGGCAATGTGTTTTGTGGTGTATTTTTACATATACCCATGCTGCGTGTGAGAAATATCGCTGTAAACGACAACTTTTTAAATTTTTTATTCAAAGTTGTCAATTTACAGAGATATTTCTCTCACCAGTATGGGTATATGTAAAATACACCCCAAACACATTGCCCTACTTCTCCTGAGTACGGCGATACCACATGTGTGACACTTTTTGCAGCCAAGATGCTAAGGCCCTAATTCCAATGAGTACCTTTAGGAGGGCATTTTTACGCATTTTTCTTCTCACGCTTTAGGGCCCCTAAAATGCCAGGGCAGTATAAATACCCCACATGTGACCCCATTTTGGAAAGAAGACACCCCAAGGTAATCCGTGAGGGGCATGGCGAGTTCATAGAAGATTTTTTTGGCACAAGTTAGTGGAAATTGATTTTTATTGTTTTTCTCACAAAGTCTCCCTTTCCGCTAACTTTTGACAAAAAGTTAAATTTTTCATGGACTCATTATGCCCTCAGCGAATACCTTGAGGTGTCTTCTTTCAAAATGGGGTCACATGTGGGGTATTTATACTGCCCTGGCATTTTAGGGGCCCTAAAGCGTGAGAAGAAAATGCGTAAAAATGCCCTCCTAAAAGTACTCATTGGTTTTAGGGCCCCTTTGCGCATCTTGGCTGCAAAAAGTGTCACTCATGTGGTATCGCCGTACTCAGGAGAAGTAGGGCAATGTGTTTTGGGGTGTATTTTTATATATACCCATGCTGGGTGAGAGAAATATCTCTGTAAATTGACAACTTTGAATAAAAAAATTTAAAAAGTTGTCGTTTACAGCGATATTTCTCACACAAAGTATGGGTATATATAAAAATACACCCCAAACACATTGTCCTACTTCTCCTGAGTACGGCGATACCACATGAGTGACACTTTGCAGCCAAGATGCGCAAAGGCCCTAAACCCATGAGTACCTTTAGGATTTCACAGGACATTTTTACGCATTTGGATTTTCACGCTTTAGGACCCCTAAATTGCCAGGGCAGTATAAATACCCCACATGTGACCCCATTGTGGAAAGAAGACACCCCAAGGTATTCCGTGAGGGGCATGGCGAGTTCACAGAAAAAAAAAATTTGGCACAAGTTAGCGGAAATGGTATTTTTTTTTTTTTTTTTTTTACAGTCTCACATTCCACTAACTTGTGACAAAAATTAAAATTTTACATGAACTCACCATACCCCTCACGGAATACCTTGGGGTGTCTTCTTTCTAAAATGGGGTCACATGTGAGGTGTTTGTACTGCCCTGGCATTTTAGGGGTCTTCGCAATCATTACACGTATGCCCAGAATTAGGAGTTTTTGCGATTCTCCTTATATTGACCATACGGGTAATGAGAATTTTTTTTTCCGTTCAGCCTCTGCGCTGAAAGAAAAAAATGAACGTCACAGATTTTTCCATTCACATTGATCAATGTGGATGAAAAAATCTCTAAAAAATGTGCAAAAAAAAAAGAGGGAAAAGCTATAAAGCTGCGATCGCTAAGGGACCCTAAGGCCTCATTCAAGCGTCCGCAATTCTGTTCCGCAAAATTTTGCGGAACAGAAATGTGGATACATTCAATTCTATGGGGACAGACTTTGTCCCGCTCGGATCCGTAATTGCGGATCCGTAGTTGAAGATCCGCAAAAGTATAGAACATGTCCTATTCTTGTCCGCAATTGCGGACAAGAAAAGGCATTTTCTATATAGTTCTGGCAATGTGCGGATCCGCAAAATGCGGAAAGCACATTGCTGGTGTCCGTGTTTTGCGGATCCGCGGATTTGCGGATCCGTGGATCCGCAAAACACATGCGGACATCTGAATGAGCCTTACAGGGGTGATCAGTGACAGGGGGTGACAGGGGGTGATCAGGGGGTGACATGGGAGATCAGGGGTTAATCAGTGACAGGGGTGGTGGGTGGGTGGGGTGGGGTTGTGTGGTGATTGGTGCACTTTGATATTTTTTCTCTGGTGGTCCCAAGCAAAGGGACCACCAGAGAAGCGAGCAGCAAGCAGATCAGACGCTGTTCACAGAACAACGTCTGATCTGCGATTTTTTCTGCCATATACAGCCTGCCAGCGCACGATCGGCGCTGGCAGGCTGTAGTATAACTACATGCGAGCGCGCCGATGGCGCGCATTGCGCATGTGCGGGCGCGTCCTCGCGTCATCTCGCGTCTCGCGAGATGACGCGCCGATGCGTCCGATCAGAGCTACAGGGCCGCCGCCAGGACGCAATCCTGCGTGCGGCGGTCCTGTAGCGGTTAAAAATTCGATTTCGCAGCTTTGCCGAATTTTGACAAGAAATTTGAATTGCTTTCCATTGTATGGAATGCGCTCAATGATGGGGAATGGCGACTGCAAAGCCCCCTTTCATTTACCCCTCAAATACCACATCCACGCTGATTGTAGCATCTGTTGCTCACCACATTTAACTGCCCAGGGGTTAAAACAATTATACTCACCTCAGCTACTTGATCTCGGAGGCCGTCTGTTCCCATCTTGATTGATGAAAACAAGCCAACAGAAGACAGAATATGGAACTGGCAAAAGCAGGACTGAGACCATCACAGGACCAAAGTGGAGATGGTGGAATCAGTAGCAATTCTCTTCTTTCCATAGGTAGAAAGCCTACTTTTAAGAATTGTCCTGACCTTCAAAACTCTTTATTACTAATAATTTTATTTGTTGTACATGTGATACTGTGGGGCTCTCCTGACTAGTTTTAGGTGGGGGGTTCTTGGTGCAAGGCATGGGACCAAGACTAGAATCTTCAGATGTCAAGGGCTCATCTCTCTGGTGAGAAGGTTTTAGGTCCATGTTTCTGATGGCAGAAGCCCTTTAACACATTAAAAAAAATTGCTCTAGGTTTGTGTTCCTCATTTCAAGTTTATTTTCACTAAACAATGAAAATTGCATAAGACAAATCTCTATTTAGGATTAATGATTAATGAACTTTTTCGCTTAAACTAGTAGAAATAGATAAAAGTAGTATACCACTTCTTTGTCATCCCAATAGGACAGCCCCCTGCTATTGGTCTCATCATAGGCATAGTGGTCATCATAAAATACACCCATAAATACAGAGAACTGTGATTTTAAAACTAACTTTTTACACTTGGATCCTCCCGGTGTCCCACTTCTGAAGACCCACGGCAGTGTGGCCAGTACAGAACAGTGGCTGCAGTCACAAGCCTCGACTCGGGTATTAAGATGAAACTAAGCTTTCAAAGAGCTGTGGCTCCCACAACACCATAAGGTGAGAAGATCACAAAATACTGTTTGTCCCTGCCGTCCTTTACATGATGCACTGGATCTCTCTAGCAGATTAAAGCAGACATCTACAACTTGTTTTGCTCACTGTAGTTAGCACCTACTTGCCACATTTAACGCCTTTCTTTGCAGCCTCCAAGAGTTTACTAACTGACCAGGAATTTGTGGTACATCTCTGTACACCCTTCTTTAAGGTTCACACAAGTCTAAAGTTCTGTCTTGATACTATCTACCTCAAAACTATTTCTCTCCTTTCTCCAGACTGTGCTCCTCACTGAAAGATCTAGCTCTGTGTGAGCATTGATGTATGGAATGGAGAATATTCAGACATTCGCAATGTTGAGATTCTAGAGGGGCTCCTCAGCGTCTGCCCTCAATCTGCCACCAATATCTCTGCCCCCCAAATGCCACCACTCTTCCCCTACTGAATATTACCATTCTGCTACTCTGAATGCCACCACTCTGCCCCTAGGAATGCCACCACTCTGCCCCTAGGAATGCCACCACTCTGCCCCCCCTACCAATCTGCCAACACTCTAAATGTCACCACACGCTCTACCCTTCTAAATGCGACCACTACCTGCTACAAGTTGGCCCAGCTGCTGCTTCTTTTCTATTACTTTCAGTCAGTCACTAGAGCAGTGATGGCAAACCTTCCGCTTAGCAATGAGCCTCGTCACCGTCACTAATGCTAGGGCAGTAAACAAAAAAAGCCTTGCTTTACAGCTCAGGCCAAGGGAGAGCATCGGAGCATGAAATGTCAGAGGGGCTGAGTGGGGGGAGAAGGGGATATGTCCGGGGTCAGCTCTGAACCCGGGCAACTGCTTTAAAGGGCATCTGGCTGACTTGTTACATATGCACTTGGCAGCGGAAGACATCTGTGTTGGTCCCACCCGAATTGCTGAGAAAAATGATGTTTTAATTTATGCAAATGAGCCTGTAGGAGCAACGTTGCCATTACACCTCGAGGCTCCGGTTTAGTTAACAGGGTCTGGAAGTGAAAATGTCATCACACCTGGCCATGTCCAAGTGCAGAGGGTGCAGCAGTTACAGAGAGAGTGGACCCTCTAGGTGTAATGGTAATGCCCCCGTTTGCATATAATAAAACATCATATTTCTCAGCAATGCGGCACATTTGAACATGGGACCAACACAGATGCCTTCAGCTGCCAAGTGCACATACAAGAGGTCAGCCCCGTATGAGGGAATCCTGAGGGATAGCTGAAGGCCTAAGGAGGATTTTGCTGTCAGCTATCTACAAAATATGGACCTCAGTGGGGGAAGGAAGCCGGCACTATAGTGCCTAGGACAGCATAACATCTAAATATGGCCCTGGCTCCACAACAGCAGAACAATGTAGTGTCAGACATCACACTGCTACTGTGAAGGGGGGACAATATCTGGGCATAGCTACTGTGAAGGGCGGACATTATCTGGGCATAGCTACTGTGAAGGGGGCACATATCTGGGCATAGCTACTGTGAAGGGGGGGACATATCTGGGCATAGCTACTGTGAAGGGCGGACATTATCTGGGCATAGCAACTGTGAAGGGGGCATTTATCTGGGCATAGCTACTGTGAAGGGGGGACATATCTGGGCATAGCTACTGTGAAGGGCGGACATTATCTGGGCATAGCTACTGTGAAGGGGGCACATATCTGGGCATAGCTACTGTAAGGGGGGGATATATCTGGGCATAGCTACTGTGAAGGGCGGACATTATCTGGGCATAGCAACTGTGAAGGGGGCACTTATCTGGGCATAGCTACTGTGAAAGGGGAACATATCTAGGCATAGCTACTGTGAAGGGGGGACATATCTGGGCATAGCTACTGTGAAGGGCGGACATTATCTGGGTATAGCAACTGTGAAGGGGGCACTTATCTGGGCATAGCTACTGTGAAAGGGGGACATTATCTGGGCTTAACTACTGTGAAGGGGGCACTTATCTGGGCAAGCTACTGTGAAGGGGGCACATATCTGGACATGACTACTGTAAAGGGGGCACATATCTGGGCATAACTACAGTGAAAGTGCACATATCTGGGCATAACTACAGTGACAGGGCACATATCTGGGCATAACTACAGTGAAAGTGCACATATCTGGGCATAACTACAGTAAAAGAGCACATATCTGGACATATTACTGTGAGGGGGAACATATCTGAACATAACTACTGTGAAGGGGGCACAGTGTGAGCATTAATACTATGTGCAGGTACAAAGGGGGAAAAATTACTATGTGGGGGCATAAGGGGGACTGGTTGTATATAGTTATGCTTTGCGCACAGTTAAAGGCGTGACCTAGTATGAAAGAAATATATACTCATACTATAAACATATTGACCCATATTAACAAGATGCTTTTTATTTGCACATATATATTTATATCTGTATGTGTGGTTGGGGGGGGGGGGGGGCAGGATCGTTCCTTGCACAGGGGCCCTCTGCTGTCTGTGTCTGCCCCTGGTCACGAGCAGTGTATAATGTGATGGAAAAATGAATTGAGCCAACAAAGGAGGTAATATAGGCAATCACATTACATTAGTAAGTGCCTTGTATTAACTTTCTCTATTTGCTGAAGTGAGACAACCCCTTTAAGGTCAGAATGGCCAACCTGTACTGAATTCAATGTTGGGCATCACCCTCTGTGTGCTAGCAACTACTTTGATCCAGGCTGTTAAATTATCTGGTTATTAGTGGATAGATTCCTCATGGAAATCTGTCTGCCACTTACATTAGTAAAAGTAGCCTAATGCTAAATGAGTTCTTTATGCCCTGTATCCCCATCTAGTGGTGACGTCAGGAAGTACAACCATTTACAGCAAAATCACTGGTGACAGGAGGGGGAAAGGAAATGCTGACGTAGCCCAGCAGATTGTAGGCCAGTGAGGGAGTAACTGTCCTGTATTCTAGCATTCTCCCAGCCTCCTCTGTCTGAAGAGGAAAACACCATCCAGTGGCTTCCATTTTACAGCCCGGCAGACGTGATTGGTAAATGAACGATTACTGATAATTTTATTTGCTGTATCACATACCCAGCTGCATGCAGATGATATGCTTGTGGTTGTGATACTGTGAAGGCTTTTGGGTTTTCCAGATCCCAGTTTGTATTATGTGTCTGGATTATTTCCAAGTATTAAGTTTGAAATTTAGTTTTAAATGGGTCTTCTACTACATGGTCTCACATGCAACGCTTTCTAGGATTTAGCACACTGTAGTGGATATTGCGTGGGGGTGGGGGGGACGGGGGTGTTTGGGGATTTTTTTCAATAATGAGCTACAAGAGACAGTAATCACTAAATCACTTTGCTATTTGTTCATTGCGTGTTACCCCCGACTGACAGATCTCTGATTCGATGAGAAGATGTGGCAGCGACTAACAAAAATGTTCTAGTCAGGCTGAAACATCTGATCTAGGGAAAACAAATGATTTATCATCGTTTAATCGCTGCACACTATTACAGGCGAGGATACGTTCTCAACTTCGAACGATTATACAAGAATTCACCTGATAAATGGCTCCTTCTAACCCACTAAGGCCGCGTTCACACAACTGTTTGACGAATAGGCCCGCAAACTGTGGATCTGCAAAACACGGGCACCGTCTGTGTGCACCCTACATAGCGGTGCGGACCCATTGACTTCAACTCGTCTGCGATCCGCACGACGCATCCAATGAGAGGACATGTCCTATCTTTTGCAGCACAGAGGCACTGACCCAGGAGCACACCAAAGTCAATGGGTCCACACCGCAATGCAGGGTGCATATGGCTGGTGCCCATGTTTTGCGCATCCGCAGTTTGCAGTATGCAAAACAGCCGTGGCCGTCACACGGTTGTGTTAATGCAGCCCAACATGGGTTGAACATCACAGCATTCCTTAGGTTGGGTTCACATCTGCGGTGGAGGCTTCATTAGCGGTCCCCACTACAGAGTCAAATATAAATGGCGATGCATAACAGAAGCCTTACGACCTCCTTTATCTTCACTGGAGTCCATCGAGCGCCATTGGAATCTTTTGCGGATCCAACATTTTTGTTTTTCTTTTATGTGTTTTTTTCTTCTTCAGATGTTCTGTTCCTACTCAAGAACTGCAGATATGAACCTAAACCGGGCATGCTCAACCTGCGGCCCTCCAGCTTTTGCAAAACTACAACTTCCATGATTCCCGGACAGCCTAAAGCTATCAGCCTACAGCAGGACATGGTGGGAGTTGTAGTTTTACAACAGCTGGAGGGCCGCAGGTTGAGCATCCCTGACCTAAACGATGCCTCTTATCTACCTAACCCCCTTCCCATTCAGTCTCTATACAGACAAAACTGAGAAAGGAACCATGCATTAGAAGGGTGCACCGCTCCTCAGTCTAGCTTATGGGCACTGTAAATTTATAGCTGTGATGTGGATTGAGCCGCATGTTGGGAAACAATGCTGCTGCTGACTGACAGTAGACATCAGGTAAGAGCCAAACCACTACCACAAGAGCATGTAATAGGTAGAGGTGCCCCTAGCCTTTCTGCTGTCTGTTTTCTGGGATAAAATGCTTTATGCTTCACATAATTTTGCTGAAGATTTGGCCTTAGACTTTACAATTTGCAATGCAAAAGTTAAATTTTGTGGTCAAATTCAGAGAAAACATCAATACAAAATACAAAGGTTATGGTAGCACATTTGGATTTTGGTGTAGGTTTCGGGGGCTTGTACTCAGCAGAAAACTTACACCTCATGTAATACCTGGTGTCCAGTGGTTTACTCACCTCCTCAGGCTCCAGCACTGATGCCCGATTCAGTGGTCCACTTCTAAGGCCTGCGATCACTAACATTTATAGGAAGAGTCAGGGACAAGCTTATACTTGCAAAATGCATACACCCATACAGAATATCCATACATTACATTCAGCATAAAGGACAAGAGAAGTGGTACTGTGCAGTCTCCATATATACATAATTAGGGCAGATACTGAGAATTACACCCAGCATACAGGATAAGAGAAGTGGTACTGTGCAGTGTCCATATATATAGAATAAGAGCAGATACTGAGAATTACACCCAGTATACAGGATAAGAGAAGTAGTACTGTGCAGTGTCCATATGTACAGAATAAGAGCAGATACTGAGAATTACACCCAGTATACAGGACAGGAGAAGTGGTTCTGTGCAGTGTCCAAATATACAGAATAAGGGAAGATACTGAGAATTACACCCAGTATACAGGATAAGAGAAGTGGTACTGTGCTGTCTCCATATATACAGAATAAGAGCAGATACTGAGAATTACACCCAGCATACAGGATAAGAGAAGTGGTACTGTGCTGTCTCCATATATACAGAATAAGAGCAGATACTGAGAATTACACCCAGTATACAGGACAGGAGAAGTGGTTCTGTGCAGTGTCCAAATATACAGAATAAGAGAAGATACTGAGAATTACACCCAGTATACAGGATAAGAGAAATGGTACTGTGCAGCGTTCATATATACAGAATAAGGGCAGATACTGAGAATTACACCCAGTATACAGGATAAGAGAAGTGGTACTGTGCAGTGTCCATATATATAGAATAAGAGCAGATACTGAGAATTACACCCAGTATACAGGATAGGAGAAGTGGTACTGTGCTGTCTCCATATATACAGAATAAGAGCAGATACTGAGAATTATACCCAGTATACAGGACAGGAGAAGTGGTACTGTGCAGTGTCCATATATACAGAATAAGGGCAGATACTGAGAATTACATCCAGCATACAGGATAAGAGAAGTGGTACTGTGCAGTGTCCATATACACAGAATAAGAGCAGATACTGAGAATTACACTCAGTATACAGGACAGGAGAAGTGGTATTGTGCAGTGTCCATATATACAGAATAAGGGCAGATACTGGAAATTACACTCAGTATACAGGACAGGAGAAGTGTTAACACAATATAAGTGAGATTGTAAATGCCTTCCGTCATTTTAAGACTATTTAATTTTGTTTTTGCTTGTGCAGATGCAACTATGGACCAATCTATAGCAATCCAAGATACATTGGACAAAGAAGAGAATTGCACTGTAGTATCCTTTTTAGTACCATATCCTTAATGCTTTTGTCTTTACCACCTCAGGCACACTGCCTTGTTACAGTAATTCAGCATCCATACCCTTCTATGAGCCCATACTGGCTCCCTCCATTGCAAGCCGTATTACAGATAATTTGGTTTGACCTGTAAGGACCTGTGTGACACCATACATAGTTTGTGCATATAGCTTTGCCATAAGCATGAGCCTTTAGGCCTCTTTCACACTACCGTTTTAGCTTTCCGTCCTAGAGATCCGTCCTCGGGTCTCTAGGACAGAAAGCTACTGATCAGGATTATCCCCATGCATCCTGAATGGAGAGAAATCTGTTCAGGATGCATCAGGATGTCTTCCGTTCAGTATGTGAACGTTTTTTGGAAGTTGACAAAAGCGCAGCATGCTGCAGATTTGTCTCCGTCCAAAAATCCGGAAGACATGCCGTAACGCCGGATCCGGAATTAATGCCCATTGAAGTGCATTAATCCGGATCCGGCCTTAAGCTAAACGTCGTTTCGGCGCATCACCGGATCCGACGTTTAGCTTTTTGTCAATGGTTACTATGGCAGCCAGGACGCTAAAGTCCTGGTTGCCATAGTAAAGAATAGGGGAGCGGGGGAGCGGCATACTTACATTCCGTGCGGCTCCTGGGACGCTCCAGGATGACGCCAGGGCGCCCCAGTGCATAGATCACGTGATCGCATGGATCACGTGATCCATGCGCGCTGGGCGCTCTGACGTCATTCAGGAGCGCCCGGAGCCGCACGGAATGTAAGTATGCCGCTCCCCGCTCTCACTGCTACTATGGCAACCAGGACACTAGTAGCGTCCTGGCTGCCATAGTAACACTGAAAGCATTTTGAAGACTGATCAGTCTTCAAATGCTTTCAGTTCACTTGCGTTGTGCCGGATCCGGCGTGCATTCTGGCGACGGAAGTGCACGCCGGATCTTTACAATGCAAGTGTGAAAGAGGCCTTAGAAGGATGAAAGGGAACATTCTCTAACATTTTTATAAAAGGGGCTATAATTGTGTTTTAGTGCTTCCCCCAAGTTTGAATACTTCAGTAACACAATGAACAACAGTAAAATAACAGATCTGGAATAGTTTTCAACACGAGACTTTCATAGGTATGTACTGAGGTGGGGTCTCTATACCCTGGGTGGGGTCTCTGGGGTTTACATGACATAATCTCTGTACTTAACTATAACAACACAGTCACTGATATCTTTATTATACTATTGTTACACCAGGTGCCTCCTGCTTTTTGCAGAACTCCTCTGCTTCTCACACTAACTTCTTCACTCCTGGTAGTCTCTGGCTCTCTGATCTGCTGTAATTACCTGATTGATCTTGGGTTGATGAAACACACATGCAGGCTCCACTGCTCTGAAGTTAGAGCTGTTAGCTACCACTGTCTATCACTGGCTACTTTTTCTTGTTCACTTTCCTTCTCTGCACCACACTTTCCTCTGCTCTGCTTGGCACACGCACAGCATGCAGGATCCTACCTAACACGAGTCTTTGTCAACTTCCTGTGTTTAACAAATCTCCTACACCGGAAACCAGCTTGTCTCAGGTCATGCCTGTTAAAATAGGCTACAGTAAAATCTTACTTATCATTACCTTTTCTGATTTCATTTTAGAAAACAGAATCAGAAGCGACCAGTCAGCATCTTACTCACATAGCCACATCAGTCAAAGACTCTTTTTATGAAACAGACCAAACGTCCAAACTGTAAAAATTTTATAAAAAAGCTTTTTCCACTTCTAACTAGATGCACATGTATGTTCACATGGTCACATAAATAAAACTGTTAATGTTGCCCAGTTCTTACATTGATCTCTGCTGTTACGTTGCAAGGTTTTAGGGCACCTACTACTCATTTACCCATATTTTCTTGATTGTGGCTTTTCATGTGTAGACAAACACTGCATCCATTGCAGTCATGGTCCCAAGGATCACCAATCAGTGACTAAATTAGGCACAGAGCACAACTTCCGTTTTTTTTCTGGCAAGTTTCAATTCCTTTTTGATGGCGAGACTCACATAGCATGCTAGACTATACTATTCAGTATTAAAAAGAAAGAAAAAAAAAACTGAGAAAACTGATAGACCGATTATAGATATATGGACCTGTCAGGATCCACTAAGGTAAGTTACAAAAAAGGATTTTAAGTGATCCGTCATATGCTAAGTGCTGTAAAAATGTATTATGCCACTGTTAACAAAGCCTATGTTATAGCCTACATTGGATTGACTTACTTACAGGACACCACTTTAAAGGGTTTGTCCCAAGATTAAATATCCAGGTTCTCTGTTACATAATGCAAAACATAATTTTTTGTTTCCATTGCCAGTGATCACTCATACCCAGTAGCGCAGTCCTGTTGCCCAGATCCTCTTGTATATAAGCTGCAGCAGTGTCGGACTGGGGTTCTTTCGGCCGACCAGAGGAAATTATTGTCAAGATCCCAACCACTCATGAATGATAGTGACAAGTGACTAAATTAATAGTGGCAAGTGATGTTTCCAAAGACAGCTCCAAATGGGAATTTTCTCCTGGACCTTTGGGACCCACTATGGCTTAGTAGAATGAGCCCACTGAAGGATCTTCTGGTACTCTGGTGGGTCAATCCAACCATGAGCAACAGAATGAGAATCGTCACTCTATTAGCAACTTCTACTCAACAACACTGAACACATTAGGTATCAAAATAACAGCAAAATCTAATGTTCTGATTGAAAAATTGTTATTTTTTTGTGATCTAAATGTATGGCCAATCATGCAGTTTTTGAAGCCAAACCTCTCCTTTTATGAGCCACACCTCATTTTGGCTTCAAAAACTGCATCAGAAAACCTTAATGTGTGGCTGTAGTCTTACAGAGTAATGTAGTTTTTAAAGAGGTATTCACATCTGCTAGGGTATGCCATCAATGTCAGATAGGTGTGGGTCCCACCTCTGGGACCCACTCCTATCTCCAAAACAGGGTTCCTAAAATGAAGCAGAGCACACTGTGCATATGTGGCTTTCTCTCCATTTACTGCTATGGGCCTTCCGAAAGTAGCTGAGCAAGTGTGCTCTGCTCTCTTCAGAACTCCCATAGTGGTAAATAGACGGTGGCTGTGCATGCACGGCTGTTCTTCCTTCACTTCAAGGGTCCCATTCTGGAGACAGGAGTGGTTCCTGCAACTGTCTGATATTGATGTCATATTCTAATGATATGCCATCAATGTCCCAGATTGGAATACCGAGGACCAACAGGCCATTGATCCTACAGGGAAATTTCCAAGTGGGCCGATGCTCAGTTGGCCGCCTGAGCCCTCTTTACACCACTTGATACATAACAATCAGATGATCTCAGCATTAATTAATGCTAGGGGCATCATGTACTGATGTCTCTGGACCGGCAGCCACAGGTGCCCCTCCTGAATTCAACTGTATTGCCATCTTTAGGACAGCGATACTGTATAATATTGCAGCGGAAGCAGCAGTATTTAGTGCTGTACTGTGGTATCTGGTTCTGCTGGGGCGATATTTTGTGCTGCAGTATGGTATTGCTGGTCCCATCTACTTGTATTGTCCTGCCTAGTTCTGTTTTCCCTGCCTACTTTTGTTGCCACACCTTATTTCAACTTGGACCCGCCTACAACATGTGGCCCCTCTTAGGTTTTTTTCCAGGGCCATTTTAAGTTCCCGATCCATCCCTGAATACCCCTTTAATTGTCGGAAAACCCTATCAATAATAAAAGCAGTCTTAGTTTGAGAGCTACTAGTCCAGACTTAGATGATGCCCATATCACATATGGCTTTCTTTTCACAAGACTAACAACTGTAAAACATCAACGTAAAAAATCCCCATTATAATCCTTGATTCCTTCTATCATGCGGTGCAAGGAGTCTTAATTAGTCCTCACAGCAAAGAAAGTAGACTTGTTGGACTGGTGGAAAGCAAAGAGACAGCAGCGTAAGTATAAAAAAAAAAAAAAATTTATGGGGAAAATTTCGTAAGGAGAATTTTTTAAGTTAGTTTTGCAAGAGTTTGTGTTGGTGTAAGTTGTGCCAAATTTATCAAATGTCGAATGGACCAATAACAAATATCCCTTAGGATGAGTGTTGGCTTATTATAACAAATATACAATTGCTCCTTAGGGCCCCCTACTGCTACCCACCTTACATTATTGAACTTCTTTTCCATAATTAAGAGGATACAATCATCATTGACTAGTGATCAATAAAAATGTGTGTGGAGAACAAGGGAAAGGTGATTAAAGACCCCCAGGGCTGCTGATCATTAGTAGACTCTCATAGATTCTATTGGGATTGTTTTTCCCTTCATTCGTAATAAATCCAGATTAATTTGCCTGTGTCCCTATCCATTTTGTGCACTTGATTCTATGAATGTGTTTCTACAGTCCACAAATTCACGAGACCACAGCAGCTCAGTGTGGTATAATCCAGGTACAGTTACTATCCCAACATCTTTCGCCGGTGGTTCACTGCGTCATCGGGTGTTCTGAGTTCATGGTAGAACTAACTTCAGGGACTTTTATAACCTATGGTCTGATGATCATCTGAGACCCTATCAAAGACTACACTAAGACCACCTTCCAATGATCTGATGCCACTTCATCTACTACATCATTGGCTCATCACACCGCATCATCGGTCGTATGTTCTTCATGTTTGACAAATTTGGCATATCTGTAAACAGACACTTTTGCCGTTTTCTACTCCAAACTCTACTGCAGTGAGATTGCACCTTATTAAAAGGCGGAAGTCCATAAATTTGGAGTGAAACAAATTAACATAGCTTACCACACAAATTTCCTGTCTATTTTTCACAACTGGAGTAAATGGTGTAAAAATTTTAACATTTTACAGTTATCAAAAATGACCAAAGAACCACGTTAATTAAAATCCTCACTTCAAGCAACTTCTTAAGGACCTGTGGCTCTATGGCCTTTAGTGGTTTAACCATGGCAATTTTGTTTTGTTCTGACCCGAAAAAATTTCATTTTGGAAATCTCCACCAACAACTACCATGTGTAAAGCTACTCGGAAACACTGAAGGCCAGTTTACATGGCTCAATGGAGCAGGTGATTGTCGGGAAGGAAGTATACCTTCCTGACAATTGCCTGCTCATCAGTGGAGGTGAAGCTCTGCATTTACATGCAGTGATCCCCTGCACTGTATGGGGATGAGCAATGGCTACATTGTTTCCGGGCAGCAGAGTGCGGTTTAGACAGCACAATCTGCTTCCAAGAAACAATGATTTAGGTGTCCGCATGAAAGATTGTTTCACCTGATGAACGTGTGTTTCACTCATTCATCGGGTGACCGATGGCACATTTACACAGGCTGATTATTGCAAGCGTTCATCCTCGATAATCTGCCCAACAATCTGGCAGTGTAAATCCAGCTTTAATTACTTTTCTAATACAGTAAAATAGGATTGGGCAACAATGATCATGCCTATGAACATGGCTCTGGCATGTTGTGGACTGACCTTAATAATTATGTTATAAATGACATTTGTGGACATCAACCGACATCTGCAAATTGTTCTTTGCTTGTCCTCACAGAGTGTTTTTATACAAGCACAGAAGAATGGCTATATGTGCAGAGGATGTATTGCTGGATACAATCATCCCAATGGCTAAAGGAATTACCATGGAAGAAGGTAAACCAAGTTGCAGGATGAGTCTTTCCAACTAGAATAGCCCATCAAGGCATCAAGCCCTATGTCACAGTTGGCCATCGGGGACTAGTCAGTGCTGCTTGCATCTATTCATAGGAACAGTATGTACCTCTAAGTTACAATGAGCTAAACACTATGGGGGTCATTTATTATTCAGAAATATGCCTACTTTAGGCGTATTTCTGGTGCAGATTGCGACTTTTCCCTGCTCATGCCAGGTCTAAAAAAGTGAGCATGGCATGAGCGGAGAGGGGAATGGCCTATCTCATTCATCATTTTCTACACCTGTTTTAGGCGTAGAAAATGGTCTAAATATAAGATAGCCAGGTAGCTGTCCTACATTTAGAAATGGCCTCGAATGCGCTGACGTTATGTTGAGACCTAAACGCCGGTCTTAATGAATGACCCCCTATACCTCTATACCTTTAGGTCTATCTGTGTCCATGCTTTGTACCTTTAAGTTTGTATATCTGAATATTATGTAGCTAAGTTTATTAGGGCCTACATAGGAACTCTGCCCCACTTGTTTTGCCCAGTCTACTACCAAATTCCTTATGGAGGTCTTATTTTATATATATATATATATATATTGTGGAGAGTCGCTCTGGTAGACAGCGGTGCGGGTGCAGTTTAGAGGCAAAACCAGGAGTCCAGATTGTGCAACAAACAGTGTTTTATTCACACTTGCACACAAAATGAAAAACAGTCTCTTGGTGACAGTTCACACACAACGGAAATAACGTAGCCAAACAAAAACAGTCCAACACAGGTTCAGTCACCTGGGAGGTGTAGGTGCAGGTTCGCACCACGCTGTCGGCCCAGCCGCAGGAGAATCCAGCTTCAGGTAGCCAGGAACACAACACCTCCTTACTGAGCTCTTCCCTCCAGGACAGAGAACTCCCAGCCCTGTTAGCAGCTCCAGGATAATCACACTCCCAGCTGGTGGTGCTGGCTGAGTTTATAAACCCAGCCCAAAACTCGGACTGGACCGTGGGGAGCAGCCACCCACCCTACTCTTTAGCTGCTCCCAGTAAGAGCCGGCCCGATCGGCTTTGCAGCCATGCTATTTAACAAAGTCAAACAGCACTAGCTGCTGCAGACAAAAACCCGGCTCTCACCTCACCGAGGCCAGCAACCTCGGTGACACGTACCTGCCATCTAGGACGGCACCCTGCACCTTACCACATACCCCCCTTTGTTCAACCCTGAGGGGGTGGACACAGGACAAACAGTGTACCCGGGAGAGCGCGTCTGCATTTTTAATAACCGGCCCGCTCTGTGCTCCACCGTGAATTTAAAATTCTGTAGAGACAGAAACCACCTGGTGACCCGGGCATTCCTCTCTTTGGCTTGGGACATCCACTTGAGTGGGGAGTGGTCGGTCACCAGGCGAAAGCTTCTGCCCAACAGGTAATAACGGAGGGCCTCGAGTGCCCACTTGATGGCCAGGCACTCTCTCTCGACTATGCTGTACCTAGTCTCTGCTGGGGTGAGCTTGCGGCTGAGGAAGACAACGGGATGCTCCTCCCCGTTGACTTCCTGCGACAGTACCGCACCAAGGCCAACTTCAGAGGCGTCGGTCTGGACTACGAAATCCTTCCTGAAATCGGGTGTCACCAAAACCGGGACCCACACAGGGCCGATTTCAAGGCGGAGAAAGCCTTTTCCGCCTGCTCATTCCAGCGGACCATCCCTGTCTTACGCCCTTTAACAACTCTGTCAATGGCGAAGCAATAGTAGCAAAGTGGGGCACAAACCTCATGTAATACCCTACAATCCCCAGGAACGACTTTACCTGCCTGGTGGTGACCGGTCGGGGCCAACTCCGTATTGCCTCTACCTTATTTACCTGAGGCTTGATGACTCCCGCCCAATTACATATCCCAGATATTTTGTCTCCTCTAACCCTATGGAGCACTTCTTTGGGTTAGCGGTCAGACCGGCTTTCCTCAGGGCATCCACTACCGCCTGCACCTTGGGTAAATGGCTTTCCCAGTCGGTGCTGTGGATGACTACATCATCTAAGTAGGCCGAGGCGCACCGACGATGTGGTCGCAGCACTATGTCCATTAACCTTGGAAAGTGGCGGGGCGCCATGCAGGCCAAAGGGTAACACCTTGTAGTGATACAGGCCCTGCGGGGTAACAAATGCGGTTTTTCCTTAGCCGACTCCGTTAAGGGTACCTGCCAGTACCCTTTAGTGAGGTCCAGCACAGAAAAATAACGGGCTTGTCCTAAACTTTCAACAAGCTCGTCTACTCGGGGCATGGGATACGCATCAAACTTGGACACTTCATTTAACTTGCGAAAGTCGTTGCAGAACCGCAACGTCCCATCCGGCTTGGGTATTAGGACTATGGGACTGGCCCACTCACTTTTCGACTCCTCAATGACATCGAGCTTCAACATTAATTGCACTTCCTCCGCGATGGCCCGCCGCCGAGCCTCGGGTACCCGGTATGGTTTTAACCGGACCTTGGCCTGAGGCTCAGTGACGATGTCATGTCGGATGAGAGACGTGCGGCCAGGGAGGTCCGAGAACACATCCGTGTTCCGACTGAGGAACTCCCTGACTTCCTGAACTTGTTTGGAAGATAGGCTGTCTGCAATTTTTACCGTGGTTACGGCTTCACAGGCCTCGAACTGTGGGGCTGGACCCTTTTCACTCTAGAAGCCCTGGCCGGGGGCTGTGGTCGTCGGCCGTGTCCCTATCTTTCCACGGCTTAAGTAAATTCACGTGGTACACCTGCTCGGCTTGCGCCGCCCTGGCTGGTGTACTTTGTAATTTACTTCCCTACCTTCTCGATCACCTCATAGGGGCCCTGCCACCTAGCTAGGAATTTGCTGTCAAGGGTGGGTACCAGAACCAAAACCCGATCTCCCGGATTGAAGTCCCGCACCCGAGCCTGACGATTGTACACCCTACTCTGGGCTTGTTGCGCTGCCTCCATATGCTCCCGGACCAAGGGCAACACCCTTTCCATCCGTTCCTGCATCTGGGCGACATACTCAATGACACTTTTGTGGGGGACAGGCTGCTGTTCCCATGCTTCCTTGGCGATATCCAACAGGCCCCGAGGGTGTCTGCCATAAAGCAGTTCGAAGGGCGAGAACCCCGTAGAGGCCTGGGGTACCTCTCGCACTGCGAACATGAGATAGGGCAGAAGCAGATCCCAGTCCTTCCCATCTCTAGACACCACCCTCTTTAACATATTTTTTAGAGTTTGGTTAAACCTCTCCACAAGACCGTCTGTTTGCGGATGGTAAACGGACGTCCGTAACTGCTTTATACGCAACAATTTACACAGTTCCTCATTACTTTAGACATAAAAGGGGTCCCTTGGTCTGTCAGAACCTCTTTTGGCAGGCCCACACGGGAAAACATCTCCATTAACTCTTTGGCAATGAGCTTAGCTGAGGTATGTCGCAGAGGCACCGCCTCCGGATACCGAGTGGCATAGTCGAGAACTACCAGAATGTGTTGGTGGCCCCTGGCAGACTTTGGTACAGGCCCACTAAATCCATCGCGATTCGCTCAAACGGTACTTCAATAATTGGCAGAGGTACCAGAGGACTACGGAAATGTGGCTGGGGGCTAGTTATCTGACAGGTCGGACAGGACTTACAATAATTCTCTACCTCCTTGAACACACTGGGCCAATAAAATCGCTGCAGTATGCGGTCCTGGGTTTTCTGCCACCCCAGGTGTCCCCCAAGAACATGTTGGTGGGCAAGCTCCATGACAAGCTTGCGATACGCTGTGGGCACCACCAACTGTTCAATAGGTTCGCCTCGGATTTGGTTCACCCGATACAACATATCCTGCAGAACAATAAATCGTGGGAACATTAATTCAGCCCCTGGTTTCTGGGGTTTACCATCAATTTCCAGCACATTCTCCCAGGCCCTGGTTAGGGTTTGGTCCCGGTGTTGTGCGGTCCCAAAATTTTCCCCGGAGACATTGAGGTCTGCCAACTCAGGTCCCGGTGGCAAGTCCTCCGTGTCTCCCACCATTACACTCAGTGGGGTTGTCTCCCCTCTACCGCTGGAGCAGTGGTCACCCCTACCGCTGGCCCGTCAGACTCGGGCTCCCAGGGTTCTGGCCTTCCAGTGGTATCAGGCCACTCCACTAGGGTCACCCCTGTCTCGGGTCCCTCAGATACCTTTATTACCGGCCACAGCGCCGAAAACCGGGAAGTCCCTCCCAAGTATCAGTTCGTGTGGGAGTTTAGTAGCGACAGCCACCTCGTGGGTCCACCTACCAGCCGCGGTGGACAAAGTCACTAGTGCAGTGGGGTAGTCTTTCAGGTCTCCGTGGATGCACAGGACCCCGACTTTACGGCCAGTATACTCCGCAGGACGTACAAGTGCAGCCCTTACCAGGGAGACTAAACTCCCGGAGTCCAGCAGAGCCACCGCCAGAGAGTCTCCCACCTCTACCTGACACAGGTGGTTATGGTCCTGCACCTCACGGGTGCCAGTTGCGCACAGCTTCCGTGCATACAGGGAGTGACGACCCTCGTAGTTCATATCCATCGGCTCATCCCGATGCGGACAGTCGGCCCTGATGTGGCCTGGCTCCTGACACCTCCAGCATACCACGGGAGGCGGACTCGCAGGGGGTATATTCCGGGCAGGCCGCTCTGTCGCCGGACGTCGGAACTGGGGCAGAGGCCTCCGGGTTTGACTGACCCCTTCCCCGCAAGAGTCCCCTGCAGGTTTCTGGTGGCCTCGTAGCGCTCCACCAGGTCGACCATCTCCAGGGCATTGGTGGGCGATACCTGGCCGATCCAGTGCTGGAGGGGATAAGGCAGGGCCCTCCAAAAGATGTCCGCCAACAGTCGATCCAGCATGGCAGTGGGACTTAGTAGGTCGGGCTGCAGCCACTTTTGCAGCCTGTGCAGCAGATCGTAGAACTGCGGCCTAGCGGGTTCAGTCGCTTTAAAGTCCCACTGGTGGACTCTTTGGGCGCGGACCAGCACGTTCACGCCCAGTCTGGCTAGGACCTCTCCTTTCACAGTGTCATAATCTGCCGCTTGGTCGTCCGACAAGTCAAAAACACCTGCTGGGGTCCGGAAGCCAGGAACGGAGCGACCACCTCAGCCCACTGGTCACGGGGTAACTTTTCCCTCACGGCGACCTTCTCAAAAACCGCCAGGTACGTCTCAACGCCGCCTGCGGGGGTCATTTTTGGGATCGCCGCACGGACCGCTTCCGGGCATCATGGACGTGGTGGGACGCTCCTGCCGCCTGTAACGCCATCACATGTTGTAGCAATAGTTGGTTGGTCTCCCGCTGCTGCACGTTAGCCTCTATGAGAGCCTTCACAGCAGCCTCCATGTTGTCAGAAACTCCTGCTTGCAGCTTTGCTGGCTTAATATATTCCATACACTTTAGAAAAACAAAACTTCGGGCGTTCACGCCAGCCTCACTGCGCATGCCCGCATCCTCCACCAAATGTGGGGAGTCGCTCTGGTAGACAGCGGTGCGGGTGCAGTTTAGAGGCAAAACCAGGAGTCCAGATTGTGCAACAAACAGTGTTTTATTCACACTTGCACACAAAATGAAAAACAGTCTCTTGGTGACAGTTCACACACAACGGAAATAACGTAGCCAAACAAAAACAGTCCAACACAGGTTCAGTCACCTGGGAGGTGTAGGTGCAGGTTCGCACCACGCTGTCGGCCCAGCCGCAGGAGAATCCAGCTTCAGGTAGCCAGGAACACAACACCTCCTTACTGAGCTCTTCCCTCCAGGACAGAGAACTCCCAGCCCTGTTAGCAGCTCCAGGATAATCACACTCCCAGCTGGTGGTGCTGGCTGAGTTTATAAACCCAGCCCAAAACTCGGACTGGACCGTGGGGAGCAGCCACCCACCCTACTCTTTAGCTGCTCCCAGTAAGAGCCGGCCCGGATCGGCTTTGCAGCCATGCTATTTAACAAAGTCAAACAGCACTAGCTGCTGCAGACAAAAACCCGGCTCTCACCTCACCGAGGCCAGCAACCTCGGTGACACGTACCTGCCATCTAGGACGGCACCCTGCACCTTACCACAATATATATATATATATATATATATAAGAAAAAATTATAGCAGAACCGATATCCCAGGCATAAGAGGGTGCAAGCTCACAATCGGTTAAAGCATGGTTAAAGGTTAATGCAGTCCACAAAAATCGAGCAGCACTCCCAAAATATAGTGAAAAAAGTGAAGGTTTATTCACCCATAGGTGTTGCAATGTTTCAGACCTTGAGAAAGGTCCTAGGTTTGGGACTGAAATGTTGCAACACCTATGGGTGAATAAACCTTCACTTTTTTTCACTATATTTTGGCAGTGCTGCTCGATTTTTATGGACTATATATATATATATATATATATATATATATATATACCGTATATATGGTGTGGTGATGTGAACCATAAAGTCCCGGAAGGGGGTATATCTCTCCTAGATTCCTCAACTGGCTGAGGTGGGTGAAATCCAGGATAATGCTGGCTTCAGCAAACATAGTTGCTGGAGCTTTTTTCCTTATTTATTCAGGGCTGGATTTTACTTGGATTGGGTTGGTAGGTTTTGGCAGTGGGACCTCCCAATCCACCCCCCCCCCCAGTCCACCCCTAGCAGGAAGGGATTCCCAGGTGAGACCTGCTCTAATCAGGCTGGGATAAAGCACCTTCTAGGGTTCCAGTTTGGGGGAAGGAGTGTGTTTGTGAAGCAGAGTCCTGCGGAGGCTCTGGGTGGTCTCAGTCTGAGGGGCCACAAGGCTATGTGACGACTGATACCTTCCCTAGGTAGATTATTTGACTGAGTGAAGCCGGAATGAGTTGCAGTTGTGAACTGTGCCCTATAAGTGAGGTAGAACCTTATTTATATATGTTAGTTAGAGCCCAGCCGAGCAGGCATTTATTTTGATGTGTATGTGGGAACCGCAACTGATCCAGTGCATGATAACTGGACTTATGCGTATTGTACTGAAGGGACTAAAATAAAAGCACAGTTTGGACACTAAAACCTGTTGTCTGCTAAGAAGTTGGTGATTATGACCCCCTGAATGATGTGATCCCTTACAATAAACATACTTGTTGGGGTGCCTAAACATTACACCTACAGGAGCTTCTATGACATCCCTAAATTCTTTGGTATTAACATATGCATCTAAAACAACTTCCACTCTTATGGGAATACTTTCTACAAGATTTTTGAGAGTGTCTGTGTTTGCCCATTCATCCAGAAAAGCATCTGTGAGGTCTGACGCTGATATTGCATAAAAGGGGCCTGGCTCGCAATCTCTGTTCTAGTTCATGCAGAAGGTTCGATGGGGTTGAGGTCAGGGCTCTGTGTAGACCAGTCTAGTTCTTCCAAACCAAGCTCACCTAACCATGCCATTATGGACCTTGTTTTGAGCACTGGAGCACATGCTTGAAAGTATACACAATTATAGTGTGTAGTGAGACATGTAAAGCATAGTGTGCAATGCGACCCAAAGACTTGCAAACATATATTAATCTTCTGACCTATTCAATAATAATAAAACCCATAAGATTCTTACATATACAAAACAAATACAAATGTATCCCAAAATGTGAAAATGTAGTTTTACACAATCACACAGAGAATTCTTAAAGGGGTTGCCCAACTTAAATAAACATGTGCCCCATGCCACTAAATGCTATGAAAAAAAATAACAAAAAACGTACCCTATACTCACCTGTTTCTCCCTAGATATTCGCAGTGCTGCACGTCTGGTGCACCTCTTGTTTGAATACAAGGCCTCAGCGGTTAATCCGATAGCCTGATCTAATGGGTGCATAATCGGTTTTTGTTCAGCCAAAACCCGGCATTTATGTAGGAAAAGTGGCTGAATAACCGCTGGATCCCATCATAGTCAATAGTTGTTTGTTTGTCTCCAGCCTTGGTGTGTGTGTGTTAGAGTTTGATGTTCCTGGATTCCATCTGTCCAGTTCTTTATGTTCAAACTCCTCAACGGCTACCTGCTTTTGCCATTTAATACCCAGGCTCCAGTGAAGGACCACAGCATTAACTTAAGACTTGATAAAAGGGTCATTATCTTACCCCGAAACGCGTCGTCTACCTAATAAAGTTAACCATCTATTCATCTACTGATTGTCTGAGTGCACCCCTGGCTGGATATGATGAGCTCCTGTAGCCTGATCCTCAAAATAAAATTTTTATTATAGCCCCCAATCTTATAAGGACATATATACTACATATATTGTACTCTCTCAAGTGACAAGTGCAAATGTGCAAATAACATTCAATGTGATCAGTTCACTTGTAGATATGTTCAGAATATATCAATTGTAACAAATAATTACCAATGAAAATCTCTATGTGAAAAGGAACATTACAGGAACTATTACATATATCTGCCTAAGATTCAATGTATCTCCAGTTATTTGTGGGGAAGTTAAAAGACTGCTACTAAAGATTAACTGCAGTTTTCTTACAGGGGTTGTTCCATCTGACATTTATGGCTTATCCACAGGATGTGTTCAGTAAGTGTTGGTCCCGCTCTTATCTCCAGAACAGAACTCTATTGTGCGCAGCCTGGAACGGAGAGGTGGCAATGCATGTGAGGCTCTATCCATTCACTATAATAGTATTTCCAAAGATGCTATTGAAGTGAATGGAGAGAGCCTCTCATGCATTGCCACCTCTCCATTCCTGGCCTGGCACAACGAGGTACTGTTCTGGAGATCGTATCATCCAATAGAAATGACCCTTTTGTCTGTAAATCGTTATCATTTCCGATATGATATTGTAGTTGTCTACTGCTGCCAGCAGGTGGCAGATATAATATACACATTACAGTTACCAAGTTTCTTACCTTTAAATCTTTGGTTTAATTTGTAGTGACACCACATGAAAACTTCCATGTCATTGGTAAGCTATTTGATTTTCTTGTATCAATGTACTTTTAAGCTTAGGGTACTTTCACACTTGCGGCAGTGTGATCCGGCAAGCAGTTCCGTTGCCTGAACTGCCTGCCTGATCAGGCAAACTGTATGCAAACGCATGTCTTTTTTTCTGACTGATCAGGTCTGAAAAATGCCTGATCATTTAGAAAAATGCCTGATCGGTCAGAAAAATGCATTGCAATACCGGATCCTTTTTTCCGGTGTCATTAGGCAAAACGGATCCGGTATTTATTTTTTTCACATTTTTAAAGGTCTGCACATGCGCAGACCAGAATGCCGGATCCGTCATTGCGGTATTTTTCATGCCGGATCCGGTACTAATACATTAGAATGTAAATTAATGCTGGATCGGCATTCCGGCAACTGATCAGGCATTTTGGATGGAGATAATACCGCAGCATGCTGCGGTATTTCCTCCGTCCAAAACGCCTGACAGTGACTGAACTGAAGACATCCTGAACGGATTTCTCTCCATTCAGAATGCATTCGGATAAAACTGATCAGTTTTTTTCCGATATTGAGCCCCTAGGATGGAACTCAATGTCGGAAAAGAAAGTACCCTTACAGAGATCACTTTGAACTGATTGTGTGGAAAGCAAAATAATTTATTTTTATGTGGGGGCTTTAGCGGTATTATAAGGGTTATGAACATACACACATATATGTGTGTGTGTGAGCATTATAAAGCCCATCATGGAGTAGCCCTCACTATAGATTTACTAGACAGAAACAAACAATATATGCTACAGTACCTTTGTTCTGAGCAGAAATACGGCGCTTGAACCTCAAACTGGATGGTGCCATGGTTTAGGAAATGTATGACATGTCTTAGTATGAGCTATGGATGGTGAATGAGAATGAAAAGTAGACATCATGGTGTTCTGCTGAACAGAAATACTATGGACAGTCTCCTGTTGTTGATCTCCGTGATGTACAACCACTTTACCAGCCAGCAGAGATCTAGAGATGAATCATCATCATCATCATGCAGAATGTCAGCAGGGTTCATGGCCTGAGCAAACTTTCATAAACTAACCCACTGTATTCCTATTGGGTCTGCGTTAGGACTAAACTGGTATTGGAGTCCTGAGGAATTTTGTATCTTCACTTTAAACACCACCACTCATGGTGATGTGGAATGTAGCAAGGGGAATTCACAGCTTATGTGCCTCAAAGATTTGTAAAAGGACTGAAAATGCCCTCGCTCCTCTTACAAGAAAAGTGACTTATTTACTGGGTTCCCCTCCTGTAAGTTACCATTGACTCTGTTGTGGTGGTAAAACCACCTAATTTGAACTGAATAACTATTTTTGAGGACATGCCAGCATTACAAATGTTTATGCATGCTATTATATCTCCCTGAATTTAAAGGTGCCATGTAAGCTGCTGATGATATGTAATGTATGATATATTATTATGCAGTGTGGCTTTAAGCATCTGGAGTATGTCAGCCAAGAATCCAGATGTGATGTGCACTACTGTGGGTGAAATGTCCTGTGAGCCCTGAGGCATGGCAGGATGTATGCCACACGTATCCTGCGGCGGAGGACCAACACTTTGGAGGTCATATACCTTGGGTAGGATGAGGACGGCCTTGTAATGGACGAGTAATGTTTAATTAGGAAGTCATACTGTGTGAGGGTCCTTTCACACTGGCGTTTTTGTTTTCCGGCATAGAGATCTGTCATCGGGTCTCTATGCCGGAAAAATCCTGATCAGGATCATCCCCATGCATTCTGAATGGAGAGAAATCCGTTCAGGATGCATCAGGATGTCTTCAGTTCAGGACCGGAACGTTTTTTGGACGCAGCAAATACCGCAGCATGCTGCGCTTTTTGTTCCGTTTAAAAATCCGGAACACTTGCCGCAAGGCCGGATCCGGAATTAATGCCCATTGAAAGGCATTAATCCGGATCCGGCCTTAAGCTAAATGTCGTTTCGACGCATCGCCGGATCCGACGTTTAGCTTTTTCTCAATTGTTACCATGGCAGCCAGGATGCTAAAGTCCTGGTTGCCATGGTAAAATGTAGTGGGGAGCGGGGGAGCAGTATACTTACCATCCGTGCGGCTCGCGGGGCGCTCCAGAGTGACGTCAGGGCGCCCCACACGCATGGATCACGTGATCGCATGGATCACGTGATCCATGGGCATGGGGCGCTCTGACGTCATTCAGGAGCGCCCCGGGAGCCGGCCGGACTGTAAGTATACCGCTCCCCCGCTCCCCGCTCCTACTATGGCAACCAGGACTTTAATAGCGTCCTGGCTGCCATAGTAACCTGAAAGCATTTCGAAGACTGATCAGGATCCTGATCAGTCTTCTAATGCTTCAGGCGACTTGCGTTCTGACGGATCCGGCGGGACGGAAGTGCCTGCCGGATCCTCAGAACGCAAGTGTGAAAGGACCCTGAGTTGTGGATGCACTGTATCAGGCTCGGACTGGCCCACAGGGGTACAGGTGAATCCCCCGGTGAGCCCTTGAGCAAGGTGGGCCCCTAGTCTCCCACCCCCTGCACAAGTGGCACATAACACAGTAGACTTACTGCACTACATACATATATATAATGTACAGCACCTCAACCAGCCTATGTTCATAGAAAAAGAAACTATTAAAGATTATTAAAGAAACTCCCCAGTTTATTATTATAGACACAATCAGATAGCCAGTGTCCTCTTCTTTCCAGGACCTCTCTTCTCAAACTTGCTGCAGGGACCCCCATATTCCATCTAGTAGCATCTTGCAGCTGTGTGAGCAGATAATATTTGAATGTATCCGTAAAGATACAAACCCCAATATTTTATTACCCTGATTCTGCAGTTTACATAAACACCCCATATGTGGTCGTAAACTGCTGTATGTCCACACAGCAACGCTCAGAAAGCAAGGAGCATCATATATGGCAGATTTTGCTGGAATGGTCTTTGGGTGAAATGTTGCATTTGAAGAGACCCTTAGGCCCCCTTCAGTGGAAAACCCCAAAAAGTGACCACATTTTGGAAACTACACCACCCAAAAAAATTGAAGGGGTGTAGTAATAGTAAGCACTTTTGACCCAATAGGTGGTTCATAGAATTTATAACACTCAGGGGCGGATTGGCCATAGACCTTACAGGGAAATTGCCCGGTTGGCTGATGCCCAGGGGGCCACCTGAGTCCTCCTCATGGCCGGCTAGTGGAAGTTTTTGGGGATTTATTTTGTACTGCTGGCGGCAGTATTGTGTGATGACTGTGGTATTTGGATCTGTTGGTTTGGTATACTATGCCACAATATGGTATTGCTGATAACACTTGGCTGTGAAAATTAAAAATTACATTTCTTTTTTACAAGAAAATAGTGCTTTAGGCCCAAACTTTCTTTTTCACAAGGGATAATAGGAGAAAATCATCCCACAATTTGCTACTAATTTTCTCCTGAATACAGTTACACCCGAGTTGTGGTTGTAAACTGCTGTTTGGGGATACGCCAGGGCTCAGAAGGGAAGAAGCAGCTTTTGGATTTTCTACCATGGAATTTGCTGAAATAATTTTTAAGAGCCATAACTTTTTTATTTTTTTTGTTGACTTTGGTATGATGTTTTTTGGGAGGTAAGGTAACAAAAAAAAGCTGTTTTGGCATAATTTTTATTTATATTTTTATGGCATTCACTTGATGGGGTAGAGCCAGTCATTTCGGATGAGGTCTCAAATTTACTTAGCATTTTTGAAAAATAAATTATGTTTTTGTGACATACTTTTTTATTTTTTGACAATGGTCTTGTGTGCGGGCAAATTTTTTGCAGGATGAGGGGATGTTTTCATTGGTAACATTTTGGAGTACATATGACTTTTGACCGATTGATATTATGTTTTTTGGGAGGTGAGGTGACTAAAAAAGATCTGTTTTGGCATAATTTTTTATTACAGCGTTCACCTGATGGGGTAGATGGGGAGCAAAGTGTGCCACAGCCGATGCTGCCATATAGGCCAAGCCTTAGACGGGTTTTCCCATGAAAAGTATTCTATTTTTTCAAACCAGCACTTGGATCTGAATACTTTAGTAATCGCACGCACTGAAAAATGGAATAAAGTCATTGAGTTATTCAATAAAAGGTATCTGTATAGCTCCAACTACTGTTCTTTTCCTTATTTATCTGTCCACCTTTGTAACATCACTGAGGTGGACACACATGCTCAGTTCCAGTCTTCAACGGCCACCAGTTAAATCTAGAAGCTATGACAGTGTGATAGAGACAGAGCGCTGTGGTGGAAAGGGCACCCCCCTGCTCTATGATAGTGAGAGAGATGCAGCACCTTGAGCTGTAATAGAAAGAGATCTGCAGCCACCTTAGAAAAGACACACCCCTGAGCCGGCAGCTTGAAGAGAATCTTGAAGGACAAATTGGAGCAATGACTAGGGAGATCACTGGATCCAGTGGAGAGACTGCCATGTACTATATGTTTGATTTTCATTTTTTAATCATGGCATAATGACTTTAAAGGCATACTCCAATATAAAATTGAATGCCCCAATGTAATTATTTATTACGGAGCCTGTTGGTCAGATGTTGGGTCTACTTTTTAGGAGCTAAGGATGCAGCTCTCTTGTGACAATGCTAGATCCTCATTCTAGCATTAAACAAATAAAACACCACAAATAAAAGACCACATTAGGCCGTGGGTGCCAGGGTTGACACTACTTTGTAGGTAAGGTTTCTTTTAATTTCACCTGTTGTTAAATAACCAGAGAAAGGCCAGTCTTGCTTTAAAGGGTTTATCCCATGACTAGTACATAATAATCTATTTCTAACAAAGCTGGAACCAGCCCTGTACCTCACATGGGTCCATAGATCTCCCCAGTCATTGCTCAGCTAGATTAATATCAAGCTGGCCACTCATGGGGAGAGTCATTTTTACTACATCTCAGGAGACGCAGAAGAAAGAAATCAGATCCAGGTGCTGGTTTGAAAACCATAGAGTATTTTTTGTGAGACTACCACTTTAAGGCATGAATAAGTCATGTAAAATGTGAACTTTTTGTGTAATGTTGACTACAAAACAGTGGCAGTAATATCTGTAATAAACAATGTATCTTCTATCTTTTCACTTATGCTTCAGGCTCTGACATCATGGTGAGAATAAAGACTCCAGATACCATGCTTGAGATTCAACTTCCATTTGGTTCCCACACACAAGAATTTCTACATAAAGTCAACCAGTCACTTCAGGGTAAGCTGTATCACTGGGGGTTTTGGATAGTAAAGGAAACTCCATTCAGTAATTATATACAGTATTGTATACCTATTATTTTTTATCAACTTGATGTTGCCTAGTCATTTGTTTTTATTTACCTGATCAGACAAATTGGGCAGATCAGTTTGTTCATATTTGACCACAGTTACCAATGGCATAGCTATTACCAGGAGTGAAACGGCCACAGTAGTAGCCATAGCCAGGCATGGGATTCAGCCAGTTCTCCAGATCCGGTTTTTAAAATTACAACTGGATTGAATAACCGCATTACTGGCTGTGTCCCGATCCGGTGCTCTGGTGGCGGCAGGGCAGCTGGAGATGTTCACTTCCATTGCTTCACGCACCGTTGATAGTTTAGCTCCTTAGTTGGGTGGTATGTGTGTGTACTGTATATATGGTATATTTATGTATGTGTACCATGTATATGGTGTATTTATGTGTATGTGTGTTGAATATATATGGTGTATGTATATGTGACTGTGTCGTGATGCCGCTTGTTTACCGTTGAGTAGGGAACCTGTTAAAAAGTTTAATCCCACCCCTGGCCATAGCGGCTGCTATGGGGCCTTTAGTGGCAGGGAAGCCAGGCCTCCCCTGACAGTGTATATACCTCCTTTGCAGAGATTGCTCTGCTAATGACTGAGCTGAAGGACTTGTGATGATGGCACCATCAAACTGTCACGGGTAATGGGGAAGGGAAAACACTAACGTAAGGACAACAATCTAGGCCTCTAAAACTAAAGAAGAGGGATGGTGACCTCCTAGCAATCCCTAGGCCTCTCCCTAACTCCTGCCAGTATAAGCAGATCCTGAAGGTGGAAATACTCATACGCAGGATATCTAAAGCCCTGCTAAAACTGACGAGCCCTAGAATAGGGAGCAGAAGATGAGACTGCTGGTTCCTCCCCAGATGAAGGAACCTGCGTCTCCGAGGCCTAGAAATAACACACACCAGAGAATAACAAACAGTGAAGGCAACAAGTACTTACCGTAGCTTAGAGGAGTATGGAGAAGCAGGAGATCCAATACAACCAAGCTCTAGCAACTCCAAGCAGAAAGTATCAACCGCATGGTTAGCAGTGTGACGAGGACCTAAATAGAGCCTCATCACTGATAACGAACGGCACCTAAGGAGAGGTGAGATCCTGCCAAACAACAACATACATAGAGGAAAACAGAGAGAGCTGTCAGATAGCCTCACGTGCAGCAAGCCTATCCGATCTTCTCACGTCTCTCACAGGAGGGACCGTGACACATACGATCAGTGCAGGTGGGAGTAGAGCTGAGCAATGGAGAGGAGAAGTGGTGGGGATGGACCTGTGGATGATGTCATGTTACATGAGGGGGTCGAACTTTGTGTGCAAAAAACTGTGGAGAAGCATGGATTCAGTGTGAGAGCCAGGTAAATCTGGGAGTTGTAGTTCTCATATCTCCTACCTGTAATATCTTTTGAAATCACATAATAATAGGCTAGACATGCTGGGACTTGTAGTCTTCTCTTATGCCTCTTCCCTGTAATGTCCTCTGACATCACATAGTCTTATCCTCGCAATGCTGGGAGTAGTAGTCTTCTCTTTATCTTCTGTAGTCGTATTCCCTCGTCCTGTAATGTCCAAAAGCAAACTCTTGGAGGCAACAAGGAAATGAGTTAAATATGACAAGTAGGTGCCAAGTTTGGTGAATAAAGCAGTAATTGATGAAGTAGATTTCTAGTGTAATTTGGCTGATGCTGTTATATGGGTTATGGTTTAAATTCTGTGTGTTGTATCGTCACTCACTGTGATGTCCTCCTTTTGGGGGTTATGAAAGTAGCTACCCTACTGCCAGTACACACACACAGTAATAATGACTACTGTGTGTGCACCCAAGCGAGGCTCTGGCTATAGGTGTGATGCAGTGACATTGCCTGCTGTACTGAGTAGAAGAGCACATGGCTGAGGATCATACCCCAGGCCTGTCCTCATCTACTCATCCCAGCAGGTGTGATTACGTCACTGCATCACGCCTACTGGGGAGAGCAGGATGTGCTTTGCTCATCAGGGGAATGGGGCTAGGTGAGTGTTAATGATTTTTATTTTATTTACACCACTGGTGGCCTTCTCTTATATAAGGGGAACACTACTGTGACGGTGGACTATGGAGTCGTAAATGCTATGTTAACAGGGCATTCTACTGTGTGTGAGCACTAACAGGGCATAACTACTGTGTGGGGGTACTAACTGGGCACAACTACTGTGTGGGGGCATTAAAGGGGTATAATTTGTTTGGGGGCACTAACAGGACATGATTACTGTGGGGTTTCTGGGAAGTTGCTTGGGGGGGAGGGGGTTGCTATGGAAACCAGTCTTTTGTAGTTACACCCCTGGCTATTACTATGGTACAAAGTGTTTTCTTCATATGTTTGTTAGATATTTAAGTGGTTTGCCATAAACAAGTCTGTAGGTATTTCCTAATGTAGCCTTCCACATTCAGTTGCTGCCAGTTAGATTACATTCCTGAATGTGATATCCATATCAGTGTAACCAAAAGCTAGCCTTATTCCACAGCATAAAAGCCCATCAAACCCACCAGTTTAAGAAGGATAGGTCAAAGATCTTGGATATGTGTAAGGACTTCCAGACTCTTGTTTGATGACAGATGTCTGGGGACTGGTCATAGATTTCAGCAGATCCATGTTCTCCACACAAGATGGCTACTGCCAGAGGTGCCCAGCTATGTCTTAGTTCCTTCTACATTTGAAACCAACATGAATGCTCAGCCAGTTGTGAAGGTTAAGGGCTCTTTCAGACAAGCATGTCCTTTGCGGAAATCAAGCTCCGTGTGTGAGCATGATTTCCCGTTAAGGACAATGCTCGTTTTGCAGGAGCGCACAGCTTTATACTGATCTATAATGCTGTGTGTCTCTGCCTGACCTTACTGCTACAGAATTATATCGACAGCATTAGGTTAGTATGATTCTGTAGGAGTAAGGTCATGCAGGGACACACAGTATTATAAATCAGTACAATCCCATGCGCTCCAGCTAAATGAGCAGTATCCATAACAAGGAATCATGCCCCCACGAAGCGTGATTTCCGCACAGGACATGCTTGTCTGAAAGAGCCCTTATGGTGGATTTTAGACATTTTTACATTCAGCCAATAGCTACAGTATATTATCTGTGTAGCCAACTTTTTGTGCTCCCTCATCTATGCTATTTTTTAGCATTTTTAAACACCCATAAAAATGCTATGAATTGTAAGCATTTTTGTGACATCGTTTCAGTTGTTTTCAGCTATATTTTTTATTTTGTCATTTTTTTTCTGGTACTTTCTTTCAACTGCCTTTGGGAAAAATGCCTGGAGGTATGACATACCAAAAGATTACGTTGTTTTGGAAAGAAAATGCCACTGACCCTAAAAACACCACAGAACAAAATGCTAAGTACAATATCCAAAGTAAATAAGAAGTCTCTGGGCGGCACTGCACGAGCTCCCATATACCAGTACAGTATGTTGACTTTTCAATACTTCACTATAGATGTAAAATAGCATTTGGTTGCAGCAATTTTTACAAAAAAATGACACCCATGAAACACCACGAGAAGCAGAAGCAGCCGGAGGCTGAAATATACTATTACATTGTGCTTTATCCCTCACAACTCTTTTTAAAACTCTTTTACTCATCTATCTGGAGGACTTCTTTCCTATCTGTGGGTGGGCAGCAGCTCATCAAGCACCTGAGTCTCCCAGCATGCATTGCAATTTGCTTGTTAACCTCTTGTTCTACTGAATAGAAAAAAGTCTTTCACATACAGAGCCAGAGATACTTATGGTATCTAATGCCCCCACAATTTCCTTCTCCACTGTCTAGAGACATATATAGCTAAATAATTCTATGAATTTAGAAGTAGGGATGAATGATTAAAAGGCATCTGGACCATTTCACCTGCTTCTCTATGAGATCACTACAACTGCTTTCAGGAGAAGGAAGGAGTAGGGAAGCTACTAAGCATGTTAGTCCACCTCTGAATGCAGGAGAAGGTGGACCACTAGGATAGACAGCAGGGGGCGCTACCATACGCTATATTAAGCTTGAGCCATATTCTTCAATAGGCATGTAACCTGATAAATAATATAGCTCATTGCTGCACTGATCAGCTTCTTCAGAAAACCTCCCTCAATATTTCTAGAAAGGGTTTGTACAAGCATCTTCAGTGCGTTACAGTCTAGTCTTTTATAGAAATCATTGCTTGTACCCATGTTATCTTAACATCTGCTACTATTTTTGGAGCTGGCAGTCAAAGGTCAGAAATTTCCTTATTAGTTAGGATGGGTGGCCTCAGCTTTATTCCCAAGCTCCCGGGAGGGAGGAACTTCTAAATCTCTTGTGGAAGGTTTTGTAGTAGCTTGAGGAATGCAGTAAGTGTAACCCTTTCATTGCACACCAAGACTAGTACAACGCACTGCAAATAAAGCGTTGTGTGCAGGTGAACACGATGTATGGAAAGCTTTTTCTAGCCAGGCTGGGTTTTTGTGTTATTCGTGGTTAAATGCTTTGTAACTAACATAATATATATATATATATATATATATATATATATATATAATCACCTATTCAAACATATTACTGCAGCGCTCACCTCCACCCTTTAACTCTGGAAGCACGGATGAGAGACCTGAACCAGGTCCTTGTGGTGTGTTCATAGAAGAAAATCCAATCCAGCTTTCCATAAAACCGATTTCTTTATTGATTTCTTGCATACGTAAAATCCATGAACAATGTTAAAGTACACACAAGGTGATACGTTTCGGGCTTACAGAATCATGCCCTTCATCAGTCTGATGAAGGGCATGATTCTGTAAGCCCGATACGCGTGAAAAGATTCAAACAATCTGCCTAAAGTGCCTTTTACATGGATTTCACACCACATGTGGTATTTAACAGCACCAAACATAGATAAATGAATATTTCTTATACAGTTTCTTATATCTGTCATTTACTGGAGAAAAAAAAGGGATTTCATCCCTTTTTTTGCGTACAGTATCAAAAAGTGCAACATTTTAATACAGTTGATGCAACTAGATCCCATGCATCCGTGATTCTCCTAGTGAGTACGTATGAAGGTACGCTACAGATGTGTTGGCTTTTGAGCCTTAAAGCGGTTGCGCAGTGAAAATAATAATATATTAATGTGCTATCCTCAGGATAGGTTACCAATTTCAGATCGGCCAGCCGGGAGAGGCGGGGTGACTTCTGGCACCCCAGCTGATCATGATGCTCAAGCGAGCACTGCTTCTGCTTCAAAATGAGCCACAGGTCATCTCATTGGAAGCGGCTGCGCAGTGTAATTACAACTACTCATCCCATTCATTTGAGACAATGCTCAAGTGGAAGCAGCGTTCGCATGAACACCGCTACCCCATCAAACAGCTGATCAATTGGGGTGGTGGGAGTTGGACTGCCGCCGATCTAATATAGATGACCTATTCTGAGGAGTAGTACTGCTCCTGCAATGTCGGGATTGCTAATTTCTATGTTCATACTTTCCCTGTTGACCAGGTATGTGCTAGCAAACCCCCACTGTAATACACTGAGAGGACTCATGAGCCACGAGCACATAATGGAGAGGACTTCCTGAGCACATGCTCATGAGTCCTCTCCATGTATTACAGAGTTTTGCAGAAGTACAGAGGTGAAATGGAAGGAGTATGATCATAAAAATTAGCATTCCCAAGTCGACTCAGCAGCGACAGTACTATTCATGTAGAAGTGCTCCTAAAAGCATCCCAGGTGATATACTCCCTTCAAAGGTGTTTCTGGGACTGGACAACAGTTCTCAGGGGCCTAGAAGTGTTGAACAAGTTAAAATTAAAAAAGGAGAAGTGGCAAATGAGGTTTAACACTGACAAATATAAGGTTATGCACATGGGAAGGAATAATGCAAGTCACCAGTACATACTAAATGGTTAAACACTGGGTAACACTAATATGGAAAAGGACTTAGGAATTTTAGTGAACAGCAAACCAAGCTGCAGAAACCAGTGTCAGGCAGCTGCTGCCAAGTAGTGTTGAGCGCGAATATTCGAATTTTGCATTTTTATCACGAATATCGGCACTTTAAAAATTCATGAATATTTTGAATATAATGATATATATTCGTAAAAACGAATATTTTTTTTTGTTGTTTTTCATCTTTTTTGTTGTTTTTCATCTGAACCCATTACCGTACCTAGTATACCTACCTGCTTCTTGAGTGTGGGCCAATGTGAGAAGACTGCAATATTGTAGTCTGTAGTGAATTAGAATATTGTTCATTAATAAATTTATTTTCTCTTATGCGAAAAATCGTCAATGTAATATTTGCGTAATGCGAATATTCTAACACCGAAATATACAGTACTATAGAATATAGTGCTATATTTTCATTTTTTAGAATATTCGTTATTTTTTTTCCATCTGAAGTCATAATTCCTCCCTGCTTACTTACTTACTTTTGGGCCAGTGACTGGTCACATTAAATTGGAAAAAGTGACAAATATTCTAAAAAAAGAATATATAGCACTATATTCCATACTGCTATATATTCGACTTTTAGAATATTCGCATTACGCATTGCCGATTTTTCGCAATTCGATAGCATAATCTCAAATACGAATATTCGCAAATATATTACGAATATTCTAACGAATATTTGCGAAATATTGTGAATTCGAATATTGCCCGTGCCGTTCATGAGTACTGCCAAGGCCAATAAGATAAGGGTTTGCATCAAAAGGGGCATAGATGCCTGTGGTGAGAACATAGTCTTACCACTTTACAAATCACTGGTCAGACCACACATGGAGTACTGTGTACAGTTCTGGTCTCCTGTGAACAAGGCAGACATAGCAGAGCTGGAGAGAGTTCAGAGGAGGGCAACTAAAGTAATAACTGGAATGGGGCAACTACAGTACCCTGAAAGGTTATCAAAATTAGGGTTATTCACTTTATAAAAAAGATGACTAAGGCTACTTTCACACTTGTGTTTTGCCTGATCCATCATGGATCAGCAAAAACACTTCCGTTACTGATAATACAACCAACTGCATCCGTTATGAATGGATCTGATTGTATTATCTTTAACATAACAATAACGAATCTGTCAGGAACTCCATTGAAAGTCAATGGGGGCCGAATCCGTTTTCTATTGTATCTAAGAAAACGGATCCGTCCCGATTGACTTGCATTGTGGGTTATGCCGTTTTGCTCAGCATCGCATGACGGAATTAAAACCGCAGCTTGCGGCGCTTTGCTCTCTACTATGGGAATGCAACCAAACGGAACGGAATGCATTTTGGAGCATTCCGTCCTGTTAAAGAGGACCTTTCACCTATTTAAAAACATAGCCTGGGAGTTCCAGGCTATGAGCTGTGCGCTGTGATTGGCCAGCTCTGCAGCAAGGGACACGCCTGATACAAAGTCCCCACCCCATACAACAGAGGGAGCTCGGACACCGGAGCCTATACCGCTCTGCCCACAGATATAGTTAGTTTTTAGTTTTTAAATAGGTGAAAGGTCCTCTTCAAGTTACGTTTTGTCTCCATTGACAATGAATGGGGACAAAACTAAAGAGTTTTTCTCCTGTATTGAGATCCTATGATGGATCTCAATACCGGTAAATGTAACCACAAGTGTGAAAGTAGCCTAAGGGGAGAGCTAATAACTATGTATAAATATATCAGGGGTCAGTACAGAGATCTGTCCCATCATCTATTTATCCCCAGGACTGTGACTGTGACAAGGGGACATCCTCTGCGTCTGGAGGAAAGAAGGTTTGTACACAAACATAGAAAAGGATTCTTCACTGTAAGAGCAGTGAGACTATGGAACTCTCTGCCTGAGGAGGTGGTGATGGTGAGTACAATAAAGGAATTCAAGAGGGGCCTGGATTTATTTCTGGAGTGTAATAATATTACAGATTATAGCTACTAGAGAGGGGTCGTTGATCCAGGGAGTTATTCTGATTGGCTTCAACGTCATGTTTTTTTTTTGCCTTCCTCAGGCTGAATTGGATGGACAGATGTCTTTTTTCGGCCTAACAAACTATTTTTTATTACTGTTATACAAATGTTAGCTTGGATTAGGGCTGCAGCTATCAGCTCCATTTGTAGTCAAGTATTCTATAGCTTAATCCAACGATTAATCGAGTACTCTAATAACAAAAAACTAATTAAAAGAACGTTTTTCTTTATAAAAACTCATCAGTCCCTCCATACCATCAGCTGCCCCCCCCCCCTCATGCCATCAGGCTCCCCCCATGCCATCAGGGCAGCACTTTTATACACTCCCTTTGCAGAGCAGGGGGAGGAGAAAGGCAGTCTTTGTTGACACCCACAAATATTCATGAGGAAAACTTAAGAGATTGTTGTTGCACGCCCCCACAGTTCTGCAACTGCATGTCAACAAAGGGCCAGAACAGAACTAGGTACATGAGTAAATATAATTTTTTTTTGCCTAAAATTGCTTATCTTACTTATATATTTCTGACCATCAGATTTACAGTGTTTTATTTTATTTTTTACATAACTTGGAAAACCCCTTTAAAGGGGTTGTCTCATGTGAGTCATTGGTGGCATAGTGCTAGGATATGTATGGACCAATAAAGGACCGCGATTTCGCTTCTTTTTTTCTTCTTATGGAATTAAATATGAATGTAATGGCTCAGCACCACCAGTGATCACAGGTCCAGTGGCCCTTCCAGTGGATTGTTGTGGTGAGAATCGACAGTGGCTGACTTTTTTGCTTTCTTTTGAGCACGATATTGGTAGGATATGCCACCAATGTCAGATAGGTGTGGGTTTCAGAGGTTGGACCCTTTGAAGGTCCCGTGCATGCATGGCTGCCCTCTATGAGGGTGGGTACTCATGCATGGTGTGCTCTCCTTCACTTTCAGGGGTCCATTCTGGAGACAGGTGCGGGTCTCAGAGTTGGGCCAGCATAGACTTCTATTATGACGGAATGCCTGTTATAGGCTTTCGTGGTGCTGGTCGCCATAGAATTCCGTTATAGTCCGTGGTAATTCTTAGATAACCTGAACGCTGAACTTGCAAATCGCAGGTTCGCTCAACACTAGACACAACCCCTTGAAGCAAAAAACGGCAAATAAATAGCAGACTTCATAATGAATAAATATAATCGGAAGCACCATTTACAGAAATCCTTCTATCGTTCTGTAAATTAGGTACTTTAATAATTTCAGTACTGTTGGTGCGGTGGTATAGAAATGCAGGCGTTTTTCCAGGGCGTAGATCTTCATGTTCTACAAGTGCTTGTGGAGTTCTTGGGTAGCTGAGAGGTTAATAGCGTCCTGACTATCTGCAGCAGTTTCCTTTTATTTATCTTCTCTGAGACAGGAGCATACTGAGCAGTCTCTGTAAAAGTTGTGTACAGTCAAGTACATACTGTCTTTGCTTTTACGCCCTGGCCCTTAAAAAATTGGGGGCCTATTTGATCTTTGACTTTTTTGTGAAGGCAGGGAAAGTTTTACTTTTGCCACAGCTTATGATTTTATAAATCGACCCTGGATTTTTCGGCATGGATACAAGTTGGAAATCCTCTGAGGGTGTTAGGACCCTTCACGGTAAGTGGGAATGCTATGTACAGTCAGACATTTGAATTACCGTATATGTATCTGAATATGAAAGGCTGGCAAGGATTTCAAATAAATACCAGTGACACGTGACTGCTAATGTGGTATAGTTTAAGCTATGGTTAAAAAACTATTAAAAATTATTCAAACAAAAAAAGTGGAGGAAGAGGATGCCATTTATGTAACCTGATTACAACCGCCTTGTTAGTAGCAAGCTGCTCTCTCTTTGAATGTCCATGCAATGTTATCTCATCGACAGCATTTCTAAACAGCAGTATGCCCGTGATCCGAATATGTGTAGGGAAGCAGCTTCAGAAATTCATCATTTCTCTCTTCCTGCTCAAGCCTCCTCAGTCCAAAAAACTGTGCGAGCATATTCAAAAAAATGTGTATTGGTAGTCGGGGGGGGGTTGGGTTCATTTTCTCTACAGAAGTTATGACAGAGACAGGTATCCCCTTTAACACCTCCACCATACATTTTTATTTTTAAAAAAGATACAATAAATTAAGATAAAAAAATTAGAATCATTACTCACCTCACTGATCCCCCACTGCTGCTGTTCTGTCGCTGCCCGCACTGCTCTCCACTTCCAGGAAATGGCTTGGCGTGTGAAGCACTGGCTGATGCAGTGGATGTGCAGTGCCAGACGCTGGCTGAGGCAGGTCACTGCTGATAAGATTTGGTCAAATATAGACATCTCAGAACCCTTATTACTAGGAAAGGCAAGATTGTCCCCCTCCTATTTCTTTGGGTTAGCAATGGAACTGCTGGCAATGTGACAATCTGGGGATATACATGGAATTCCTACAGTGTGGATAGTTAAAAAAGTCTCATAATATGCGGAGTATACCTTGGTGTATCTTGCGGATAATAGTCCTTTCCTGGCTTCACTTTTGGCTCTAGCGAAAGAATTCAGATCCTTTTCAGGTATATTTTGTCATAGGACTTGTATTTTTAAGGGATCATTTAGAATTTCCAATAATTCTGTCCCATTACACGTTCATCAATGATATTAAGGGAACCAGATGCATGTGTAAATGACGGTTAGTTTTGATGTAAAATTTGGTGTCAGTGGTTGGATTAATTCATCGGCATGAAGATATTGTTTCTTTTGGGGTAGGTGGACAATTGCATATGTTTGACAGTCAGTTGTGATGTTGTATGTATGGATGCTGGCTGACTAGCTGGGATACACTACAGGTTGTCAGTAAAATCTAATATAATATTCATCCTAGTCGTTGGCCACAACTTAAAGGGGTTGTCCAGCTTTTTGCAGCGTGCACTACCTGTTGAAAAAAAATAATCACACTGACTGGCTTAGGCTACTTTCACACTAGTGTTTTGGCTTTCCGTTTGTGAGATCCAAAACGGATCAGTTTTGCCCTAATGCATTCTGAATGGAAAAGGATCCTTTCAGTCACCATTCCGTTCTGGAGGCAGACACAAGCGTTTTGCTGTCCGCCTGATGAAACTGAGCCGTCCTGGCACACAATGTAAGTCAATGGGGACGTTTTCTCTGACACAATCTGGCACAATAGAAAACGGATTCGTCCCCCATTGACTTTCAATGGTGTTCAAGACGGATAAGTCATGGCTATAGAAGACACAATACCACCGGATCCATTCATGACGGATGAGTGCGGTTGTATTATTGTAACGGAAGCGTTTTTGCAGATCCATGACTGATCCGTAAAAAACACTAGTGTGAAAGTAGCCTTACTTAGTCCCTGGTTTCCTTTAGTGGCCTTTCGGTCCGTGCCCTATAAACTTCTTTATGGACAAATGGAGTCAATGACTGGCCTCAGCAGTCACGTGTCCCTTTTAAATCTTTTTGTACACTCCTCAACATTGAAATTGCAACACCAAGAAGGAAAAGTCCTGGAATTATGGAAATCACAGCATTGATCTAAATTTATTCAGTATCAAGTATGAGCACCACACACAGAAATACTCGCACTTACACGCCTTGACATGCTATCATTGAGGTTATTAATGGTAGTCTGAGGAATGTTCTGCCATGCTCAATCCACTTGGGCACACAAATCAAGATCCGTTGCTGGCAGCTCCCTTTATGATTGCCAACCAATGACATCCCAGATGTGCTCGATAGGAGACAAGTCCAGAGATGCCGCAGGCCACAGTAGCACGTTTAGTCCATGCAGGCTGGTCACAGGAGCACGAGCAATATGAGGCCTTGTGTTGTCCTGTTGAACAGCGGCCCCTGGAACACTTTGGAGAAATGGCCATACCACTGGTTCCACGAACAAATCAATGTAACGCCAAGCTGTTAGTGTACCTGAAATGAAGACCAAAGGTTTTGGCTACTGTAGAAAGAGTAGGACAGGTGTGATGTTTCCTTGGGAAGGCCGATACAAGGCATTGCTTATGTGGTCTCCAGGCCAATCTCTGGCTATCATTGAATCTTAGACAAAAGCGGGACTCATTGCTGACAAGAATAAACCTCCTTTCCAGCCTCCATTGCAGTTTTGCTGGGCACCATGATAGTCTTTGAGAGCGGTGGTGTGAAGTCAATGGAATACCTGTAGGTTGATGTCTGGCTCATAGCCTAATGTTGAACACATGCCTTCTGATGGTTTGTGTATACAGTGTTTGCCGCCCTAGGCTTGCGCTGTGACATCCAATTTCACTTGTAGGACAGAATGTATCACTGTGTTCCATTCTTCTGATGAGATGATCGAATCACCTCTTGCGCAGCTCTGGTTGGTATTCCAGTGCGCCGTTCTCCCAACCACCGGGACGCTAAACGTTAAACAGTCCTGGCCTAGGCATGTAGCGATCCACGATAAACCAAAGTCTCTCAGTTTGTGGCAATAACTGGCATGAGCAGGAGGCATGACACAATTATCCCACCACTTGATCCACTTTTTGAGGTTTCATGTGGCTACAAAAACTTTTCTTTCAATATTGCTTTATGCCCCTTCCACATGCCTCATCCAGTTTTTCCAATTAATACAAAATGTGTAAACATAATCATAGGAGAAGAACAATCAAAAATTCAATTTCTGTCCGACATTAAGCCACTACGGTAGCTTCCCTAGCAACTGGGGTGAAGGTCTATTGCCTAGCAGCACACTCGACATACAAACTGCTGCTATTCCTAGAACTCGTGAATATAGCTTGCTTCTCTTGATCTTTCACCAGACTGGGAGAGCTGTATGAAAAGATCACACCCTTCTTAGGCTGGGGCTACACATTAGACCAGGGGTGCACAACCTTTTCTGGTTGGGGGCCACATTGTCAGCCTGAACAAATTCCAAGGGCCGAAAATAAAACTTAAAGGAGGTATTACCAACTGAAATACTGTATTAATGGTGTATTAAACATGCAGTATATAACATTAATGTCTGATTACACTTCTAGTACTCCCATCTAATGAGAAAATACATGAAAGATACATGTGAGCAAACACAAGACATAGACATACATGTCTGTTACCAGATGGTTGGGGGCCGCAAAAAATGTTAACGAGGGCCGCATGTGGCCCCCGGGCCGCAGGTTGTGCACCCCTGCATTAGACAGTAAGATTCTTTTTCCACATTTTTTTCCGCAATTTCCCAGCTTTCTAGGGAAAGAACGGTTTCTGACATATAGGCATACATTAAAAATGTCACGTGCTCACAATTTATGGATGTACTAAATTTATATAGAGAGTAAAAGTACCGCTGATTGACATTGGTAGAGCTTTTAGCAGAACGTATTACTTGATTCATAAATGACACATTTGTTATCTTGACTAGGAAGGCTTCCTGGACTCCCATCTCCACAGTTCATCTGGCTGCGCAAGTATTGGCAAAGAAGCCTTCCAAACCTTAGCAGCTTCTTCTTGAACAGTGTGACTAAGACAGATGATCTTGAAGAAAACAATGTCTCCATAGATCTAAGAACATCTGAGAAAGGTATGTTATGACTGATTTGGAATTATTTTATATGGAACTAATATCTAAACCAATAGTACAGTGATCCCTCAAGATACAATGGCCTCAGGATACAATATTTTCAACATACAATGGTCTTTTCTGACCCATCCTAAGATGAAACTAGACTCAACATGCAATGTCTCAGACTCAAACCCAACGAATGAAGGCCACTTCTCTGGTAAATAGCTGTATTCGTTGCTAGTTAGCAGCTATTCCTGACTGTTATATGTAAGGACTGTCTTAGTTATCTGCTTATTTTTCTTAAATCTTCATTTTCTCATATCTTGGATGACATTTTGGGGCTTTGGAACCAATTACTCAACTTACAATGGTTTCAAAATACAACGGTCGTCCTGGAACCGATTAATGTTGTCACTTGAGGGACCACTGTAATGAATTACGAGTATACTGAGCAGTTGTCTGTATTAAGGGATACTCTACCGCCCAGTCTGAACAGAGACAACTGCACAATGGATGGTACAATTGTCAAAGCCACATATGATGGCCAGTAAGTATCATGCATGGGTTCTGTTCTAATAATGTGACCCATGCATGTAGTTGCGTTGGCATGCAGTTGTGTCTCCCCATGTTAAGGTCAGATCGGGGGTGAGAGTAGGTGCAATTTTATGGTGTTGACCAGGTGTACTTCCTAAGCTGCTGCTGCACACTGGCCTGTAGGGTTACCAAGCTATTGTCCACAGGTCCTGCTAATTAGAATAGTACCAGTGCATGATATCTGCTGGGCATCCCTGTTGTAGTAGCATTATTTCACAACCGTTGACAGATGGTACGAGAGAGTAGAACTGCGAAGCAGCACTGCAGTGCCCACTACAAAATGGTCGGAGCTGTGTAGTTCTGGCGTTGGAACTACTACAGAACAGCCGATCAGCTGCAGGGTTTTGGACCCACACTGAGTAGATATTGATGGCCTATCTGGAGGATACTCTGTCAATATGAAAGTGCCAGAAAACACATTAAAAGTCTTATGCACATGACCATCTTTCAGTATGGGTCCTTATTGTACTTTTATATGCTTTCCAAAGATCTGAAGTATAACCCGTCATTAACTGGGCCTCCAACCTATCATGGCTCATTTACAGCACTGATCTCATTTGGGAAAGAGAGACCTTATGGCCCTCCAGGCTTCTGGAACTTGGTGCAACTGTATTCTCTGCGCCTCATTATAGTTATGCCCCTGCTGCCGCTTCATTCCCTCTCTATGGCACCGACAGAGATAGCTAAGCGCCGTACTCTGCTGTCTCCTGCAGTGCCACCGAGAGTGAATTGAGGAGCAGCATGACCTTCCTCTCCATTCATAGGGGAGCAGAGGACACCCGTTCTTGGGATTAGTGGGACCTACACCAATCAGATACTGTGATCTTCTGGATCTGATCCTTATAAATTTAGACACACAATTCATTAATATTTCTGTGGGATTATCCATTGTAGGTGTTTCCCCGTGCAGAAGAAAAGATATGAGCAGAATCGGTCACTAGCCTCTTTATATTAACAGTTAGGGGCCAATAGGTGTGAATTTTTTTTAGGCCTGCACAATATATCGCGAAATCAATCGCAATCGCAATTAATCGCCATATCGCAATCGCAATTTGTGGACCCAAAAATGCTGCAATTATATTACCGTATTTTTCGCTTTATAAGACACACTTTTTCCCCAAAAAAAATGCGTCTTATAAAGCGATGGTTGACTTTCTACATGACACTGATGTATCGCCGGCCGCTATGCTGCATAGCGCATCCAGCGATACATCAGTTACAGTGCGGGGAGGGAGGAGGGGCTGGAGGCTGCACAGCGCGGCCAGCTATACATCAGTTACAGTGCGGGGAGGGAGGAGGGGCTGGAAAGTCATTATTTTGTTCTTATCTATTTTATTTATCTGTTCTGTGCAGGGCTATTAAGAAAATGGCAAGTTTAGTATTTTGTGCTTTTGCAAAAAACACTGTGCATTTCAGTTCTTGAGTTCAGCATAACTACATTTCACATTATCAGTCATCTGTGTGTGCTTTTACCTTGAAAATCCAAGCAGATAGACCTCTAGCACAATTCCCTTAAAATATCGCATCGCATATCGTTATCGCAATTTTTAGGGCCCTAATCGCAATCATACAAAATTCCCATATCGTGCAGCCCTAATTTTTTTCAATGAAACAGTCACAGAAATTTCTGTAACAGCATGCAGCATGTGATCATACCCTAAAAGTTCACATTTATCAGTTTTTAACACATCTTGGTACTTTGTTTTGTGTCCAAAACAAGAAGCGGAGACAGAGAATGATGTGTGTACAGTTATACTGGTTCTCCCTTTATGATACACTCCTGGCCTTTTGTAAAGCCATACCCCGTCTCCACTAAGCCTTACCCCATGATGGATGAGTCACAGAAAGTGCCTGATCCCCGCCACCAGGTGCTGGAGTAATCACTGCCCTGCCGCCTCTGCAGGTCCCAGGTTCCCCATCAGTTTTAACACAGGTCATGTGGCCTCTGCAGCCAATGACTGGCCACAGCAGTGACAAATCAACTATGTGTGAGATCACTGGTCATGTGAAGCATGGGTGACCCCTGTCAAAATGGATGTTGATGCAGGGACCTGCAGAGCTTGTGGAGCAGCGATGGAGCTGGAACCCAGTAAAGGGAATCAAGTAAGTATGATTACCGCCACGCTGGGGGGTTCCTGTTAAAGAGACCCCAGGGTTGAACAACCCCTTTAAGGTGAATGAGGGTGGGCAGGACGGTATCAGGCATGAGGAAAAATGAGAATCTCGCCTCAGGCGGCGGCTGACCTGCCTCTGAGAGGGCAGCAGTTTACGACTCGGCACAGGAGCCTTAGGCCAGACACACAAACGAGTTGGCATTCAACTCGCTTGTGTGTGTCTGGCCTAAGGCTCCTGTGCCGAGTGTCCTCAGGATAGGTCATCAGTATATGATCGGTGGGGGTCCGACACCGGGGACCCCCACTGATCAGCTTTTCCACACTGAGTGATGGCCTAGGAGCAGCTCAGCCCCATTCAAGCGAATGGAGCTGAGCAACACCAAGCACCGCCACTATACAATGTACCGCACTGTGCTTGGTGAGCTGTGAGCACCGCTGCCTTCTCTAACAGCTAGTTGGTGGGGGTCCTGGATGTCAGACCCCCACCGATCAGATACTGATTTCCTATCCAAAGGATAAAGCCATCAGTATAAAAATCCTGCAAAACCCTTTTAATTCAGTCCCATCGCTGGGGCTCTTCAAACCCGTTATGGAATAGAAATGACAATCTAATGATTGCATGTTGGGGTTGCCTATAAAAAAGTTTTAAAAAAGTTTTAATAATAAGAAAAAAATATACATAAAAATTCAAATCATCCCCTTTCCACAAAATAAAAATAAACATCATAGGCACTGCTGTGTCCGAAAATGCCCGTACTATTAAAGGGGTTCTGACGTTCTGTGGGTTCAGGGCAGAACCTGGATCTACGCTCTTCTTCATTCACCGACTACATATGAGTGGAGTATCTGCTGTACTACAGCCTAAGGCCGTGCTCTAGGCCGCCCACCTGTGTCAGTGACATCACCCGGCTCACTACCAGGCAGAAGGCTCCACTTAGCATGGTGCTGGAAGCCTGGTATGTCACCAGCACCACCACCGCCTTGTGATGCAGCGTGGCAGGGAAATGAAGAACAGCTTATATCCACGTTCAGCCCTGAACCTCCATATTGTGAACGGCACAACGGAAAAAAATCTAAATGGCTGATTTGCCCCTTTTTTTCTTCGATTCAACTCCCCAATAAAATTGAATAAAAAGTTTTAAAAGTCCCAAATAGTATCAATAAAAACTACAGATCTTCCCCCAAAAAATGAGTCCTCACACAACTGTTATAAAAAAGTTCTGGGGGTCAGAATATGCTGATGAAAAAGAATTTATTTATTTTTATCCGGACAGCCGGATGCTGTCCGCCAAAATGTGGATCCGTTTTTTTGCGGATTAGATGCTGTCCCATTCACTTCTATAGGGCCCTTTTCTTCCATTGCACGGCTCAGCAAAAAAAATGAAACATGTCCTATACTTGTCAGTGAAAATCAGGACATGACCACATTGAAGTCTATGGGTCAGCAAAAAAAACGGAATGCAATACGTTTTTTTGCGTACGTGCTGAACTGTCTATAAAAAACACGGATCCGCATTTTTGCGGACAGCATACGGCGGTCTGAATGAGCCCTAAACGTCAGTTTTACTGCGTAGTGAGCGCTGTGAACACAAAACCAAGACAACTGTGGCGGAATTTTTCCCCCCATTTGTAATTTTTCTCCAGCCTCCCACTACACTGTATTCCATATAAGTACAACTTGTCTGTCAAAAAGAAAGCTAGTCTAGGCTATGTGAGTGGAAGGGGTTGCTGCGGCTTCAGTTATCCGCCGTGCTCCTTTTACACACAGTAGTAATGGCTGGAGCTTCCAGGCGTTATTTCGCCAGCGCACGCGGAATGTCACAGCAGCGGACGTGTATTCTGCCTTTCCACCGCCTCACCGACCACACACCTCCGCCTGCTCCGAGCGCGTCAAGCCTCTGTCGCAGGTGTAATTGGCTGGCGCCAGCAGTGGGCGGGGTCAGGCGGTGTGCGGGCGCGGATTGGGCGGCGGCAGGGTGCTGCGGTAGCGATGGGTGACAGGCAGGGCACACTGACAGGCAGGAAGAGCCCGGGAGATGTGCGCAGCCCGGGGGACGGAGCTCGGCGCTAAAGGTAGCGGAGCAGAGAGGACAGTGTCGCCGGTTTCCCGCTGACGTGGGCTGTGAGGGTTAGGTTTGGTGCGGTGTAGTGTGCAGGAGTTGATACAGACGGTGCTGGTGGCTGGTGGAGTCCATTACCACTGTGTTCTTATTACTTTGGAGGACATTTTACTGTTTTAATTTCCATTTTTCCAGTCAGGATTGTGATCAGTGCTGTGTAATGTACAGTGGCTTCTACTCACACACAACCGGCTACGTCTAGTAGTGGTGTCTAGGGCGTTGTTCACATTGGCGTCCTTATTCCTGTCAAAACGTATCGCAGTGGTGCACGCTAGATCTGGTGCTGCTTTCTTAGATTGCGCCAGAAAACGTGCGTGGCAATAGAAAAAAACACCCCTGATTAGCGTGGTGTGGTGAGCCAGGTGATTTGGCATCCGTGCATAACATGGGGCAGATTTACTAATGGGGTGGCACCAATACCAAGCCCTGTGGTAGGGTACTTTCACATTGGCAACGCTTGTGCCTCCGGATGTCAGCTCCGGCCCCATTCCCTCCCTATAATGGGGAGGGGAGGGAGATGCGGCTGCAGCACGGCAGACCAAGAGCCGGCCGGACCAAAACGGCAGCGTTCTGGAAATACCATGCACTTGGTGGTGCAGAGCCAGCGGTAACATCACACGTCTCAGTAGTCAGAGTATATATCTAAGTAGTCAGGGAGAGGACGCCCGTCCACTCAGGACAATTCTACTTGGTAGTTTGGCTTTGATGATACAGATTCCTTAAAGGGGTTATCCAACCCCAAATGCCCAGGCCCTTCACAAAGATTGTATTTACCTCGCCCCCCCCTGCACCCGCGCTGCTTCTGATGCCCGCACGGCCCCCCGCTGCATCTCCCTAGCATCGCAGGTGATGCTAGAGCGACTGGTGAGCGTCACTGCCTGCTCCCCCCGTTGCCTGATGTTTTGATCCGCGCGATGGGGAGATGCAGCAGCCGCCGCTGTGCAGGTATCAGAAGCTACGCGGGTGCTGGGGAGCGAGAGAAGTACAGTCTGTGTGAGGGGCCTGGGCATTTAGGGGGGTATTTTGGGGGATAGTCCAGTTTTGGGATGAAAGTGTACAACCCTTTTGGATCAAGCTGCAGTGAAGTGCTTACCTGCCAGATCCTGCGCTTCCCCTCCAGGTCTCCTGTCTGGGCTCTCTTTACCGACGACAACATGTGACGTCACTGCTGCAGCCAATCACAGGCCTCAGCAGTGTATCGGAATAGGTCAGTGATGGGCTGGAGCAAGTGCTGCCAACGCGACGCCACGACAGCATCTGGGAAAATAGAACCCTGCCCGGAGAAGTGGAGCGGGAGCACGGGATCTGGCAGGTAGGCACTAACCCCTTCTTCATGGCAGCTCGATTTAGAGGGTTGTCCGTATTCATCCTTTTCCAGGTGTGCGAATGGTAGTATCAGACCTATGGAGCCCGCACAGTCAGCAGAATGAGGGGGGGGGTCATCCTTTTTACGTGTACTTGGGTGGCACAGCCCCACTTTCCACTGGTTGGCAGGGATTCGGGTGGTCAGATTGCTTTGATCACACATTGAAGGTAGAGTCTGGTCATTAAAGGGTTTGTCCGTTTTTATGATATGGATACATGGCGGGGGAGCTCCCTGTCCTGTTTAATGTGGGGGTGCAGGAATTCAGCCTCCAACGATTTCCTGAAACCTCTTGGAGCAAATCCTCTTTATTAATAACCCCTGACAACGCGTTTTGGAGCATAAAACTTAAAGGCTGTCCGTGCTTTTAGTAACTCAGGATAGTCATCAATATCAGATCGGCGGGGTTTGAGGAGACGGTGCGCGCACGTGGCGTCTCCCTTCTCTCTTCCTGTCTGCTGCTGTATGTCTATAGGTCAGCAGCGGTGAACAGGAAGCCAGACAGGAGACGCCACCTGCTCACGCTATCTCCTCATACAGCTGATCACCCGACCCCCGCCGATCTGATATTGATGACTATCCTGAGGATAGGTCATCAATAGAAAAAGCCTGGAGAACCCCTTGAGCTGTAATTACACTGCATTGTAGACAGCACGCAGGTAAACATTGAAGCGGGCACAACACTCGCGCAGTGCCCGGCCTGGCATGTGCTCTCCAGAGTAAACGCCGCTCTGACTGTGTGACAGTGTGCGGTTGTACAGCTGTCAGTCAAGGTCGAGGGGGTGGCACCTACTCAGGAGCTTGGGACTGCCCTCAGGGCACGTGCCAGCTCATTTACAGAACTTATAAGCTTCTCTTTCTTGGCAGCCGTGGCAGTTATGGTTCTATATGTATTTAAAGGGGTATTCCGGTAGAAAAAGTTATCCCCTATCCACAGTCAAGGTAATAGCTGTCAGATCGGTGGGGGTCCTACTGCTGGGACCCCACCGATCACAAAAACGGAGGCCCGTACCCCTTGCAGTCCCCCTGCTGCTCCCCTGAAATGCTGGAGCGGTTGGACACACATGCTTGTGCCCGCTAGCTTCATTTCTGTAGGATTTTCGGGGATAGGAGAACGCTGAACGCTGTACTCCCAAAGAAATGAATGGAGTGGCTGCACGTGCGACCGGCTGCTCCAGTCATTTCAGGGGGGCAGCAGGGAGTGTGGGGCCCCCATTCTTGCAATCAGTGGGGGTCCCAGCAGTACGTACTGGAATACCCCTTTAAGTGCACCAGGTTTACTTCCTTACAGATCTTGTTTAATGGCCATTCTGGAAAACTCCTTTCATTTAGGCCTCTTGCACACGAACGTGCTGTGTTTTTGCGGTCCACAAATTGCGGATCTGCAAAACACGGATGCCGCCCGTGTGCCTTCCGCAATTTGCGGAACGGAAAAGATGGCCAATTATAGAAATGCCTATTCTTGTACGCAAAACGGACAAGAATAGGACATGTTCTATCATTTTTGGAGGCCCACGGAATGGAGCAACGGATGCGGACAGCACACGGAGTGCTGTTCGCATCTTTTACGGCCTCGTTGAAGTGAATGGGTCCGCACCCGAGCCGCAAAAAATGAAGCTCGGATGCGGAACCAAACCACGGTAGTGTGCATTCCGTTTCCATATGTCTGTATTTCCGTTCCGCAAAAAAACAGAACATCTCCTATTATTGTGCGCGTTACGGACAAGGATAGGACGGTTCTATTAGGGGCCAGCTGGTCTGTTCCACATAATATAGAATGCACACGGACGTCATCCGTATTTTTTGTGGACTGTAAAATACGTACGGTCGTGTGCAAGAGGCCTTAGTAGGAACTCGTTACCAGGAGAGGTTGCCCTCAGGGTAGGCACTCAGGTTTCTGCAGGCCGTTTTGGAAGCTAGGATCAGGACTGGATGATAAAAGGAGAGCAGGTATACAGGACAGAAACTTCATCTCCTAGCGACCTTCGGTAAAACGCATTGCACCCAGACTGTGGCCCGGTTACGTCCGGGTACAATGCGTTTTTCACTGGAGCCCCTTTCACTTCTGTGGGACTTGGGCTGCGTGAAAAATGCGGACTATAGAACATGCTGCGGTTCTTACGTCACACAGAAATGACGGTCCGCACTGCTAAAAGTAGTGCATGTACTACTTTTTTGCAGTGTAGAAGCACTGACAGACGAAAGGGCTTCTGATCCGTGCCTCCGATTTTACGGATTGAATGGGTCGCATCTGTGATACCATGTGCACACGGCCGATGCCAGTATATTGCAGACCGCTGTTTGCCGGCCACAATACGGGCACGGACCTGCTATGGTCATGTGCATGAGGCCTTAAAGGTGCTATTAACTATGCAGACCGACTAAACTGTGCCGCCTTCATTAGATTAATTAGAGCCTGACGTGTGGTACTCGTTCACAGCGAAGCCGCGTCACATACGAGCGTGCCGTGTGGTCGTACCGTTAGCCATACGTTGGGGGAGACATCAAACTGGTGTAAAGGAAAACTGGCTTAGTTGCCCATAGCAACCAATCAGATCCCACCTTTCATTTTCTCAGGAGCTCTGAAACATAAAAGGTGGAATCGGATTGGTTTCTTTGGGCAACTAAGGCTACTTTCACACTAGCAGCGGGTGAACAGCCTGCCGGATCCGTGCTGCCGCTGGGGGGCCGGAGTGGGGGCGGAATAAAACTACAACATGGCCTTAGGGTACTTTCACACTTGCGTTGGTGCAGATCCGTATGTTTATTTGCACAGACGGATCCGCACCTCTAATGCAAACGTTTGTATCCGTTCAGAACGGATCCGTTTGCATTAGGTTTAAAGAAAAATGACAAAGTCCAAAACGGATCCGTTTTGAATCACATTGAAAGTCAATGGGGAACGGATCCGTTTTCAAATGCACCATATTGTGTCATTGACAACGGATCCGTCCCCAATGACTTACATTGTAAAAAAAAACTGATCCGTTAGGCTCCGCCTCTTCAGACGGACACCAAAATGCTGCATGCTGCGTTTTGGTGTCTGCCTCCAAAACGGAATAGAAGCGGAACGGAGCCGAACTGATGCATTTGATGAACCGATCCTTATCCATTCAGAATGCATTGGGGCTTAACTGATCCGTTTTGGACCGTTTGTGAGAGCCCTGAAACGGATCTCACAAACGGAATCCAAAACGCTAGTGTGAAAGTACCCTTAGCCAGTTTTCCTTTACATCAGTTCTGGTAAATCTCCCCCATTATGTTCAGTCATAACTGAAGTATTCAGCTTTGTGTAAAGTTTTGATCAGTCACCCCTCAACTTTCAGGAGTTGTGGAGGGTACGGCCACACGTAGCGATTCCGCTGCAGATTTTTAACATCCCTCATGCACATGACTTTATATATTTTACGGTCCGCAAAAAACGGATCTGCAAAAAATACGGATGACGTCCGTGTGCATTCCGAATTTTGCAGAACGGAGCAGCTGGCCCCTAATAGAACAGTACTATCCTTGTCCGTAATGCGGACAATAATAGGACATGGTCTATTTTTTTGCCAAACGTAATGCACACGGAGTACCTTCCGGTTTTTTGGGAGACCCATTGAAATGAATGGTTCCACATACGATCCGCCAAAAAAAAAACGGAACAGACGCGGAAAGAAGATACGTTCGTGTGCCTTAGACCTAGTTCACACCGGTGATTTGGTCGGTGAGGTCTATCAGTGATTGTGAGCCAAGACCCCTGCCCTGGTAAATTAATGCCTGGAAACACGTGGACATGTTGGAAAAAAAACGACTCCACCCAGACTGCCGTACATGTGCCTAATATATGCGGAGCCACACTCCCCAAGATAGTACCAAATTACCTGAGTCTTATGGCACCGTAGGGGGGGGAATCCAAGACCCCCTTTTTGTTTCGTTTTTGTCCCTGCAGATTTGCATTGCAAATCTCAGTGCAGAAATAACATAGATGTCTGTAGAGAAATTCTGCGTCCACTAAGTCACGCCCCTGACTCTGCAAAGTCACGTCCTTATTCGACTAAGCCATGCCCCTATCGTTGAAGGAAAAATAAAAATCCAGAAAGAACGTTTGGTGAGCTGCGGGTGGGTGAGGGGGAGTGCTTCTCTTCCCCTCAGTCAGTCACAGGGTGACAGGTCAGATCATATGAGTGCGGGACAATAGCCCCGCGGGCGACCCGACTTGCACAGTATCGCAGTAACCTATCCCCTGCACAGGATCAATGGCCTGCTCACAGACCGTATGTCTCAGAGGGCATACGGTCATGTGCAAGGGCCCTAAGGCTGTTTTCACATTGCGTTTTTTCCATCTGTTTAATGTATACCAAAAACGTATACGTTAAACGGATGTCTCATACTGATGCCATACAGTGGCATCCGTTCACCATAGAGTTCCATTGTTAAAAAAAAAAAAAACAGTGTATTTTTTTTACTGGACTCTGGAGGATACAAGAACGTGGTGTGCTTCATTTTTGTATCCTTTTATTTTCTAACATATTCATCAAGCGGAGGCATAAAATGTGATGTGAACCCAAGTAGAATGCCCTGTTTATGCCCCCTCAGTAGTTAGTTACACCCCCTTAATTCCCCCACACAGTAGTGCTCTCCACTCCCAGTGGTGTAAATAAAAAAATAAAAAACCAGTAATACTCCTCTAGCCCCATTCCCCCTGATGAACAGACCACATCCTGCTCTTCCCAGCACATACAGTGTGGCTATGGCGGTAATTCCACCCCTTGTTCCGGTGCCGAGTTCTAGCACTGGAGGTACAATGAAGCCGCTGATCAGACCCCTGCCACATTCACAAACATTTAAGGCCTCATGCACACGACCGCATGTGTTTTGCAGTCCGCAAACCGCGGATCAGCAAAACACAGAAGCTGAACGGAACGCGGCCCATTGTAGAAATGCCTATTCTTGTCTGCAAAACGGACAAGAATAGGACATGCTCTATGTTTTTTGCGGGGCCACGGAACGGAGCAACGGATGCGGACAGCACACGGAGTGCTGTCCGCATCTTTTGCGGCCCCGATGAAGTGAACGGGTCTGCGCCGGAGCCGCAAAATATGCGGCCAAAACAACGGGCGTGTGAATGAGGCCTAAAGCTGATGTTTTTACTGCAAAAAAACACCACAAAAAATGCAAAAGTGCGGAAAAACACCAGCAAAAAACCACGTGTAAAAGTGTCTTAATAGACAAAGGACGCAACTTCAGTTCATAAGAATAAATGCTCCATATGGAATACAGTTACTTACTATCAGATTTATCAGGAGAGGTGATCCTCTATCGCAGTGACACTGGCATGTGTACTTCAGTGCTTCATTCCCTGTAGGCTGTTTTCTTTGTACTTTGTGCTTTATAGTCTTTGCTTCATGATACTATGTGTGTATTGTTAGGCAAGCTCCACAAGCGGAACACATAAAACTGCCTCTGTCATTCTTGCCAGGGAATTTTACACTGCGTTGTGTTTAGGTTTCCTCCGTGTAACAATAACCAGTGTGTGTTTTTTCTGATGAAGTACCTTACTTTATATCCAGTACATTCACCATGCATGGAGTTGTCTGACCGATATTTTTTTGTTTAAAAAATGCTGTAAAAAAAAAAAAAAAAGAGAGAGAGAGAGAGGAAAAAAAAGTCATACCTCATCAATTCCCTGCCTTTCCGATGCCTTTCAGTTTATGCTTCCTGGCTGCTATCAGTATGCGGCTGCATAGCCCATATTAGTCAGTAAGGCCTCTTGCACACAAACGTTTATTTTTTCCGTTTTTTGCGTTCCGTATGCGGACCGTATATGGAACCATTCATTTCAATGGATCCATAAAAAAAACGGAAGGTACTCCGTATGCATCCCGTTTCCGTATATCCGTTGTACAAAAGGATATAACATGTCCTATTATTTAAGGATAAGCAAAGAAGGGGGAGGCAGCTCTCACCTGTTGAAAATGACGACCATCCAACAAACGAGCGCGGACGATGCACCTGACGGCAACTGAGCATAAAGAAGGAAAAAGTCCAGCTCCAGCAGTGGATGGGATAGAATTCAATTTGATCTTTATTGAGCGATTAAAATCTCCAAGTCATATTGACATCATTCATGCCACTATTGTCAACGCGTTTAGGACTGTACATATTATCTGGTCCGAAACGCGGAATGCATACGGACGTCATCCGTATTTTTGTGGACCGCAAAATACAGAAAAAGCCATACGGTTGTGCACAATAGGCCAAAGGCTGGGTTCACACCACCGTTTCATTTTCCGTTCTTCTGATCCTGTAAAAAAGTTGGATCCTGTGCGTCCGTTATGCACATTTGGCATCCGTATGATTTTTGGCATTTCTTTTACCGGATTATGAGCCGGATCAGCTGGACAACCTTGTTTGTCAGTTAACCTTCAGCAGGCTTTAGTAGACCCTCCCCTGGGTGCTGGAGCGCAGAGTTCATGTGCAGTAGTTCTGGCCCTGGCAGACTAGGGGAAATACGCCAGGAGTACTTGGAGCTGGATACAGTCGTGTTGAAGGCAATGGGGGTGATTTACGAAGACCTGCTTTTTACGCCAGTCTTAGATTTTACGCTGCGTTGCCAAGAGCTTCGGCTAATTTATGACGAGATGTGCACCTTGTCATAAATTGGGCGAACCTAAGGCTGCCCATGCACCTGGAGAAAAACTACTCCAGCCCTGGCTGAAGTCGTTTTTGCCCAAATTTACAGTTGTTTTGAGGTGTAACTATTAATAAATTTGCCCGGGCTGATACGTTCCATCCCCAAATGCCGAACATGGTATACAATACGCAAGTCCTTTAATAAGTGACTACCAGTGCCTGTGGTGAAACCACGGTGTTAAAGGAGTCTTTAGATATTGACCTATATCAGACTAGTGGGGATCCAGCCCCCCCGCGAGCAGCTGTTTCGGCAAGTGTTGGTAACTATACAGTGGACGGCTCCGCTGCAGCTTCACCTTTAAGTGAATAGGAGCTCAGCTGCAGTCCAGCGGCTCAGGAAACTGCACAGTGAGCTGAGCCTTCTGCTTCTCACTATCCAGTGCCACCCAAAACCACTGATCAGTGGGGTGCAGGGTGGTGGCCGGCCACAAACTGATACTGGTGACCTATCCTGAGGAGGATCCATACGTGGCGGGTGTTGGCTGTATAATACAGCGGGAACCCAGCCACAGTGACCGGGATCGTGATGGCGCCGAACCTGGTCATTTAACCCTTCAGATAGCGGGATCAATAGTGATCGTGGCATCTGAAGGGTTAGGCAGGGGTCAGGCTCCCTCTGTCTTCAGATTGGTGCCCCCACAGCAAAGTCACAGGGCTCCGATAGGTTTCTATCACAGCCTGGAGCCTTCTGAATGTTACAAGGCCTGTCACAGTTAGGCCTAATTCACACGTCTGCAATCTACGTCCGCACCCGTTCCGCAAATTTGCGGAACGGGTGCGGACCCATTCATTTTGAATGGGGACTTCATGGATGCGGAGAGCACACACTGTGCTCTCCGCATCCGCATTTGCGGAGCACGCCGCCGATCTTCCGGACGGCGGCTCCGCAAAAATGTAGAGTATGTCCTATTCTTGCCTGCAATTGCGGACAAGTATAGGCATCTCTATAGGGCTGGTGGCAAGGTGTTTTGCGGATCCGCAAAACACTACGGACATGTGAATAAGGCCTTAAATGGGTTTTCTGAAACTTTAATACTGATTACCTGTCCTGTAGATAGATCATCAGTATCTGATCAGTGAGGTTTCGACACCCACGGCGATCAGCTGTATGAGAAGGAATCGGCACTCCTGTGATCGCCGCTGCCTCCTCCTTGACCAAGCACAGTGCCGTACATTGTATAGCCCATAGAAGGGGCTAGGTAAAGCTGGAGAAGGCATCAGTATTCAGTCATCAGTGTTAAAGTCTTGAAAAACCCTTTTAACTTCCAGCCAAGTGATCAGAAGAATGCATGTTCAAGTACCCTAAGAGGACTAAAAGTTATTGTGTAAAAAAATAAATTAAAAAAAATCAGTGAAAAAAAAAAAAAATGTAAAAATTCTAATCACCTGTTTTCCAATTTTACATAATGAAAACAGTAAAAAAAATAGACCTAATAGTTATCACCATGTCCTAAACTATTAAAATATAAAAATATTTTTCCTACACAGTGACTAAAACGTTTTCAAAAAGTTGTACGTAGCCCAGAATTGCACCAATGAAAACTACAATTCGCCCTACAAAAACCACACCTCGTACAGCTCTGTATGTAGATGGAAAATTAAAAAAGTTATGGCTCTTGTAATGTGTTTAGGTAAAAAATTAAAATGGGTCTGATCTTTAAGGGATTAATATCTAAGTCCCAGAAAACCCCTAAGACTTGCATCCTTACATCATCCTGGTCACAGGGTATCACATGCATTTAAAGGGGTTGTCCAGGATTGCAAACACTTCTGAATTCTTCCAGAAACAGCTCCACTCCTGTCTTTAGGTCGTGTGTTGTATTGCAGCTCAGCCTCTTTCCTTTGAATGGCGGTGATCTGCAATACTAGCCACAACCCATGAAGAGGTGTGGTGTTGATTTAGGAAGAAAGCAGCCATGTTTTTCTGTCCAGGACAACCCATATTAAAGGGGTATTTTGGTTAGATTAAGTATTCCTGTGGATAGGGGATAACTATTAAATTGGTGGGGGTCCTACCGCTGGGCCCCCCACAGATCACGAGAACCCCGTACACGGGGTCCGGGCCCCCGTTCTCGCGATCGGTGAGGGTCCCAGAAGGATAGAGGATAACATAATATAACCAGAATACCCCTTTAAGGGCTCATGCTCACGGCCATTGCCCCGCCATGGCCATATTGCGGCCTGCATACCCATTCGCGGAACGGAAGTGCATGCTCTACTTTTTTGCGATGTGGACCGCCGGATGCGGATCACGGAGCCCATTCAAGTGGCTGCCCCACGGTCGTGCCTGTGCATTGTGGACTGTAATTTGCGGTCCGCAGCACGGGCACTGAGCGCTTACGCTTGTGGGCATGACCTCTTGCGCACAAAAGTTTTTTTTTTTCCGTTTACGTTCCTGTTTTTGCGTTCCGTATACGGAACCATTCATTTCAATGGATCAAACTAAAGGTACTCCGTATGCCTTCCATTTCCGTATTTCCGTTTTTCCGTTCCGTTCAAAGATAGAACATGTCCTATTATTGTCCGCATAACGGACAAGGATAGCCAGCTGTTCCGTTCCGTAAAAAAACGGAATGCACACGGACGTCATCAGTATTTTTTGCGGATCCGTTTTTTCCGGACCACACAATACGTAAAAAGCCATACGCTCCTGGGCATGTGCCCTAAGGCTGATATAGCTATTACCCGTACAACTGATGGTTTTCTTAGGAAAGAAGGGTACCTCTGACTATTGTTATCGTGTGACTATATTATTTCTGCCCTCACAGAAATGTTGGGGGAAGGACAAGCCAGCCATCAGGCTGCTAGACGTCAGCGTGGGGGAGGGGACATGTCGCTGTATGTATTTTATGTGACTTGTGAGGTTTTCCTATGGGTTTTGTTCTCTGTCATTGTGTCCTGCGGGTAATTTCCATGGTGCTGGTAGTTGTCTTTCCACCACGGATGTGTTTTCCATACCTCTGTTAGCGGAAGGATTTCTTCTAGTAAATGGTGCATAGCAGACTTGTAGACGTGCCGCTTCATTTCTACGTACCGCACTACATGAGACATACTAGAATCCTGCTCGGAGGCCTAATATTGGATCCTTGGATACGTCTTCCAGCAGAAGGATTGGCGGATACCTGAAACCAAACGGCTGCTTCCAGATACAGATATAAATGGCTGGAGTGCATCCTTAGGCCTCATTCGCATTTCCGTGTTCGTTTGCGGTCCGAGAAAAAAAATCAGCATGTGTTTGGTCCGCGTGTCCGTTTTTAGCCCTCCGTGTGTCCTCCGTATTCCACAGACACAGCTCAGCTGGAAATGATTTTCCAGAGCATCTCCTATTAGTGGTCAGTGAAAAACGGACAAATACGAATGCCATCCCTGTGGTGTCCATGTTTTTTTCACGGACCCATAGACTATAATGGTTGTGTTTGTTCCACCTCACAGACAAAAGTAGTGCACGTGTCTCTGATTTTATTTTTATTTTTACTGAACCACGATCAGTAAAAAAAAAAAAAAAAGATGTGTGAACGGACACATTAAAATCAATGGGTACGTGTGCTGTCCGTGGAAAATGGAAATGTGAATGAGGCCTTAGGAAGGACATTGATTAGTGGTCCCCTATATTACCCGGAGGACGCACCTTTCCATAAGGCTGCTTTCACACCTGTGTTATGATGCAGATTTTCTGCATGGACATCCACACATGATATGCGCTGTGTGCACGTGCTCTTGGTATTCAGGGTTTTTATTTCTAATTCCCACATTCTGCCTTGTGGCTACAGAGGCCGCACACTTCACCGCTCGATTGGGATGATTCACAGCATATCCAGAGCAGCTCCACAAATGGTCCTCGGCATCCACCACTAAACCCTCTCGTCTTCCTTGTGATGCATTATTTTTTTTAGTTATTTAGAGCTAATTAGGATCTTTAGAGCTTTCACATTTGCAGCATAGCTATCCGGCAGGCTGATCCAGCGGGTGAACAGCCTGCCGGATCCGCCATGCCGCAAGTACCCGTGTGCTGCCATCTGCCACTCCATCCCCATTGACTATAATGGGGCGGGGGGTGGAGCTACAGCGCAGCACGGCCTGAGAACGCTGGACTAAAAGTACTGCAGGTCCGACTTTTTAATCCAGCGATCTCTCCCGTGCATTGCGTGCTGCGCCGTAGCTCCGCCCCCCGCCCCATTATGGTCAATGGGGATGGAGCAGCAGCACGGCACTGCACGGGTACTTGCGGCAAGATGGATCCGGAAGGCTGTTCACCCGCCAGAACAGCCTGCCGGATAGCTGTGCCGCTAGCGTGAAAGTACCCTAAAGAGAGATTTTCATAGGTGTTTTTTTGTTTCTTAATATTGGCCATAAACATTAGATGAATAGGGCTGCACCTATTCCTCTTAGGGTCCATTCACACGTCCGTGTGTGTTTTGCGGATCCGCAAAACACGGACATCGGCGATGTGCGTTCCGCAATTTGCGAACCGCACATCGCCGGCACTCTCATAGAAAATGCCTTTTCTTGTCCGCAATTGCGGACAAGAATAGGACATGTTCTATTTTTTTCGGGAACGCAATTGCGGACCCGGAAGTGCGGATCCGCAATTGCGGACCCGGCCGGGACATCGTCTGTCCCCATTGAAATTAATGGGTCCGCAATTCCGTTCCGCAAATGCGGAACAGAATTGCGGACGTGTGAATGGACCCTTAAAGGGGTTGTCTCACTTCAGTAGGTGGCATTTATCATGTAGAGAAAGTTACCTCAAGGTACTTACTAATGTATTGTTATTATCCATATTGCTTTCTTTTCTGGCTGGATTCATTTTTCCATCACATTATACACTGCCCATTTCCATGTTATGACCACCCTGCAAATCATCAGCGGTGGTCGTGCTTGCACGCTATAGGAAAAATTATCAGCCTCTCTGGTGCCCGGGATCGTAGGAGTGCGCATTGGCTGGTGCGTTTTCCTATTGTCTTCAAGCACGACTACCGCTGCTGGATTGGTCGTAACCCCAGGAAACAAGCAGTGTATAATGTGATGGAGAAATGAATCCAGCCAGCAAAGGAGGCAATATGGACAATCACAATATATTAGTAAGTGGCTTGTATTAACTTTGTCTTCCTGATAAATGCCATTTGCAACCCCTTTAACATCTACTCCCCATACTCTTGCATGTTTGGCTTGGCTAAGTGTGCATTTGGGTATAAACTACTGCCATACAGCTGTCTATTCCCTCTTTCCCCTGACATACGGCATCGTGGTAGAGCCCCAAATGCATCTTACATGGTTGGCCGGTCCCACCAAAACCAGCAGGTTCTACTATGTATGGCTGCCTTTGAGGATCTGGGTCTGATCCTGGGACTGCAGGAAGACTTATGAGTCCGCTGTATGGTTGGCCGTACCTGGTACTGTTATTTAGTCGCATTCCGCTCCTCCGTCATGGTTGGACCCCCACATCCACTCACTAAGGGTCTGGCTGTTGCCTGACATCTCATGTATTTCAATGGCGACATGCTACGTGCTGCATCCAATTTGGATTTCTCTGCGCCTGTCGCGGTCACACGTGGCATGTCGCTTTGCGACACCATGATAACACGTGTTGCTGTGCAGCCATACCGCCTTGTGTCACGCGACTCAATGTCGCCGTGTAGCCGGACGCTAAATATCTAGGCCATCAACGTGTAAAGGGGTTCCCTGCTTTCTTCTCAATAAGACTATATTCACATGTCCGTTAGAGATGATCCGGACTGTCGGCTGGACAAAAACCGCTGCGTGCAGTGCTATTTGTCCGGCAGAAACCCGGATCCCGTTATAGTCAATAGGTGCCGGAGATGTGAACATAGCCTAAGCTGATCACAAAGCGTCTCCTACGCGGATCCCTAGCAGCAGTTTTCCTTTAGCGCAGTGTCCGTTCATATCAGTGAGGAGCGGCCCCCCAGATCCAGGGGTGCTCTTTATAACCACTAATAGGGTGTATAAAAATGGACAACCCTAAAAAGACCCTTTTATAATTGTTCTAGAAGAGAAGACGTGTGCTGCGTTATGGCATTCTTGCCGTCTTTGGCACAATTTTTTTGCTTTTTTTTAAACTGTTCAAGTATTAAGGATATGTCCATGAAAGGAAAATCATTAGACGAGTCTCGGGAGACTTCATATTGTCTCAGTGCAAGAGTGGAGCAGTTGTCGCCCCTGCTTGGTCACTGTTTCTATTCTAACTCATGAGAGATCTAACCTCATTGCAGGACCTTCATAAGTTCTGCCTGGCGCTGGAGTTATTGCATATGTCATCACCGGGCACCATCCATGGTCACAGGGGTAGAATGGCATCTGGGTAGCTTATAAAAATACATTACATGAAGACAACTGTACGCTTATATTTTCACCATGTAAAAATGCTTGGAATGATCAGGTCGTGTAACTTATGACTTATGGAGCCATGCTTCGCTTGTACCCAAAAGCTGGAAACCGCCATAACGAAGGCCGTCCTAAAGAAAAACCAGCAACCAGGCCAATCAGCCACACAGAAGGGCATCACCTAGGCCAGTGATAGGCAACGTGCGGCTCTCCAGCTGTTGCAGAACTACAACTCCCAGCATGCAAAGCCTGTCTATAGCTATCAGCCTACTGCAGGGCATGGTGGGAGTTGTAGTTTAGCAACAGCTGGAGAGCCGCACGTTGCCCATCACTGACCTAGGCGCATGCTTCCAAATGATGTGGTCCAAAGGAGAAAATCCATCCAATAGGTACTTTATTTAAAGGGGATGTCTCATCGGAGACGCCAATGTAAGGTAGGGGTTCCACCTTATCACCAGAAGAGGACCCCCAAAGTGAGTGAAGAGCAGCTACTTATGTGTGGGACTTATGCGCACTGGCTCGACTATCCCCGCCAGTCCCATGAGAAGTAAATGGAGCGGCGGCCACGCTTACGCCGTGCACGCTCCGTTCATTTCTATGGGACTTCAGAAAATAGCCGAGCACGTATAGAAATGAATGGAGAGCATGCACGTTGTGCTCTCCTGCACTTTCGGGGGCCCGTTCTGGAGAGAGGTGATATACCATCAAAGTCTAAGATAAGGCAACCCCTTTAAAGTCTCAGGTACAACACGTTTCTGGGCCCCTTCTTCTGTCTCTTCTTTTCGTGCTTTTTGGAAGCCTTATGTAGTTTAAAGGGGTTATCCAGAAAAAGATATTTATGACTTAGGCCTCATGCACGCGGACCGTGGTATCTCGGCCTGGAATTCAGCTGACAGCAGGAGCACACGGCGTCATTGGTTGCTACACCCGTACGAGTGCATTACTGTAGTCCAGCGGCGGCATGAAGCGCACAGCGTCATAGCAACCAATGACACTGTGCTCTCCTGCTGTCAGCTGAATTCCAGGCTGGGATACCACGGTCCGCGCTTATCCTCGGGATAGCTCAGCAGTATCAGATCTGCGTGGTGTGACACGAGAGACCCCCACCGATCAGCTGTTAGAAGAGGTCTTGACCACGGCAGCCTCCTTCTAGGCTAGTGACAATCAATGAGACTGAACTGCAATACCAAGCGCTGCCACTACACGATGTACGGCACTGTCCTTGGAAAGATGCCAGCAGCCTGCATTGTTCACCAGAGCCCCGGTGAGCACAGAGCTGGGACTCGGACCCCTGCTGATGTGATAATGATGACCTATCCTGAGGATAAATCAGAATTATCTTCTTCCGGATAACCCCTTATATTCCTCCATAGAGGACAGCCAATCAGTATCCAAATAATTGATCAGTCTGCAATCACATTAGCAGGAAATGAACTTACGTAGGTGGGGCTGTCCGGTGGTTCCCACCTCCAGTGAACCTGACGCCTTTTGTTTATTGCTGGCTCATGCAAATAAGAAAGGGGTGGGTGATGTGGCTGTGAAGGTAAAGAACTGCCCAGTTCATCTCCGTGCCAGTCTAGCCTGCAGGGTGTCATGTTCATTGCACATTCAAGGCCTTTCTGTTCCATCACAGAGCACAGCACTGAACACCTCCAGCAGAATGGACAGTGGCTGAGGACTTCCCAGAAACAAGACCCTTCGCGCTCTCCGCACTCTCTACCCAGGTAAAGGAAGTTTTTGGATTTGTTTTTTTTTTTTTTTTTTGCATATTTAGTCAAATAACTTACATTACCTATTTTTTGAAAATATTCATAGCACAACACTGCATTAACAATCACTTTCTTCAGAGCTGAACTCCTCGAGCATTCCTTGCCGGCTCAGTGTACAGTTATACAGGAAACAATAACTGCTTCCCTGTCTGTTGAGGTTGGCGTCCGCTTTAAGTTTTCATGTTGGTTTACTCAGGATTGATTCAAAACATGCAAAGAATGATATAAAGTTGCTGAACTAGTTGTATAGACTTTATGGTTAGTGCAAAATGTTGTTGATGGGTAAACACATGCTGCTGAAACTTGACGCCGAACTACTCCAGATCAGCTCTGCAGTGCATGTCGGGAGGCTGTATACCCTCTGTAACTGGAGCCCCAGTTAGAGGAGAAATCAGCAATAAAATGTAATGTTAAATGTCCCGCAATGGTCTTGTCTGAGCTTATGAGGGGCACAAAGTGTATAAAACGGCGTATAAGACGACCCCCACCTTTTCCATTTAAAATATAGGGTTTGGGCTATACTCGCCGTATAAGACTACCCCTCTTCCAACACATGCCAATCCAACCCAGTATACAACAACCAGCCAATCACAGCAAGCGATGTACCTGTATTTTCTGTGCACTCTTCATACAAAGCCTGCTTGGATTGGCTGTGTCAGCTCTCCCTGCCTGCCCAGCCCTCCCTGTCTCCAAGACGATCTTCTCCAGTCCAGGGAACTGACCATGGCAGCCAGGGCTTCAGTAGCGTCCTGGCTGCCATGGTAACCGATTGGAGCCCACCTGTGTTTTACTGTATTTATTGCAAAAAACGATTTTACAGATATACAAATTACCAGTACCGTTATCTTTGTGCCCAAGTGTCTGCCGCCGTTTTGTGCCCAGCCGCGCCCCGAATCCTGGATCCCAGCGCTGCCCCTTTATTCACTGCTCTTCTGTTTGTTTATCTTCTAAAGCCGCTCGTAATCTCGCGCATGCGCAGTTAGTTGGAGCACTCGCGAGATTACGAGCGGCTTCAGAAGATAAAAAAACAGAAGTGCAGTGAATAAATTAAGAGAGGGGCGGCGCTGGGATCCAGGATTCAGGGCGCGGCTTGGCACAAAACGGCGAGAGACACTTGGGCACAAAGATACCGATACTGGTAATTTGTATATCTATAATATCATTTCTTCACAAAAAAATAAACCACAGGCCCCTCCTCCACCCCTCTCTCATCATTGGTGGCAGCGGGCAGCACAGGGGGGAGGGAGGGACTGCTTCCTTCTCCCCTGTGCTGCCTTATACCCGGCGTATAAGACAACCGCCGACTTTTGAAAAGAATTTCTAGTGTTAGAAAGTCGTCTTATACGCCGGAAAATACGGTGTATATATATATATATATATATAAACCACCACCACTAGCCTCCACTGCAGCGTCTAGCCCCGACCCTAGTAACCCTAAATTATATATCCCCTCTTTTTTTTTTTTTTTTTACATTTTCCCTAATATAAATAGTAAAAGCAAAAAAAGATACTAAAATAAAAATGGTATAAAAATAAAATTCAAAACACATTTCGGTTTTCGATACTGCATGAATTAAATTAAAACGAAAATGTGTTTGGTCAGGATGGGGCCTTGTTTCCTTTCTTTTTAGTTTTTTTTCTTAAAGACCTAGATATAAGGAACTAGAATAGAGGATGTGGATAAAACCTTGAAAGGTGAGTTTCAGATCAATATTCAGCCCCGGAGTCCTGCGGTCCTGGAAAGCAGACGTTACCCACAGTTAGAAGTCTGGCAGCCCTCACAGATTATTTGCATTGCAGATCTCTGGTCTTCAGGGTAAACCCTAGTTAAACAAATGATAAAGCAGGGGACATAAGGTGTGTATTGGTGTAAAAGGTTTCTAGTCTGGGGTGATTGATATTTAAATGACCAGCTCTTCGTGTGGCCACATATCATTGCACATGAATACAGTGTAATAAAAAGGTAATGTACAGATGCACCTCGATCAGATCTTTTATAGACCGCTTTGGTTTGTAACAGCAGGTAACGATAGTACATCTGACTACTGCAATGTCACTTCAGGAAATGGCATTAATCATGTAGAGAAAGTTAATACAAAGCACTTACTAATGTATTGTGATTGTCCATATTGCCTCCTTTACTGGCTGGATTCATTTTCCATCACATTATACACTGCTCGATTCCAGGGGTTACGACCACCCTGCAATCCAGCAGCAGTGGCCGTGCTTGCACACTACAGGAAAAAGTGTCGCCTCTCTGGTGGCCGGGACCGCGGGAGTGTGCATAAGTATGCATGTGCAGCAGCTCCCGCCAGGCCACCTCGTATTTGTGCTGCTGCGGTGGTTGTAACCCCTGTATAATGTGATGGAAAAAGGAATCCAGCCAAGGACAATATAGACAATTGTAATATAAGTAGTACTTTGTCTACATGATAATTGCCATTTGCTGAAGTGAGACCGCCCCTCAAATTAATTTACAATTGCAAATTAACACATGGCCTAACATGGAATACATTTAGGCCAAGTGTTCTTGTTTGTACCACTGACAAATTGTAGTTTTGTGTCAGGCTCTGTATAACAGGCTTAAAGCGGTATTCCCATCTCAGACAATGGGGGCATATCGCTAGGATATGCCCCCATTGTCTGATAGGTTCGGGTCCCACCGGTGGGAACCGCACCTATATCGAGAACAGAGCCCTGAAAGTGAAGGAGGGCGCACTGCGCATGTGCAGCCACCCTCCATTCATTTTCTATGCGGTCGGTCTATCTAGCCGAGCGCTGGCTTGGCTATTTCCGTCAGCCGCCTAGGAAATTAATGGGAGGATGGGCCGCGCATGCGCGTAACACTCCCATTCACTTCTATGGGAGCAGAGCTTGGTGGTGGACGGACCCTGGGAAATCTGGGGTCCTTCAGCCACAGCTCTCACCGCTCCGTTCTCATTGTAGGTGCGGATCCCAGCAGTGGGACTCTGCAGTGGCATATCGCTAGGTCTGAGATGGGAATAACCCTTTAAGTCATGAGCTGATGTAACCAGATTACTGTCAGTTTAGCTATGGAGTGACAGGGGAGAGGTATAATATTTGGACAGCACATACATCGGTGCTCATTTGCACTGGCCTCATTACACAGGCAGATGCCAACTAAATGAGAAAGGGTCCTATTCCAGCTACAGATTTTGCAGGCGATTGTCTGGAGTGAAGCGCTCCTTCCCAGGAATCGCGGAGGAGACCTCTGCTATCACATGCAGCGATCTCCTTCTCGGTATGGAGACAAGTGATCGCTAATGCCATCGCTCGTCCTCATACTGAGGCACTATTTGCCGGCAGCAGCGTGCAGATTACACAGTATGATCTGCCGCCGACAAAGGATGATTTTTAAACATGTTGAAAGACTCTGATTACCCAGTGAATGAGGTAATCGGGTAATCAGCGGCAATATTGCGCTAACGAGCGTTCATACGATCTTAGCAATTACCTGTAGGTGTAGTAGGACCTGAAGGAATGATCTTTCCTCCCTCATTCAGTCCTAATAATTGTCCGCAGTACATCCCTAATTACACAGCGAGATGTGCTGCCGATGAAAAATGCTTATCAGCGATGAATGAGAGTTTGCTGCAACTGTGTATATAACAGGTAATACAAGTAGAGAAGGACGGGGATAATTGAGATGAATTATACCTTTTTTTTAATTTATTTTCATCATGCTGAGACATTTTAAATACATTCTTTTTCCATGGAAACCCCTTTATCTGGATCCAGTGGATTTTGACATGATCTAATGACAGTTTGTCGAGTAGTCCCTCAATGTTTCTGTGATCAGTAGGACAGGAATGGACTGAAATGCGTTGTAATCCCCAGTTATTTTTGAATGTGCTTGTCTTACTTGTACACACACATACCTCTTAGGTTTTCTACATGAAAGAAATGAGTATCAGCTAAAATAGAAGAATATTCTTATGGTGGGTTCACATCAGGTTTTTCCCCATACGTTAAACGGCATCAGTCTGAGGCATCCGTTTAACGTATACGTTTTATACAAAAAACGTATACGTTAAACGGATGCCTCAGACTGATGCCGTACAGTGACATCCATTCACTATAGAGTTCCATTGTAAAAAAAGAAAATGTATAGGTCTTGCAGGATCCAAGAATGTGTGGCGTTTTTGTATCCTTTTTTTCTCTAACGTATACGTCTAATGGAGGCATAAAATGTGACGTGAACCCACCCTTATTTGTACTAGCGTTCATACATTTCATTGTCTAAATTGTACCAACGACGTTATCCCTCTGTTTTCAGACTCCATAAAACGAAATCTGACATTACCGACATGGTCCGAGCAGCAGATGTGATCTCTACTAACAAAGTAGGAATGCTTCCTTTTCCCAAATTTGGGCTCCGAGATAATTTAATCAAGTCTGAACTCTTGAAGAAAGAACCGACCTACACATCCATTCAAGACTTCAGGTACTGTAACATTAAAAATAGTACTGTCAGACAACACAAACAACCCTCCAGTAATTCCAAGTAAGTGCACCGTATATCGTATCGTGTTTGTTACCTCTGGTGTTAATTCCAGCGCCCATGGCCAGAGACAATGTAAAACTATCGACTTCAATATGCATTACAGATAGTGACACAGTCCCCAAGGCCTTGGGGGGCACATTTTATTGGAAAGTTTCCCCCTAAATGACAGATATTTCTCGATCATAAGAATTGAGGGATAGAGTGTACTACATTTAACAATATGTTTGTCCTCAGGTTTTTTGTTGGAACATACAACGTCAATGGGCAGTCCCCAAAGGAGAATTTACAACCCTGGCTCATTATTGATCCCAAACCTCCCGATGTGTATTGTATTGGGTATGTAAATATGTATATTTATATCATCAGTCGGTATCTGAATGTGATTGCAGCTTAGCCACGTTCACTCCAATGGGACTGAGCCCAGACCATGTGACCCATGAATGTGATGTCGCTGTCCTAGGAAGAGCCCGCAGTGCACACCAAAGCGCCTCTGCCCCTTCAAACAGCTGATTAGCAGGGGTGCCGTGAGTTGGACCCCCACAATCGGGTATTGGTGATCTATTATGAATGTAAGGTCATTAATTTTAAAGACCCGGACAACCCCTTTAAGATAGCAAATGTTGTGCTGTCTGTTGTACCTAATGATGGTAAATCCAGCAGGTTTGGTTTCTGCCGACTGTCCTGTTGCAGTAGCTTGCACATGGCAGTGTCCACTTTCAGTATCATTAGGTTCGATCTAGTAGTGCGACATTTTCATCTTATGTTGCATTAATACAAATGCCGTTTAGCCGTTTTTTTTTGTGGATCCGATGGTTTCCCATTCATTTCTATGGATTCGTTAAAAATGCGGATGCCTCTTCCATTGCCTGTCCGCTGTCCACATTTCACTTCCGCAAAAAAATATGGCATGTCCTATGCTTGTCCAGAAAAAAATGTTGCGGACCCATAGAAGTCAAAGGGTCCGCAAAAAAAGCAGGTGACCAACGGAAGTCATCCGTTTGTCATTCGCATCCGTTTTTTTTGCGGATGGTTGCTTGGAAACCAGGGTACTTTTACAGGTACTTTAAGAAACTGTTTTTTTGCGGATCTGCAAACAAAAACGGAAGACACACGGAAACACAACCTACAAAATTTGCGGACACACGGAATGGATGTGGATGTGAAAAAAAAGGAAGACGGATCCGCGATTTGCGGACAGCAAAAAACAACTGTCGTGTGCATGTAGCCTTAGCCCTACCCTATATCTGAACTTGCTTACAGACTTGATTAAAGGGATTGTCTGAGTTCAACAAAAATGTATATACAAAAACATATCGGTCACCTCCGCAGCCAATCTCTGACTTCAGCAGCGACGTCCCATGTGCTTCTCAGGACAGATTAGCTGCATTGTGATCTGTGTGCGTCAAATGTCACCGCTGCACCCAGAAAGATGACATCAGCGGTGGAGGGGGACCAGAGCACATTGTGTAGTCACTCAACTTTCCTGGACTCCTGCATCAGTCTATAAGTAGGTTGTAGATTTGCGATTAATGTAGCTTGTAATTACTTGTTGCATTACCTACCAGATAGTTCTAAAAGCGATGATCAAATGCAAAGCAGCTTAATCTCTTAATTAAAACTTTATATTAAAATATATTCTTTAATTTCTGATATGTGATTATGGGAGCAGACATCTAACCTGAGCTGTGAACAGCAGTTCAGAGATTTATTTTCCATCAGCCTTGGAAGAGTGTGGTAGACATGCTCTGTGACCTATGCAGAAGTCACTGTGCAGGGAGGGGGAGGAGGTGAGCTGTCCCTATCACCTTCTGTTAGTGGTGTGATCCCGTTATCTTTCTCCGGCTAAATGTACCTGTTTGCTTCAGTTTTTCAAAATCTTCTTTCAATATCAGTAGAATGTGACATGAACATAAAAACACGAAGTCTTAATTTAGCCATTTGTTCATTGTCTAACAGTACACTCCCTTTCTCGGTGTAATCTCTACATGCTAGTCTTTAACTGTAATTGTTTTTGTAATATGAAAGTCAAAGCTTCCTTTCCCTCCCAGATTTCAAGAGCTTGACTTAAGCAAGGAAGCATTTTTCTTCAATGATACACCCAAAGAAGAAGAATGGTTTAAAGCGGTGTCTGAGGGGCTACACCCAGGAGCCAAATATGCAAAGGTACAAGAAATGATATATATATATGTATAGTGTGTGTGTGTGTGTGTGTATATATATATATATATATATATATATATATATATACTCTAACAGAAGGACCCGGCTTTGCACGTGTATATTTCATCTATTTCACGAAGCAATATGTGTGTAGCAAAAACAGTTGGGGCATACAAACTCCATGCAGCTAATGTGCAGGGACGTATGACCCCCACAAGATTACTTTCCAGGTAGCAAGGGATGTGTATACCAAGTTTCGTTGAAATCGATGGTTGCGTTTTTGAGTGATCGCGTAAAATACACACACACATATATATCTCCTTCTTTATATGTATGTATGTGTATATATATATATATATATATATATATAATCCTTCCTATCGATTTGTTGCAGTGGTTAAAGAGGATGTCTGAGCTTAGGATACGTCATCGGTATCTGATCGGTAGGGGATCGACCCCCCCCCCCCCTACCAATCAGCTGCGTGCACCACAAATAACAGCTCCATCCACTATGCTGCCGACATGCGGATTACTGCAGCTCAGCCACTTATCTTTTATATTTTCTCAGAACTCTGTGTTGTGCTGTTCCTCTACTATGGATCCTGGATGTTTATGAAAAAAATTAAAAACTGGGGGAAAGCAATTCCCATTTTCAAAGGGGTGTGTCCCTATACAGCCTGATACTGTACACCCACTACATACCCACATCCAGATCAAATTATTTATGCATTTCCAAGTGGAATGAGTGAGGATTGGGACAAAGAAGAGTTCTAAGAAAAGATGCCACTAAATTGTTATTTTATGGAAAGTAATTGCTAAAACGGACAAGTCTAGAGGGATGCTCGGCTCTCTAACGTCCAGAATCAGTCCCCTGTTTTTTTTAGCATGTTTCTAATACAAATATGAACTAAAAGGGGATGATCTGGAAATGTTCCTTCCAATCCTTATTGTTTCTGTAGATTAAGTTGATTCGACTTGTTGGAATAATGCTGCTGCTGTATATCCGGAAGGATCTGGCAAGTCATGTCTCAGAGGTGGAAGCAGAGACTGTGGGCACAGGAATCATGGGAAGGATGGTGAGTTTATAGCGGGTGGAAAGTAGGTGTTTTTCTTGTTTCAGTACTGGGAAGACATCTGTGATTGTACCATAGAGCTGGTGCTTCCCTAGCAGACCATCCGCTGTATATGCAAGTCAAGTAAAGTAAATCCATAAATCTGTATTTTAATCTTGTAAATCCTCTTGTATTACAAAGTATAAGAGCAGTAGTTTCAGGCATAACACATCAGTATATGTTTCATTACATTATTAAATGCTGTCTGCTGATGGCAAGTGGCTGTGCGATCAGCACATCTGGGGAACCTGGCACATTTGTAGGGGGTGTCCAAAGCGGACAACCTGTTTACAATCGCACGTATATAGTCACAGTAGCAATGTAATGTCACCTTTTTATTAAAATTGATTAAAAAAAAGTTTGTTAGTTTAAGGTGGTCCTGTCAGCTTGATCAAACTTACTAATCAGGCAGACTGCCTGGACAGGTTGATCAGGTTAAAGGGAACCTGTCATCAACTTTCTGCTGACGTCACTGAGGGCAGCATAAAATAGTGACAGAAATGCTGATTTCAGCGGTGTGTCACTCATGAGCTAAAGGTAAGCGGTTGCCGTGAACCGGCATCATAACCATTGCAGCCCAGGCCTAGAAAAGAGTCAAATCTACCTGAGAAGAGTCATGATTATTATAATCTCCTGCTCTCACCCATCTGCTGATGATTGGCAGTTCTCTCCTAGAGAGAAAGGGAGAAAACTAGGTAGAAGACGGTCAATTATCAGCAGGTGGGCAGGAAGAGGAAGAATCCATGAATAACCATGACTCTTCTCAGGTGGCCGGGACTCTTTTCCAGGCCCAGCCTACAGGGATTGTGATGTTGGTTCTCGGCAACCACTTACTTTTAATTTATAAATACCGTATTTTTCACCCTATAAGACGCACCGGCCTATAAGACGCACCTGGGTTTTTGAGGAGAAAAATAAGAAAAAAAATATTTTTAACCAAAAGGTGTGCTTTTGAAGTAATGGTGGTCTGTGCATGACAGTATTATGGGGGGGATCTGTGGATGGCACTGTTATGTGGGGGAGATGTGGATGGCACTGTTATGTGGGGGAGATGTGGATGGCACTGTTATGGGGGGATCTGTGGATGGCACTGTTATGTGGGGAGATGTGGATGGCACTGTTATGGGGGATCTGTGGATGGCACTGTTATGGGGGATCTGTGGATGGCACTGTTATGGGGGATCTGTGGATAGCACTGTGATGGGGGATCTGTGGATAGCACTGTGATGGGGGCATTTATGAATGACACTGTAATGGATTGGATCTGTGGATGACACATATATAGCATCTTATTCTATATGTGTCATCCACAGATCACCCCAATTACAGTGTCATCCACAGGTGCCCCCATTACATTGCCATCCAAAGATGCCCTCTTTTCTAAAACATCTGGCCCATAGTGACTGCTTAGGGGGCGGAGCCTGGCAACACGCGGCGGGCGGCCCGCCGCTAACAACGTGACTGCTTTCATAACATTTATAATCTTTAATAATGTCCCCTTATTCCCTATAAGCCCAGTACAGTAGCGCTCTGCTAACCTGCTATACCGATCCTCTAGCAGGCAGAGCGGTGCTGTGTAACGCCCTCACTGACGCCATCTGCCTGCTCCTTTCACTTTATGAATGAAGCAGGAGGAGCAGGCAGATGACGTCAGTGAGGACGTTACACAGCAGCCTGCCGCCGCACCGCTCTGCCTGCTAGAGGATCGGTATAGCAGGTTAGCAGAGCGCTACTGTACTGGGCTTATAGGGAATAAGGGGACATGATTAAAGATTATAAATGTTATGAAAGCAGTCACGCTGTGAGCGGCGGGCCGCCTGCCACGTGTTGCCAGGCTCCGCCCCCTCCTCCTTCCATGCTGATACATCGCAGGCTGTGCGATGTATCGGCTTTAGCTATAGGAAAATGGTAGTATTCACTCTATAAGACGCACTGCCTTTTCCCCCCCACTTTTGGGGGGGAAAAAGTGCGTCTTATATGGCGAAAAATACGGTAACAGACCGCTGAAATCAACTCGCCTGTCTCTACTTTATTCTGCCGTTAGTATAGACAGCATAAAGTTGATGACAGGTTCCCTTTAAGAAAAATATTTTATAGCTATTACTAATGCAGAGAAATCATTATGCCTTTTATATATATATATATATATATATATATATATATATATATATATACACACACACACACACACACACACAATTTCGTTAGTTGGAGCACTGAACAAGGTGTGGACGGATCAAGTTGAATGGGTCTGGATCTGTCACGGCAGCTGCCCGGATGGTGCCCATGCAAATTGCAGTCCCCAATACACAGAACGACCGTGTACAAGAGGCCTAAAAGTAATGATTTCTCTGCATTAGTGATACCCATAAAAGAAAAAAATATATAATTTTTATCAGCATGATTAACCCAACCACTATGCCTGGTTTAGTAGGGTTAATCATGCTGACAGGGCCTCTTTAATCACTTGCCTCAATCTGTTTTCTGTGGCTCCCCCTGCAGGGTAACAAAGGAGGTGTGGCAATTCGTTTCCGCTTCCATAACACTCACATTTGTGTTGTTAACTCCCATCTGGCTGCTCATGTTGATGAATATGAGAGGAGGAACCAGGACTTCAGAGACATCTGCTCCAGGATGCAATTTCCGCAGGTGGACCCAACACTTCCCCAACTGACTATTCACAAGCATGAGTACGTCTCCCACTCATAACTTTACTTCTAGCAGTGGTGTTTAGTTATTACTGACTGATAGGGGTTCTGACTGGTTGAGCAGTTGGAACCAATTATATTCGATTAGACAAAATGGTCATTATTTGTGATTATAAAATTATTTGGCTCGTTAATATTAATGATCTAATTCGTGGCCTGCTCTAGTACCTTAAAGGTTCACTAAGTGCACTATAACACGTACGGCGGAGCCACACTGCCTGTGCGTTGTCAGACTGCACCTCTAACTGCAACTTGGAACCGTTGAAAGTACAGGGCAGTCCAATAATTGGCGGTAAAATATCTGTAGTTAGCACGGCTCTGACACAGATGTATAATAAGACCCATCCCAGGGGCACTATTAAATGTTGTAGTCACTGGGAAGTAGCATGTAGGTGTCACTCAAAACGGCATTGCAGAGGTTTTTACAACTAAAAATGACCGCAAATTGTGGTATAACCACACAAGTTTTTGCTGTGCAGGACATTACGGCACCACAATTGCTATTTGTGACATCATGGCTAGCAGACACCTGTGTGACACCTGACATTTGCAGACATCTGCTCGGGTAACCAGTGTACCACTGGTTACCCGAGCAAATGTCTGCAAATGGCAGGTTGTGCTGTAGTGTTACTGTACCCCAAAACTGTTGCCTCACATTCTCTAAAAGGTATTGAATAAGGTTTCAGAGCATTGTTTTTTTTTAAAGGGATCTGTCACCAGTGACCTCTCTATCCAGCTGTCTGCATAGACACATAGCTGTGGTTCACCGGATTAACACACTGTTGATCTGAGGCTCTGTTCCCAAGTTATACAATTTCTTAATATGCAAGTTAGGCCTTTGGTGCAATGAGGGTGTTACCATTGCTGTTGTTGCACCCACGCTCCGCTTCTTTCTGCAGCCAGTCCTTCCATGGCTGCTTTGCCACTGCCTGGCCCTGTCAATCGAAACTGCTAAATAGCATCCTGCAGGTATCTTGTATATGTTTTGGAATTGCCCCAAATTAGAAAGGTACTGGAAGGATGTGGTCAGACTCATTAATTCTGTAGACAGTGTTCTTGGCTATGAAAAAGATCTTGGGATCTGTGAAGGGGAAAAGATAGCCACAGCTAGGCTGCCCGATATGGCTCAAAAAGTAATTGTCCAGCGATGAAAAACCTCCGTCCATACAGGAATTTATATGCGAATGGCTGGATACTTCAGGCTTGGCCCTCATGCATCTAATTTCTAATAGACTACTGAATGATTTGACTAGTGTAAGTTCTTGTTTAGGTCTTTAATACTGAAGAACTCAGGAACGGAGCCTCGGATCAACAAAAGAAAGACCGTGTCTTAGTCGGGCGAACCACAGCTACGTGTCCATGTAGATAGGGAGGTCACTGGTGGCAGATTAGTCACTGATGTCAGGAGGCACTGCAGGCAGGGCATTGGTGTCTCCCCTGCCTGCCCTGCAACGTCTTCAGTGGTCAATACTAAACTTCAAGTGAGAGATCTGACATCCTAAGTCTGTGATGGTAACCTCCGGCACTCTAGCTGTGGTAAACGTACGACTCCCAAGATGCACACTTGCTTGGCTGTTCTCAGAACTCCATAGAAATGAATGGAGAATGCTGGGAGTTGTAGTTTCACCACAGCTGGAGTGCCGGAGGTTAGCCATCACTGGCCTAAGTCTCTGGAGCCCTTATTTTGCAGAGTTAAGGAATTCTGCATTTCACTTAAAGGGGTTGTCCCGTCTCGCTAAGTTGCTTTCACTCGGTTCTTTTTAGTGTAATAATAATCTTACCCAGCCAAGTTATTTTCACCATGGCTTTCTTCTCTCCCTATTCATAATTTTTGGTTCCCTTTGTTTATCGCACGTTGTCAGGGGTTACGGCCAACATTGCAGTACCGCATCGGTGGCCGCGCTTGCGCGTCGTCTTTATTACCTTATTCTTGCCTGTGCCGGCCAGGACCACAGGAGCATGCACAGCATCTTCCGACCTGGCAGTCGCTCAGCATCGCAGTAGTATACAATCAAACAGTTAAAGCAATGCAGAGTGCAGGCAGAGTAAAGGCAAGTGACGTCAACACAAGTTCGCTTGCCTGTACTGTCAAAGTGGAAGGAACTGCCCACACAAAGCACTGGAAGTGCCGCCCTGCAGCAGGGAAAGGAGGTGAGAATGAGAGATGGAACAACCATTTTAATTATTGGAATTACAGTTACAAATATGGCACCGTACATATGTTTTACAGTGTGGTATTATGGCTTGGAGATCTAAACTACAGATTAAAGGAAATTGAGATGGAGAGCGCTAAGAAACTCATTGAATCCAAGGACTACAAGACGCTCTACAATTTTGATCAGGTATGAGTTGCCCTAGTTCGCAGCCCCTATAATGCCATGTTAGCAACCACTGCGCAGAGAGGAAAGGGGTTGGCATAGCAGTCAAGGACCTAACCGAGCCCCCTAGGCTGGAATGCATGTCAATAACCAAATAGACTAATATAATAGCTTTATTCATCCGTAATAAAGAAATGATATCAATACAAAGTTGGTGATCAGGGTTTCCTTCGACAATATTATAGAAAGGGGGGCATATCCAAGACCATCCCAATTGGGGAACAGAAAGTTAAAAAATATATGGATGAATAAATTACGCAGAGAAAGTGCACCACAGTGTTCCCACATTAATATCTGTCAACGTAGTACCAAATGATCAGATGACCACCACCGCAGACCCCAATGTGTGCTTTGCCGTCAGCTTTTTCACGGGGTACTGTGTTGGTGGGAGAGCACAACATTCTCAGTCTCATTTGCACACACAGTGTTATGTTTCCAGAAAAAGCGAAATGTGCATGCCTCCAGTCAGGGAGTGCAGTGGGCACACCGTTTACTCCCAAAGTGGCAAGCCTGTCGGCTTTTGTCACCTCTAGCATCTGGAAGGCATAGAGGGTGCATGACTATTGTACAGTCCGCATCACTACGAGGAGCCTGGATTATAATCGCACAACATAGTAAGATTGCCCAAAGGAGATTGTATATAATGAATGTATTGAGACAAATTTATACCAACTCATTTCATGACAAAAGGGATACATTGAAAGGAGAATGGGAGTAGATATAGCTAGTGGAAATGAAGTGCTGACGTCCCAACCTAATACACAGTAATAGATAAAAAAAAGAATAAAAGCACATGCATTTCATTGCTGTATAACAACAATAACAATATTAAAAACTTGGTACCACTAAGCATAAAAATGTACAACAAATTAAATAAAAAATATCTAGTGTCTAAAATGACGTTTTTGTGGACTTGGTTATTAGTAAAAAAGAGCAAAGTGTACAATTCAAGGGGTTTTCTGGGAGTACAGATATTGATAGGTCATCAATATCTGATTGTGGCGGGTCCAACTCCCAGCACCCTCAACCTCCTTACCTCAAACCAGGCACAGTGCCGTCCATTGTATGCTTCATATGTAAATGCCTAATCTTCCCATTCATGTGACTGAAGAACGTGACGTCACTGGCTTAGGAAGGTGATGCAGTGCTCATTGGACCTCCAAGCATCGGGGTGCCAGGAGTCGGATAGCTCATAAATATTATACTCCTGGAAACCCCTTGAATCAAAGTGCAAACTGCAATGAAAGGTGTAAATGGGGAACTGCAAAAAATGTGTGATGTCGTATTAAATACTAATATGTGAAACGAATAATAAAGATCTAAAAGTATAAATCTGTGAATAAAAAATGTCATTAAATATTTAAAAAATGAAATTGGTAAAAATTTGAAACTTGATAATATTTTGTAATCATTTTTACAAGAAAAATGGGAAAAAAAAAGACACATGGCACGCATTGAAAGTGAAATGCGGTACATTCAGAGAGAGAGCGCGAAAAAATTATAAAAAACTATTGATTATGTAGAGAAGGGGGAATAAGGTTTTTTGTACACAGTCTGTGCCTGGTTTTTTAAGATAATTTGTACATTTTCCAAATGTTGTGAAATCTGATCATCATATCTTCTACTTAGCTGAAACAGCAGATGGAGGCAAAGGCAGTGTTTGATGGTTTTACAGAGGGAGAGATCCAGTTTCAACCTACTTACAAGTACGACACTGGCTCTGATGAATGGGATACAAGGTAGGCGATAAAAAAGTGGATTTAGACTCGTGATGTCAAATTCTTTGTTTTTAGATTTTGTGCGGTTTCAGACGGCCATTCCAATTTCCATCTGCAATACATGGTAGAAAGTGGACGCTTCATTGCGTCCGTGTATTTTTCCAGACCCATTCAAGTGAATGAAAACGGACAAGAATGGTGCATACAACCAGTTTCTCGGCATGGACTACTGGTCCAGAACAGAACTGCCAATTGCACCATTTACTTTAAAGGGGTTCTTCGGAATTAAGAAAATGAAAAGACTTAAATATTACTTTATTATAAATATATTCCCAAATACCTTTTATTATTTACAATGGCTCGTTTTGTCTGGTGAGCAATTATCAGGGGAAACAAAATGGCTGCTGTCCTATTAGTTCACACAAAAACTGTCCTGATCACACATGAGGACAAGCTACTTCACAACATTGAAGTGAAGAGCTGCCTAATTCTCCTCCTCCTCTCTACTTGTCAGGGATTATGATCCTGAATATAGATAAGAACTTTAGCTGAATATCTGGCGAATCTAGTTCATGAGGAGACATGAAGTACAGAGAGGAGGGACAGGACAGACTGTGGTAATATGGGGCCGTGGTAATGGAGACTACATACAAGTGCTGCTGCTCATTAGCCACACCTCACCCTCTCGTATCTCCTTATCTTCTCCATTCCCACAGATATTCACCTGTATGAGGCAGCTCTTTACCTACTGTTGTGAAGTACCTTGTCCTCCTGTGTGATTAGGACATGTTTTGTGTGTACTAATATAATGGCGGCCATTTTTTTTCTCCTAATGATTGCTCCCTAGACAAAACAAGCCATTCTAAGTAATGAAAGGTATTTGTGACTGTATTTATTATAAAATAATATTTAAGTATTTTATTTTTTTAATTCCTGGAGAACCCCTTTAAGTGCAGTCCAGATAGCACGCAGACGGAAAACATCATCGTTTGAATCCAGGCTAAAGGGCCATCCCCTCCTGAAGCATGTATGGCATTCACACCAGATATGGTAAAAGTTCTTGATTGTGTCGAGGCCCCACCCCTGAAAGTTACACCAGAGTTATGGAAAGCCACAAAAGCAGTCTCAATCTCCCTATATGGGCCCTCGCCTATCCTGTAGATATGCTATAAATGCTTCAGGTGGGAATACCCTTTTTGGAGGAGTTGTTGCCCAGTTACGCTTTTTAAATTGGGGAAAGCATGCTGTGTCCACCAGTAGCAGTAGGCTATGGTGATGTTTTCATCCAAAGGGACATGATGTCCATGGCTGCTATTGGATGATACTGCAGCATGATGTTACATATCACAGAAGCTTTAAAAAAGATTTGTACCTATGACACTGGCTGACCTGTTACACATGCACTTGGCAGCTGAAGGCCTCTGTGCTGGTCCCATGTTCATATGTGCCCTCATTACTGAGAAATGATGTTTTATATATGCATATTAACCTCTAGGTTGCTGTTACACCGAGAGGCTCTATTCTCTCTGCAACTGCCGCACCCTCTGTGTTTTGATTGACAGGGAAAACATCACATCTGGTCCTGTCAATCAAAGTGCAGAGAGCACAGAGCCTCTAGGTGTAACAGCAACGCCCCCGTTGCTCCAAGAGGCTCATTTGCATATATTAACATATCATTTTTTCTCAGCAATGCAGGCACATATGAACATGGGACCAACACAGATGCCTTCAGCTGCCAAGTGCATGTGTAACAGGTCAGACAGTGTCATAGGTACAAATCTGCTGACAGATGCCCTTTAAGGAGTGTGTGTTATTCTAATAGATTATTAATAGACACTGAATTCCACTTATCTTTTGGGGAAACAGAGGACCAGACATGTTAAAATCCAACCAATACAACATTGACAGGAGTACACATAGGCTGTCCGCATTCATAAATATCTAATAACTATGTCCAGCTTTAGACACACAACATGTAGTTATTAGATTCATTGGAATTTCATGCTGTGCAATTCACAGTATGCGAAGATTCATTGTAAATTAGATAAGATCCGCGGTTATAGAGGAACATATCAAACCTGGTTATTTTCTCCAGTTTTTTCAGAGGCTCTTTGAAACATTAAAGGGGTTGTCCGGGTTCAGCTCTGAACTCCTTCTTCACCCCTCCAGCCCCTCTGAGTGGACCAAGGGCTTTTTCTTCATATCTGGTTACGTATCTGGCTTTCTCACGGTCTAGGTTTCCGCCTAGCAGTGAGGGATGACATCACCGGCACTTATGGGCGGTCTTTAGCGCTGTCTTAGCCGTTAAAACAGCTTAGGGCAGCACTGAAGACCACCCATTAATGCTGGTGACGTCACCGGGAATACTGCTAGGCGGAAGCCTCCACCTAGCAGTGTAAAAATGTAAACAAAACAGGCCTTTCCCTGCGCGATCCATTGCAAGGGAGAGCATCAGAGCATGAAATGCTGGAGGGGTGAAGCACGGGTTATGTCGTGACAATCCGCTTTTCTTTTGCACCTGTGAATTACATCAAATTAATACAGAACGCCACCAAACATTTACTACAATCATTTTATATATCTCCTCAGTTTACACAATACATTTATCCTTAAAGGGGTTCTGCACTTTGTTTAAACTGATGATTTATCCTTTGGATAGATCATCGGCATCTGATCGGCAGGGGTCCGACACCCGGGACCCCTGCCGATCAGCTGTTTGAGAAGGCAGCGGCGCTCCAGGAGTGCCGTGGCCTACTCACTGTTTACCACCGGCCCAGTGACATCACAACTTGTATCAATTGGTCTGGGCGTGGCTAAGCTCCATTAAAGTGAACAGAGCTTAGCCCCGCCCAGACCAATTGATACAAGTTGTGACATCACTGGGCCGGCGGTAAACAGTGAGAAGGCCGCGGCACTCCTGGAGCGCTGCTGCCTTCTCAAACAGCTGATCGGCGGGGTCCCGGGTGTCGGACCACTGCCGATCAGATGCTGATGATCTATCCAGAGGATAGATCATCAGGTTAAACAAAGTGCAGAACCCTTTTAAAGTCTGTCAATATGTATCCATTCTAATTATGTAATTGTATTATGATTATGAACATAATTCCTCTAGTTTCTCTGAGAAAATGACACAACTCCCGCACCAAAATGTTTGCCCTGAAAGACCATTGTTGAGCGGCTTCCTGCGCGGTTGGAGGAAGTAAACACAGGGTAGAAAAGTTTTGCTTGGTCACTTTCCCACTGATTTTTTTTTCTTTTGTGCTTATTACTGTTCCGAATAACATTTTTAAACTGATAATTTTGCCTCATGCATAAAAAGTCGGTATTGGGTCCCTTTCACATCTGCGTTGTGAGGATCCGGCGTGCACTTCCGTCGCCGGAAATGCCCGCCGGATCCGTCACAACGCAAGACAACTGAAAGCATTCAAAGACTGATCAGTCTTCAATATGCTTTCAGGTTGCCATGGCAGCCAGGATGTTACTAAACTCCCGGCTGCCATGGAAAAGAGGCGGGGAGCCAGGGGAAAAGCTACTTACCTTCTGTGCCGTGGCTGGGACGCTCCTCGATGACGTCACCAGGTCCCTGCGTCGCATGGATCACATAGCTATGGTATGTGATCAATGCACCGATACATAGCATAGCTTTGTGAACCATGTGACGCAGGGACTCGGTGACGTCATCGAGGAGCGTCCCGGCCACGGCACAGAAGGTAAGTAGCTTCTCCCCCGGCTCCCCGCTACTTTTCCATAGCAGCCGGGACTCTAGTAGTGTCCTGGCTGCCATGGTTACCATTCTTAAAAGCTAAACGTCGGATCCGGTGATGCGCCGAAACGACATTTAGCTTAAAGTCGGATCCGGATTAATGCTTTTCAATGGCGGCATGTCTTCAGGATTTTTGGCATGCTGCGGATTTTGCTACGGCCAAAAAACGTGTCAGTGCTGAACTGAAGACATCCTGATGCATCCTGAACGGATTTCTCCCCATTCAGAATGCATTAGGATATTCCTGATCAGTATCTTTCCGTCCTAGAGCCCCAAGGACAGAACTCTAGGACGGAAAGCAAAAATGCAGATGTAAAAGAGGCCTTACCGTTTTTTCAAACCTGCTCTGGAAAAGTGTAATGAGCCCTTATATCTTCAGAGCATTAATAGTTTCAAAATGCACAGCCTTTGATGTGATTCAAGAACATGAATTACATTATATAATGCAATCATTATATATTAGACATTCACTTGCTTTGTAATTAAATTGAGCTGCAGTGTAAATCTTTAAAGGAAGCCATTTGCCTGACAGACTCCTCTAAAAGGCCACTAAACAAGGAAAAAAGAACAATTAACAAAACATAACCTAATCTCCTTATGTGTTTTTGTTACCTTCTCTTGTTTTGTCAGATATCACAATGGCAGACCATGAGAAACACAATAGAAAAGCAGTGGTTTGTCCCCCTTCTGATGCTAGTGTGTGTGAGCTGGGCAATGGGGAGTCAGTGAAGGGATTGGCAGGGGGGAGGCAGAGGAGAAACGAGGGGAGAGATGGATAACCTGGGCAGTGGAGTTGACAATTGATTTGAGGGTAGCGAGAGTGCTGGATGGGAGGCCACAGAGGAGGATGTTGCAGTAGTCCAGGCGGGAGATGACGAGAGCATGCACTAGTATTTTAGTTCACTCTGGGCTGAGGAAGGCGCGAATATGAGATATGTTATTAAGTTGAACATGACAGGTGGAGGTAAGGGATTGGTCATTCAAGATCCTGGGAAAGCTGAGTAGCACATCATGTGGAGTTGTCATGGGACTGCTAAATACTAGGTGTACTAGATTTGCTTTTCAGGGTCCTGGGATAGCTGGGTTACCACTATGTGGAACTATAATAGACCGCAGAATATTACATCTACTAAGACAAATCCCCCTCTTTACTTCTAAATAGTGCCATAGGTAGGCAGGTTGGCTTTTCAGGGTTCTGGGAAAGTTGTATGGCCATTATGTGGAACTGTAATAGACTATGGAATATAATATTTACCAAGATAAATCCTGTTCCCCATTCCTAAATAGTGCCATAGCTAGACAGAATTGCTTTCTTAGGGTTCTGACAAAGCTGGATTTTCACCATGTGGAACTGTAATAGAGAATGCAGAATACTAAATCTAAGAGGACAAATTCTCCTCACTCCTAAATAGTGCCAAAACTTAGCAGATTTGCCTCCCAGGGTCCTGGGAAAGGTGGGTTAATTATGTAAGGGTAACATTATCTGGCTTGTAATCCAGCTTTCCCACACTGATGGGTGTCAGATTTGCCTAGACAGACAATGAGAAATCCTTCCTGCCTGTATAGGCTAACTTGACATTCAGGCACCTGGGAAAGCTGGGCAGCACTTTTTGTACTGTCAGAGCTCTGGTACTGTCTAGTATCCGTGCACACCCAAGAGGAGAGAAAGAAGGGCTTTTACAGTGCTCCATACACGGCGGGTGCTGGCTGTATCATACAGCCGACATCTGCCCGCACTGACAGGAAGCGGCGATCGCGCCGTCCCAGTCATTTCACCCCTCAGGTGCTGCAATCAACGCTGATCGCGGCACCTGTGAGTGAAGGCAGAGTGATGCGGCTCCCTCTGCCTTCTGATTGGACCTCCCGCAGTAAAATCGCGGGTTCTGATCGGTTGTCATGGCAGCCTGGACGCTGCTGAAGAGATCCAGGCCTGCCATTGCGTTCTCCATTCTGAGCTATAGCTCAGAATGGACAGTGTGAAAATCCTATTCACCCTAACAGAGATCTATTGGGATGAATAGGAGAGGGGATCAAAAGATCCCATGTACTAGGTAGACCGAAATATAAAAAAATGATGGCTGTCAGAATATGGCAATGCAAAGGAAATTAAACATTTTTTCAAAGTAGTGAAACAAAAAAAAACTTTACAAGTTTGGTATCGTCGCATTTATATTGAGCCGCAATTTTTTCAGTTTTGTTGCGCAAATTTTTTTCCCCCCGTTTTCCACACAAACTTCTAATCCAGTGGCTTACGTCGGGATTTTTGGTTGCCTTGTGATTGTACTTTAATTGATATCAGTGCGTTGTCTTTTTTTTTTTCTTGTAGTGAAAAATGCCGTGCCCCTGCCTGGTGTGATCGCATTCTCTGGAAAGGCAGACATGTAACACAGCTAGATTATCAAAGCGTCATGAGCCTGAAGACAAGTGACCATAAACCTGTCAGCTCGGTTTTTAATATTGGGGTAAGTCATTTGTGTACAGTGTGCTACATCCCATTCACTTCTGTGGGATTCAGACAGTTGCCAAAGTCCTCCTTATACAGGTAAAAGAGTTGTCTCATCTTAAAGGGGTTGTCTGAGTTTAAAAAAAAGAAAAAAAAAACTCAGGAATCCCCTTTAAGTGGTTTAAAATAACAATACAATCCCTTCTTCCTGCACTGTGCTCCTGCCCTCCCTGCTGCTGTTTGTTTTCCTGGCTGCAGCAGTACATTCCATGCACACAGTTTACCGCTGCAGCCAATCACTGGCCTCAGCAGTGATGTCCCTTATACTACTGAGGCTATTGATTGGCTGCACGATTACCTATGATCACGGAACGTCACTACTTTAGCCAGGAATATGAGGTCAGTGGTGGGGAGGACCAAAGTGCAGGGATGGAAGAAGCAGGGAAAAAAGGGGAGGGGGCTATTGATTCTTTTGCTATTTTAGACTATTTATAGGGGCTACCGTATTTTTCATTTAACTCAGACAACAGTGTGTTATAGGTGGAGTCTTACTGTAGGGACCACTGGATAACACTGAAACAACGTGGCAGTGGCTCCATGAAAGCACCATGCTGCTCAGTCTACACTGCTTTTTCTGTAGGCCAGATGGATCACTGTAAATAGTGATTAGTGAAAGTCACAACAGACGGACACTGATATGCCGAAATTAGTCCTAGGACGCCTGCTCTGTAAGAAAAACATACCACCGGCCTCAAATAGAGCACATGGAGAACATGTGCATGGCTTCCTCCCCATTGAAGTCTATGAGACTTACAGAAACAGCCGATCACAGATGGGACAACATTTATGGCATATTCTATGGATATTCTGTGAAACCCGGACGTGGGAAATCCCATTTAGCACATTTTTGGACAGCAAATGTTTCTTTTTTACTTCTTTTTTTATGAATCCATCTGAACCAAAAGGGGAATTTTATGAAGTTTGAGGAAATGCAAAGTAGGAACCAGGCAAATTGTAGCTGAAATCAGAGGGCCTTGGTTAGCATCTCTATACATGTAAATATGTGACGTAATTTACTGAAATGTAATAATTTACTAAATATAAAATACTATTTATTATACTATTTGCTGTAATATGCAAAAAATGATAATATGTAATTATAATTCTATTATAGATTATTATTAGAGAAACATAATCAATATATTTCTGACAGGTAAAAGTGGTTAATGAAGAGCTGTATAGAAAAACGTTTGAAGAAATAGTCCGTTCTTTGGACAAGATGGAAAATGACTGCATTCCTTCAGCCACGCTATCTCAGCGAGAGGTATAGTGTCAGCAACATTGTGCTTTTGTTTGTTAAAATGGGACCCCTCTAAGGGACTTCATCTATTGTTGGCTTTTCATATTCTTTCAGACCATATTCAGATGTGGCAGGTTTTTGGTGTGGTTCCTGCACTATAAATCTGTGACAACCTGCAGTTCAGTAAGACTGAATGGAGTTTTAAAAAGCCCATCAACATGTGGTGAAATGTTTTGTGCAGCATTAAAGGCCATGGACACCTTCGGGATTTTTTTTTTTATGATTGTATTTTACTTATTTTGGGCTAAAAATCATTGTTTCAATGGGTCTGATAAGAATATGGCTTCAATAAGTGTTTTTGAGGTCAGGAGATCAGGCATGAGAGCTGCACATGAGCTATAAGATGACTGGATTCAATGGGAACAGAAACGGACAGCTTGTAAGCAGACTGATTTTTTTTTAAAGGATATGGACACCTTTATAAAAAAAAAAAACACGGACCACGGACAAGAATAGGCATTTCTATCATAGTGCCGGCCATGTGCGGTCCGCAAAATGCGTAACGCACATGGCCGGTGTCCGTTTTTTTGCAGATACACAATTTGCGGACTGCTAAACAGTTGCAGACGTGTGAATAGACCCCTATGGTCCGTGGTAGCGGAATCCATAACTGAATTCTTAGATAACCTGAACCTTGTACGCCGAACTTGAAATACAAGTTCACTCAACACTAGTCGCAACGTTTTAGCTCATAGCTTAAAAAGAGAATCTGAATCAGCTGAAAACAGTGCAACCACAGGGGTTAATAAAGTGTTTAAGAGTGCGGATAGATATATATATATATATATATATATATATATCATTTATCAAACTGGTGTAAAGTAGATCTGGCTTAATTGTCCATAGCAGCCCATCAGATTCCACCTTTTCATTTTTCACAGCTTCATTGCTATGGGCAACTGAGCCAGTTCTACTTTACACCAGTTTTGATAAATCTCCCCACTGTGTACTTCTATGTGTACATAGCATTGTGTGTCGTCACACTATACTAATCTGTGTGGGACAAGTCACAGCTCACTGTGCGGACTGCACACAATACTGTGTTCAGAAGAGAGTACAGGTAGTGAGAGCTGTCAGTAATGAGATCTATATCCTGTTTCTGACTGTAGATCGCGGCACTAATGTTATCAGCAGAAATATCTGTTGTGTCTACAAATAATGGACTATATACAGAATGGAAAGTGAGAAATAGATCTGCTGATTACAGACTGTAGCATACTGTAAGACTCGCCATGTTGTGGATTGGAATGAAATCTTACTACCAAGGTACTTGGTAGTTCCAGCAGCCTATATGTAAGTGGCTGCTAGCTGTGCTGTGTAACAGGATGTGGGGGCGGGGCAGCAGAGCCTGTGCTGGTGCATGTGAAATCAACAGGAACGCCACATATTCTCACAGGAGATGACACCACTAATCAAAACTCATAGAAGAGCATTTCTGAGTGCATGTGAAGCAAAGCTGATACCAGTAAACTAACAAGTGCAATTTTATTATGTGCTGCATTACGGTAAGATATGGGGTTATTGATTTTTAGTGCACAAAGGTGTCCATAGCCTTTAACCCTGTATCTCAGAAACAGCTAAATATTTTTTTTAAAAAGACCTTTTGAAAAAATTATTTTTAGCCCAAAATGAGTAAAAGGCAATTATAAAAAATGGTAATGTGTGATGGTGTCCATAGCCATAAAGGGCATACAACAAAATTACATTTTTATTGCGCTATCCTGAGGTATATTCACAAAGTGCAGTTTTGCTGGGGCAAAAATCACATGTGTTATTACCGCAATTTGCCACAGTTTTGGCTTTTTAATGAACGTCACTTGTGCTAGTTGCCGAACGGTGACACATCACTGTAATACATATGCTATTTTTGCCATGCAGTTCTTGGCTGCCTGGCAAAACCCGCGGCACAGGCACATCATGTGATCACACACTGGCATTAGAGTTCCATATGGCTTATATTTTTAGTTGCATTTACTACTGAAATTGCACCTGCTTTGGAGTCTTTTGCGCCTCATTCGCCTATTTAGATTTTTTAGACTAATTCAGATCTCTAACTTTTACCACATTTTCTGACCTATTTATGTAGGTGCGCCTTTATTGTGCCTGAAATTTGCTGCACTTCAGGGCTGGAGTACCAGTAGTATTCTTTGTCTGTTTCCAGTGCTGACTTTTTTTTTTTGCATTAAATGGCGCACTTTCCAGGAAACATGCAACTTTTTTCTTGCGAAAATAAATGAGACCAGTCTAAGTGAATATGAAACTGACAAACAACCACCAGAAGTCAGACTAATAAAAATACGCCTAGTCTAACTCACCAACGGCTGTGGGAGTTTTAATATATACTCGGCAAAAGGCTGACAGCCGAATGAAATACGCCAGTTTAATTTCACACCTAAAAAGAAGACGAGCTTGATAAATGTGCCCCATTATATTTTTCCAAACATTGCCATGGATAGCTTAACCCCTTAGTGACCACCCATACGTGTTTTTACGGCAGTCACTAAGGGGCCTTAGGCTGGGCCGCCGCGTTTTTACGGCAGCCCAGTCTAAGCGCTGCACGGCTCCTCCGTGCAGCGGGGAGCACGGACCCGGCTCTCACAGCCCGAACCGGCAGGAGTGCCGATCCGGGCTGTTTAACACTTTACATGACGGGCGCAATGGCGCCCGCTGCATGTAAAGTGGTAACAGAGGGAGCGGACTCCCTCTGTCTCCCATCAGCACCCTGCAAATGCGATTGCGGGGTGCTGATGTGCTGGGAAGCTTACCTAACTTCCATTTAGGGCCCCGAGCCTGTCTTCTGGCATCTCCAGCAGACTGTGCCTCTCTGGCGCAGCCTGCTGGTCAAAGTTGGAATAGCATTGCTATTAAAATGTAATGCATTATAGACATAATGCATTACATTTTAAAAGCAATCAAAATACTGTATATTATAGTCCCCTTGTGGGACTATTAAGTAGTAAAAAAATAGAAAAAAATACACATTTATTAAATAAATAAAAATTCCATAAAATAAAAAAATATGCTTTTTTTTCCATTGAATATACGCTTTTCAATGAAAAAAATTGCAAAAAGAAAATATCCCCCATATGTTTGGTATTGCCGTGTCCGTAACGACCCGGACTACATAAATATTACGTAAATTATCCCCTATAGTGAACGCCGTAAAAAATAAATAAATAAAAAAAAAGACTGAATTTCTAATTTATTCTTAGTTTCCACCGAAAAAAAACGGAATAACAAGCGATCAAAAAGCGGCATTTACTCCAAATTGATACCAATGAAAAATACAAGTCTTCCCTCAAAAATAAAGCCCTCAATCAACTCCATAGAATAAAAAATAAAAAAGTTATGGGTCTTGGGAAGTGGCAATGCAAAATAATTTTTTGGGTTAATAAAAGGGGTTTTATTGCAAAAAAAAAGTAGTAACACGTAAAAAAAATTATAAGTATTTAGTATCACTCTAATCGTACTGACCCAGAGAATAAATATATTATGTTATTTGTACCGAAAAATGAACGCCGTAAAATTTGTAATGTAAAAACGCAGTGGCAATATTGCCATTTTTCCCCATCTCCCTCCAAGAAAGAGTTAATAAAAGTTAATCAGAAAGTTACATGTACCCCAAAATGGTGCCATTAAAAACTACATCTTGTCCCGTAAAAAACAAGCCCTCATAAAGCTATATAGACGAAAAAATAAAAAAGTTATAGCTCTTGGAACGAGACCATGAAAAAAGGACGTAAAACGCTTGGTCACTAAGGGGTTAATGATAAATACAGTAGAAATATACTGTACATCTACTAAAGTGAGTGAAGTGTTATTTGTCGCCTCTTCAGAGTGTGTATGGACACAAGCTCCAGCTGGTAAGCACCCAGTTGTCAATGTATCCATATGTTTCTAGTAGGGATAACAGAGGAATGGCACAATGCAGAGGGGTAAGATGCCCTAGCAGTGTTCTATTATAGGGAATACAAGCATTTAGCGAGACAGAAGAGGTGACAGATAGAATTTCAGGCTGTGACTGGCTGACGGCACTTGTAGATTTATATTATATATGTTGTGTTTGTTCTCTATTCCGTAACCATACAGAGATAAAGGAAGCTTAAAATGCTGATGTCTTGTCTACTCCACAGTTTCACTTCAAGGATGTAAAGTACATGCAGCTGCAAGTCCAGACATTGACTATTCACAATGATGGACAGGTGGCGTGTCAGTATGAATTCATCAGTAAGCTGGATGAGCCATCATATAGCAAACAATGGCTCCGAGCGAATCCAAGCAAAGGGTTTCTTACACCAGGTAAAGGCACTTTCCACCACTTGCTGACACACCCAGGGTTCATCTTCTTCCCACAAGTTAATCTGGGTTTGTTTTTCTAATGTAATTTGTGCATAATTAAATGCACTTTGTGATAATCATTTTTTATTTTTTTACATGTTTTAATTTTTTTTTATTTTATTATATTTTCAGTCCTATTAAGGGAATTCTTTTTTACATCTATATTTATGAGAATACTCCTGTGTGCTGATTCATCATGGTCTGTCTAACAATGATAGAAGATAAGCTTAGCGCAACAGTTAGTGCGCCCCAATGGCAGGTTTATTACCTTGGCTCCCCGGATTTGATTGCAGGAGGGTCAAGTCATTGGGAAACCCCCGTTGTTTAAATAGCAGGCATCAGAGGCTCCTCTCAGCCTGGTTGTGCAGCAGGAAGTCAGAATCTGGTAATTAATGGAGCAGGGGAGAACAGGGAGTCCACGCCCCCACCCAACAATAGTAGTCTGTCACTGTAGACTGAGGACTTGCCATGGTCAAAAGATTGTGAGCAGTCATTTAGGCGTTAAATGCAGATAGAAGGCCACACACATCGGAGTCTACTGTATGCTGTAAGGGCTCTTGCGGACGAGCTGTGTTATCCGCAGCGAGAATGAGAGCCAAGCTGCGCGGTGGACATCAGAGGCACGAAGCAGTAACATGATAGATACTGCTCCGTGCCTCCCTGTGACCCTTTTAGTACAAAATCACAGTGATTTTGCAGTGAAAGGGTCACAGAGAGGCACAGAGCAGTATCTATCATGTTACTGCTTCGTGCCTCTGATGTCCACCGCGCAGCTTGGCTCTCATTCTCGCTGCGGATAACACGGAGTGCATCCGCTTGTCTGCAAGGGCCCTAACTCTGTAATGAGGAAGAATCATGTAATACACTTACCCTGGGTTCAGACCTGAGCGTCATACGCGCGTTTGTGATTCTGGAGACCAATAGAAAAAGGCATATCTACACTTTAACGCGCGTTTTACGCGCATTCCCATTGAAGACTATGGGAGGAAAAGCGCGACAAACGCCCAAAAAAACACTCCTGAACGAGCTTATGCGTCGGGCGTTTTAAGCGCGTTTTTACGCGCTGTAAAACGCTCAAGTGTGAACCACTCCCATGGGATGCATTGGTTTTCATCTGTTGAGCGTTTTACAGCGCATTTGAACGCGCTGAAAAACGCTCAGGTGTGAACCTAGGGTTAGGGTACTTTCACACTAGCGTTTTTCTTTTCCGGCATTAAGTTCCGTCCTGGGGGCTCAACACCGGAAAAGAACTGATCAGTTATATCCTAATGCATTCTGAATGGAGAGAAATCCGTTCAGTATACATCAGGATGTCTTCAGTTCAGTCACTGCACGGTTTTTGGACGGAAAAAATACGGCAGCATTCTGCGGTATTATCTCCGTCCACAATGCCAGAACACTTGCCAGAATGCCGGATCCGGCATTTATTTACATTAAAAATTTCGCATTGACGGATCCGTTCTTCCGGTCTGTGCATGTGCAGACCTTTAAAAATGTAAAAATAAATAAATAACGGATCCGTTTTTCCGGTTATTGCAATGCATTTGTGGGACGGATCCGAATCCTCACAACGCGAGTGTGAAGGTACCCTTAGGGAGTCATTTTCCATCCCCTGTACATCAGAAAACTGGTACATTTCATGGTTGCACAAAAGTTTGTGACTTTTTGGGAGATTTCAAACCCTGCTTCCCCACTTTTCAAACAAAAGTGGGCACAGTGGGGAATGGGCTCTCAAAATCTCCAAGCAACCATCAGTGAAAATTGGACCGTGTTTCCGTTTTTTTTTTTTACTGACCTAATGGGGAGAATTTATAAAAAAAGAACTGGGGTGTCTATCCACGACTGTATATAAGCTCCTGTATATGGGGGTCAGTAGCTTGCCTATGGGAGCCCTAAGTGATTGAAAGGTATTTGAATTTCCCATAACTTTTTGGATCTCTTCTGCTGCCCAAATGAATGGCTATTAGTTTAGTGCCCTGATATTTTACATAATGGTGCCCTGTGTTTCACGGCTCTGAAAGTACCAATCAACTCTCTTACCTTTCTAGGCTCCGAAGCACAAATAGAACTGGAGTTATTTGTTAATAATCAAACGGCTGCCCGACTAAATTCTGGCGAAGAAACATTGGAAGACATTTTAATCCTGCACCTGGACAGGGGAAAAGACTTCTTCTTGTCTGTGACTGGAGACTATCTGCACAGCTGCTTTGGGTCCTCCATCCAGATGTTATGTAACATGAGAGAGCCCATCAGAGACATGTCTCCAGAGGCCATCAGAGAACTGGTATGATCATCCTATCAATCCGCTGTATTGTACATGCTGTGATGCCAGACATATCATAACATGTAAACTATACATGCTTTTTATGCCACTCTAGGCACGCATGCCTCCTCAAATGAAGGTGGATTTTGTCGGTGCGGAGAAACCTTTAGATGTACCTAAAGAGCTCTGGATGATGGTTGATCACTTATACCGTAATGCATCCCTGCAGGTCAGACGTCACTCTCATATTCCGATGAACTAGCGCTATTATTGATGGGTTTGCAGGTGGATAAATGTGTGTTATCAAGTAACCTCGCCTCCCATGTCTCACTGTATCAAACAGTGGATTGCAGCAGAATTGCCACCATTACACATATCTCTGTCGTGCTGCGATCCCACATTGTAGTGGATTCCAGTTAAAAAGGGTTGTCACTGCTGATGTTGTCCTCACCAACATCCATCTATATTCTTTTTCTTGTCCTTTTATTGTTCCTGGCTGGCGCCCCTGTATATGACATCATAGAAAATGGATCCCCGTCCTGCCGGCACTGCTCATTCCGGTCATGTTTTCTACTGCGCAGGCTCCACATTAAGTATTCCGCGCCTGCACAGTACAAACGATTGTTCGCCTCCAGTGTCCCACAGCTGAAGAATAGGAGCAGCCACTGCAGCAGGCCTGCCCACGTCTCTAGCCATCTGTGCTCCGACACCAGGACACTGCAGGCATCCTCACTCCATTCTTTTCCCTTTTTTTTTTATCCTTTAATTATTTTAATACTTTCCCTATCATCTCGGACAACCCCTTTAATGGGGTATTCCCATCTCAGGTATCCCATTGAATATGATGGCTATTGTAAAAATATTAATTTCAGCAAATAAATTCATATTTCAGAAATGTACTGTTTCTCAGACATCCTGTCCTTTCCACCCCTGTTGTCCATGGGTACGGCCACTGCTGCAGTTCTGTGTAGTAATTTTACACTGAGGGCGGACGGGTTCTCATGAGCTCCCATGCACAGTACCTCACAGGCCGGCCACCTCTCTGCATTTCCACACAGTTCAGCAAGACGGCTGTGGCGCATGCTCAGTAGAGTCTGGGCATCCTAACCGTCTTGCAGGTTACTATCGCCTGAGAGACAAGCTAACGGAGTCCTTATCAGAGCTGTCATGTTGTGATTTCAGTGTGTACTTTGGAGCACAGAAAGGTCTAGTAACGGGGACAGAAGCCAGAGCGACGCTCTGCAGCATCCTAAGTCTGGGGCTACAGTACAGAAGGGCTGAGCCTTCCACACACACAGATGGTGGTGGTGGGGGCGAGTTGGGGGTTCTCTCTAAATACGTAGATTGGTATCCAGATGACAGTCCTCTGACCTCACTACCATGAAACAGCTTTGTTTTAACGCTTTCCCTGCCGAGGGAGGTAGAAACACACAAATATTAAAAAGCGCTCCCCGGTATGCTTGGTTAACATGGTATCCTGTACGTGCCCAGGGTCGCCAACCTGATTTTTTTTTCTTCTTTTCTGGACAACTTCTTTAAACATCACGGACAGTCGACATTTATACGGTCAAATCGGAAAACCACGATGAATGATAAAGCTTATAAGTAATGCAGCTCGATATACTGATATGAATGCATTAGCAGTGTGAGCTGGAAAATGGCGAGAATTATAATCACAACGACCTACTCAACTACATCCAGCCTCAAAAAAATCATGCGGGAGATGTGATTTTTTTTTACGGATGCTGGAAAAAAATGCGTTATTCTTAGACTGCCCAAGAATTTCTGGATGGCGACCCTGTATGTGCTGCTGCTGTAGCACGGCCGGCAGGTACCTGCACTGGAGTAAGCTGTGATACATTAAATATATATATATATTAAGAAGTGATGTATTGTTGGAGACTGATTTGTGAGCAGAATAAATGTGGTGGTTATAAACGTGGCTATACTTTTTGGTTTCAGGAAGATTTGTTTCAGCAGCCCGGGTTAAGATCTGAATTTGAAGCTATTAGAGACTGCTTAGATACCGGATTTCCAGAATCTATCCGTATCCTTTAAGAGTCAAAATATAACCGTGGCATGACCGCCTGCGCTGTAGATAAGCCGTGTGTATTAGGATGTCTCTACAACGCCCATATTTCTCACAATCAGGACACTGGTCAGCAAGAGCACATGTGCGATGACCAGAATCCCTCCAGACATGCCGAATATTTTTACTGTGTATGACCGCACTTTTACTGCCATATGGTAACTTATTAAACCGTTTGCTTAGGAACAACTAAGCCTCCACTTTCAGGTTTTTTTAATGCAGCTTTTTCAGCCATAGCCAGGAGTGGATTCCTGAAGAGGAGGACTCGTTCCCTTACATGTGTCTTCCATTCATCATCCGTTTCTGGCTTTATCGTGAAAAACTGCATCAAAGAAACGAAATCCGGAAACACTAGCTTTGACCGATGGAACAAATTTCTGTTTGTTAAAGCCAATTGTTTTTGTCCCATAAATATAATTGCCATGGATATTTTTGTGGAGCAATGGTTATCTTTTATTTTGTGTATGGCCAACTTTACGTCTATACAGGACATTATAGTCAAGTAATGAGTGGCCTTTGATGACTCGGCGGACACCACATTACAACTTCTGCGACCATACAAAACCAAAAGGCAGTAGGCTGTCCTTCCGTACTGGTTCCCGAACTAGTGGAAAAGCACACATACCGGTATATACATAGCATTTGCGTCTTCCATACACTTCAGTACCTCACTAACTGACATTTTGATTTGGTTATTATGATTTTTTTTTTTTTTACAATGATTACAATATATTTAAGATCTCTTTAAGAAGACCACTCACAATTCCATCTAGAGGGGTAGTCTAAAACAAGAGGCCGATATACATAGGATACAGGGGGACTGAAAATCATCTAGTCCTATGAAAGAGGTGGTCTTCTCATAGAGGTGAAACCTTTATAAAAGATGACTGTATCACACGCTTGGCCTTCTAGAACAGGGATCAGCAACTTCGGCACTCCAGCTGCTCTAAAACTACAACTCCCAGCATGCACACTTTCTTGGCTGCTCTTGTAACTCCCATAGAGGTGAAAGGAGGATTCTGGGAGTTGTAGTTTCAGAACAGCTGGAGTGCCGGAGGTTGCTGACCCCTGGTCTAGGAGCCTAATGTGCAGAGCTAACGATTATGTGGTGGAGTAATTCTGGTAAACCCTTGCATTTCTGTGCCTTTCAAGAAGTGAGATATTTTCCTTAAACCTTCCAAAAGCTGGAAGCAACCACTCTGTTGTTGAGGCGTTACTGCTCTTCCTGGAAGGCCTCCCGGAGCCTGTGATCTGCTACAGCTATTATAGCAGATGCTTGGAGTGCGCTGGACATTATAACAGCGGTAAAGAGGTAATGCATTATAGTTATCTTACAGCCGGACCCATAGCCAGAATTAAAATAAAGAGAAAGTAGAACTACTTAGGCTACTTTCACACTGGTGTTTTGGCTTTCCGTTTGTGAGATCCGTCATGGGCTCTCACAAGCGGTCCAAAACGGATCAGTTTTGCCCTAATGCATTCTGAATGGAAAAGGTTTGCCCCCATCAGTCTCCATTCTGCTCTGGAGGCGGACGCTGCTTGCAGTGTTTTGGTGTCCGTCTGATGAAACTGTGCCAAAAGGATCAGTCCTGGCACACAATGTAAGTCAATGGGGACAGATCCGTTTTCTCTGGCACAATAGAAAACGGATCCGTCTCCCATTGACTTTCAATGAAGTTCGTGACGGATCCGTCTTGGCTATGTTACAGATCCTACAAACGAATCCGTTCGTGACGGATGCATGCGGTTGTATTATTGTAACGGATCCGTTTTTGCAGATCCATGACGGATCCGTTTTTGCTGATCCATGACGGACCCGCCCAAAACGCAAGTATGAAAGTAGCCTTAGTAATACTGATTGAAACCCCATAGAAAGACGTGTCTTGCTGCGCAAAGCAGCCATTTCAGATTTAGTGGTCTCGGCTCCCCTGGAGAACTGAAATATGAATGGCTGTTATGAAGAGCAGGCCACCTTTTCATATAGACTGTTTTGATGAATGAATTGCTCTCTAAGATAAATCATTGGAATCAAAGGGCAGTGGTCGGTCACCAATTGACTTTTGCATCTTCTTTGATCCATGTACGTTGTGGCAGTTACTTGGCCGTCCAACCCATCTGCAGGTGCCATTACCTAATAGCGTCTAGGTGTGTCATTCTAGAGATGGGGATACTTCCATAGGGATCTCTCCATGCATCCCATCCATTGGGCAAAATGTCTAAGTGTTGCTTTGTGCTTATATTAGAAAACCAGCATGCAGTGCTGGATCCACACAGCAGTGTTCTTCCTGTCACATCTGTCTGAATCAGATGCAGATATGACCATAGTGTTACAACTGTTTACTTACTGAACGCAGACAGCAACCTTCAGCTATAGAGATCCTTCTCAATTACAATCATCAAATTACTTCATCAGAAGTTACTTGTTTGACTGAAAAAAACTTTCAAAAAATTCTTTTCAGCCAGTGATATCTTTTTGGAAAACCTGGGTTACAACTTATATGGTCACCATTAAGGTCCATTCGCACGTCCGTATTTCTGGCTCCGCATCCATTCCGCAATTTTACAGAACAGGTGCGGACCCATTCATTTCCATATTTCCATTTCGCGGAACAAGAATAGGCATTTCTATCATAGGGCCGGCCATGTGCGGTCCGCAAAATGCAGAACTGCATGGCCGGTGTCTGTGTTTTGCAGATCCGCAAAACGCTTACGGACGTCTTGGACCCTAACAGCGTAAAAACCTAGTGGCCTGGATTCCAAATCTACCAAAAGAAGTTGAGGAACAGGTGATATGTCTCTGCATAGGCTATAGAGGCTGAGAAATAAAGTAACATATTGGTCGCCACAGAGCTCTTCTAAATATGGACTGTAAAGCATATAGGGGGAGGACAGACCATACATACGATAGACGGAAGGCTCTTTACCAGTACCGAATCCACAACTTTACTGGATCCCTTACTGGAAACTCAGAACAAGAACTGCAGATACACACGTAGCTGTTCCTTTACTGTCCAGGAAAGAGATGTGTTACTGTATAGCTAGACAGCTCTGTCATTCAGCATTTTAGAAAGTGAGCGGCACTGGGAAGACTGGAGCATTCCTGCGCGCTGCACCACACCTGTCTACGCGATTTGTCTAGTATGATAGGTCACTCCGAGTTACGTCAGCATTGCTGACACTACCCATGGACTTGATAAGGATGTAAACCTCCTGGCACACAGATGATTGCTGCTTGGAGTCGGGTTCCCACCCTGTAGACATCAAATAATAAAGAACTCCAGCAATTAGCGTTATGGTTCGTTTATTGTAGTGCGGCGATAATAAATGTGACGTGTCGGCCGAAAGGGCCTTTATCAAACATCTGCCGCTCAGGAGAAAAGGAACAATGGATACTGCGCTGGGGTGAAACGTGTATCCACATGCGGATACTCTCCTACCCTCCACACGTGGATACACGTCTCATCGCAGCACAGCATCCATTGTTCCTTTTTATTCCTGAGTGGCAGATGTTTGATAAAGGCCCCTTCGGCTGAAACGTCACATTGTATTATCGCGGCACTACAATAAATGAACCATAACGCTAACTACCCATGGACTTGTGTGGCACAGCTATGTGCTTCTAGTCTTGCTCATCCACAGATTAGGCCTGTTTCACACTTGCGTTGTTGTTTTCCGGTATTGAGATTCGGCATCGGATCTCAATACCGGAAAAAAACGTTTACGTTTAGTCCTCATGCTTTCTGAATGGAAAGAGATCCGTTCAGGATGCATCAGGATGTCTTCCATTCCGTCAGCATTCTGTTTTCTGACCGGACACAAAACCGCTGCAAGCTGCGGTTTTGTGTCCGGTCATAAAAACGGAAAAAAATGGATCACTGAAAACAATGTAAGTCAATGGTGAAGGATCCGTTTTTTAGGAGCCTAAAAAAACTGATCCGTCACCCATTGACTTTCAATGTATTTAGTGACTGATACGTTTTTTCTGGTTTTGATTTCACACAACCAGATTCTAACGGATCGGATGCATCCCGATGTGCAAAATCAAAACGGATCAGTTTAATTCCGGTATTGAGATCCTCTGCCAGATCTCAATACCGGAATTAACAACGCAAGTATGAAACAGGCCTTATAGCAGGGGTGCACAACCCACGGCCTGCAAGCCGCATGCGGCCCCCGTCCTCATGGACAGAAACACGGCTGATTGTGTGATCAGCTGTGTTTCTGCCCGCAGCGCCCCACGATGGATCATTACAGCTCCTGCTCCCGCACTGTAGCAGAAGCAGGTCTGTTCCCGGGTGTCAGTGACAGCGGGGGAGCCGAGGAGAAGGCAGAAGCAGTGTATCAGCGCTTCTGCCTTCTCCTCACACAGGTGAGCGCTATTCAGGGTTGACCCGGCTTGGGGGCAGAGAAGCGAAGAGCTGCAGGGTCAGAAACCCTGATCAGCTCTGCCTGTGTATAATGCCCCCACAGCAGGCTGGTGTCCTCTGTAACTGAGGCTCCTTTAGATGCCCCAGTTACGGTGGAAATAGTGCAAAAAAAGTCTTGTTCCCCAAAGGTCTTGCAGTGACCTCTTGGGAACAAATTATGTGGAAGAAATATATATAAATTTAGATAAAAAAATGAATTTAAAAAATTGAAATACAAAAAAATATAATAAAACACAAAATAAAAAAAGAAATAAAATATGATGTGGCAACAAATGGAAAAATCCCCTACAAAAATAAAATACAGTGTTCACTGTCCCCTAACAGTCTTTTTATGATCTCTTGGGGGACACATTATGTGGCAAAAATATATATAAAAAAATTATAATAAATAAAAATAATATTAAAATACAAATAAAAGAAAAGAAAAAAAATAAAAAGTGCAAAATAGTAGTGTTTATTGTCCCCAACAGTCCTTTTATGGCCTCTTGGGGGACATATTATGTGGCAAAAATGTATGTAAATAATAAGTTATAAACCAATTATAAAAAAAATAATACAATGAAGTATTAATAAAATAAAAAGGAAAAATTGACAAAACGTGTCAGTGTCCCCCAAAGGAATTTTTATGACCTCTTAGGGGATATTATTTGTAGCAGAAACTAAAACCGTCGCCATTATTGCCCCCATTCACGTGAAACTATATGTATTAAGCCTCTTGCACACGGCCGTTGTGGGTCAGTTCCGTGCATTGGGGACTGCAATTTGCGGTCCCCAATGCACGGGCAACGTCTGAGCAGCGGCCGGGGCGGGTCCAGACCCATTCAACTTGAATGGGTCCGTGATCCATCCGTTAATTTTTTTGCAGAACAGAAGCACGGATCGGAACCCCACGGAAGCACTACCGTTCCGGACTGCACCACATCTCTGGATTTGGGGACCCATTCAGGTGAATGGGTCCACATCCGTGATGCGGAGTGCACACGGTCGGTGTCCCGTGTATTGCGGAACTGCCGTATGCGGCCCGCAATACGGCCACGTGAGCACAACGGCCGTGTGCAAGAGGCCTTATATAACAAAACACAAAATCGGGAACGAATTATAATAATTTATTTTGGTGTCAGTTTGCATATTTAAAGAATAAGAAGCTATACAAAAAAAATAAAATAAAAAATACATTATAAGGCCCTATGTGTGAAATGAAAAACTGTTGCAAAAATTATTTTGGTATTCCCAACACATAAAGAAGTTACAACCGTTCGAACCACCACGTGCGCTCAATCACGAAAAAAAAAGTCTGTTCAGGCCTGGTTATTAAAGTGTTAACCAATAAGCGCTTTCCCCACTAGTAAGGGAAAATGCCTACTGGTTATTGCATGGCGCCTGTAATAATCAGGGAGCGTCGTCCTCTTAATTGCTGCCCCTTGAAATAGAGCGATGTGACAATGCGGCCCTCAGACCAAAAAAGGTTGTGCACCCCTGCCTTAGAGGATAAGTGTCTATTTGGCAAGGGTCTGACCGCTGAGGCCCCTCCTGGTCACAAGAAGAGGAGCCCCACTTTGCTCCATTTTAATAGGGGGAGTGCCCTCACCATACCTCCTAACTTTTAAAAATGACAAGTAGAGACAATAGCAGAGACTCATGTAGCATACTCCTCTGACTCCACCCGACACGTAACTGTACACCTAATCCTGCCGTCCCCTCCGTGCCTCCACTCGTTATGCCTGTACTTTATTATCCATGACATAATTCTGGAATATGGTTACTTTGTGTTGTGACGTCTCTCTCTTATTCCTCCTGGAAATCTATGAATAAAACATTGCTTTTGTAGACTTTTTGTGATGTAGCCAGCTGATTTTAAAGGGGTCCCACAAAAGTATTTTACTGTTTTTAAACCAGCACCTGGATCTGAATAATTTTGTAACTGGATGTAATTAAAAATGTAGCATAGCCATTCAGAAGTCAGCTATTCAATAAAATCTGCACCACCTGCTGTTTGCCATTTTTCTAATTTTGCTGTCCACCTCACTGAGGAGGAGGCACATGCTCACTTCCATCCCTTAACACAGGCATCCTCAAACTGCGGCCCTCCAGCTGTTGTAAAACTACAACTCCCACAATGCCCTGCAGTATACTGATACCTGTAGGCTGTTCGGGCATGCTGGGAGTTGTAGTTTTGCAACAGCTGGAGGGCCGCAGTTTGAGGATGCCTGCCTTAACAGCTACAAGCTGCAGTAGAAAGGACACGCCCTGGAGAAAGGACACACTCCCAGAGGTGCCAGATTGGAGCAATGAATGGGTAGCTCTTGTTCCATGTGAGGTTCAGGGCTGATCCTAGCTTGTCTGATGAGCATTTTTTACATGAATTGTGCCCAAAAAAAAAACTTTAACTATAGAACCCTTGCTACCGCACAAAGCAAGTCATTGCGTTGCATGCAATCGTGAGCCCTTCCACTGTCACTCAATAGTTAAAATCAATCAGTTGCGCTACAAGAGGGTCTCAGTGTAGCCCAACCCTAATGGACAAGTGTAAGTGTTACCATTCCCTTTGGCAACAATATGTGTCCCTACATTGCCTGATATTGTCAGCAGTGAGGGGACACAGCAGAATAGTAACACCCAATTGTCAATATATACATACACTTCCAGGAGGAATAACAGAGAAACTGCAAGAAAAGATGCTAAAACTAACACATCCATGTCAGGAGAGGTGACAGATCCTCTAATAGTTACATATTCTGCCTCTGACTGATCAGTGCGGTACTATGTTGTATAGTCTGCAGAGCAGTAATATTCTGCAGAGCGCCCATGGGCTGGTGGGGTTTGTGTGCCAGGGCTGCTTCTTGGTCTCAGCCCGGCCCAGACTGTCACTGAGGTTACAAACAGCTTCATTTTATTTCATTTGTTTCTTGCAAAGCGGAAGGAAGGGTTTTAAATATGGTGCGTGCGCAGACGTTTAACCCTTTAAATGCTGTGCTCAGATGTGACCACGGCAACTAAATGCGGGAAAAAACGCAAGCTCGCGCTTCCGGGTCAGAAACGGCCCCCCCATACAGCAGTCAGGGGAGCCATTCCTTCGCTCTGAGACCCAGCCTATCAGATCTGTAGTTCCCATGGAGGCTTGCAGTTAGAAGGGGGGGGGGGTTGTGGTCTCCCGTGTCCCAAAGTACCTGAAGTTTAAAAATATTTATCCCGTATGGCGAATATCATCAAACACACTCCAAAATGGTATCACTAAAAACCACAGATCATCCTGCAGAAAATGAGCCCCCACACAGCTTTGTGGATCTAACTTTTAAATAGTTAGGGGGATCAGAACATGGCAATGAAAAGAAAATTATTATTATTATTATTTTATTTTTTTTAAAACACAAGAAAAACTGTATTAATGTGGTATTGCTGTAATTCTACTGACCCCGAGAATGAAGGGAACTGGTCAGTTTTACTGCATAGGGAACACCGTAGAGACAAAACCCTTCAAATGTGGCAGAATTGCATTTTTTTTCCTATTCCACGCCATTTAGAATTATTTTCCCGCTTCCCACTGCATCATATGCAATATTAAATGGTGACAATAGAAAGTGCAACTTGTCCTGCAAAAAAACAAGCCCTCATACGGCTTTGTGAACGGAAAAATGTAAACTGTATGGCTCCGGGAAGGCTGGATGTAAAAATGAAAATGCAAAAATATAAAAAATCATCCGGCGTTAAGTCTGATTGCTTAACTCTATAAGCCAGCATAACATACGTGGATGTAGTCTTGTATTAAAAGGAGTTTGTCACCAGGAAATTCAGTGTTAACTCAGTCAAAATTCCTTGTAGGGCTAGCTCAGCTGAATGTAATGATACTGTCACGGACGTTCCTGTGACAGGTGGCAGGAGTTCGGTGAGACTGGCAACACGTGGATCAATAGGCGTCTGTTTCTGGTAATGGCCACATCCCTTGCCTCAGGTGTTGCTAATGTGGTCATTTAACCTTCCTTATTTATAGTTGCTTCTTCCACTATGCTGTGCGGTTTATAGCTTCAGTTTAGTTGTGGTTTGCTGTTGTGTGGATCTCGGCTGAGTTCCTGGTGCTTCCATTGTTCCTTTGAAGTTAAGTCTTTCCTTTCCCTCTTTGTATTTTGTTTGAGTTCTGTGTGTTGCATTTCCCTGTCATTTGTATTAAGGCCTGAGGGAGACTCCTGTTCGTCCTACCTTTTGGAAGAACAGGTTGTCTCAGTCCTGACATTAGTACCAGGGTCCTAAAGGGTGAGTTTGGACTTTAGGTATTCCTGTGTATGAACTCACCTACCTCTGGAGTCTGTTCATACTGGTAGTTAGTCAGGACTTTGATTAGGGAGGTGTCCATCCCCTTTCCCTACTTTCCAGGCCTTATTCCTTCACCCCTTTCCCTCCTATGTTAGGTGTGGTGTTTCCCTCCCACACCCGAACGTAACAGATACCTTTCGCTTAGCAATGTGTTCCTTCATTCTTAAGAGAATGCACCTTTAAACCATTATGCAAATGAACAATTAAGTGCACCAAGGGCGGGCCCAAGCCACTGTGTGCATCCTTGTTCTTCCATTAGCCTCTGCCAGTCCCTCTATTGACAGGGCCAGGTTTCTGCATAGTCATCTCGCCTGGCACTGTCCATCAAAAAGGAGGGGGAGGGACTGACAGGAAGAGTAAAGGTGCACAGAGTGGCTTGGGTCCGCCCCCTCTGCACCTAAGTACTCATCTGTATATGGATTAAAAGTACTTTCTTTCCAGAATGAAGCAATGGATCTCCAAGTGAAAGATACATTTACATTCAGCTTAGCTAGTCCTACTAGGCAGTGTGCCCAATTTAAGAGTTTTCTGGTGACCTAAATGAACTAAAATCATTGTAAGTCAATAGGTGACCGCCGTTTTGGCCCAATTTTTATTTTTAAAACCGGAATGCCACCACGCAAGTATGAAACAGGCCTAAGGCCTCTTTCACACTTGCGTTGTGAAGATCCGGCGTGCACTTCCGTCGCCGGAATGCACGCCGGATCCGGCACAACGCAAGTGAACTGAAAGCTACTAGCGTCCTGGTTGCCATAGTAGCAGTGGGGAGTGGGGGAGCGGCATACTTACATTCCGTGCGGCTCCCGGGGCGCTCCTGAATGACGTCAGAGCTCCCCGCGCGCATGGATCACGTGATCTGTGCACTGGGGCGCCCTGACGTCATCCTGGAGCGTCCCGGGAGCCGCACGGAATGTAAGTATGCCGCTCCCCCGCTCCCCCTATTCTTTACTATGGCAACCAGGACTTTAGCGTCCTGGCTGCCATAGTAACCATTGACAAAAAGCTAAACGTCGGATCCGGCGATGCGCGGAAACGACGTTTAGCTAATGGCCGGATCCGGACTAATGCCCTTCAATGGGCATTAATTCCGGATCCGGCGTCGCGGCATGTCTTCCGGATTTTTGGATGGAGACAAATCCGCAGCATGCTGCGCTTTTGTCAACGTCCAAAAAACGTTGACATACTGAACGGAAGACATCTGATGCATCCTGAATGGATTTCTCTCCATTCAGGATGCATGGGGATAATCCTGAGGACGGATCTCTAGGACGGAAAGCTAAAACGCTAGTGTGAAAGAGGCCTAAGGAATATCAGCTTGTGCTTGAACATACAATGACCATTGCTCTTTATGTCTTTTAGGTTATTTCATTGTTGCCGCTGCATCATAAAAATGTCTTCAATTACTTGATCTCCTTTTTACGGGAGCTGCTAAGTAACTCAGTAAAGAATCACCTGGATATCAACATTTTAGGTAATCACCTTGTATTTCTTTCTTCTCCACACTGCATTTCCTTTACATTTCAGAGGGACACCTTTCAGAAGGTTAAAGGAAATAATGGGGGAGATTTATCAAACTGGTGTAAAGTAGAACTGGCTTCAGATTCTTCATTTTCCAAAGGAGCTGTGAAAAAGAAAGGTGGAATGTGATTGGCTGCTATGGGCAACTAAGCCAGTTCTACTTTACACCAGTTTGATATGTCTCCTGGACACATTGGGGCAGATTTAAGTTGGCTTTTTAGTAATGTGTTATTATTCTGATTGATGTATACAGTGCCTTGCAAAAGTATTCAGCCCCCTTGACTTTTTTCGTATTTTGGTGCCTCACAACCTGGAATTAACATGGATTGTTTGAGGATTTGCATAATTTAATTTACAGAACATGCCCACAACTATGAAGATGTTTTTTTTGTTTGTTTGTTTTTTATTGTGAAGCAAACAACAAATAGGACAAAATAACAGAAAAAGTCAATATGCATAACTATTCACCCCCCTAAAGTCAATACTTTGTAGAGGCACCTTTTGCAGCAATCACAGCCCCAAGTCGCTTTGGATTAGTCTCTATGAACTTGCCACATCTTACCACTGGGATCTTTTCCCATTCCTCCTTGCAGAACTGCTCCAGCTCCTTCAAGTTTAATGATTTGCGCTTTTGAACAGCAAACTTTAGGTCTAACCACAGATTTTCTATTGGATTGAGATCTGGGCTTTGACTAGGCCATTCCAACACATTCACATGTTTCCCCTTAAACCACTCAAGTGTTGCTTTAGCAGTGTGTTTGGGGTCATTGTCCTGCTGGAAGGTGAACCTCCGTCCTAGCCTCAAATCACACACAGAGTGGTACAGGTTTTGCTCCAGAATATCCCTGTATTTAGCACCATCCATCTCTCCCTCAGGTCCAAAGAGCTTACCAGTCCCATCCCCACAGCATGATGCTGCCACCACCATGTTTCACTGTGGGGATGGTGTTCTTTGGGTGATTTGATGTGTTGGGTTTGCGCCAGACATAGTATTTTCTTTGGCCGAAAATTTCAGTTTTAGTCTCATCAGACCAGAGCACCTTCCTCCATACATTTGCGGACTCTCCCACATGTCTTTTCGCAAACTCACAACGTGCCATTTTGTTTTTAGCTGAAAGTAGTGGCTTTCTTCTGGCCACACTACCATAAAGCCCAACTTTATGGAGCGTACAGCTTATTGTCGTCATACGTACAGATACTCCAGTCTCTGCTGTGGAATCCTCCAGGGTTACCTTAGGTCTCTGTGCTGCCTCTCTGATTAATGCCCTCCTTGCCCGGTCCATGAGTTTTGGTGGGCGGCCGTCTCTTGGCAGGTTTGCTGTTGTGCCATGTAGGGGTGGGACGATATGGCGATATAGACGATATGCGATATGAATTTGTGCCACGATATCGATTTTGTCTATGTCGCCATATCGCGATAGAACATGGTATGCGCCGCTCTCGGCGCATACCATGTTCTCCTGAGTCGGCACAGTGGAGAAGGAGGGACTGTAGTCACTGCTACCAATGAGAGCGGAGGAGGGGAGGGACTGTGGCCACTGCCACCAATGAGAGCGGGGCAGTGCAGAACGTCACAGGCAGGGAGAAGGAACGCCCAGGGAGAGAAGCTGATGTCTCCTCCCTGGTGTTCCCACCATGTGACGGGGGCCAGAGCGGGCGAACGGAGCCCCGCACAGATATAATAGTAAGTGCCCCCTATGTGCTGCTACCTAATGAAAGGTCCTATAGGCCTGTATGTGCCAGCCATATCCCATACCCGGCTTCTATGACTGCCTGCTGTGATCCGCCGCAATTAACCCCTCAGAACCTGAGGGGTTAATTGCGGTGGATCGCAGAGTGCAGTCACAGAGGCCCAGTATGGTATATGGCCGGCACATGCAGGCTACGTTTCTATTCACCCATTGGTGACACAGTGGCCCCCGATCATTGGTGGCAGTGGCAGTTGTGATCGGAGCCCCAGCAGTGTAATGCTGGGGCTCCGATCGGTTACCATGGCAGCCAGGACACTACTGATGTCCTGGCTGCTATGGTCAGCTCCCTGCTGCTGTGTGCACAGGGCAGCAGGGACAGTGTCAAGTCCTATTTATCTATCAGGGTGAATAGGACAAGGGTTCTAGCCCCTAAGGAGGCTAAATACTTATTGAATAAAAAGTTGAAGGAAAAAAAAAAAAAAAAAGTTTAACAACCCTCCCTCCAATATAGAAAATATATATCGCGATATATATATATCGCACATGCTTCATATTATATCGCAATATAAATTTTAGGCCATATCGCCCACCCCTAGTGCCATGTTCTATCCATTTGATTGTGATAGAATTGATGGTGCTCCTGGGGATCATCAAAGTTTTGGATATTTTTTTATAACCTAACCCTGACTTGTACTTCTCAACAACATTGTCCCTTACTTGTTTGGAGAGTTCCTTGGTCTTCATGGCAGTGTTTGGTTAGTGCTGCCTCTTGCTTAGGTGTTGCAGCCTCTGAGGCCTTTCAAAAAAGGTGTGTATATGTAATGACAGATGTGACACTCAGATTGCACACAGGTGGACATCATTTCACTAATTATGTGACTTCTGAAGGTAATTGGTTGCACCAGAGCTTTTTTGGGGCTTCCTAACAAAGGGGGTGAATACATACACACATGCCAATCTTCTGTTTTCTAGTTCTAAACAATAGTTTTATTTATATATGTTTCTCATTTCACTTCACCAACTTACACTATTGTGTCCTAAACCAATCCCAAAAAAATCAGATTAACAAAACATTGAGTTTCAGGCTGTAATGTAACAAAACACCAAAACAGTCAAGGGGAGTGAATACTTTTGCAAGGCACTGTAGTTTTCTGGGAAAAGCTTCAGCACAGAGTGGAATATATTGCTCTCACTGATTAAAAGCTTTCCCCCTGTGTGTGCTTACAGATATAGCTGCTAATCATTGAGCTGGATAGTCCACTGGACTTGTAAAACCCAGAGAAAGAAGAAATTCCAGATCAATAAATTCCTGTGAATTTTTTTCTCATAAAACATATGTATGACATGCCGCCTGCAGATGGGACACCATTAGCAATGTGACTGCTTCACTATATTAAAGTGCAATGGCAGGGAAAGTTTTTCCTGCTTTAACACATTTTTTTTTTATTCACAGCAAGCATATTTGGAAACCTGTTGCTCCGACCTCCGCCTGATCAGTCATCACCCAGCAACTTGGACAAGAGAAGGTGTCAGGAGTTTGTTCAGCAGTTCCTCATTGTGCCAGAAAGTCCTTAGTACCTGGATCTTGTCTGATCAATTATCCGCCTCCCAGAAGCTGGCTTCTCACATATCTGTTCTGGTTGTAAATATCTGTATTTATGGCATCTGATGCAAATTACAGATTTTATTTTCTTATATTGTATATCTCCATGCTTCCTGAAAGGGATGTGTATTCCTGTGCTAACCAATGCCACTGTGCCTTAAAAAGGACCTATCACTGTGAAATGCAGTGCAATCTGCAGGCAGTTTGTTATAGAGCAAGAGGAGCTGGAAAGACTGATATATAGTTTTGTGGGGAAAGATCCAGTAAAAGCCTTTCCCCTTGTACAGCTATCAATAACTGACCGCTATCTGTGTATAAATACTTACACCTTACATAGAGAATGCTATCAATCACAGATAACACCTCCCCCCTGTACAGCTATAAGTGACTGACAGCTATCTATGTATACACACTTACACAGAGAATGTTATCAATCACTGATAACACCTTCCCCCGTGTACAGCTATCAATGACTGACAGCTGTGTATCCACACTTACACACACAATTCTATCAATAACTGATAGCAACTCCCCTGTGTACAACGATCAGTGACTGACAGCTATCTCTATAGATACCATTACATAGAAAATGCTATCAATCACCAATAACAATTCCCCGTGTACAACTATCAATGACTGACAGCGATTTCTGTATACACACTTACACAGTGAATGCTATCAATCACTGATAACACTTCCCCCGTGTACAACTATCAGTGACTGACAGCTATCTCTGTATACACACTTACACAGAGAATGCTATCAATCACTGATAACACCTCCCTGTGTACAACTATCAGTGACAGGCAGCTATCAATGTATACACAGTTACACAGAGAATGCTATCAATAACTGATAACTCCTCCCCTGTGTACAACTATCAGGGACTGACAGCTATCTCTGTATACACACTTACACAGAGAATGCATCAATCACTGATAACACATCCCTGTGTACAACTATCAGTGACAGGCAGCTATCAATGTATACACAGTTACACAGAGAATGCTATCAATAACTGATAACACTTCCCCCATGTACAGCTATAAGTGACTGACAGCTATCTGTGTATCCACACTTACACACACAATTCTATCAATAACTTATAGCAACTCCCCTGTGTACAACTATCAGTGTCTGACAGCTATCTCTATAGATACACTTACATAGAAAATGCTATCAATCACTAATAACAATTCCCTGTGTACAACTATCAATGACTCACAGCTATTTCTCTATACACTTACACAGAGAATTCTATCAATCACTGATAACTCCTCCCCTGTGTACACCTATCCGTGACTGACAGTTATCTCTGATAGAATTCTCTGTGTAAGTGTGTATACAGAGATAGCTGTCGGTCACTGATAGTTTTACACTGGGAGGTGTTATCAGTGATTGATAGAATTCTCTGTGTAAGTGTGTATACAATCACTGATAACACCTCCCAGTGTAAAACTATCAGTGACTGACAGCTATCTATGTATACACACTTACACAGAGAATACTATCAATCACTGATAACATCTCCCCTTTGAACAACTATCAGTGACTGACAGCTATCAATGTATACACACTTACTCAGAGAAGGCTATCAATCACTGATAACACTTCCCCCGTGTACAACTATCAGTGACTGACAGCTATTTCTGTATACATACTTACACAGAGAATGTTATCAATCACTGATAACACCTCCCCTGTGTAAAGTAATAAGTGACTGACAGCTATTTATGTATACACACTTACACAGAGAATGCTATCAATCACTGATAACACTTCCCCCGTGTACAACTATCAATGACTGACAGCTATCTATGTATACACACTTACACAGAGAATGCTATCAATCACTGATAACACCTCCCAGTGTACAACTATCAGTGACTGACAGCTATGTATACACACTTACACAGAGAATGCTATCAATCACTGATAACACCTCCCTGTGTACAACTATCAGTGACAGGCAGCTATCAATGTATACACAGTTACACAGAGAATGCTATCAATAACTGATAACACCTCCCCTGTGTACAGCTATAAGTGACTGACAGCTATCTATGTATACACACTTACACAGAGAATGCATCAATCACTGATAACACCTCCCTGTGTACAACTATCAGTGACTGACAGCTATCTGTGTTTACACACTTACACAGATAATTATATCAATCACTGATAACACCTCCCTGTGTACAACTATCAGTGACTGACAGCTATGTATACACACTTACACAGAGAATACTATCAATCACTGATAACACCTCCCCTGTGTACATCTATCAGTGACTGACAGCTATGTATACACACTTACACAGAGAATGCTATCAATCACTGATAACACCTCCCCGTGTACAACTATCAGTGACTGACAGTTATCTCTGTATGCAAACTTACACAGAGAATGCTATCAATCACTCATAAGACAGCCCTGTATACAGCTGAAGTCAGAACTAACAGATTATTACTGAACGTTTTCCACAGAGCTATATATCAATCTGCTCAGCTCCTCCCGCTCTATAACATACTGCTTGCAGACTGCATTGCATTCGTTTGTGATGATCTACCCGGATGAAGTACTGTTAGTAATATATTGTCACTACAACACATTCCATTTTAATTTGCCTAGGTTACCTCAAAAAAGTATTTTGTGGTCACAACTAAATTTGTTAGTTAATACAACGTCATATTCTGTCTTTTGAAGGTACTGATAAGGCGCTGCTTAAAGGGGTTCTCTGGGCATTTCCGCTAATCTGTAGTTGGTACTGACCTTGGAAGGAAGAGGTTTTAGATAGTACTTACCCATCCTTCGCTCTGCCGTCTCCGCTGCATTGATACAGGCTGCAGGTTCTTCCGGCTGGGTCCTGACCGGATGTGTTTGTTACTTTTCCTATTCATCTGCATTTAGCTTAACAGGAAAAGAAGCGCCCATATCTGATCAAGACCCAAGAGCGAGAGCCCGTAGCCTGTGTCAGTGCAGCGGGGTGAGAGGTAGGTAAGTGCAATCTAAAAAGATCATGCAGATTTTCTGAAATGCCCATAGAACCCCTTTAAATAACAAATTCACTATGCATTGATCGTGATGAAATTGCTTTTATTACAGTTTGATCCAAAATCATATTGTCAGGAATCTGTTGTCTTTTCAGTGCTCTCTAAAGGTAATTTTGCACCGTTTATGCTGCCCTATATGAGGGAAGCATCCTGTCACTTATCTCTGAAAATACAGTTTAATGGCTGCAATGCGCTGTGACCTCGGAGTCTGGAATATGTATCAGATGCAAAAGCCTTCTGCTGATTGACAGATTTCTCCCTGTTACTGTGCATAGGGAGAGAACAGCCAAAGGTGTGTGGTGGGAGCCTGCAGCTCATACATACACCGGCCTGCTAGATCGCAGCGCGCTGGATATATTAGACATAGTGAACTACTCTATGGTTCGCCATTAACAAATATAGGATATAAAGGGAATCGAAGCTCGATAATACTATGAAAGTATTACTGCATGTGTTCTCTGTTGCCAGGCATGGTGAGCAGCAGGAGGCTGACCCTCACTGGAGTAAGAAATCTGCTTGGGTCAGTTCTACCCAGCTAGACCCAGATATGGCAGATCCCTCATATTTTCACCCATGTGGCTTTTCCGTCTGCCATCAGAGGAGTCTGGCAGTGGCTTTCTTCCCTCGTCCTGTTCAAAATACACGCATGCCCAACGGGTGTGCATGTGTATGGACGGGTCTGGAAAGATATCTATCCAGTATGCATGGCAAGTCTTAGAGTTATTAAGCAGAGTATATTTGCAGTACGGATCTACACTGTTCAGGCAATATCACCATCATTCCTGTTAGGGCTCATTCAGACAGCCGTATTTCTGGGTCCACATCATTCATTTCAACATGGCCGCAAAAGATGCCGACAGCACACCGTGTGCTCTCCACATCCGTAGTTCCATTACACAGCCCCGCAAATAATATAGAGCATGTCCTGTTCTTGTCCGCAAGAATAGGCCTTTCTATATAGGCCTGGCCCTGTGCATTCTGCAAAATGTGGAATGCACACGGCTGGTATCCATGTTTTGCGGATGCGCAAAAACAGATACGGTCATGTGAATGAGCCCTCAGCTATGTGAGCTGCATCAGTATTGATAAAGATGTGTGTGACATTAATCTAAATATTAATTACACAATATCTGATCTTACCTTTGCTTCCTAGGAATCTATCTCCTTGGAGTGTTTTCTTAATATATATCTATGTTTCTCTATTCACCTACACACATGTTCAGCTTAAAGGGGTGGTCTCGCTTCAGGAAATAGCATTTATTATGTAGAGGAAGTTAATACAAGGCACTTACTAATGTATTGTGATTGTCCATATAGCTTCCTTTGCTGGCTGGATCCACTTTTCCATCACATTATACACTGCTCGTTACCATAGTTACAGACCACCCTGCAATCCATCAGCGGTGGCCATGCTTGCACACTATAGGGAAAAGCACTAGCCTCTCTGTGCTGTCATAGTTCCCGGCACCAGATTGGCGCTTTTTCCTATAGTGTGCAAGCATGGCCACCGCTGATGGATTGTGGGCGTAACCATGGAAACGAGCAACGTCTAATGTGATGGAAAAGTGGATCCAGCCAGCAAAGGAAGCAATATGGAGAGTAAAAATACATTAGTAAGTGTCTTGTATTAACTTTATCTACATATTAAGTGCTATTTACAACCCCTTTAAAAATCTTCATTTCTTGTAACTGCCACTAGGGGGCGTTCCTCAGACATCTACAGTATATATGACTCTACTGGGGGTGATCGCTAATGAAATGAATGTGTGGTCGTGATCCAGCCTGAAATTGAGCTGGCATGCAGGTTTAGCGTGGTTCTCAAATGCTTGCATGTACACAGCAGCAATGAGCGGGGGGAAATGGGCATGTGTGTGGCCACAGAGGAATGACTAAAGGAGAGGATCAAGGGCTTGAAGCCATACCTACACTGTATTCCATAGCTAATTCTTACACAAGGATTACATGTATTAGTGACGGGGGGCTGCCAGCTAAATACTGTATATCTCTTATTGTCCATGCTGGATAACTGACCTGCAGGACATATATCATACTATGTATTTTTAGACTGTTAAATTGTTTGACAAATTTTACTTTTTTTTTTTTTTTTTTTTTTTTAAGCTAAATTGTGACACTTTTGATATAAATCCACCTGTTCTGGATTGTAATCTGCTCTGCTGCAGAGGTTTGTACAGACGTTGTATCTGCAAGATACTTATGATGTTTTAATAATTTTTATTGAATGTTTTTTGTATTAATAAAAAGATGAAACTATTTTGAAACATGGGTTAAACTAGCGCCCCTGTAAGATACTAATAGAGAATAAATATTTCGTTATGAATATGCGCCCTATTGATTCGTATTTTCGACTCATTTTATGGACTCTTTTCTCAGGTCTCCCACTGTGCTGGTGTCACCAGAGCTCGGTTCAGATGACAAGTATATGCTTGTCACAAATCCAGAGCATCTCTCCATGTACTCTCTCATTTACCACTTTTTAATATTAAATATGTATGAAAGGTATGAAAGTTACCCCTCTATCCACAAGATAAGGGGGTAGTATTAGATCTGTGGTGGTCTGCTCGCTGCAACCTCCACTGACCACAAGAGGCCCCGTAGTGAATGGAGTGGCAAGTGCCTGACACTGTATTCATTCTCTATGGGACTGTCGGAAATACCGTATTTTTCGCTTTATAAGACGCACCCGATGATAGCACCCACCCCAGGTTTAAGAGGAGGAAAATAAGAAAAAAATATTTTTCAGTCCTTATATCAAATCCTCAGTCTAGAACCCCCCATAAATATCAGGACATCACATTTGACACCCTTATTAGGACATCACATCAGCCCTTTATTTCAGACCCCCGTCAGACCTCAGATCAGCCCACCTTGTCAGACCCCCATCAGACCTCAGATCAGCCCACCTTGTCAGACCCTCTTCAGACCTCAGATTAGCCCACCTTGTCAGACCTCAGATCAGCCCACCTTGTCAGACCCTCTTCAGACGTCAGACCCTCTTCAGACCTCAGATTAGCCCACCTTGTCAGACCTCAGATTAGCCCACCTTGTCAGACCTTAGATCAGCCCACCTTGTCAGACCCTCTTCAGACCTCAGATCAGCCCACCTTGTCAGACCCTCTTCAGACCTCAGATTAGCCCACCTTGTCAGACCCTCTTCAGACCTCAGATTAGCCCACCTTGTCAGACCTCAGATTAGCCCACCTTGTCAGACCTCAGATTAGCCCACCTTGTCAGACCTCAGATCAGCCCACCTTGTCAGACCTCAGATTAGCCCACCTTGTCAGACCCTCTTCAGACCTCAGATTAGCCCACCTTGTCAGACCCTCTTCAGAACTCAGATCAGCCCACCTTGTCAGACCCCCATCAGACTTCAAATCAGATTAAAATAAAAAACTCCTCTTACCTATCGTGCGCGGATGCTCCTCTCCGCCTTTAGCAGAAGTCCCGCTCCCCGTCTTCCCGGCCTGCGCTGCTCTGTCACCTGACTGTGTGCATTGTCAGGTCCTAGTGTGCGCACTACTTCCTGACACTGTATGCGGTCAGGACAGTGAGGCACTGGCCCCAGGAATTAAGACCGGGAGGGTGAGTATTACAAGCGCTTGTGGCGCTTCGCTCCCCGCTCCTAATGGATACTAGTGAGCGGTTTCACATGGAGGCGCTCACTAGTATTCACTTTATAAGACGCACGGACAATTTTTCCCCACTTTTATAAAGCTAAAAATACGGTAGGTGAGCACCGTAATTGGCTATCTCTGGCAGTACCATAGACAATGAAGCAGCAAGGTGCATGCTTGATCTGCTGCTCCATCAGGATAGGGCAACGGGACCGCGTTCTCAGGATTAGTAGGCGTTCCAGAGATAGGAACCCCCAGCGATCAGGCTAGTTATCCCCTATCTTGTAGATAGGGTATACCTTTCATACTTGGCACAACCCCTTTAAGGCTGCTGTATGTTGAGGCTGTGCTAGTCCTTGTTGCCAGATGGCTATATGACTGGGTAAGATCCCTTAAACAGTGGGTCTTGTGCGGTGTTCCTGGTATGCATTGGTTAGAACCTACCAAAAGATGTCCAAGGAAGAACAACTTGTGAACTGGCGACAACACTATGGTGTCCTATGCTCATTGATGCCGTTCTAAGGCTAGCCTATCTGGACCGATCCAATACTGTAACAACAATTGCAGAAAAGGTTAAAGGGGTTATCCAACCTTATATTAGACCTCACAGAGTGAACGGCCCATGGTGGTAATCATACTTACCTGGTCCCCACCGCACGGTTCGGTCTGTATTGCTCCATGGATGGCTCTTCATCTCCCTGGTGCACTGGTGTTTTAACTTGAATTCAACAATTTGAGAATAAATAAGCTTAACAGGCTAAGTGATAAAAATATTTACTATGTGTGATTAAATATAAGGTAAAACAGACAAATCACATACAAAATAATAATCACAGGGCCTGCACAGTACAATATTGGGGGGATTCCTGGCACCATGTCAAGGCTGACACCCCATGGTGATACAAGACAGAGAGAGACCATACAATATCCTACCTGGATGATGTTCTCAAAGGAGTCTTTTGTGCACCAGGTTTATACCTTTCAGCCCCTCCTCCTAAGGATGTCCAGTGTGCGGCATGCATGTCTCTGAGGTAATGACTCAGGAATGTGGCCTTCTCAGCACAATGGGGGGTTTGTGTATGTTACCTAACTACCCTTTTAGAGATTTTCCCATCTCAGACAATGGGGGCATATCGCTAGGATATGCCTCCATTGATGAGTGCACGTCACACTTCTGGGACCCGCACTTGTGGCTGCCCTCCGTTCATTTCTGCGGGGCCGCTATAAATAGCTGAGCACTGGCTCAGCTATTTCTGTTGGCCCCATAGACGTGAATGGAAGCGGTAGCTGCGCAAGCGCGGTGCACTCCCATTCATTTCTATGGGGATTCAGAAAAAAGCCGAGGGCATAGCTCTACTGTTTTTGGTGGGCAATAGAAATGCTTCCTGGTGGCTGGCCCTTGCACTGCCAGCCACCACTTATCTGGCTTCATTTTCAGCTGCGTTTACAAAATAGGTATGTGGTGTCTGAGATGGGAAAACCTCTTAAAGGGTAGTTAGGTAACATACACAAACCCCAAAATGTAATTAAAATATAAAAATTCAAATCACCTCACTACATAAACATGTAAAAAAATAAACATCATTGACATCTCCACATGCAAAAATGTCTGTACTATTAAAATATAAAAATATTTATCGCAAACGGCGAAACAGAAAAAAACTAAAAATGGCTGAGTTGCTGTTTTTTTGTTGCCTCAGGTCCAACAAAAAAATTAAACAAAAAGTCATACACACCCCAAAATGATATCAATGAAATGAACTCACACATGGGGGTAAGAATATGGTCATGCAAAGAAAAAATTTGTTTTTTTCCAAGTTTTATTCTTTTTTCAGTATTAAAACCCAAAAAAACTATACATGTGGGGTATCGTTGTAACCATACTTTTACCTCATACGAAGCGCTGTAAAAACAAAACCCATAAAACTGGTGGAATTGTGGTTTTTTGCATTTGGAATTTTTTCCCTGCATCCTACTACTTTGTAAATGGTGCAATTAGAAAGTACAACTTGTCCCGTAAAACACAAACTCTCATAAGGCTATGTGAATGGAAAAATAGAAAGTCATGGCTTTAAGAAGGCTCGGAGTAAAAAAAAGTAACCTTGTCTGGTCATTAAGGGTTTAAAGGGGACAGAACCAATCAGTAGTTAAGTATGTAAAAGACCCTTACAACACAGCTGGTATCCACACCCTATTAACAGCTGGCGGGGGCACATGTGACCTCTGCAGCCAATAGCTGGCCCCAGTGGAAACCTGCTCCCCTTGCATCTTGTGACCATTTGTTGTGACGCAAGGGGGGTCAGGTCACAGCTGCAGGGGTCATGTGTACTGGAAGATGAGGGAAAAACTGATTTGTGGGGCGAAATTGAGATAAAAAAACAATTCTGTCATGGTGTTTTTGAGTTTTGTTTTTAAAACTTTCACAGTGCTCTAAAAAGGACATGACAAACTTTCTGCAGGTCAGTAGGACTATGGCGATACCAAATTTATATAGTTTTTTTATGTTTTACAACTTTCAAAAAATAACATTTTCTTTGCATCGCCATATTCTGACAGCCATTACTCTTTTTTTTAATAATAATCTTTATTTATAAAGCGCCAACATATTCCGCAGCGCTTTACAGTTCAGGGGTTCACGTACAAACATAGTAACGGATAGGTCAATTATTACAAAAAGAGGAATGAGGCCCCTGCTCGCAAGAGCTTACAATCTATGAGGAGATAGAAAAGGTAAGGGCTCACGCACACGGCCGTTGCCCAACAGTGGCCTTATTGTGGGTCCGCAATATTTGGGCACTGGCCGTGTGCACCATGCATCATGGATGCGGACCCATTCACTTGAATGGGTCCGCAATCCGGGAGATGTGGTGCAGAACGGAGACACGGATCGGAAGCACTACGGAGCGCTTCAGTGGGTTTTCTCTCTGTGCCTCCGCACCGCAAAAAAGTAGTGCATGCAACTACATTTTTGCAGTGCGGACCGTCAGATGCGAATCGCAGACCCCATTCAAGTGAATGGATCCGCGATCCGCATGCATCTGCCCCACAGTCGGTGCCCATGCATTTCAGTCCATGCACATGCTCGTGTGCATGAGCTCTTACAAGTGCTTGATTTGTACAATTCCGCCATCTTAACTCAATATGGGAGTAAATATAAGGCTGCATGAGCCAGTCACGAGCCGATGTGTGTAGTGCTTCTGAGTGCATAGGGTGTGGATATTTGATGAGGGACCAGATTCAGAAGAATGATGATGGGGGGGGAGTGAATGGAGAGGAAGTAACATTAGGGCATGTGATAGGTTAATCTATAAAGATGTAGGGAGCACCTAAGGGCTCATGCACACGGCCGTAGGTGGTCCCTTCCGTGCATTGAGGACCGCAATTTGCGGTCCCCAATGCATAGGCAACCTCCGTACGGCCACCAGGATGAATCCAGACCCATTCAACTCCCGCAAAAAGATTAGACATTCTATTTATCATTCTATCTTTTTGCGGTACAGAAGTACAGAACGGAACCCCAAAGAAGCATTCTGTAGTGTTCCGTTCCATGATTCCTTTCCGCATCTCCGGATTTGCGGATGCATTGAAGTGAATGGGCCCGCATGCGTGATGTGGAATGCACACGGAACGGTGCCCGTGTATTGCGGATCCGCAAATGCGGTCCGCAATACGGCAACGGGCAGCACACATTCTTGTGCATGAGCTCTAAAACTGGATGTTCTGAATTAACCTTAATACTAGGAGTAGCGCCTTCCAGAGAACTGGTGCAGCTCAGGAGAATCCTTGGAAATGGAAGGTTCGGATTATGGTGGATGTCACTGGTAAGTCATTGGCTGAACGGAGAGCACGGGTAGGGTGGCAGACAGAAATGAGGGAGGAGAGTTAGGTGACTGCAGCACTGTAGAGAGCTGTGTGTGAGAATGAGGACTTTAAATTGAATCCTATACTGTATGGGCAACCAGTGCGCAGGAGGGAGACTTCGGAGTAGCGATTAGACAGATAAAATGGAGCGGAGGACGCACATGTGCACCACTGCTCCTTTCTCATGGGGCAGTTCAGCTGCACTTGCAGACCCCAGCTCTTGTGATTGTCGGAGGTCCCAGAGGTCGGACCCCCAGCAATCAAACACTTATCCCATGTCCTGTGGATAGGAAATAAGTGTGCGCAGCATACAGCTGATCGGCAGGGGTGCCGGGTGTGGGACCCCCGCTGATCTGATATTGATCACCTATCCTGAGGATAGGTCATCAATAGAAAAAGCCTGGACAACCATTTTAAGGATACAACCAACCATGCAGTTTTGGGGGTGCTAAGTGGCTATTAACAAAAAGACCAACTAAACAGTGCGGCCTTAAAGGGGTTTTCCCATCTCAGACAATGGGGGGCATATCGCTAGGATATGCCCCCGTTGTCTGATAGGTGTGGGTCCCACCGCTGGGACCCGCAGCTACAATAAGAACGGAGTGGGGAAATGAACGGAGGGCCCTCCATTCATTTCTATGGGGCCGCCGAAAATAGCCGAGCTCGGCTTATTCTGTCTGCCCCATAGAAATGAATGGGAGCAGCGCTTGGTGGGGGACGGACCCCGGGAAATCCGGGGTCCTCCAGCCACAGCGCTCCCCGCTTCGTTCTCGTTGAAGGTGCGGGTCCCAGTGGTGGGACCCGCACCTATCAGACAATGAGGGCGTATCCTAGAGCGATATGCCCCCATTGTCGGAGATGGGAATACCGCTTTAAGTAAAGATTTCTTCACCACTGCAGCACAACCACTGCGTGTGGTCGTACCGCAATAATAAATGCTGAGTAAACCGTTAATTGGATACCACTGTGGCTTGCATGATTACGTGGTTCTCACCACAGTGTGGCTGTGCCCTGAAAGGGGCATGGTTTATGCCCCAATTTTTTTTTGCTGTGCATAACTTGTTATAGTCTGTCATATCTCCCTGAAGCAGGGGTGGATTGGCCATAGACCTTACTGGAAACTTTCCCGGTGGGTCGATGCCCAGGGGGCCACCTGAGCCCTCCTCATGGCCGGCCAGTGGAAGTTTTTGGGGATGTATTTTGTGATGGACTGTGGTATTTGGCTCTGTTGGGGTGGTATAATGTGCCACAAGTGGTATTACTGGCCCTGCCTTCCATCAGTTTGGACCCGACTACAAAATGGGGCCACTTTAAGTACTTTTTTCCAGGGACACTTTAGGTTCCCAGTCCGCCCCTGCCCCAAAGACAACTTTGCAATGAGGTATCTCCCAGGGAAAGAGAACCATCTCACTAGCGCCACCTTTTGGAAGTGGCTCCCTAAAAGTCAGTCTGACTTTTTAACAAGCCTTGGGACATGACAAGGGTATACATACCAACAGTTAAAAAGTTGGTAAAATCAAGGAATCTAAGCCCTGCCGCTGGCAACTCCCTTTCCCGGGCTTGAAATGCCCACTTATGGGTGGAATTTATCTTTACCCTGCCCATTTTCGGCCAGGACAGCCAGAATTTGTCGGAACTGTCTCTGAAAATCAGGAACAAGGAAAAAGGTGGCGCTAGTGAGGGTTCTCTGATACCTCTGCATATTATTTTCCCATGGATCATTGCCAATACTGAAATTTTACCATGTATCCCGTAGTTATACTAAAGTTCTAATTTTACACGTTCAGTTTAAAAAAAATTCCGAAGAGACTGAACCGGTTGTAACTCCAGGCTGTAGAACGGTTGCCACAGCAATAACGTGATACACTAAGCACTTCCTTTTGCCTGTGTCACGTGATCGCGTCTAGGCAACGCGTTCATTCCTGTTTGTCCCTCTCGGCGCTCCGTCTTTTCCTAGCAGCCAGAAGAAGAAAACGGATCAGGAAGTGGCGCTGTTCCGGCATGAACTGAGGGCACCGGGGCACGGCCAGGGAGCAGTGGCACGTTTGACTGGCAGTTTCGCTATCTAGTGGTAGAAGCCATTGCTGTGGGCTGAGAAGAGGAAGCTCCGCTCTTTTCTACGCTGAGGCTGTGCGGACAGAGGAGCCTGCAGTGTCTAGGGAGACCGGTGATCGCCTGCTGGACCCTGGGCCCTAAAGTCCTCTGTCAGCTCCAGGCAGAAGTATCTCCATAGAGTTCCCCTCAGCACTATGTTCCTGGATAGACCCCCCATGGGCTGGAACTGGTCATGTCAGAAGGTCCCTGCCTGTCTCCATGTGGAGGATATAGCCTGAGCTGCTCATCTCCATTGGCGATCGTTCTTCCTGTAGCATGTGGCTCGGCAGAGCATGTGAATGTGGCAGTGTGCCCTCCAGCTGATGCCCCTGTGAAACCTCCACAACTTGTTGCTTCTGATCCCTAGTGGTAGAGTGTTAGTACCCTCAGCAGAAGATAGATTTCCAAAATGGGCGAAAACAGCCCAGAACTGGCCCTTATGTCTATGGAGGAGGATGATGACATCTGCCCAGATGACAAGATGAGGAAGTGGTTCCTGGATAAAGGAGGGCGAGAAGGGACCACGGTGTATGACACCACCACTGTCCTCATAGAGCAGGACCGGCAGCCCTTGGATGAGGACGATGAAGAGGAGGAGGATGATAGTAACGTTGGCACTAACCTACCATTCCTTGATGCTGCTAATGAGGAAGGATTATTACTTATGTCTGACCAGGACGCCATGTCTCAAGGCTATGTTCAGCACATCATTTCTCCAGATCAGATTCACCTTACTATTAACCCTGGTTCTACCCCTATGCCTAGGAATATTGAGGGGGCCACGCTGACTATACACTCCGAGTGCCCAGAAACCAAGCTAAAGGAGGTAAGCTGCTGCGTCCATAACAGTTCCCTCGTGTTCCTATCTGAATCACTCCCTTTAAATCAGGGATGCCCAACCTGTGGCCCTCCAGCTGTTGCAAAACAACAACTTCCAGCATGCCTGGACAGCCTACAGCTGTCGTTCTACAGCAGGGCATTGCGGGAGTTGTAGTTTTACAACAGCTGGAGGGCCGAAGGTTGGGCATCCCTGCTTTAAATGCACCTTTAAGGCTCTTTGCAGATTCTGTTAAGAATGGTAAAAAAACAGCACATCACACCGGTAAAACTACAGGAACCTTATGGATCCTGTTATAGTCAGTAGGTTCATCAGGAGATGGAGCTGCTACTGCTGTTTTCATTGGGCAGCTAAACAGCGAGGGAAGTAATTGATAGACTGAGGGACCCCGTCCACCGTCACATACACTGGGTGTCATTATGGCACCAGTGCCCACAGTGGGAGTATGTATGGCTCGGCTGATAGGATTGCCGTTAGAGCAATGTGCTATACAGCACTGTTGTACTCTAACCAGGACTATGGCGGTCTGATAGCACGTGTTAGGTCACCAGATATCAACTTCTCCTTGTCCCTGGGGAAGGACCTCAGCGTCTTTAATGATTCCCTTATGAAGTCTGTACACATGCATGCATCAACTGTCCCTGTGGTAGTATCAGCGGTAGTAATATTTTGACCCTACAGAATACACGCATGCTTAGAGAGCTACAGTCCGACTGTGGGATCTGATTATGGTCGGATGTTAGGCTAAACGCCATCAATGCTCATGTTGATCTCACTGCTCATTAGTAGAGTTGAGCGAACTTGTATTTTAAGTTCGGCGTCTAAAGTTCAGGTTATCGAAGCATCCGTTATGGATTCCGCTACCACAGAGCATAACGGAATTTGGAATCCATAAGGGGATTCTTCAATGAACCCGAACGCCGAACTTGTTGTCCAAGGTTCGGGTTCATCGAAGAATCCCCTTATGGATTCCAAATTCCATTATGGTCCGTGGTAGCGGAATCCATAACGGGATTCTTCGATAATCCCAACCCGAACTTTGGACGCCGAAGTATAAATGCAAGTTCGCTCAACCCTACTCATTAGGATTAACCCCTATGCTCTACGCGTTTCGCCGCATCTAGGCTCATCAGAGCCGTATCTTTAGAGTGGAAGAGACACACAAACATAAACCGCTGTCCGTGAAGTGGCAGCTTCCCTGGCGCTCATGTGGGCGTGAAGCAGCCGCTGGATTCACATGTGTGTAAAGGGGTAGCTCATCCCCTCTTCCGTATCGTTCCGGAAAATTATACACAGTTTATCTAACAGTGGACATTGTTCAACAGTGTATCAGTTACTTGATACCAGTGTTGTCGGGAACACTGTGTCTTATGGGTGGCTACTTAGCGTCACCCTGTTCCTGTCGCGGCCTGCAATTGGTTGCTCCCCCGACGCCGAATGTTTTCATCTGTGCGACGGGGAGAAGACACTGGTGCCAGGGAGCGAGGTAAGTACAATCTGTGTGAGGGCCCAGGCATTTGAGGGGGCATTATAGGCCTTGGATAACCCCTTTAGACTTCACCCATAGAATGATCTTTGTGGTTGGGATCACCTGATCCACTGGAGAGTAATGTATATGGCCACCCTTCTGGGCGTTTTATGGTTGTTAGTAGGCCTCTGATGTTCCTCAGCTTATTGCTTATCTTTACCTTTATTATTAGCCTTCATTTATCTGACGTGATGAATGTAGGTATAACCTGTTTAACCAGCAGTAGAACTGTGCAAAGCAGCCATTTCTCTCCACTTCTGGGGGGCCGTTAAACACCCCTTTAACCCCTTATGGATGTCTTCTGTCAAGGGTTGCCAAGCTGTCCATGGCGAGGTACCAGTCCATTTAACTGACCAGCCACTAAGCAAGTATTCCTCTCATTGCTGGGGTACTAATAGATCCAGGTCCTTTCTGCGGTAGTATGGATCCATAATACTTCAGGACAGATATCCTAATCCTATAGATGGCATAAGGTTACGTTCACGTCCCCGTATGTCCGGATCCGGCATGCTATTTTGGCCGAGAACAGCCGGAGTTCACCTGATCCCGCAGTGGCGAATACTACTGTTCACTGCCGGACCTATATACTATAATGCGGTCCGGCGGAGATCCAACCGTTTTCCAGCATCGGTACCGGGTTTCGGCCAGACAAAAAATGCATGCAGCTGTTTTTTGTCCTGCCGAAAGCTGGCATTTCACTAGAACACGACCAGATCCCATTATAGCCTGTGGTCTGGTAGTATCCGGCACTAGTAGTGGTAGTATCCGGCTGAATGGAGATGTGAATGTAGCCTAAGCTTCCCTGCATGCACACATGCTTGGCTGTTCCTGTAACTCCCATAGAAGTGAAATGAGGATTGTGGGAGTTGTAGTTTCAGAACTGCTGGAGTGCCGGAGGTTGCTGATCTGGCTGGCTCAGTTTGAGACACATTTTTACGTAAGAATTGCGGCGCAGAATGTTGCATGTTAGGCCCATCCCTTTGTGCTTGTGATAGTTTTTTCTGTCTTTTTCATCCAGATTACATCTGTCTGTCTTCCACTTTTTCACGTGTACGAAAAAAAAACGTGAAAAATGTCAGACAGCGTATGGCTAGGTCGGCAGATGAGTTATGGCTCCTGGAATGCAGCAACATAAACGTTTTCGTCTGTGAAGTATACTAATATTATGCAAAAGTAGTAAAAGATAAAACTGTAGATATTTGGTATCGCTCTAATCGTACTGACCCATAAAAGAGAAGATTCATGCTAGCTATGTCACCCAGTGAACATCGTAAATTTAAAGTGCCAAGGACAGAATCGCTTTTTTATTTCCTCTTCCCCAAAAATGGTTAATAAATGTTAACTAACCAGGGCCTCCTACGGCTGTGTCAGTGGCAAACAATGTAATGGCTAGGGTATAATGAACTAATTGGAGGGGTCTGACCCCCGGCACCCCCACTGATCTAGAGAATGGGGTCCCCGTTCCCCCGACAGGTTGAACGTGTGCACTCCCTTCATTGCCCAGGGCACGTCTCTGCAGTGGCATTATCTGGCAGCCTACAGGGGGAGCAGGGGTGGGTCTCGGCATAGTGAAAGGGCTTGTCTGACCATGTTGGGCTATTTGTGTCCTGTATTCTTAGGTTCTGTCACTCCACAATGACATCTCTTCACACACTGACAACTAGATAGCAGTGCTGTGTGCCTGAATGGCGGCATCAGCCCTACAGTCCAACACAGTACTATGGGCCCCAATGTATCCCCTAACCCAGGGATGGCCAAACCGTGGCTCTCCAGCTGTTGCAAAACTACAACTCCCAGCATGCAAAGACTGCTTACAGCTATCAGCCTACACCAGGGCATGGTGGGAATTGTAGTTTTACCAAAGCTGGAGAGCCACAGTTTGCCCATCCCTGCCCTAACCAATTAAAAATCTCAGACGAGCCCCCCAATAGCCTTAAATAAAAAATCATCTTATCCTCCTCCAAAAAAGCGTTGGTCTGCAAGTCCTGGGCTGCTTCTTCACATGCAGCCGTGGTTATGTTCCAGTACATCACAGCTACAGCCAGTCAGTTTCCTCAGCAGTCTGCCGGTGAGAACAGTGATTGGCTGCAGCAGTGACACTCACAGTGTTCCCGTCACTGCTGCAGCCAATCACCGTCCTCAGTGGGAGACACTGTAAACGAGCAGGAGCACTGAGCCAGCACTGCAGAAAAAGGCATGAGTATAGGATTTTTTTTTTTTTAGATAGGATATTGTCTGACATTTTTAATTATCACAGACAACGCCTTTTAGGATCAGTGAGATCAGCAGCTGCTAAGCTCATGTCGTACCATGTCAGCTTTATTCAGATGGGCATAGTAGATTTTGTCAAGTTGAGGATCTGATCCCATTTTCATAAAGGCTTGTGTATTGGGGCTCATGCACGCGACCGTTGTCTTGCAGATAATAGAACAGCCCTATCCTATATCATAGGACATGTTTTATTATTTTGCGGAACAGACATACGAACATGGAACGCCCACGGGGTCATTTCTGTTTTTTGCCAGCCCCATTGAAGTGAGTGGTTCTGTATATGGACCACACAAAAAAAAAACTGAACGGACACGAACAAAAAATACGTTTGTGTGCATGAGCCCTTAGGGACAGAGGTTAGACTTTTTCAGCAGGGTAATGCTTAGTGCCACCTCTGTATGTACGCGTGCATACTGTATAGAGCAGGCATGCACAACCTGTGGCCCTCCAGCTGTTGTAAAACTACAACTCCCACAATGCCCTGCTGTAGGCTGAAAGCTTTAGGCTGTTTGGGCATGCTAGGAGTAGTAGTTTTGCAACAGCTGGAGGGCCGCAAGTTGAGCATGCCTGATATAGAGAAACTCCACTAATAGATCCATTCATCTACAGGGATTTTCTGGGACTTGCATATTGATGAGCTATCCTCAGGATTGATGGATGGGTGCCGGTCTGACTCTTGGTTCCCCTGCCGGACACCTGGTTGAAGGGGCACTGCGGCATCGTCAATCGATGTACATTGTGTGGGTGGCATTTCAGCTCTTGAGTGGGACTAAGCTGCACATAGGCCATGTGACCAACAGATGTGACGTCACTGGGCTAGGAAGAGGCCTTAGTTCTGCAGCCCCTTCCAACATCTGCTGGACCCCCCCTAATCCCATATTGATGATGTATCCTGAGGATAGGTCTTCTATATATTACTCCTTGGAAACCTAACCCAGCTGGATTTTTGCAGTCGAGGCAAATGTGCAAGTTGGGCTTCGAACCCCTTTCATTTCAGTGGCTGCCCTGCCACCCAGCGGTACTTGGGCACGACACCTGCGGACACATGCATAGGCCCTTAATTCACGCTTTCCCTGGCAGAATTGGCTGTTTGGTGGTCGGAAGACGCAGCAGCTCCTTTTGATCGGTGGGAGTGCGGAGATCTGACCGATCCCTTAATGAGGAGAGAGAAGCGCTCACACATTGCTCACTCTCTGCAGACGGGCTCTGTGGGAGTCTATGCGCCCATCTTGATTCCATCCTCTGCAGTGAGGAGCGAGCGTCTTATGTGAGCGCCTCTCTAACATCCTTCTAGAGATCGGTGGGATCTCAGAACCCCACGATCAAAACTTCTATGACATATCAAAGGTTTTTTGAAAACTCAGCCACCCTTTAACCCAAACTGAACCATGCATGGGGGTTTACACAAAGTTCACAGGGTGCTTTTCACCACTTCCAGAGTGGGGAACCTCACACCATGCATGTGAAATATACATGGACTTCTTCTCCTGAGAAGTCCCGATCCTTCAGCTCGTTTCCGCACCTCAAGAGTCAGGATCAGAAGAATGGTGAAAAAAAATCCTCCTGGTAGGAAGACGCCAGTTCATCAGTGTAAAAGCTATTGGGTTGCCTGTGAAAGCAGTTCCTCGCCAGTGGGTTTTCTCCTTGAAAATATTTGTGGTTGTCAGATGTAAATGACTTTTTTTTTACGTAACCTGCCCGCAGCAATCTGTTATGAAAGCCTCTCCTTATGTTGTTTTTTTTTTTTCAGTTGTGACATTGCAGTTTTTCCAAGTGTTACACAACAGGAGGGCGGGTCATTAATGATAAGCCCGGGGCATGTCACACTGATGGGAAAGGGTCGGCTGACACCTGCTTTATCTTTACGTTTTTCTCTATCTTTACATGTTTTTTTGTTTGTTTTTAAAAGAGGAAATTTAACAGAATAAAGTCTTGGTCACATCACCGTTTTGTTTGATCTGTCAGAAGAACAGAATAAAAAAAAAACGGATCCATTATTTTGAGCTTCCGTTTCCATCAGTTTGCACTAAAACCAACTGATCCATTATTTTGAGCATCAGTTGTGATCAGTTTGTGTCTCTTCCATCAGAGTTCCGCTATTTTCGACTGAAGGAGGAGGACTGCGAGGAGGACTTTGTGTCCCATGTCAAATAACGGAACTGCCAAAAATGGATGCAAACTGATCAGAACTGAGGCTCAGAAAATGCATCAATCAGTTTTAGTGCAGACTGAATCCAGTAGGAACTGCTGAAAGAGGCCACCGAATATTGTTACAGTGAAGGGAGGTACTGCTCCTTTGACAATGTCAGGCAGGGGGTACTTGTCCAAGTAAGAACCACGTAACTGTCAGGACCATTCCCCAGTGGTGGAATATTGCCCGGAGCGTCACACTGCCTCCACCAACACACACCCAGCCGTCCACACTTCAGAGCGGTCTCGTGGTCTCGTTTTCGTGCTCACATGGCCATTGCTGGTTATTTCAGTGATGGAAAGGCATGGGCACTCTGACCGGTGTGGGAGCATGCGGCAAGCTACAGCGCACTGTGTGTGACACCCCTCTCATAGCCAGCAGTAACTTTTTTTCAGCAAATTGTGCTGCAGTAGCTCCTCTGAGGGGTTGGACCAGACGGGCTGTCCTTCATTGCCCCTTTACTAGTTCGTCGGTTGTCTTTCCTTAGGCCACTTTTAGTGGGTCCTAACCACTACATTCCAGATTTTCAGTATGACAGCACACCATTCGTTTTTTGATGCTATTTAATTCATAGTTTGCCGGAAATTATACAACGTTTCGGGCTAATTGACAGCCCTTCGTCCATGCTTTAATACTAAATCCATAGCCTGACGAAGGGCTGTCAATTAGCCTGAAACGTTGTATAATTTCCGGCAAACTATGAATTAAATAGCATCAAAAAACGAATGGTGTGCTGTCATACTGAAATTATGATTGTATAGTATTCCTGAAGTGGAGGCGGAAAGAAAACCTTGACGTGCACCCAAAAGAAACTCCAGTGCTACTTGAGTGCTGTGACCCCCCCCCCCACACGAAATCACTACATTCCAGAGACGCCCTACAAGGCTCGCCGTTTTGAAGGTGCTCTCACCCAGTCACTATCACATCCTTACGCCGGCCCATCTTTCCTGCTTCAGGAACGCACTGCTCACTTGCCGCTATGTACATTACCACGAGATAATCCGTGTGATCTACCTCACCTTCCAGTGTTCTTTTCATCCCTGACCCGTATGATACAATGACAGTTGTGGTGCCGGTTTTTAAGGAAGTGAGAACAGGAAGTGATCTTGCGTAGTATGCAATAAAATTGCCATTAAGAGAGTGTGTTTACGCTGAGGCGTCTTGTAATTTTCCATCTACAAGGAGAATGATGGAATATTACATGGCATATGACTAATGAAAGCTTTTCAAGAACCTAGATGCCCTAGAGCAGGGATGGGCAAATTGCGGCCCTCCGGCTGTTGTAAAACTACAATTCCCACCATGCCCTGCTGTAGACTGATGGCTGTAAGCAGTCTTTGCATGCTGGGAGTTGTAGTTTTGTAACAGCTGGAGGGCCGAGTTTGCCCATCCCTGCCCTAGAGTACTGCGTGCCCGTCATATCATCATATAAAATGACAAGATGTACGCCTGACCTAGCCGAGTTTTACTATTTCTGCCTACAGGGCCAATAAAGCTGGTCAATCCCACCGAAATGAGAACTGTTTATCTGATGTGTACAGCTGCTTCATGGCTCATGCACACATTTTACGGTCCGCAAAAAAATACGGATGACGTCCATGTGCATTCCGTATTTTGCAGAACAGAACAGCTGGCTCCTAATAGAACAGTCCTATCCTTGTCCGTAATAGGGACAATAATAGGAGATGTTCTATTTTTTTGCGGAACCGAAACACGGACATGCGGAAACAGAATGCACACAGAGTAACTTCTGTTTTTTTTTCCCGGACCCATTGAAATGAATAGTTCCGGACGCGGAAAGAAAATACGTTTGTGTGCATGAGCCTGTTGATGGCAACTCTAGAGCAAGCGCAACATTTACACTGAGTGACTGGGAAATAAGTCCAGTATAATTATGAGTTATGAAGATGTTGAGCTTCATGTTATTAAGCACATGGTTATAGTTTGGCCATCAATACTGAACTCTGACATGTGAGAAATACCCAGAAAGCAACCTAGAAATGTCTTGTTGTAAATAGTGGTAGTGGTTATTAGGTGGACACATATGGTAAAATAAGTTGTGTGATTGGTGTAATGACTGGAAGTGAGAAGTATGGTTATTTTAAAGTGGTTTTCTGGGAGAAGAATATTGGTATCTTCAATATCTGATCAGTGGAGGTCCTACGCCTGGCACCCCGGCTGCCTAGGTGTTTGAAGAGGCTGCGGTGCCCTGGTGAGTTCTGCCAGTCCATCACAGTATACCAGGCACAGTGCCATGCGTTGTTAGTGGCTGAACTTGGTATTGCAGCCCAGGCCCAGTCACTTGAACTGGACCAAGATGCACCTAGGCCATGCGACCAATGAACATGATGTCATTGGCTTGGGAAGGGGTCACGGCTTCTTCAAACAGCTGATCGGTGGAGTGCTGGAATTCGTCCCAGTACCAATCCTGAGGATACGTCCTCATTATCAGACCCCCGGAAGACTTCAGACATGAAGAATGGAGGTCATTGCTGCACATTGAGGCGATGAGTCATTTTAGGAGAGACTTCTTTCCACCCTCTATGGGACAAACCCCAGCGCATGGTAAACTGTATCCAAAACCGTAGCTGTGACCCTCATTAGCAGACGCCCTTCTTAAATAGTCATACGTCTGATGATCGGCTCATGTATGTGTCATGATCTTGTATTGCAGGTGAAGCGCTATCAGTGTACATTTGAAGGCTGCCTTCGTACGTACAGCACACCAGGCAATCTGCGCACCCACCAGAAAACCCACCGGGGGGAATACACTTTTGTATGCAACCAGGAGGGCTGTGGGAAGGCATTTCTTACCTCGTACAGCCTCAAGATCCACGTTCGTGTACACACTAAAGAGAAGCCTTTCGAATGTGATGTACAAGGCTGTGAAAAGGCGTTTAACACTCTCTACAGGTGAGAATCTCATGAGGGACCTGACCAAGTCTCTTTAAAAGGAAAGGCCTTCAAGGGGGTTTCCAAGCTTTTTTTTTTTTTTTTTGAGTTGCTCAACTGTAGGTGGTCTTAATGGAGCCGGTACCTACCATGTATGTGTGATCAGCCCCTGAGCGCTCTCCATACCGTACATGTACCTCTCTGATAAGGGTTAAATACATTATTCTTAGCGCACATAGAACTATCTTGAGATCTGCCCTCACATGTACCGTGTGTGTGTCTATGGGGCAGATACACCAGTCTTAGCAAAAAGTCCGGGACACAGGCCTTCTCATAAATTTGGAGCATCTTTCGCTGCCCATGCTGCGCAGCTTTATAGCTGGCATACATTTCATTTATAATTTACCGTAAATCTGTCAGACCGCAGAAAGCCACGCCCTATCTACCGTTCATCACCACCCAAAATTGGTAATAATTAGACAAAATTGAAAATGATTGCTGAAATATAGCGTGCGCCAAAATTTGCTACTTCGATTATGCCACTTTTGTGGCATTAACGCATTGATAACGCGGACCCTTTATGTTTGGCTGCTGTTTATTTCCTAATTTTAGATCCCTGTGATATTAAATTACAGCCGTGTGGTTAAGGTAATGGAGGTGTAGAAGAACAAAGGGAAGGGGAACAACGCGACAAACTCATTGCCCTTTTCATCTCAGGTTAATGGATGTAGTCCCCTGGTGCACAGTAGGTTCCTCAGCCTCCTGTTCCTCCTTGCCCTCAAATCTTTGTCTCTTCTAGTTTCCCTGATCTAGATTAGCGGCTGTTCTCGGCACCCTTTAACCCTTTTTTGCTGCCTGGGTTTATGGACATATTGCCCATCTTCTACCCTTCTCAAGTCGTCACTTTCTACCCACCTCCTGAAAATTAAAGTTCACAATGTGCAGAGTTCATGGATGCCACCTATGTCTTTTATCTACATCCATAAGTCTTCAAAAAGTCATCAGAACTAAAGAAATCAAAAACCTGGTTTTAAGTCTGCTCAGCAAGCCCAACCAAAAATGTCCTCCTAAATGTTTCTTTTCTTTTGGTCTGCCCATTGTACTCCAGAGCGACTTTCTTCTGCTACTAGGGGCAGAACGTTGTAGCTTTTCTAGAGGCCATGCTCCATGGCAGCCCACATGTGCAAGCAGTGCAAACTCTTCTTCTTAAAGGGAACCTGTCACCTGGATTTTGTGTATAGAGCTGGGCACATGGGCTTCTAGATGGCTGCTAGCATATTTGCAATTTCCAGTCCCCATAGCTCTCAGTGCTTTTATTATGTCAAAAAAACGATTTGATAGATATGCTAATGAACCTTAGATGAGTCCTGCTTTTTGAGATGAGTCAAGCGTCCTCTGTTTCCGGAGCCCAGGCACGCCCACTGTGAAGAAGCCAGCACCTCCCGCATCCTCTGACTCTCCTCCTTGCTCCCCGACGTCATAAAGCTAGATCGCCGTAATCTCGCGATAAATGAGCTAAGCGCATGTGCAGTGCCGACATAGTTCCTTCCCTGGGCTGGCATCAGCCTCAGGGAACGAACTGCGCATGCGCTAGCTCGTTTATCGCGGATTGCGGCGATCTAGCTTTATGACGTCGGGAGCAAGGAGGAGAGTCAGAGAATGCGGGTGTGCTGGCTTCACGGATGCACTGGCTCGAAGCAGAGGACGCTTGACTCATCTCAAAAGCAGGACTCATCTCAGAGTTAATTTGCATATGTATCAAATCGTTTTTGACATAATAAAGCACTGAGAGCTATGAGGACTGAAATTGCAAATATGCTAGCAGCCATCTAGAACCCATGTGCCCAGCTCTGTACAAATCCAGGTGACAGAGTTCCCTTAAGAGAATCTGTCAGCTTCAAACGCCCCGTCCCCCCCAACTAAAGTAATCAGTGTATAGTGTAAGTGATGCCGAGTCCAGTTATGTCATTTTTATCTTCGTACTCATTTGCATCCCGATGCAGCACTCCTACAAACCAGCTGTAAACTGCATTGAGAGGACTCCAGGGCTCACACATATAAGGCCGTATGCTGACTGCAAAAATGCGGATACGTTTTTTGCGGACAGTTCAGCATGTCTGAAAAAAAATGCATTGCTTTCCAATTTTTTGCTGACCCATAGACTTCAATGTGGCCATGTCCTCGTTTTCACTGACAAGTATAGGACATGTTTCATTTGTTTTGCTGAGACGTGCAATAGAACAAAAGACCCTATAGAAGTGAATGGGACAGCATCTAATCCGCAAAAAAACGGATCCGCGTTTTTGCGGACAGCATACGGCCGTCTAAATGAGCCCTTAGGCCCATGCACACGACTGTATGGCTTTTTCAGTATTTTGCGGTCCGCAAAAAAAACAGATCCGCAAAAAATGCGGATGACGTCCGTGTGCATTCCGTTTTTTGAACAGCTGGTCCCTGATGGAACAGTACTATCCTTGTCCGTTATGCGGATAATAATAGAACATGTTCTAGCTTTCAACGAAAATACGGAAACAGATAGCATACGGAGTACCTTCCATTATTTTTGCTGATCTATATACGGAATGAAAAAAACGGAACGGAAACGGAAAAAAGAACGTTGAGCCCTAAGGGAGAGGACTCAAGGAGGAGTCCCCTCAATGCATTTTACCGCTGGGTTGAAGGAGCATAGCGTCAGTATGCAAGTTAGGGCTTGTTCACACGACCGTGGTTTGGTTCCACATCCGAGCCGCATTTTTTGCTGCTCGGGTGCGGACCCATTCCCTTCAATGGGGTCGCAAAAGATGCTGACAGCACTCCGTGTGCTGTCCGTATCTGTTGCTTGTTTTGCAGACAAGAATAGGCATTTCTATAAAGGGCCGTCCATTCTGTTCCGTGAATTGCGGAAGGCACACGGGCGGCATCCGTGTTTTGCGGATCCACAATTTACAGATCGCAAAATACGGCACGTTCGTTTGAACAAGCCCTTAGTATGAAGATAGAAAATGCACCCCCCTTACACTATACACTGCTTACTCTAGTTTGGGGCTGACAATTCCCCTTAAAGGGAATCTGTCTCCATGTTTTCTTGCCGTATGTGCAGAATAAACTAGTGACCAATCCCTTAGCAAAATGCCAGGCCACTTTCTTTAACTGACCCAGCCGTTGTGCTGTGTATGAAGGTGTTCCATACACAGTGCCTGCTGGTGAATCCTCATACTCATGCGGTCTTGGCCCCTGATTTTGATAGGAAAAATATATTCAAAAAAAACTTGCTTCAAACGTGGGTGAAAATTGGTAGAATACTCTGTTACATAACAATTTCCTTTCCGTAGGTTAAGAGCTCATAAAAGACTCCACACGGGAGAAACTTTCAATTGTGTGACAGAAGGCTGCAGCAAGTATTTCACTACCCACAGCGACTTACGGAAGCACATTCGCACACACACGAGGGAGAAACCATTCCGGTATGATTATGTCCATTCACATTCTTCTTAACATGATGCTAGCTTCAGCTGCATAACATCTCATATATTCTTGTCTACCCATCACAAGTACAAAAGCGTTAAGGGGGCTATCACACATAGCGGCCACTGCACGGCGGATTACTAGTGAAAGAAGTGCGAACTTCTTGCTGTTTGTTAATGGCCACTCAGTATCAGGATATTGACGACTTATCCTCAGGATAGGTCATCAATATTAGATGGATCAGTAGGATTCTGACTCTTGGCACCCCTCCCGATCAGCTGTTTGAAGGGGTTTAAGCTCTGGGGTTTAAGCAGTGTAGCTACAACTACTCGTCCCATTCAAGTGCATGGGCCGCACAGTAAAGCTAGACAGTGTGCAGATGAAGAGCATGGTGATCTCTTCAAACAGCTGATTGTCACCGATCTGATATTGGTGACCTGTCCTGACACTGTATAACCCCTGTAACAAACAGCTGGCACCTGTTTCAGTAATAATCTGTGTGGGCTCATGGCTGTATCGCAGCTGCAGCTCAATGGGCCGGGATCTACATGTGACAGTCCTTAGCCACCGCCTGACCAGAAGTGAACGTGGAGTACTGTTGAGAGAAGTAAAAACTCCTTGCTCTTTGCTAATAGCGGCACAGTTTGCCCAATGCTTACCTATATGTACCTCAAAATGGTACATATAGAAATCCAACAAATCCATACTGATAAGAAAATAACTTTAGCTTCTGTGTTCCTAATGGGCCAAAATGACTTGGGGGCTAAAACTATGTTAATTTTTCCTTTCTTCTGCAGAATTCAAGGTAATTAATGTTTTCTTCTCTTTCCATATCTAAAGCTAAATTTTAAATGCTCTTAGTTTCCTGTTACTGAAGTACAGTGGTACTGCCTCAGACAGTTTGAGTTACAGGTCACCTATATCCCAGACTGACTGCCAGACTCGGAGTGTGAATGGAGAAAACATTGGATGTAGATTTAAATTGACAAACTTGGTACAGATGTTGTTTCTAGGAAGACTTCCTTACTTAGTTTGGGTGATTTCATGTCTGTTTTAATTTTGTCCTATGTAATGATGCAGATGTGACCATGATGGATGTGGCAAAGCATTTGCAGCCAGCCACCACCTGAAAACGCATGCCAGGAAGCATATGGGTGAGTGGCACTTTCTGTGCCAATGTGTGTACAAAGCTTATCGAGGATTATCCGATTAAGATGATCTTTTGTTCTCCGTTTTCAGGAGAAAAACCATTTGTTTGCACCAGCGATGGATGCGAGAAAACATTCAGCACACAGTTCAGCTCGAAAAGTCACATGAAAGGTCATGATCTTACTGGTGTGGATGATCAGTTTGCCAGCAATGCAGAGGTACGAAATGAAACTATATTCACCCCTTCTAGGTTTGTGTATATTAAATTGATGAGAACTACAACAGGTTAGAGCTGCCCCCTCCTCCAGGTTAGGCAGATAAACGTATCTGATAGTGTTGATCGAGCACCTAAGTGCTCAGGTGCTCGGGCCGAACACATCGGGATGCTTGGGTGCTCTACCGAGCACCCGAGTATAATGGAAGTCAATGGGAGAACCCGAGCATTAAACCAGGCACCCCCTGCTCTGAAGAGGGGAGGGTGCCTGGTTCATAGGAAAAGGTCAGAAATTCATGGAAACACCACTTCGGGAACAGCATGAGGACGATGTCTGGATGCATCTTGGACTCCCAGGTCGCTGCTGGGAACGATGTTGTCCGAGTAGTACACCACTTTTACAGACTGACGATAATACGCACAAAACCAAAGATAAAATCGATTTTAGAGCAAAAATTGGTAGGAAACCTACTTTGCTGTATATAAAGTGCAAGTGCTGCCAAAAATTACAAGCAAGAGGCACTCCGATACAACCTGTATATCACATAAAGGAGGGCCTCATTCACATTGTCGTACAATTGTTCATGTAGTGGGACTTCTACACTCATAAAGCCTATGCACTAAGTGAAAGGGCTGCCAAAAATTACAAGGAATCGGCACTCCAATTCACCCTTTTATACACATAAAGGAGGGCATCATACACACCCTTGAAAAATTATGATTGACGGCCTGCTGGTGACCCTCAAAAACACTTGGAGCAAGGGTCTGCTGATCTGACCATCTAAAACAGGGGTGAGGGCCTGCTGCTGAGCTGACCCGGTAAAACATTAGGGGTGAGGGTCTGCTGGTGAGCTGACCCTCTAAAAGATTGTAGATGAGCTGACCCTGTAAAACATTATATGTGAGGGCCTGCAGGTGAGCTGACCCTGTAAAACATTATATGTGAGGGCCTGCAGGTGAGCTGACCCTGTAAACGATTGTAGGTGATGGATGGCCTGCTGGTGAGCTGACCCTCTAAAAAATTATATACGAGAGCCTGTAGGTGAGCTGACCCTGTAAAACATTATATGCGAGGGCATTATATGCGACGAATAAGCATGTTGATATGATGGAAGAGGAGGATGAGAAAAAGAATATTCAACCATATACTCTTTTTTGTGGTGGAAGCGGTGCATGGGAATACAGTGTATTCAGTACATTATGAACAACACATTCATGTTCATTAGCTTTCCTCTGGTGGAGTAGAGAAGTCAGGGGCAATCCAGGCCTTGTTCATTTTTATAAGAGTCAACCTGTCAGCATTTTCAGATGACAGGCGGATACGCTCATCTGTTATAATGCCACCAGCAGCACTAAATACCCGCTCAGTTAAAATGCTGGCGGCAGGGCAGGCCAACACCTCCAAGGCATGGAACGCCAGTTCGTGCCACGTGTCCAGCTTGGACACCCAGTAGTTGTAAGGCACTGAGGGATCACTGAGGACACTGACATGGTCTGCAATGTATTCCTTCACCATCTTCCAAAATAATTCCCTCCTTGTGACAGTAGACCGCGCATCAGGGTGAGGATGATGGCGGGGTGTCATGAAACTGTCCCAGGCTTTGGAGAGTGTTGCCCTGCCTCTGTTGGAACTGCTGTGTGTTCACCTTGTCTCTTCTCCTTGGTTGCCCAAGGAACTATGTACTCTGCCGCCAGCGTTGTCAGATGGAAATTTTTGGAGCAATTTTTCAACATGGACCTTCTGGTATTGCACCGTTTTGCTCATCCTCTCCACCACAGGAATAATAGATGAGAAGTTCTCTTTGTAGCGGGGGTCGATAAGGGTGAACAACCAGTAATCAGTGTTGTCTAAAATGCGTATAACATGCGGGTCGCGGTAAAGGCAGCCTAACATGAAGTCAGCCATGTGTGCCAGAGTACCAACAGGCAAGAGTTTGCTGTCGTCATCAGGAGGATGACTCTCAATCTCCTCATCCTCTCCTACCCACCAACGCTGAACAGATGGAATTAAACTTCCATGGGTACTACCCTCTGTAGCGGAGGCAACCGTAGCCTGCTCCTCCTCATCTTCATCGTCCAATTTGCACTGTGAAGACTAACTGAGGGTGGTCTGGCTATCAAACTGTGTACTGTCTTCCCCTATTTCCACCTCTTCCACATGCAAAGCGTCGTCCTTAATTGTGAGCAGCAAGCATTTGAGTAGACACAGAAGTTGGATGGTTACGCTGATAATCTGTGTTGATTCCTCAAAGTTTCTTAAAACCTCACAGAGGTCAGACATCCATGCCCACTCCTCGCTTGTGAATAGCGGAAGCTGACTGGAAAGGCGACGACTATGTTGCAGCTGGTATTTTACTACTGCACCCTGATGCTCACAAAGCCTGGCCAACATGTGGAACGTCGAGTTCCAGCGCATGCTCACGTCTCACTGAGCTGGCAATTTCAAGCGCTGCTGCAGCGTTGACAAACCGGCTGAAGCTGTTGAAGACTTGCGGAAATGTGCACACACGCAGCGCACCTTCACCAGTAGCTCAGGCAAATTGGGGTAGGTTTTTAGAAACCTCTGAACCACTAAGTTTAAGACGTGGGCTAGGCATGGGATGTGTGTGAGCTTGGCGAGTTCCAAAACCGCCACCAAGTTAAGGCCATTATCGGACACAAATATTCCCGTCGGCCCCATAGAAATGAATGGGAGCAGCGGCCGGGCAAGCGCAGTGCGCTCCCATTGAGTATAAAGGGGAGAGCCCTTGGTGGTGTCTGGACACAGGGTCCTCTGGCCACTACCTCCCTCTCTTTGTTCATTGGTGGGACCTGCAGCTATCAGACAATGGGGGCATATCCTAGCGATATGCCCCCATTGTCTCAGATGTGAATACCCCTTTAAAGAGCTTGTCCAGAAGTTAAGAAATGAACCGCAGTGGAGGAAATCTTCTAAAATGTATTTAAAAAACCCTGTACACTCAGTGGTCCCATGGCTTACTTACTAACATTACTGCTGAGTCCAGTGATTCAGGTGGATGTATGGCACACCATCAGTGTGGATACCACCATTGCATTAACATTGGAGTTTTGGGAATTTAACACGAGTAATAATTCTTTTTAGCACATTTCTTGCTAGAAGTTAATATTTTATGCTCTTGGACAGCGCTTTCAACAGGTTTCCGGGATATTATTGTTGATGGCCTATCCTCACGATAGACCATCAGTATCTAACTGGCAGTGGTCCAGCCTTCTGCCTCACACTGCTCACACGGCTGTATCGGGGTAGCTCCAGCACTGCCTTCCATTGAAGTGAAGGGAGCAGCACTGCAGTTACCAGTTCTGGCCACTACACATTGAACGGCGCTGTGTGGTTCTGGCTCTTACTAGTGGTGTCGAAGCTACCTAGAAACAGTTAATCATCGGGGTATCGGGCCCCCGCTAATCAGATATTGAGTATTAAAATCCTGAACATCCCCTTTAAAGGGATTGTCTCACTTCAGAAAATGGCATTTATCAGGGGTTACGGTCACTGCTGCAGCACAGATACGAGGTGGCCGAGACAGATGCTGCTGCGCATGCATGCCTATGTGTGCTCCTACAGTCCCGACCACCAGAGAGGCCGGCGCTACTTACTATAATGTCCTGGATTGCAGGACTTATTATTAGAAATCTTAACTGAGATCAGACAGAAATTATACAGAAACATTTCCAAATGATCAACTTAGGCCTCTTTCACACTTGCGTTGTTAGGATCCGGCGTGCACTTCCGTCGCCGGAATGCACGCCGGATCCGGCACAACGCAAGTAAACTGAAAGCATTTGAAGACTCATCAGTCTTCAAAATGCTTTCAGTGTTACTATTGCAGCCAGGACACTACTAGCGTCCTGGTTGCCATAGTAGCAGTGGGGAGCGGGGGAGCGGCATACTAACATTCCGTGCGGCTCCGGGCGCTCCTGAATGACGTCAGAGCGCCCCGCGCGCATGGATCACGTGATCCATGCGATCACGTGATCTATGCACTGGGGCGCCCTGACGTCATCCTGGAGCGTCCGGGGAGCCGCACGGAATGTAAGTATGCCGCTCCCCCTACTCTTTACTATGGCAACCAGGACTTTAGCATCCTAGCTGCCATAGTAACCATTGACAAAAGGCTAAACGTCGGATGCGCGGAAACGACGTTTAGCTAAAGGCCGGATCCGGACTAATGCCCTTCAATGGGCATTAATTCCGGATCCGGCGTTGCGGCATGTCTTCCGGATTTTTGGACGGAGACAAATCTGCAGCATGCTGCGCTTTTGTCAACGTCCAAAAAACGTTGACATACTGAACTGATGCATCCTGATGCATCCTGAACGGATTTCTCTCCATTCAGGATGCATTAGGATTATCCTGATCAGTAGCTTTCCGTCCTAGAGACCCGAGGACGGATCTCTAGGACGGAAAGCTAAAACGCTAGTGTGAAAGAGGCCTTAGCCCGACCAGTTGCCCCCCCCCCCCCCTCTACACTTTAATATTCATTCATACTCATCCATACACTATTTACATATTAAACATACAACCATTAAACATACAACGTAATTAAAAGTAAATCCTGGATTGCAGGGTGGTCCTAACCCCTGCATACAAGCAGTGTATAATGTGATGGAAAAATTAGTCTATCCAGCAAAGGAGGCAATATGGACAATCACAATACATTAGTAAGTGCCTTGTATTAGCTTTGTCTACATGACAATAACATTTCCGGAGGTGAGAAAGAAATATCTAATCTGGTCAGCCCTCAGTTCTTATGTATTTAAAAAAAAAAATGAAAATGACTGGTGGAGCCCAGTACCACCCTTCCAGTTTCAGACTGTGGACCATGGTCTTACATTTTACACATTAGTAGTCATTTTGTCACCAAAATTATCGTATAACATATTGATACAAAGCTTTGTTCCACTGTTTTAGGACTTATGTTTATGGTTTATGCAAAAAAAACTCATCAATTTTTTATCCCTTTATTCAGGACACAAACCATTGGCTCTGCCTCAGTGATTTAAGTACTTTATCCACTGATTCAGAACTGCGGGAAAATGCAGATGGAGTAAGTACCGTAATTTAGCTAAGTAAATTTAAGGGGACACCACTTCCATTAGAAAGGGGTATTTTTTAACTCAATATTAGTAGAAAATCATCTTTGGCTGTTTTTCATTTTGACAGTACTATACCATTGAAAATTAAATGCAAAATACTGTCCTTCCTTGGCAGTCAACACAAATGATAAGACCTCATATATAGATAGGTAATCCATATTTTGTTTACTGCTGCTGTGAGGGAAGATGTTATGTCAGGGTAATCCTCGTGATAATAGTAGGTGTAGAATCTTTAGGGCACAAAAGCTGCTAATGAATATCATAAGCCGACCATCCAGCCTCTGACACCAACGGAGGACAAGGCGACATGACACATAGCTCCTCTGGCTCTTTGTTGTAGAGATTGGTGAGGGTCACAGTGTGTGGACCCCCAGCTAAGGGTACTTTCACACTAGCGTTTTGGATTCCGTTTGTGAGATCCGATCAGTTAAGCCCCAATGCATTCTAAATGGATAAGGATCCGTTCAGAATGCATCAGTTAGGCTCCGTTCCGCTTTCTATTCTGTTTTGGAGGCGGACACCAAAACGCAGCATGCAGCATTTTGGTGTCCGTCCGAAGAGGCGGAGCCTAATGTATCCGTTTTGAATTACAATATAAGTCAATAGGGACGGATCCGTTTTCAATGACACAATATGGTGCATTTGAAAACGGATCCGTTCCCCATTGACTTTCAATGTAATTCAAAACGGATCCGTTTTGGACTTTGTCATTTTTCTTTTAACTAATGCAAACAGATCCGTTTTGAACGGATACTAACATTTGCATTATAGGTGCGGATCCGTCTGTGCAAATAAACAGATCCGCACCAACGCAAGTGTGAAAGTACCCTGAGATAATCCCTTTTAATAAATTGGAGCAATGTTTTGTCTTCCTAGGTTCTCACTGGCTTTTGAGTTTTTATCATACATGTGCGTGCAGGTAGAATGCAGCACATAGTTAGTTCATTGATTCTGAGTATATATATATATATATATATAGTTTTTCCCTCAGATATGAAAAGTTCCTTGTCGGGGGCGGGTATCCTGTAAGTTTTATAACATTGTTCTTTTCTGGTTTAGACTGCTGGACAAGCCCTGGGTTCAATATTATCACCAAACCTATTTCAGTCCATGTTTCATAGTCCAGAAAACCTAGAAGACAACGAGTATGCACATCAGACAGGTATAAAGAAATGTTACATATACTTTGTATTTACTCCGGTCTATAGGTATTATAGGTCATTAAACAGGTATTGGTCTGGGTTTAGCTGAGACCTACACCTATCTGGGAATGGACCATGTGAGTTCTGACTGCTGCCTGACCTGTCACCCTCCTCACAAGTGAATGGGAGTTAAAGGGGTTGTCTCATCTTGCTGTTACTAACATGAGTAATGGCGAAAGCAACAGGAAGGTAGTGGTGCGCTCACCTGGGATGTGGTGCAGCACGGACTGCGTCCGGATCCAAGACGTATAAGATTCACTTTATATGGAAATAGGAAGATGTCCAGCTTGTAGCACCAATGTTCATCTTTATTGTTCAAGCGATATTTGTCATGATTAAGGATCAGGATTGTCTCTAAGATCCGAAACGCTTAGACGCGACATAACTGTCACTGTATTTTTATCGCTTGAACAATAAAGATGAGTAATGGCAAATCCCGGCCGGGAAACGGCAGAATACTCTGGCGCTTGCTGTTTTAGTAGCTCCGATTGCTGAGCAAGAGAGCTATGGAAACAGCGTAGCACAGCAAGTTATGCAAATTCCCTAACTAAAAACTGAACATGTAGAGCTGCTATTCACGTATTGGAAAGTGACCATTTTTGTGGCAGTGCATAAGAAGAGTTATAAAGTGGATTTACCCCACGTTTTATATTGTTCCACAGAAGCGCTCTTGAAAAGTTGGACTAAAGAAACGCAGGCGGTAGACCCTGCAGAGAGCAGCACGTCTGATCCTCCATCGTTAGTCATCCCTGCCGGTGACCCAAACGCCGTCTCGGAGGCTTCCCTGCAGACTGCCCCTTGCACAACATCCGTGCCTTTACCGTCTGGCACCATGGGATGTGGAACTCAGTCAGCACCCGCTGTGTCCACCACAGCACCACCATCTCTGGAAGTGCCTATTCCTAGTGGAGGTCATTTCACAGTCACTCAGGATACCTTCATAACTCCACAGACCTCACAGCCCTTAGTAGAGGGATTGACTGTGGTTGCAGGACCTGCTCTGCCTGTAGGCGCCCCTTCAGACACTGTTTTACCGACGCTGGTGCAGGCTGCAGTTTCCACTGCCAGTACAGTGCTGGGCAGCAACCCTGCAATAACGCTAACACAGACTCCTAATGCTGCCATTTTGCAACCTAGCCTGGTGATGGATGAGCAAAATCTTCAGTGGATTTTGAATGGAACTTCACAAAACCATGATCAATCTGTAAGTATTCCTACAGAGGTAATGACGGATGAGAATTAAAAAGCAAACAAATTGTAATAAAGGGGTTGGCCGGTCTACAGATATTGATGAGCTATCCTCAGGATAGGCGATCAGTATCAGATTGGTGGAGGTCCAAATCCTGGCACCCCTGCCGATCAGCTGTTTAAAGGGCCGAGTGCCACTTACCTGCACGTCGTCTCCCTTGTAGTGGCGGTGCAGTGTAATTACAGCTTTGTCCCGTTCAGTTACACTGCACCACCACAAGGAGGACAGCATGTAGGTTTTTTTTTTTTACCTTTTGCTAGTAAGGCTTGAATACCATCTCTCTTTGTATAATAAAAATGCAATTTTCCAATGTATTTTATTAATTCATTACTGGTTTCAAGATCTCTGCTTGCTGTCAATTTAATCAGAACCTTTATTGATTATAAATCTGCCCGTGTCATGTGACTGATTACAGTGTGTGTATAGGAGCTCGACCAGGACAGATTGTTATACCCTCTGTTCCTATTGAATAACAACAAGCAGAGATCCTGGAAACCATGAGGAATTAGGGTCCTTTCACACTTGCGTTCTGAGGATCCGGCAGGCACTACCGTCCCGCCGGAACCGTCAGAACGCAAGTCGCCTGAAGCATTAGAAGACTGATCAGGATCCTGATCAGTCTTCAAAATGCTTTGAGGTTACTATGGCAGCCAGGACGCTATTAAAGTCCTGGTTGCCATAGTAGTAGTGGGGAGCGGGGGAGCAGTATACTTACAGTCCGTGCGGCTCCCGGGGCGCTCCAGAATGACGTCAGAGCGCCCAATGTGCATGGATCACGTGATCCATGCGATCACGTGATCCATGCATGTAGGGCGCCCTGACGTCACTCTGGAGCACCCCGGGAGCCGCACGGATGGTAAGTATACCGCTCCCCGCTACATTTTACCATGGCAACCAGGACTTTAGCGTCCTGGCTGCCATGGTAACCAGTCAGAAAAAGCTAAATGTCGGATCCGGCGATGCGCCGAAGCGACGTTTAGCTTAAGGCCGGATCCGGATTACTGCCTTTCAATGGGCATTAATTCCGTATCCGGCCTTGCGGCAAGTGTTCCGGATTTTTGGACGGAACAAAAAGCGCAGCATGCTGCGGTATTTGCTGCGTCCGCAAAACGTTCCGGTCCTGAACTGAAGACATCCTGATGCATCCTGAACGGATTTCTCTCCATTCAGAATGCATGGGGATGATCCTGATCAGGATTCTTCCGGCATAGAGACCCGGCGACGGATCTCTATGCCGGAAAACAAAAACGCCAGTGTGAAAGGGCCCTTAGTACAGGAAGTATATTGGAAAATTGTGTAATACAAAGAATGGAATACCCTGTGTGCATCAGGGAATGCTGCATGATGCGAACCTATCACATCAGTTAGTACACTCATTGACAAAAAAACATGTAATGCACCAAAAAGATGTTGGAGTAAAGCTTTCTATGTGTGAATGTAATGATTGATTACACTATCACAGCGACAGGATGAGTTTATTGGGGAAACTGTACAATATTTAGTATATCAGTATGGAGGAGTTTCAGGAAGTTTCCTCATTCTTGGAAATCCTCTTAAAGTACAAGTTAATAAATTTTTTTGAATAAGTTTAAATACAGTTACAGTGGTGCTTGAAAGTTTGTGAACCCTTCAGAGTTTTCTATATTTCTGTATAAATTTGACCTACATCAGATTTTCACACAAGTCAAATAAGATATAATTTATATATTCAGGAAAATGTTCCAGTATCACACATCTGTGAGTGGCAAAAGTATGTGAACCTTTAGGTATCTAGTGTGAACCCCTTGTGCAGCAATAACTGCAACTAAACTTTTCCAGTAATTATTGATTTAGTCCTTAGCGTCGAGAAACTTTAGCTCCATGCTTCAACTTTGGTTCCTCCCATGAACTGCTTCCTTCAGGTTCTTCCACATTTCTATTGGATTAAGGTCAGGACTTTGACTTGGCCATTTCATGCTTTATTATTTAAACATTCTTTGGTAGAATGACTTGTGAACTTAGGTTGTTCTCTTGCTACATGGCCCACGTTCTCTTGAGATTCTGCTCATGGACCAATGTCCTGAATATTCCTGTAGAATTTATTGGTCTGTCTATGATGGCCCAGATGCAGCAAAACAGGCCCAAACCATGATACCACCACCATGTTTCACAAATGGGATTACATTTTTATGCTGGAATTTTTTTTATTTTTGTTTGTCTCCAAACATAATGCTTCACATTTAAACCAAAAAGTTCTATTTTGGCTTCATCCATCCACATAACATTATTGCAATAGCCTTCTGGTTTGTCCAAGGGATCTGTAGCAAACTGAAGATGGGCATCAATGTTGTTTTTGGAAAGCAGCAGCTTTCTACTTGCAATCCTGTCATGCATGCCATTGTTGTACAGTACCCTTTTTAATTGTGGACTCAACATTATCTAATGTGAGAAAGGCCACTAGTTGATTTTAGAGGTTACCTTGGATTCATTTGTGACCTTGCAGTCTATTACACACCTTGTTTTTGGCATAGTCTGGAGTCCAAATTCTTTAGAGATCTTTTTATAACTTTTTCCAGCCAGATGAGCATCAACAACTCTTCTTCTGAGGTCCTCAGAAATCTCCTTTGTTTGTGCCATGATACAATTCCTTAAACATGTTGTGGAGATCAGACTTTGATAGATTACCGTTCTTTAAATAAAACATGTCACCCGCTCAAAACTGCCATCTTATTGATTGAAAACGCCTGACTCTTATTTCGCCTTCAAATTATCTGATAATCCTAAAGGTTCACATACTTTTGGCACTCACAAATGTGATATTGGATCATTTTCCTCAATAAATAAATGACCAAGTCTAATATTTTTCACTCCTTTGTTTATCCACTGTAAGGACTTGTGAGAAAATCTTATGAAAAACTAAGTCAAATTTCTGGAAAAATATTCAGACTTTCGAGCACCACTATAAAAGAACAAACACCTTTTGTCTGAATGAAGTCTGACCAAAATACCGTATTTTTCGCCCCATAAGACGCACTTTTTTCCCCCCAAAAGTGGGGGGAAAATGCCCCTGCGTCTTATGGGGCGAATGCTGACAATTTACATCGTAGCCTGCGGTGCTCCAGCATCGCAGGCTGCGATGTATGAGCGGGGAAGGAGGAGGGGCTGGAGGCCGGCAACTTACGGCGGGCCCAGTGCAGTCACTGTACTTACACTGGGCCCTGCTGGTCTGCATAGTATTTCTAAACAGCAATGCTTAAGTTCTTAATAGATTTAACTAAAGCTGCGATCTCTCGTTTATTATAACTTACAAGAAATCCTCCGTAGCAGGCAGTGCGGCTGGCTGGGTTACGTCACTCACTGACGTTGCATGCCTGCTCCGCCCACTTTATGAATGAAGCAGGCGGAGCAGGCGTGCAACGCCAGTGAGTGACGTAACCCAGCCAGCCGCTCTGCCTGCTACGGAGGATTTCTTGTAAGTTATAATAAATGAGAGATCACAGCTTTAGTTAAACCTATTAAGAACTTAAGCATTGCTGTTTAGAAATACTATGCAGAGCAGCAGGGCCCGGTGTATTAGGGGACATTGTTATACGGGGGATCTGTGGATGACACATATTATAGCAGTGTCATCCACAGATCCTTCCCATAACAGTGCCATCCACAGATCCCTCTCCCCATATCAATGCCATCCACAGCTCCCCCCCATAACGGTGCCATCCACACCTCCCCCATAACAGTGCCATCCACAGATCCACCCAGAACAGTGCCATCCACAGCTCCCCCCCCCATAACAGTGCCATCCACAGATCCCCCATAACAGTGCCATCCACAGATCCCCCCCCATAACAGTGCGTCATCCACAGATCCCCCCATAACAGTGTCATGTACAGACCAGCATTCGTTCAAAACCCACCAAAACCACACCTTTTGGTAAAAAATATTTTTTTTCTTATTTTCCTAGCCAAAAACCTAGGTGCGTCTTATGGGCCGGTGCGTCTTATAGGGCGAAAAATACGGTAGATGTAATTAAATCTTTGATGAAAACACAAAGTAGCAGCAGCTCTGCTCAGAGTGTGCCACCCATTTGACTTTCATCAGAACAGCTCAGCTTAGATCATACAGAGTGCGGATCCCGTAGACTATGTATGGATTCGTACTTCGCATGTTCGGAAAGCAAAGCAGAGTCTATGGAAGCCGAAGCGCTTTGAGCATAGTTGCTGCCGCTTAATTTTTTCATCATAGGTTACCCTTTAAGAGACTTTTATTGTCATTTGATAGTTACGTTTGCTTTGTATGAACTTCTTTTGTAAAATGGACACAAAATTGTTGGGTGCATGAAGTGATGCAGTAAAAGTGAATCTGCAGAAGATCCTCTTGTGTTCCCCTGATTTAAGTAATGAACTTAATTTCTTTACACAGCAGCAAGCTCCAAAGGTAGAGAAGGTATTCTTCACCACTACAGTCCCACTTACTAGCACTGGAGGTACGTCTTTTATTAAAGTTGGTAGACAAAGGATGTTAACATTGCTTATATACTCAAAAAAAATGCACGTGACTCTCGAGGCTGGGACAACACATGGACTTTTTGATGCAGCTCTTTGCGCCAATGCCAGAAGTAAAATGGCAGAAAAAGATGCATCAAAAATTGCACCTGAAACAGCATCAAAAATGGATCTTGTGATTCCAGCCTCCAAAGATGCTACACGCCAGATGTAGAGTAAAGGTCTCTTTAGATGGGACAATATTACAGCAGATTATTGGGAAAGAAGTGTTACGTCCCGACAATCTGCTGCTTGCTGGTGGAGGATACGGGTGCATTTACATGCAGCGATCTCCCCCAGAGATGGGGAGAAGCGTTCTCTAATGGCATCGCTCTTTCCCATACAGACTCGTTTTTCCCGGCAGCAGATTGTGTTTACACAGCATAATCTGCTGTCAGGAAATGAGGATTTTTGTGTTTGCACAAACTGTCTAATTAGGCTACTTTCACACTAGCGTTTTTTGTGGATTCGTCAAGAATCTGAAAAAACGCTTCCGTTCTAATAATACAACTGTATGCATCAGTCATGAACGGATCCGGTTGTATTATGTCTTTTGTAGCCATGACAGATTTGTCTTGAACACCATTGAAAGACAATGGGGACGGATCCGTTTTCTATTGTGTCAGAGAAAATTGATCCGTCCCCATTGACTTACATTGTGTGCAGGCAGCCTCCAGAGCGGAATAGTGACTGAACGGAGGCAAACTGATGCATTCTGAGCGGATCCTTCATCTTTCAGAATGCATTAGGGCAAAACTGATCCATTTTGGACCGCTTGTAAGAGCCCATAACGGATCTCACAAACGGAAAGCCAAAACGCTAGTGTGAAAGTAGCCTTACCCGATGAACGAGCGTTTCGCTCGTTCATCAGGTAATCAGCGGTACATTTACACAGCCAGATCATTGCTAACGAGCGCTACTATGAATGCCCGTTGGCAATGATCCAATGCAATTCTCGGCCCGTGTATAGGGCCCTTGAGGCAGTAAAAAGATTATTATGTAAAAAAGGCTACAGGTGAGGGGTATATCTGAAAACATATATGATGTTACTATAATGATTTAGCCTAGACCTATCATTATTTTTATTGGAGCCAAAGTGTACCCCCAATTACATAGAGAATTGATTATAGTGCAGGAGAGTGCACTGGCTTGATTGACTGCTGCCAGCCTTTTTCTTTATCGATACACATGGTGAACTGAGTAGAGCAACTTGTCTCAGATTGTTCAAGCTTTCATCTTGAGGCCAAATTGGTCATATCTGTGTTGTGGGCAGAAATGGATCAAAGAGTTGTTAAAGATATTTAGGTTAGAGCTACCAGGTTCTTGCCACTTTTTAATCTTTGTGAGCCTTTCTGCCTTTCCCCCCAAACACACATCACTGCGGGCTTGTGGAGAGAAGCATACTTACCTGTTTACCCACCACTGGGTTCCAGCTCCTTCGGGCCACCACTGCTTTGGTCGGATGGGTGACAAGTCACAGCTGCAGCAGCCACGTGACCCATATACACCAATAGAGTCAAAACCACCCCACTAATTAACTAAATATTTATTTGCACACATCAATGATATAAATATGTTAAAATCTGTGACAAAAGCGCATACATATACAGAAAAAAGAGGATACAATGGTCCTATAGTAAATAGCTTCATATATCACGTGGGATTAATGCATCCAAATCAGGCGCCCAAACCTATCATCAAATCACATAGGTATATATAGATAAATAAAGTGCATAGTGCAGACCAGAAGGTTAATAAGAGTAACGAGTATCGACAGATAATAAGGAATAAAAGGCAGCCATATAAATAAACCACAAGTGAAAACATATTACAAGGACAAGCGATAGCCCATAATGATTGTAAATACAGACCAGTGTGCCTCAAACCTCGATCTACGTTTCGCTACCAAGCTTCCTCAGGGGAAGTTGACACGTGGAGACTGGAGCGAGACAGCAGCAACAAGAGACCGAAGGAGCCGGGACCAGGTAAGTATGCTTCCCTCTGCAGATCCAGCGACGTAGGGGCGGTCTGGCAGAAAGGCCCCCCCAAAGGTGTACAAGCCCTTTAAGGTTTATCATTTTTCTGTAACATCGATATCCTAACTCTGTTGTCATTTGTCTCTATAATTTGGTGGGCACCTGCCAATAATTGAGGTGAACCACATACATACAAGGATAAAATTGTTGGTACCCGTCTGTTAAAGAAAAAAAACACAATGGTCACTGAAATAACTTGAAACTGAAGACAAAGAAAGCTAAGAAGAGAATTGTATATGGAGATTAGAAAGAAAATGATAGAAAGCATGTTAAAAGTAAAGGTTAAAAGACCATCTTCCAACAGCTTGATGTTAATGTTATTACAGTAGCAAATATTATTCTGAAGTTTAAGGTCTACAGGACCGTAGTAAACCTTCCTGGACATGGCTGCAAGAGGAAAACCGATGACAAATTGAAGAGACAGATAATGCGAAAGTGGACTTGCTGTAAGACGACCAAGGAGGAAAGCACTGTTGAAAGCAAATCATAAAGCATGATTCAGCTCATGTATGTTTCAGCTCCTTCCACAGATGTTCAATAGGATTTAGAAGGCCACCTCAGAAAAGTTTAGCTGAGTGTTTTGGGTCATTATCCTGTTGGAGGATCCAACAAGATTTCAAGAGACCAAGCTTTCTGGCACTGGGCAGCACATTTCAATCCAGAATGCCTGAGTCTTAAGGTTTGATTGTACCCTGTACAGATTCAAGACAATCTGTGCCACGTGCAGGCCCAAAACATAACTGAGCCTGAAACATCCAGCCTGGTGAAGGCACCCTTTGGTGGGACTTTTTTGAATTGGCCTTTTATGAGGCTTGATCTACAGCCTATTGAACGTCTGTGGAAGGAGCTGAAACATGCAACCTGGAGAAGGAACCCTTCAAAGCTGAGACAGCTGGAGCAGTTTGCTCTCGAGGAGTGGGCCATAATACCTTCAGACAGGTGCAGAAGTCTCATTGAGAGTTATAGAAATCGCTTGCCTCAAAAGGTTGTGCAACAAAATATTAAGTTAAAGGGGTTGTCTGCTCTATTTATATTGATGACCTATCCTCAGGAGTCCCATTCACATCTATGGTACTTTCCCATTCATTTAAACAGGAAGGAGACGTCCCATAGAAGTGAATGCGACGCCATTGTTGTAATTACACTGTTCACTGCTGCAGTTGTGACGGCGAGCAGGTAAACAATAAAAAGAAGGCAGTGGTCATACCTCGCTGCTTTCTCTTCAAACAGCTGATCGAATATTGATGACCTATCCTCAGGTCATCAATATAAATAAAGTGGACAACCCCTTTAACCCCTTAAGGACACAGGGTTTTTACATTTTTGCGTTTTCGTTTTGCGCTCTATGCCTTCCAAGAGCCATAACTTTTTTATTCTTCCGTTCACATGGCCATATGAGGGCTTATTTTTTGCGGGACAAGTTGTACTTTCCAACGCCATCATTTAATAATGCATACGGTGTAGTGGGAAGCGGGAAAAAAATTCCAAATGGGGTGAAATTGCAAAAAAAAAGCAATTTCACCACAGTTTTACGGGTTTCTAAATTACGACGTTTGATTTGCGATAAAACTGACCATTTAGTTTTTATTCTACAGGTCAGTACGAATCCGCGATACCCAATATGTATAGCTTTTCTTGCGTTTTGATAGTGAAAAAAATTCCAAAGTGGGAAAATTTTTTTTTTTTTGTCGCCATGTTTTGACCGCTATAACGTATTTGTATATAAGTGTATGGAGGGCTTATTTTTTGCGGGCGATCTTAACTTTTATTTGATACCATTATGGGGTGTGTAAGACTTTTGATCGCTTTTATTTAATTTTTTTGAGGAAATGAAGCGTCCAAAAACGGCAAATCAGCCATTTGGGCGCTTTTTCCGTTTTTCTGTTTACCGTATGGGAAATATATTTTTATATTTTTATACTATGGGCGTTTTCACACATTGTGACACCCATGATGTGTATTTTTTATTTTTTTATTATTTTATTTTAATTTTGGGGAAAGGGGGTGATTTAAATTTTTAGGTTTTTATTTATTTTTTTATTTTTTTATTTTTTTATTTTTTTACACTTTTATATAGATCCCATAGGGACCTATATAAATCAGTTACCTGATTGCTTCTATCATAAACTCCAATACACTTGTATTGGAGTTTATGAGCATTTACTACTTTCCTATGAAGCCCTATTGCTAACAAGGGCTCCATAGGAAATAGTAAGTGATAGCCTCATGCTGAATGAAAGGCTATCCCTTACAGCGCTCCGATTCTCCCGATCACCACTAGGGGGAGCCGGAGCGCTGCCGAAAGTTTTACTTTCGGTTTTAGCACGTGCAGATGCCGTGATCAGGATTGATCACGGCATCTGCAGGGTTAAATGATCGCGGTCGGCAAGGCTGCCGACCGCGATCATCAGCTGCGGGGGTCAGCTACAGGAATCAGCCAGACCCCCGCAGCGATGGTGCCCGCAGCGGCCAGGAGCGGGCGCCATCTTTAGGAACTGGACACATGACGTACCCATACGTCATGTGTCCATAAGGAGTTTTTAAGGCTACCATCATGTTTGTCCAGGCCAATTTCATTAGGTTTTCATAAATTGAATACATTATTCTGTTGAACCACAATGCAAAAGCAATGTCTTTAGTTGATTTTAACAAAATTTTTATTTATTATTACTTTTCTCAATTTGAGTCATTTCAGTGACCATTGTGGGTTTTTCTTTCTTTAAAGGGGTTGTCTGGGTTCAGAGCTGAACCCGGACACACCCACATTTTCACCCAGGCATCCCCCCTAATACAGTGTCTTGTAAAAGTATTCAGCCCCCTTGACTTTTTTTGTGTTTTGGTGCCTCACAACCTGGAATTAACATGGATTGTTTGAGGATATTCTTCATTTAATTTACAGAACATGCCCAAAACTTTGAAGATGTTTTTTTTTTATTATTAGCAAACAACAAATAGGACAAAATAACAGAAAAAGTCAATGTGCAGAACTATTCACCCCCCTAAAGTCAATGCCAGATCATGTGACACTCAGATTGCACACAGGTGGACATCATTTCACAAATTATGTGACTTCTGAAGGTAATTGGTTGCACCAGAGCTTTTTATGGGCTTCCCAACAAAGGGGGTAAATACATACGCACATGCCAATTTTCTGTTTTCTATCTCTGAACAATAGTTTTATTTATATATTTTTCTCATTTCACTTCCCCAACTTAGACTATTGTGTTCTGATCCATCACATAAAATTCACATGAACAAAACATTGAGCTCAAAGGGGTATTCCCATCACGTGGTTTCATACTTACCTGCTCCCGGCGCGTCATCCACTTCCTGGCTTCAGCAGGGGGCGGGCTTCATCTTGATTGAAGTCTTCTCCCGGCCGCGCTGCACGCTGGACTGAACGCGCACGCGTTTTTTTTTTCTGGCAAGTATACTATACTGGCCAGGAAGAAGTCACCATAGCGCATGTGCGGCGGTGTGCACGCTTAGTCCAGCGCGCGGCCACCGGGATTCCAGAGAAGAGCGGTGGCCGTAACCAGGGGAGACGGAAGACAACAATCAGATAAGTGTAGCTTAATTTTCTTGTAAGGGGTGGGAATTAGATAATTAAATATATTTAAAAAAATTATCACTGTTAAATCATTAACAGATTTAACAGTGATCATTGAGATGGGAATACCCCTTTAAGGCTGTAATGTAGCAAAATACAAAAAAAGTCAAGGGGTTGAATACTTTTGCAAGGCACTGTATGAGCATCGGAGCATTTCATGCTTCTTTGTTTGTTTATGTTTTTACATTGCTAGGCGGTGGCTTCCACCTAGCAGTGTTCCTGGTGACGTCACCGACTCTAATGGGTGGGCTTTAGCGCTGCCATAGCCGTTTTAGAGGCTAGGGCATCGCTAAAGCCGGCCTATTAGTGTCGGTGACGTCACCGGGCCCACTGCTGGGCGGAAGCCTCCGCCTAGCAGTCCCTATGACGAGATCATTCAGCAATTCAGCGCAGGGCAAAGGAGAGCATCGGAGCATGAAATTCTCCAATGCTCATATTAGGGGGGCTGCCTGGGTGAAAATGCGGGTATGTCTGGGTTCAGCTCTGACAATTTTGTCCACGTGTGTATGTACAGACCTTCCATATCCATTTGTGATTCTGTGCTGCAGTTGCTCAGATTCCTAACACTGTGTGTTTTTCAGGTAACACTCTGCAGCAGATTGGTTTGAGCCTTCCTGTTATCATCATAAAACAAGAAGAGTCCTGTCAGTGTCAGTGTGCCTGCAGAGACTCTGTTAAAGAGGCATCTACAAACCGCAAAAGATGTTCCACTACAGACTCGAACAATGACCCAAAGCCAGCAGCTGAGCCATCCCCTCCTTATTCTGTTCCCCTTCCACCATCACCCTGTGAAGGGAGCAGTGGACACTTAATGAACTCTGCAGACTCTCAACCATGGACACCTTCTTCTATAGACCTCTCAGACTTCCTGTCCCTCCGAAGTCCAGAGAAGTCCTCCTCTCTGGTCCCTATGGAAGCCTTACTGCAAGATGACATCAGCCTTAGCGGTTTTTCCAAGTAGACTGGAAAATCAGCCAATGGACTGTGATTTTTTTGGATATTTTTGTAGTCTTCTTACTTGCAATACACAGTATCCATCTCTGGCTACATGACTGACATCTCTACATTCAAACCATTTTAATATGTGATAGATGAACAGAGTCTTTTTATTGTATGAAAGCCCCTGGTGGATAGAAAGGTAGCAGCTTTACCCTGTGGCACTGATGAGGGTTGTCAGCCAGGATACACAGTAACCCATTGCTTTATTGCACTTTAAGTCACTTTGTGGAATTTCAGGGGGTGTATATATTTAATGTAACTCATGACATAGGTAAGTCACTGGAGTTTGTTTTATGAGGTATTATTGATACTAGACATTTTACAATGGGACAGCTATATAAAAGATCACTTTTTAATATTGGCTTGATTTGCATCATTTCATGGAGGGATGCTGAAAGCCTACTGCATTCTTGAAGGGACATCCCCATTACTTTTAAGTTCCAGTTGCTCATCTTTTGCCATTAAAGGGCATTGTACCTATGAAACTGACCTGTTACATGTGCAGCTGAAGATATCTGTGTTGGTTCATATGTGCCCCTATTACTGAGAAATATGCAATTTTAATATATGCAACTGAGCCTCTAGGAGCAATGGGGGTGTTTCCGTTACACCTAGAGGCTCCGCTCTCTCTGCAACTGCCACGCCTCTGCACTTTGACTTTGGGAGAAGTCAGGGCCAGGTGTGATGACGTTTACACTGCCTGGCTCTGAAAATCAAAGTCCAGAGGACGCGGCGGTTGCAGAGAGAGCAGAGCCTCTAGGTGTAACGGAAACGCCCCCATTGCTCCTAGAGGCTCACTTGCATATAATAAAATAGCATTTTGACCATGGAACCAACATAGATGCCTTCAGCTGTCAAACGCACATGTAACAGGTCACCCAGTTTATAGGTACCAATCTGCTGACCGATGCCCTTAAAGTGAAAACATGTCCCCAGCAATAAGAAATTGATAATATGATTAAAATGCTTAATATTCGTCAGAGATACATGGTAACAAAGCCTAGGGTTTACAACAACATACTGTAATAAGATGCCAAACGACTACATTCTGCTCCTTTATGAACCAAACTGAGGTACATGAATCCATTATATGGCGCTTGAAGGAACACTAAACACAGAAAATGCACAAAATATTGAAAACCTATCCCAGCACTGCCTCCCTTCTTCCTCCACCATTCCTTGGTTCTGTTTTGCCTCATGTTACAATTAAAAAAAATCAATATATAAAGTCAATATAAAACTCCGCAATATATAACGAGATGTTCTCTGTGTCCCAGGAGTCGGCCATGGCCCTCCTGCTCACCGTCCTGTGACAAGCTGTAAGACAACTGGCCAATGTCCTGGATTACTAAGCCTTGCCCCATCCCCTCAGTCAGGCACCAGCGTAATGCCTCATTCACACGTCCGTGATTTCCATCAGTGATTGTGAGCCAAAACCGGGTGGTACTGACGTATGAATGAGGCGTAAGGAAGAGACCAGTAGGAGATGAATCCCCTTCTTCTCTGCAGGATAACCACTGGGGACTGAGCGTGAGGACAACCATTTCTTGTTTGCTTACTCATATCTAAGTTTAGTGTTCCTTTAACCCACCTTCAGGATAAGCTTGTGATGACATAGCTACTATTACATCAATAAAGAATGCCCTTAAAGGGGTTGTCCAGCCTCATGGGTGTTTTTAACTAGCCCCAGCCCCACGTAACTAATAAAAAAAATCATGCTCACCTGCTCCACACCACCCTGGTTGCCTTCCACTGTAGGAAGTAGGTGTCCATGTCACCCCGCTGTGACATCACCAATGAGGCCAGTTATTGGCTGCAGCAGCACACGACGCCATCCAGAAGTTCACAAGCCAGGAAGCTATGGCGCGTTAAAAACGCCCTCGAGGCTGGACAACCCCTTTAACAAGAAAAACAACTAACTAAAAAGTTATATTTAAAATCATTGACTTAATATCATTTGTTTTAAGACGTATACTTAGTGTGTGTTTTTTTTTACCCTTTTTTTTTTTGTTTTCCTAAAGCCAATTGTGGCAATCTCCTTACCTGTGTCTGCCATTATTGATACTGCCATTAGGACAAATTCAGGGACTTGATGCATTGTTACATTGTGCCTTTAATTGCCAGTTAAATGTGAAATGTGTTACCATAGTAAATATGCCATGTGCTCTTTGTGCTGCTCCATTGTCTTGCTCTATAGCCAACTAATCCTCTTGATCCGCAGACCGCTACCTGTCAAAATCTTCACTGTGCACTTGCTCAGCCTCCCTGGTAAACCTATTGGGGTCATTTATTAAGGGACTTGTGACTATTTTAGTCGAAAATAGTCACAAGTCCTTTTTTTACCTGGCCGCACTACAGTATTTAGTCGCATGGCCGGTTTCACGCTGTGTTCACCAGTTGGGCGGAGCAGGGTGAAGGCCGCACCTCGTCATTGGGGGGGGGGGGGTCATTGCAAGCAGTCTCAGTAAGGCCCCTTTCACACGGGCGAGTTTTCCGCGCGGGTGCAATGCGTGATGTGAACGCATTGCACCCGCACTAAATCCTGACCCATTCATTTCAATGGGGCTGTGTACATGAGCGTTTTTTTTCACGCATCACTTGTGCGTTGCGTGAAAATCGCAGCATGTTCTATATTCTGCGTTTTTCACCAGCCCTAGCCCCATAGAAGTGAATGGGGCTGCGTGAAAAACGCATTGCATCCGCAAGCAAGTGCAGGTGCGTTGCGTTTTTCACTGATGGTTGCTAGGAGAGGTTGTTTGTAAACCTTCAGTTTTTTATCACGCGCGTGAAAAACGCATCAAAACGCATTGCACCCGCACGGAAAAAACTGAACGCAATCGCAGGCAAAACTGAATGGCTTTGCCTGTGAAATCGCACAGTTTTCACTGAACGCATCCGGACCTAATCTGGACCTAATCCAGACACGCTCGTGTGAAAGGGGCCTAAATGTGCCCTACTGAGTACAAAGAATTGGTATTGATGCCATTTGGGTATATTCGCACAGAAATGGCTGTGATTGCAAATTAATACCATTCAGCTGAATGGGGTTGTTTCTGCAGCATCTGCATAGATTTCTGCAACAAATCTGCCACATGTAAAAATACACTGAAAGACTATGAACAGATGGACACCTTTGGGACAGTTTTTATTTTTCACTGCACTGTACACATTTTGGGCTAAAAATCATTTTTTTTTTTTCAATAGATTTAATTTAAAAAAAACAACAGTTTTTCCTCTGCAGCTTTCACTTTCACAGCATCTGCATTGCTTTCTGGTTCACGGTGAGCTTGTCAGAGAGCTGCTCTGGCAGTCGGATCTGTAGCCCTTATCTCTGAACTCCTGACAGCTAATAAAGACTCATTTAAGATAAATTCTCATCAAAGTGATAAGGATTTAGCCATTATAAGTGTTCATTAGCTGTTAGGAAAGTACAGGTCAAGCCGCCAGAGCAGCTCTGTGACAAACTCATTGTAAACCAGAAAGCAATGCAGATGCTGTGAAAGTGAAAGCTGTACAGGAAAAACTGTTTATTAACCACTTGACGACCGCCCATAGGACGTTTATAGTCTATCTCTAAATGGACATTTTAGAACGTCCATTCAGAGACGGCATCTGCAGGCTAATCGTGCAGATGCCGAGTGGGTTGCCTGCTGTCGGTGACAGCAGGGCAATCCAGAGAGAAGGCAGGGACCGTGGCCAAGTGTCCCTGCCTTCTAAATCGCCGCAGACAGAGCGCTCGGTGAGCGCTATGCCTGCTTTGCAGGAAGCGCTATGCGCTTCATGCTCCCGTACCGGTGGTCATGTGACCGCTGGGGCCAGCAGTGTGCAGCAGCTGTCAGGTCTCTCACAGACCTCGATCAGCCCTGCACTGAGGCTGTACAGCCTCTCTGGGGGCTGTATTTCATCTGTAACTGGGGCTACTATATCAGCCCCAGTTACTGGAGAAATCAATAGTGAAAAAAAAGTGAAGTCAAATGTCCCCCAGAGGTCTTGTATGACCTTATGGGGGGCGCAAAGTGTAAATAAAAAAATAAAGTGTTTTAAAAAAAAAAATTAAAAAAATGGTTTTGCATTTAAAAAAAAAATCCCCAATTAATTAATAAAAAAAAAAGTTAAAAGGACATATTTGGTATTGCCGCGTCCGTTTTGGCCAGCTCTATAAATATATCACATCATCCACCCCGTCCGATAAACACCATAAAAAAATTAAAAAAAACTGTGTAAAAAAAAAAAACATTTTTGTCATCTTATATCACAAAAAGTGCAGCAACAAGCGATCAAAAACGCATATGTCCCACAAAATAAATCCAGTAAAACCGTCACCTCATCCCGCAAAAAATGAGCCCCTACATAAGAAAATCGCTCAAAAAATTAAAAAAATGATTGCTCTCAGAACATGGAGACATTACAACATATTTTTTTATTTAAAAAAAGCTATTATTGTGTTAAAGTGAAATAAATTCAAAAAAAGTATAAATATTAGGTATCGCCGCATTCTTAAAACCAGCTCTATAAAAATATCACATGACCTAACCCCTCACATGAACACTGTAATAAAAGTTAAATAAAAACAGTGCCAAAAAAAAGCAATTTTTTTGTCACTTAACATCACATAAAGTGCAACACCAAGTGATCAAAATGGCATATTTCCCCCAAAATAGTACCAATCAAATCGTCACCGCATGCCACAAAAAATGAGACCCTAACTAAGACAATCGGTAAAAAAATAAAAAAGCTATGGCTACCAGACTATGGAGACACTAAAACATCAATTTTTTGGTTTCCAAAATGCTATTATTGTGTAAAACTTAAATAAATAAAAAAAGTATACATATTATGTATTGCTGCATCCCACAACCTGCTCTATAAAAATATCACATGATTTAACCCCTTAGGTGAACGCTGTAAAAAGAAAAAACTGTGCTAAAACAACAAATTTTTTGGTCAGCTTGCACCCAAAAGTGTAATAATGAATGCCCAAAAAAGCATATGTACCCAAAAATGGTACCAATAAAAACATCAACTCTTCCTGCAAATAACGAGCCGCTGCACAAGACGATTGGCAGAAAAATAAAAAAAATATGGCGTTCAGAAAATGGAGACACAAAAAAATATATTTTTTTTCAAAAATGCTTCATTATGTAAAAACTGAAACAAACAAACAAACCAAAAAAGAAAGTAGACATTTTTTATATAATTTTGTCCGTAACAACCTGCTCTATAGAAATAGTGCATGATCTACTGTGTCAGATCAATGTTTAACCACATCAGTCCCCCTAGCCTAAACACCCTTAATAACCAGGCCACTTTTTACAATTCTGCACTACACTACTTTCACCGTTTATTGCTCCGTCATACAACTTACCACCCAAATTAATTTTATCTCCTTTTCTTCTCACGAATAGAGCTTTCATTTGGTGGTATTTCATTGTTGCTGACATTTTTACTTTTTTTGCTATTAATCAAAAATGACCAAAATTTTTGCAAAAAAATTACATTTTTCACTTTCTGTTGTAAAATTTAAAAAAAAAATACATTTCTATATACATTTTTCTCTAAATTTATTGTTCTACATGTCTTAAAAAGTGATAGCGTTTACAAACTATGGTGCAAAAAAGTGAATTTCCGCATTTTGAAACAGCTCTGACTTTCTGAGCACCTGTCATGTTTCTTCAGGTGCTAGAATGCCAGAATAGTATAAATACCCCCCAAATGACACCATTTTAGAAAGAAGACACCCCAAAGTATTCGCGGAGGGGCATGGTGAGTTCATGTATTTCATATTTTTTCACAAGTTGGCGGAAAATGACACTTTCTGAGGAAAAAATAATAATAATAAAGTTTTCATTTCTGCTAACTTCTGGCAAAAAAAAAAAAAATCTCCCACGGATTCACTATGCCCCTCAGTGAATAACTTGGGGTGTCTACTTTCCGAAATGGGGTCATTTGTGGGGTGTGTTTACTGTTCTGGCATTTTGGGCGGGGCTAAATTGTGAGCAGCCATGTAAAACCTAAAGGTACTCGTTGGAATTTGGGCCCCTTTGCGCACCCAGGCTGCAAAAAAGTGTCACTCATGTGGTATCGCCGTACTCAGGAGAAGTAGGGCAATGTGTTTTGGGGTGTATTGTAGTGTAGTGCAGAATTGTAAAAAGTGGTCTGGTCTTTAAGGGTGTTTAAGCTAGGGGGGCTGAGGTGGTTAAAGGAGTCAGCCCTGAACCCGGACATACCTATAATTTCATCCAGGCAGCCCCCCTGATGTTGGTATTGGAGCATCTCATGCTCCAATGCTCTCCTTTGCCCTGCGCTGGATCATGCAGGGCAAGGGCTCTTTTGTTTATAATAACACACTTCAGGGCAGAAGCTTCTGCCCGGCAGTGTGTTCGGTGACGTCAAGCTCCATGGAGCACCGACTATACACCAGCCTGGGCCCCCGCTACAGAGGACAACATTTCTCTGCCGGACTTGGAGGTGAGGAGGTAGTTGGAATCTCCAGGGCCAGCAGCAGACGAGGAAGAGCACGGAGCTCACTGGGCCGCATCACAAGCTCCTTCACCCTCCGTTCAGGGAGCCATACAAAAACAGCTCCTGAACCCACATGTATCCACTCAGCCAAGGGCTGCATCGCTTGCTCCTTCGGGGGCCCTATCACCCTCAGCTATCTCTGGCACTGAGATACCCCAACAGAAGCCGGTTCCATTACCACAATGAACCTCCAAGTCTAGGAGAAGCACAGATTGTGCACCTAAGAAGATGCGCATGCTCCATTCAGCAGAGTGCTCAGATATCCCCCTGATATTGCGGTCTCGCTCCCCTTCTAGACACCGATCATCCTCAAGCTCTGCAGATTTGGATCCACCCCAAGTCACCCCCTCCTACCTGGTGGTCCCATATCCAACAGCTCCCAACGAAACAGGTCTTCCGAGCCCTTATGTGAGAAGTTACAGACGCATTCAAAGCTGAAGTGGCGGCTATCCGAAAAGATGTCCAAAAAATAGACCTTCGCCTCAGTCAGCTAGAGACAGACCACTTCTCTTTGCCCTAAATCTATTGGGGGAGCCCCACGAGATATAATATGCTATGTGAATGACTTCAGTCTGAAAGAAGAAATAATGTCTAAAGCCCGGTCCTTACATAACTTGGACTTCAGAGGATCACAAGTGTCCATTTTTCAAGATCTATCATGGATAACTCTCCAGAAGCGCAAAGCGTTGAAACCACTACTCGAGTTGCTTCGCCAGAATGCTATTCCCTATTGGTGGGGGTTTCCCTTCAGCCTTACAGCGAGAAAAAACGGATCTACAACAACCCTGCGTTCACCTGAAGATCTGTGCGAATTATGCACACATCTAGGCATCCAACCTCCATCTTTACCTGATGGAGACCTTGATGGATCTTCCTCCACTTCCACTGACCTGGACCACAGTCAGTTCCCGCAAGCGATGTCTGAAACCATCGGCAGCGACCCATCGATAGCTACGTCCGGGCATATAGGCCACCCGAAGGTTCCACATACACACTGGACTGTTGCTTGAGTATCATTTTTCTTCTTTCCTTATGATTGCTTCACTAGATCTACCTTATTTCCTTATTTTTAAGGGCTTACATTTTGCCTCAGTGTTATGGAGTCTTGCTAGGCACGGCTCTAGTTGTTAGTTTTTTCTTTTGGTCCTCCTTAGTTGTACCCTTCATGGCTCCCGCCATGCTCCCACTGAGAGTCTTATTACTAGTCTTCGGCCTACTACTACTTTAGGGCCTTAGTTTTAGACTCTAAAAGAAACCCCATGCTGAGAGGATTAATTCTGATATTTTACGGATTTTTTTTTTTTTTGCAGTGATGTGTAATAGTGGTTTTATTAAGGATGATTATTTTACGTTTTGTTCTCTCCTTCGCTCTCCAGAGGTCCCTTTCTATTCTAAGCTATACAGGTGTGAGGTCGGCTGTGGGAGAAGAGAGCAGCCTAGAGGCGGACTTGCTGAGATATGGTATACGTGACGATGAACATAGGCCCCCTCATCACAAGCGGTTAAGGTTCTCTCTTAGTCAATAAGTTCTTATCCTTAAATGTTAACGGGCTAAATTCGCCCTCTAAACGGAGACTTGCTCTTCAATAAATGCGTAGGTCTAAAGCAGAGATAATATTTCTCCAAGAGACACATCTTTCATGGACGGGGTCACTACAGTTTGCAAAACATTGGTTCCCTACATCTTACATGGCGAGTGCCCCAACCAAAACGGCAGGAGTGGCTATATTGAGCTAGAGCATGCCCTTTACAAGTTGAAAAGACGGAGATCGATGCACAGGGCCGCTATCTAATTCTCAATGGCACTTTATCTGGCATGAAATTAACCTTATATAATATATACTCTCCTAACTCAGGTCAGTTTTATTTTATCTCCTCTGTTTTGTCAACCTTAAGGGCATATCATAACTCTGCTTTAATACTAGGAGGGGACTTCAACATCCATTTCTCTGACATAGCTGATAGACTAGCCATGCACTCCACCCCGCCTTCCCAAGCTTCTTCCCATTTGTCTAGGACCTTTCGTAAACTCATACATTCCCATTCCCGTTATGATCTATGGAGAATAGATAATCCCACTGCGCGTGAGTATTCATTTTTTTTCCACCCGCACCAAACACACACCAGAATTGATCCTGCGATTGCTGTCCTCAGCCATGATAGGTCCTATTACCTGGTCAGATCATGCCCCTCTAAATGTAGATTTGGATTTGGCGGCTTCCCCTCCAAAACGCACCCACTGACATTTAAATTAAACCCTTTTGACTAATGTAGTTTCAAGAGAGGAATTGAGAACTCACTTAAGCAATTATTTCCAGATTAACGAATTGTCAGTATCCTCATTTGGGATATTATGGGAAGCCCATAAGGCAGTCTTCCGGGGATGTTGCATTTCAACAGCGTCTCGGATTAAAAAAGATAGGGATAGTCATCACAGAAAGTGTCTAGCAGAATTACGCCAGGCCGAACTAGACCTGGTTGCCAGGCCTTCAAAACACATTCTAAGGAAGATTCTTGACCTAAGAAACCAATTAAAAAACTTCTCACTTAATAAAACAGAGAAGCTCCTGAGATACTCCAAGCAGCGTTTCTTCGAATTTGGTAGTAAACCCCATACATTATTAGCAAAACAGTTACGCGACCGTGAAATCGCATCCACCCCCTAGATTATAAAAGATCCAACTGGCACTCAGTATTTTGCTCCGGAGAAGATTGCTGATATTTTCCACTAACATTATGCCTCCCTCTACTCCCTTCCTTCAGAGCTTCCTGGTGATCCTGAGACCAGATTGCAGGCGTTAGATAACTATTTATCTGATTGTACCTTGACCACTCTCCCTCCAGAAGCCTTATCACTCATAAATAAACAAATTACACTGGAGGAATTAAGGGAGGTAGTACAGGAATTACCGGGGAATAAAGCACCAGGGTCTGATGGCCTCACATATCACTACTATAAAACATATAGTGAGATTTTGCTTCCACATATGGAAGGAGACCCTATATCGCAAAACATGCTTCAATCTTTTATAACAGTAATACCTAATCCAGGAAAAGATCCTTCAGAATGTGCTAGCTATCATCCAATTAGTCTGCTAAACTCAAACCTAAAGCTCTTTACCAGATTGCTGGCAAATCGGTTAAACTGTTGGCTCCCCCAGTTAATCCAAAAGGATCAGGTGGGGTTTGTCCGGTTCCGACAGGCAAGGGATAACACAAGAAGGGTAATCGACTTGATTGATGCGGTCAATAAGGAGTTGACTGAAGCTCTGTATATTAGCCTTGATGCAGAAAAAGATTTTGACTGTCTTAACTGGTCTTTTATGTTTCATGCACTACAGAGATTTGGGTTTACATGTCCATTTCTACAGGCACTTAGAGGTCTTTATTCGACTCCTACAGCACGTGTCAATCTACCCCATGCATGCTCCTCTGTTTCCATATTAAAAATGGAACCCGACAGGGTTGTATGTAGTCAGTATTGAACCCCTGGCCGCTCGGATCTGGGCAAACCCAGACATCAAGGGCATCCAGATAAAGAACCGATCCTTTACCGTATCTTTATTTGCAGACTACGTCCTTTTAACACTAACTAATCCAATCATCTCGCTCCCTAATCTGCATGCCACTATTGCTCACTACAGTAGACTCTAAGGTTATAAAATTAATAACACAAAAACAGAAGCTTTACCCTTAAATATTCCATCACAAACATTAAAGGTTTTACAACAGTCTTTTAAATACTCCTGGCAGAACCGTTCTATAAAATACTTAGGGGCTCATATCACTCCTACTTACCTAAATTTCCCCCCGGTAATAGCTAACATCAACACGCTTCTCAGTAAGTGGCGGTCCCTACATATATCCTTATTAGGCCGCATAGCAGCAATTAAGGCGTAAGTTTTACCTAAACTCCTGTATCTATTTGAGACGCTCCCAGTTAGAATACTGGCGGGGAATCTACGCCAAATCCAGTCTGCCTTTCTCACATTTGTTTGAAATAATAAACGGTACCGTATTGCCAAGTCGGTCCTGACGTCTAAGAAAACTTAAGGTGGTCTTTCACTACTGGACATAGACCTCTACTACTATGCCACACATCTTAGACATTTAGCTTCTTGGACTACGCTACATTCCTTTAATAAATGGACAGAAGCAAAGCGGCTCTGCCTAGCCCCGGTTCACATGAGTGCTATGACATGGGGTCGCCCAGCTGACATCGCGCCTCGAAACTTATTGGGCCCCATGATGTTTACTAGAAGCTTATGGTTAACCTGCAAGATTAAATTTAACCTGTCCACTCTACATTCCTCACTCACAACGTTTCTATTCACTCCACACTTAGGCAATAGTAGTGAATCAGACATAAAGGGGACTTTTTCGTTTTCATTACCTGCGTAACCCTCTAACAACCGACTCTTATCTTTTACGGAACTACAAAGTAAATATGCTTTCCCCTCTTCCTCGGCATTTCACTACCAACAAATAATCCATTATTGTCTTCGGCCACTGGCTCTGGATTAATACCTCCCCTTGCCCCATTTGAGAAAATATGTCTACGAGGTCCGTCGGCTAGAGGTCTCATCTCAGATATATATGATCTGCTCTCTTCCCAGACTTATCTAATAGGGGGAGGACATTTATACATGAGAAAATGGGAAAAGTGGCTAGGTAGAGAAGTCCCACTAGCCCTTTGGAGTATGATATCATCGAGGGCTTTCACCAGATCATCCTGTGTAACCTACAAGGAAAATCAGCTAAAGTTGTTGATGCAGTGGTATCATGCAGACAAGTAGTAAGAGATGTCCAGCACTGAGATGAGTAAAAATCTTCACTCTTTATTTCATAAATTTAAAATAATGCAGTTTCCTCACATAGATGGTGGTATCACTACCACTAAAGTAGGCTACAGTGGTATCATGCCCCAGATGTGTTGCACACCCTGCTGGAGATGCTTCGCTGGGGGTGCATCAATCTATCACATTTCTGGGTGTCCTTTGGTGTTGCCCTTTTGGGGGTATGGTAGCCTCTGTAATACAGGAAGTCCTGGGATGTTCAGTGATATTGGATCCACTTACTGTACGTACCTATTAAATGTTCCACCTAGAGGTATGAGAGGTCGCGTCTCTGGGCTGCTCCTTCATTTACTCACTGCGGTAAAATGTTTGATATCACTTTTTTTTAAAAAGAACTACTCCTCCATCTAAGGCGGATTATTATGCCCGTATTCAGGAGATGCGCTCATTGGAATACTATACAGCTTTGTCACAAGGGAATATGGACAGGTTTTTGCTGACCTGGTCCCTTTGGGATCTTCATCATGCTGACTTACACTTATAGACCGAAGGAGAGATTACTTATTCCTTTTCCCCCTTCTCCCCTTTCACCTTTTTCTTTCTTTTTTTCCTTAAATTTCTTTCACACGTGCCATACGCCAGTTTTGTTCATTACTCTGTAAGCTGGTGCAATAATATCTAATGCCTTATATCAGGGATGCCCAACCTGCGGCCCTCCAGCTGTTGCAAAACTACAACTCCCAGCATGCCCGAGCAGCCTACAGCTATCAGCCTACAGCAGGGCATGATGGGAGTTGTAGTTTTACAACAGCTGGAGGGCTGCAGGTTGAGCATCCCTGCCTTATATTATTTAAAGGTATCCTTGAAATACCTCCATGTACACTTTTCTGAATGTATACTTATAAGTTATCCTGACAATGGGGCCTTCAGTTTGGTTCCAGCTGATTGTTAGCTGCCATTTATGTTTCATAGGCCAGACACAGATGCGGAAGTTCTGTGTGAGAAACTCGCTGCGTGTGTCAGTATCATGCCGTGTGACCCTGAGAGAACTGGAATCCACTATATTACACTGACAGCATTATGTCAGTGTAATTCAGTAGATTCCAGGTCTCTCAGAGTTACACAGCATTATACAGGTGAAACTCGAAAAATTTGAATATTGTGCAAAAGTTAATTTTTTTCAGTACATTTATTACATACAAAGCGAGATATTTCAAGCCTTTATTTGTTATAATTTGGATGATTATGGCTTACAGTTCATGAAAACCCAAAATTCACAATCTCAGAAAATTAGAATATTGTAAAAAGCTTCAATATTCTAGGCTCAAAGTGTCACACTCTAGTCAGCTAATTAATCCATAACGCCTGCAAAGGGTTCCTGAGCCTTTAAATTGTCTCTCAGTCTGGTTCAGTAGGCATCACAATCATGGGAAAGACTGCTGACCTGACAGTTGTGCAGAAAACCATCCTAAGGAGGGAAAGCCTCAAAGGTAATTGCAAAAGACGTTGGATTTTCCCAAAGTGCTGTATCATGGCACATTAATAGAAAGGAAGGGACAAGTGTGGAAGAAAAAGGTGCACAACCAGCAGGGATGACCGCAGCCTGGAGAGGATTGTCAGGGAAAGGCCATTCAAAAGTGACTTTCACAAGGAGTGGACTGAGGCTGGAGTGCATCAAGAGCCACCACACACAGACGGATCCTGGACATGGGCTTCAAATGTTGTATTCCTCTTATCAAGCCTCTCCTGAACAACAAACAACGTCAGAAGCATCTTACCTGGGCTAAAGAAAAAAAGAACTAGTCTGTTGCTCAGTGGTCCAAAGTCCTCTTTTCTGATGAGAGCAACTTTTGCATCTCATTTGGATACCAAGGACCCAGAGTCTGGAGGAAGAATGGAGAGACACACAATGCAAGATGCTTGAAGTCCAGTGTGAAGTTTCCACAGTCTGTGTTGATTTGGGGAGCCATGTCATCTGCTGAGTCCACTGTGCTTCATTAATTCCAGAGTCAACACAGCCGTCTACCAGGAGATTTTGGAGCACTTCATGCTTCCTTTCACAGACAAGCTTTATGAATATGGTGACTTCATTTTCCAGCAGGACTTGGCACCTGCCCACACTGCCAAAAGTACCAAAACCTGGTTCAGTGACCATGGGATTACTGTGCTCGATTGGCCAGCAAACTCGCCAGACCTGAACCCCATTGAGAATCTATGGGGCATTGCCAAGAGAAAGATGAGACCGAACAGTGCAGAAGAGCTGAAGGCCGCTATTGAAGCATCCTGGTCTTCCATAACACCTCAGCAGTGCCATAGGCTGATAGCACCCATGTTACGCCGTACCGAGGGGCCCAAACCAAGTACTGAGTACATATGCATGATTATGCTTTTCAAAGGTCCTCCATTTTTCTAATTAACATCCTGTTTTTATTGATTTCATGTAATGTTCAAATTTTCTGAGATTGTGAATGTTGGGTTTTCATAAACTGTAAGCCATAATCATCCAAATTATAACAAATAGAGGCTTGAAATATCTCGCTTTGCATGTAATGAGTCTATCTCATATATTAGTTTCACCTTTAAAGTTGTATTACTGAAATAAATGAACTTTTGCACAATATTCTATTTTTTTGAGTTTCACCTGTATAATGCTGTGTGATCCCGTCAGAGGGATGGGAACTCACACTTCCACACACAGCGAGTTTCTCTCACTAAACTCGCTCGCCTGTGTCTGGCCTTAGTGGACATGTAAATATTAAAGAACATTTTGTGCATATCTGAATTTAGATTTTCAGACTACTGTGAGAATGGAACTATTTATTAGCACTGTGTATACAGATTATCTATTATTAGGCCACTTACATACTGAGAGTATTTGGTCAGTATTTGTAAACCAAAACCAGGAGTGGCCTGAGGTAAAATACTGACCAAATTCTGACCATGTGTAAGCGGCCTTACATAGCTTTCATGCTGTTAACTTTAAGGCCTTATTCACCCGTTTTTTTTTTCAGAGCAAGTAAAGCCTGTAACTGTACTCACACATCCGTTATTTTTGCAGACTGTGAATACTGGCCATCAAAAAAAAACCACAAGTCCTATTTTGTCCATTTTCACAAGTCAAGGAGGCCGCTTTTAATGGCCCCTTTTCAGGATGCCATCCGTATAAAAATGGCTGCGAAAAATGGATCGGCCGTTTATGCCGTCGTGTGAATATGGCCTTAACTCTGTCTCTTTCAAGGCTGGTTTAGGGTCAACCTCAGCGTTGTATAGAAATTCAATATGGCACTGATATTAGACTATGGGGATCTACTGTAGCGTCATATCCTCCCATGTTTTACAGATCATATAGATATTCTTTATGAATGTGACAGCCTTTGCTGGGCTTCCTGTTTAGCGCTATTTACTGTATTATGTTCCTCCAGGAATATAAAGGGATCACCATATAGCGGAACAAAGAGTTCCCATTGCTGATTACAAGAATGTATCCCTTATACACAGGATATAGAATTAATTAAGATCAAGCACTTGTATGCCGGCCTTGATATCACCCTCCGCCACCGAAGGGTGTCCTTAATTTATCACCATGCATACCTCTTCATGAGGGCTTATTCACATGACCGTATCCGGATACTGGCCATGTGCGTTCCGCATTTTGCAGATCGGATCGTCTTTCTCCTATTTAGAAATGCCTATTCTTGTCTGCAATTTATGGACAAGAACGGGACATGTTATATCTTTTTTTTCTGGGCCACAGAATGGAAATACTGATGCGGAAAGCACACGGTTTTAAACTCTTCTTCAGAATTATCCCCTGTCCCTATTGTAATGGCTGCTGGTCACTTGTATGTGCCCACATCTTAGGCTCTGTGTTATGTCTGCAACACCAAGATTCTCCTTTACTTTTTCTACTCAACAACAATAGATCCCTATATAACCTTACAATGATCTGCGTTTGGTGCGGTATAGTATAATTCAGGGTGTAAATGGTTGAGTGGTCCAAGAGTTGCAGCCTTAATAAGACTTGAGAAGACCTTTGAGCACAGTCTACAGTCAAAAGTCTACCAAGTCCACCCTTCTACTTGATGTTCATATTTATAACATGAGGAGACCCGATAGAAATGACATTGTATGTTTTATTATCTACATGGTAAGAAAATGGCACAAGCTGCTTCTATAGTTTTGAAATATCCTAATGTGTTCAGTAAAAAAAGTGTACAAAAGAGAAGAATGTTTCTAAGAAATGCATTTTCCTAAGTCTATGGATTGTACAGTTCATTATACAAAATAAAACCTAAGAGTTCCAATTCTTAAAAAAATGGATTTATTAAAATAATTTGAAAGAAATCCTGTTGGGGTCTGTTCACACTGAGTCATGATTGCTGCAGTGAATCCATTTACCCACAGGTTTAAATGGCACTGATAAAGTGGGTATTGGTTTTGTCAGGTATCTGGGATTTTTTACAAAAATGGTGATGCAGAATGAAAACATGACCGAATCACGAATGATCACGTGGTGATATGCTGTGAAATCTTCAGAAAATCGGTGAAGAAATTTTACAAATTCTGCAATGAATCCGAACAGATTTTTTAATGTTCCATTCTACTTCCCACCTTTAATGTTCTGCGCAGTCTGATCAGTGAAACCTGTTGAAAGTGATCCAAACTTGCCATGAAAATGCTCTTCTAGAGGGGTGGTCTACTCAAAGAAGAGGATCAGTATACTTTCAATATAAGGGAAAGTGCAATGCTGACCCTTGGATTTGCAGTTTGAAAGGCTGCGCACCAAAATCTTGATGTGGATTATGAATGTGCTGTAAGGCTGACTTCCATTGCAAACAATGGGATGCAGATTTAGGTGCAGAATATGTTCCAAAATCCGCTTGAAAACTCTACTTGGTTAACACACCCTAAGGGCACCCTAAAGGTCAACGTGCAGAAGATCCAAGCAGATCGAAGGGTGGAATCCAGCTTAAACCGTGCTGCGGATTTTCACACAGAAAACATCCACAAAGTATACCTGAGATTTGTTTAATCTCATACACTATGCTTGTACTGCACAACGTTGTGGTTTCTCCGCAGGTACCCTAACCCTCAGTTCACACATGCGCGTTTTACAGCGCGTTCGAACGCGCTGTAAAACGCATAACCGATGCAAACCAATGCTTCCCTATGGGACTGGTTCACATTTTCGCTTTTTACAGCGCGTTCGAACGCGCTGAAAAACGCCCGACGCATAAACAAGTACTTGAGCTTTTTTTGGGGCGTTTGTCGCGCGTTTTGGCCCATAGACTTCAATGGGAACGCGCAACGCTTGTATTTTGCGCGTTTTTGACACTGAAAACGCGCGTTCATGAATTTGCAACATGCTGGAAAGGCCAAACCCCAGGTGCTAGGCACAGTTTTTGCATAATGCACTCTGATTGGCCAAACTTCATATAGACAGGGATATTTGGTCATTGGACAACACTGCAGTCAATCACACAAACGCGCGAAAACGCGTGTTTACTATTGCCAAAAACGCGCGTCTCAGAAACGCTCAGGTGTGAACCCAGGGTAAGGGTATGTTCACACGATGGATTTTGAAAATCTGCCTACAAAATTAAGTGTGGAATCCGCTTGTGTTTTTTTAGTGTGTTTTTGGTGCAATTTTTCAATGTGCTTTTCTTTTTAACCAATGGGTGCTTAATACAAAACTTAATTTTCAGCTCGTGGTTTTCGGTGCGGATCCAAAGAAGAAAGGAAAAAAAAACACATGGACATGTATGGAGCTGTTATGCTTTGTTTTTTTACACTTCCCATTGATTTCAGTGGGAGATTCAGTGCAGATTCTGCCCCAAGACAGGGCATAATGTTTCTTTTTTTCCATGTGAGGAAAAAAAAGGAAATGCTCCTTCTCATTGAAATGAATGGGAGGCTGTTTTGAGGCATTTTTTTGTTGATTTTGAGGCGGAAACACACCAAAATCGGCAGCAAAAAAAACTTAGGAATTGGCTATTAGGGTACAGGTTACAAATCGAAAATGTGCACAGATTTCCGTGCGTATTACGTATTACGCAGTCAGACAGATGTGTTTGTCCTGGAGATAGCTGTCCTTCTGTCAGCGTTAGAGATGATATAGAATAACTTACAACACAGTGTTGAAAAATGTCACCTACCTTCAGAAGGACAACCTACCTTCAGAAGGAAGTGCCAATCTGTGGGTGACATACCCTGGCTTGGATGCTTACACTGTTGAGTCACATTAATATGACCAGTAGCTAATATCTAGAGTAACCACCATGTGCAGCATGGACAGCAGCTATATGGGCTGTAAGTGACTCAATAAGGATCTGATAGGTTGTCACAGGTATCTGGAGCCTTGCTGACTGCTCTGCATCCCACAGCTGCTGGAGGGTGCGTGGGAGAGGATCCATACAGCGAACAAGACAGATGCTCCATTGGGTTCAAGTCTGGGGAATTAGGGGGCCAGGGTAGTACTTGGAAGTCTAGGTCATGCTTTGCCAACCAGTGTCAGACATTTCAAGCCATGTGATACGTCCCATTGTCTTGCTGGAAGATTGCATCCGCCCTAGGAAAGACAATCAGAATGTATGCGTGTACGTGATCTGCAAAAATTGATTTATACCAAAATCAGTTGAAAGTGCCTTCTACGTGGATGAGTGGGCCCAGAGAATGCCACAAATACATCCCGCAGACCATAATGCTGCCACCTTTTCCAATCATCAAAAATTGAAGCCTTTGAACTTTGGTAGCAAAAGTGCAGTGACCATCCATCTGCTTCAGAGCCCGATACGCAGTGGGATTCACCGAACTGTTGTTGTAGTCTGGTAGCCCCCTGGTTCAGTCTGCCCTTGCACACCTTTGTAGCCGACGTTCACCTTTCACATCAATGACACGTGGTGCTCCGCAGTTTTCACATCACTTATTCACAGTGGTGCCATTTGTCCACTTATAATACACTTTCACCAGAGGAGCATGTGAACAGTTCACAAACTGCACAGTTTAAGAAATAAGCCCACCCTTAGGCTAGATGCAGACGTCCGTTAAACCCGGACGTGAGCAGTCCGTGGTAATGCGGGCTGGATTTGTTCTTTACAGCCGGAGCGCACGGCGTCATAGCAACCAATGATAATAATGTAAAGTGTAGAGAAGTTTATTTCTCTACACTTCACGTGTGAATATGTCCTGAAATGCTGAGCACCACCTGAGCCACACGAGGGGCGATACTTGAGCCCCATATAATCCCACATATGAGCAGCAGGGACGACGCCAGATTGTTTTCTGTGTTGGAGTCAAAAACTAATAATCATCTCTTTTTCCAAATCTAATAAATCACCTCTAACCCATGACAGCAACGAGGGATATGTGCAAACAGGCTATTAAACACCTTATATACCCACCAAGTCAGCTCACGACTCGTGACTTCCTTCATGGGCTACGTGCTGCCGCGCTGTGGGTGAATGCATTAGGACAACGGGGGACTGTAATGATGAGGATTCCTTTGTATTAGGGCTCATGCACACGACCGTATGTATTTTGCGGTCAGCAAAAAATACGTATGACATCAGTGTGCATTCCATATTTTGCGGAACGGAACATTTGGCCCTTCTTAGAATAGTACTATCTTTGTCCGTAATTCGGACAATAATAGGACATGCTCTTTTTTTTTTCGGAACGTAAATACATCTGTCCCAATCCATCCTCAAAATTATAGAACATGTCCTATTCTTGTCCACATTACAGACAAGAATAGGAGTGTTGTATTAGGGGCCGGTGTAACGTTATATCTCCCTACTTCGTGCGATTTCCCTACCTGTCGCATCGGAAGTGACGTTGTAGGCGTGCCTGGTGTTTGGACGATCTGCGCATGCGCAAAAGGGCAAAGGAAGGAAAATCTCACATCGCAGTTCGGCTGCACACAGGACACTGCGCATGTGCTGGAGAGCCACGGTAGGGAAATATTACGGCCCAGTTCGCAAGCGCCTAGGGGAGATCTGATGGCCATTTTTTCTGTTAGATGAATATATATATATATATTGTCTACGATTTAACGGACTTAGCCGCGCTTGCGCACTGGGCTGTAATATTTCCCTACCGTGGCTCTCCATCGCATGCGCAGTGTCCCGTGTGCAGCCGAACTGCGATGTGAGATTTTCCTTCCTTTGCCCTTTTGCGCATGCGCAGATCGTCCAAACACCAGGCACGCCTACAACGTCACTTCCGGTGCGACAGGTAGGGAAATCGCACGAAGTAGGGAGATATAACGTTACACCGGCCCTTCTGTTCCACAAAATGCGGAATGCACACAGCTGGTATCCGTGTTTTGCAGATCCACAATTTGCGTAACGCAAAATAGCCAACGGTCGTCTGCATGAGCCCTTAATGGGGCCGGACGGCATTCAAGTAGCTTCCGGCAATGTCAGATCCAGAGAGACTTTGCAGGCTGTTCCCTACTGGAACAGTCTGCTGGACCTCCCGAATACTAGTGTGAAACGAGCCTTAGGCTGCTTTCTGCTTTTTTTAGTTTTTTTCTAGTGAAATTTTTGCCTTTTTTAGGCAAAAAACACCACCTCAATAGGTTTAGCTGTAAGTCTATGGCAGGGATCAGCAACCTCCGACACTCCAGCTGTTCTAAAACTACAACTCCCAGAATCCTTTCACTTCTGTGGGAATTACAAGAACAGTCAAGTAAGGCTAATTTTACATTAGCGTTTTTTGTGGATCTGTCATGGATCTGCAAAAACGCTTCAGTTACAATAATACAACCGCATGCATCTGTCGTGAACGGATCCGGTTGTATTATGTCTTCTATAGCCATGACGGATCCGTCCTGAACACCATTCAAAGTCAATGGGAAATGGATCCGTTTTCTATTGTGTCAGATTGTGGAACCGTTTGGTCCACTTCTTCGGGTGGACAGCAAAATGCTGCAGGCCTCCAGAGCGGAATGGAGACTGAACGGAGGCAAACTGATGCATTCTGAGCGGATCCTTTTCCATTCAGAATGCATTAGGAATTTAGGACAAAACTGATCCGTTTTGGACCGCTTGTGGGAGCCCTGAACGGATCTCAAAAACGGAACGCCAAAACGCTAGTCTAAAAGTAGCCTTAGTTTGTATGTTGGGAGTTGTAGTTTCACAGCAGCTGGAGTGCTGAAGGTTGCTCATCTCTTGTCTATGGGAATGATGAAACACAATACGCACATTTTATTGTAGTGTCGTTTTTTGGGATACATGGCAGAGCACCATGCTTTGGGTATTTTTATGCCTAATTTTCCGATGTCTTTGCCCTATAACCATTCATTGTATTTTAGCACCTACTTAAAAAAAATCTGTTTTTATGGCTTTTTTTCTTTTACATTTTTTTTTATGGTTCAATCAATTTTTATTGAAAAAATTGATATAATGACGTGTATATCAATTACAGAAAAGAAAGATGGTGTCAAAGAATTATAGACTGTGACAGAAAATACAATAATCACAATGCTGGGTACATTAGGGTGAATCGTAGCCGTATGAGAATGAGATTCTGCGACAACGGACACACAAAGACTAGAGATAGGTCTTTTACATTTTTTTTAAAATACAGATCTACAGTAGAACTAACGACAGAGGGGCACATAGCTTTCCTGTTTATAAACGCATAGCATACAAAAAACACATGCTAAATCACAATTACATGAGTATCGCTTGGGTAAATGAAAAGAAGTGGTTTTAGGGATGGGCATATCCAGTATGTCAGAACCAGTGACTTGTGCTTCCCTCGCTGCTGTGGAACTACTATTGCCAGCATTTCCAGTTGGAACGCAAACACTTAAGCGCTAGGGCAACGCGTATTAAGCGGTGACGTCATCACCACGGGACGGCGCAGGACTGGCCCCGGAAGTGTTGGTCCGCACACGTGGTTGATCGGGGAGCGCTGTCAGATGAGGCTGGTTGACCGGCTACGAGGACTTGTTTCTGTGATGGCCTGTCAGCCGCCGGTTACAGACATGGTTGGTAAAGTGATGAAGCTGCCTGGCGGAGCTACTGGCTGTAGGAACGGGCCGGACAAGAATTTCAAGGGTGAGGAGTGTAATGGATTGGAACATTTTGACTGAAAGCCGTATGGCTGATATGTGTATGTGTCTGTACAGGTGCCTATGTGACAGGGCAGAAATTGGCACTTCCCTCTACATATTGTGTTGTATAGACAGAATATTAAGGGTGATGGTGTCTTCACTGCTAGATTTATGAGGAAGACTACAGAATTCAGAAGTGTTCATGATGGCAGTCCTGTATTCTGGACAATGCCCATAAATCCACTTGTAGTATGACAGGGCGGCTGTATTCAGGAGATCCACAGATGGAGCAGACGCGCTCATTCGATGTCCTGAGCATCCCCTGCAGCACCTTGGAGCTAAAAGTGTCACCTCAGTTCAGCATATGGCATTTATCATGTAGAGAAAGTTAATATGAGGCACTCACTAATGTACTGTGATTGTCCATATTGCGTTATTGGCTTTATTCATTTTCCATCACATTATACACTGCTTGTATCCAGGGGTTAACTTACGACCACCCTGCAATCCAGCAGCGTGGCCATGCTTGCACCGTATAGGAAAAAACGCTGACCTCTCTTGTGGTGGCGACCAAGGGAGCGTGCATAGCCTGGCGCTCCACCCTACAGTGTGCAAGCACGAGCACCACTGATGGATTGCAGGGTGGTCATAAGCCCTGCATATGAACAGTGTAAAATGTGATGGAAAAATGAATCCAGCCAGCAAAGGAAGCAATATGGACAATCACAATACATTAGTGTCTTGTATTCACTTTCTCTACATGATAAATGCCACTTACTGAAGTGATCTCTTTAAGGGCGTCTGTCAGCAATTTTGACATCCATTCCCCCCCAGCTGCAAGACCAAAGCTTAGGCGCATATGAGGCCACCGATTGAATTGCCCACCAATTCTGAGGCTCCGTGGCACTATTATTAAAGCAATGGATATAAATGTGGCCAGGCACTCAAATATAGAATCAAGGCAAAACCTTGCAGAAATAACTGTTTATTGGGCTAAATAGCCCTAAAAAGGCAATATAGTGAAAAACAACATAATAAAAATACCATTAAAATATTAACACAATAAAAACAAAAAATAAAATATAGCAGCAATGGCAAAATGTTGTCTAATAGCAGCGATAATCGCAACTGAGTGCTTCAATGGTAACTCCACACTTCACTGGAGTAGAACTCTGTCACAATTTCGGAATCCGGTAATGGCAGATAATACTGTTAAAATTTCGCAGTCTCACAGTATGCTTGCGTCCCTATTTTCAGAGAGCAAACCATGCGCAAACTTTTGTAGATGTATTGAATTCAGATGGAAAACTATGCGCAAACTTTTATAAAATTCGCAGTCTCATAGTATGCAATGTCAAGCGGACATCCTAGATTCACACATTCGCAAGAACTTCGGGTAAATATCAAATAGACCCAGTGCGATGATTCGTCTGGGTGGCGTCCCACCACTTAAAGCAACTGTGTTGATATTACCTGCATCCGAATTTGCCCGTGCGACACTCGGTGTCCAAGGATATTCACTGGCCTGCGATTTGGATTAGGCGCCAGGTGAATGTCCGCTTTGCGTATCTCCCTGGGACTCACGTGACTCGTAGCTTTTGAGCAAAGGTTCCCTTGGGATCGTGAGTATCTAACACGACTTGTTAGAGTTGGTCTTTGGGTAAGTCACTATGCCAGTATGCCGGAACAAGGTTTTTACCATACGCGTTTCGGGGTTTGTGGATGACTCCTTCCTCAGTGGATCCACTGAGGAAGGGGTCATCCACAAACCCCGAGAGACCAATTCTTGGACACAGAGTGTCGCATGGGCAAATTTGGATGCAGGTAATATCGACACAGTTGCTTTAAGTGGTGGGACGCCACCCAGACGAATCATCGCACTGGGTCTATTTGATATTTACCCGAAGTTCTTGCGAATGTGTGAATCTAGGATGTCCGCTTGACATTGCATACTATGAGACGGCGAATTTTATAAAAGTTTGCGCATTGTTTTCCATCTGAATTCAATACATCTACAAAAGTTTGCGCATTGTTTGCTCTCTGAAAATAGGGACGCAAGCATACCGTGAGACAGCGAAATTTTAACAGTATTATCTGCCATTACCGGATTACGAAATTGTGACTGTTCTACTCCAGTGAAGTGTAGAGTTACCATTGAAGCACTCAGTTGCGATTATCACTGCTATTAGACAACATTTTGCTATTGCTGCTATTTTTTATTTTTTGTTTTTATTGTGTTAATATTTTAATGGTATTTTTATTATGTTGTTTTTCACTATATTGCCTTTTTAGGGCTATTTAGCCCAATAAACAGTTATTTCTGCAAGGTTTTGACTTGATTCTATATTTGAGTGCCTTGCCACATTTTTATGCATTTAATTCAATTTTAGTGACCGGGTGGGTCACAAGGACCAAGCGCACCTTATCCTGATCCAGCTGTAGCGATCCACAGTAATTGTTATTGATTTATTATTAAAGCAAGCCTGCCTGTCTCTGGCCAAAATACCCGTTTAGCTAAAATGAAGTTTTTAGATTATGAGAAGTTATGATCTTAAAACCGATATGAGATTTTGTGGCTGATGTACATGGCAGCCAGTGGCCACGTAGTCTTAGGCCTTGTTCACATTTCCGTGTCCGTTTGATGTCAGTGTTTTATCCATGAAGAATCCATGTTCAGTCTGTGTGTGTTATCCGTATTCCACAGACACTGCTTTGCTGAAAATCAATTTCCAGAGCATCTCCTACCGATGATCCGTTAAACACCGACATAACACTAATGTCATCCACCCTTAGACTTCAGTGGGATGTTTGGTCTGCATCACAGACCAAAGTAGTGCACGTCTACGTGATTTTCCACTGACCCTTCCACTGATGATATGCTTGCTGTCAATGGAAAATGCAGATTGCACATGTCCATGAAAAACAGAAATGTGAACAAGGCCTTAGAAGAAAATTGTGTAGCCACTAGACATGCTGGTGTGGCATGGTTGCGTATGACCAGCTGTACCGCGTGGTCTCCCCCAAGTTCAATGATTCTGATTCATGGAACTGCTCCTGACCCATTCTGCTCGTTTTCATATTATACAGGTTTATTTCATGTGCCTTTTGTCGAGTATCTATAACGTTTTTCCCCTCCCTCCCCCAGGTTGGAAAGAAATCTTAAATACCTCTGTGGGCGTCCTACAACAAGGAGGAGTGATCGGTGTGCCCACTGACACCATCTATGGAGTTGCGTGCCTGGCACAGAGTTCTCAGTCCATTAGGAACATTTATAATGTGAAAGGACGTAATGGGACCAAACCACTGGCTATCTGTGTCGGGGCCATTGAGGACATTTATAAGTTAGTACATCTCTTTATATTGTTAATAAGTGGCTCACCCAGATAAAAGCGGAATATATATATATATATATGCAGAGTACACTGATAGCCACAGGAACAATAAGAAGGAAACCAATGAAAATAGAATAGCCGACTCTCAAGCACAAGATAGATGTTTCTTATTGATGGTGGCTTGCGCACCCCTATCTGCACTGCCTCTCCAGTAAACACTATAGGGCCACTGGAGATAGCCGAGCGCTTGTACTCAGCCAGCTCGAGTTGAATGGAGCAGCGAACATATATTTATGTCTGCAGCACCATTTAAATGGGGAGCATGGGCCCCGATTCTTGAAATCATCAGGTGCCCCAGCAGTCGTGCCTTAACGGATCACACTTATCCCCATCCTGTTGGATAGGGGATAAGTTGTCTTTGTGGGACAACCCCTTTAAAGGGCATCTGTCAGCAGATTTGTACCTATGACACTGGCTGACCTGTTACATGTGCTCTTGGCAGCTGAAGGCATCTGTGTTGGTCCCGTGTTCATATGTGCCCTCATTACTGAGAAATATTGGATTTGGACCGGAAATACGGTTGTGTTAATGTAATATAGACATAGCTATAAGGGGAATACGGGCTAAGTAGCCTTGTACTGCCTATTATAGACTAGTGGTCGTTCTCTTTCCTGTTACTGTATGTATATTGCACTAATGGGTTGGATAGCGGAGAAATGTGCATAGTAACGGCTAAGATGTCCGTTATTTTACACTGCAGCATGCTGTGCTATTATTTTTCTAGCACTTGCTGAATCTGCAATGGAGGCTCCAGACAGAGCTTCCAACCTACGTGTGAACAGTGTCTTATTGAGGAGGGATTTGTCTGATTTGATTTTCTGTTGAATGCAGATATTGCCAGGTTAATGTCCCTGACCAGTTACTGCGGGATTTATTGCCTGGGCCAGTTACTTTGGTGATGGAGAGATCTGATGAACTTAATAAGGAGCTGAATCCTTACACTTCAGTAAGTATAAACCTTATTATATAACGTCCTGTGGTACTCATGTAGTTGGCCATGAAAAAGAACATACTGATTCTGTAATACTCGGAATACTTTTCTGGGTCACTTGCCCAAAGTAATCCTCATTATCAATATTAATATTGCTTTCAGATATCTTATAGCTCCATAGTCATAAAGAGCTGCCTTATGCTCATGGGGAAACTGTCACCAGGGAAATTGTTATCAAGCCGCTTTTTAATCCTATGCAGATTACTTCTTAAGTGCACTGAGGGCGGGCCTGAGCCACACTAGCTGAACTGCTCTCCCTTGCCAGCCACTCCCCCTTTAAGGCCAGGTGAGATGAAGATTCAGATACCTAGCCCTGTCAATCAAGTGGAAGGGGGACTGGCTAGAAAAGAAGAGTAGAAGAGCTAGGGTGCAGGACTGGCTCAGGTCTGCCCTCGGTGCATTTAAAAAGTGATTTGCACAAGGATTAAAAAATGTTTCTTTGCAGTGACAGATTGGGGAAACAGTCATTAAAGTGGTATTCCCATCACAGACAATGGGGGCATATCTCTAGGATATGCGCCCATTGTCTGATGGGTGCGGGTCCCACCTCTGGGACCCGCACCTACAACGAGAACGGAGCGTGTAGAGTTGTGGCTGGAGGGGTCCAGCCACCACCAAGCGTTGCTCCCTGCAGCTCCCATTCAAGTCCCACTTCTGGGACCCGCACCTACATGGAGATCGGAGCGGGGAATGCAGTGGAGGGCGCACTGTGCATTTGCGGCCCCCGCTCCCTTTAATTTCTATGGGGCTGACGGAAAAAGCTGAGCCAGTGCTCGGCTATTTTCGACGGCCCCATAGAAATGAATGGAGGACCGCTGTGCATGCGCAGTGCGCCCTCCACTGCTTTCCCTGCTCAATTCTCCATGTAGGTGCGGGTCCCAGAGGTGGGACCCTCATCTATCAGACAATGGGGGCATATCCTAGCGATATGCCCCCATTGTCTGTGATGGCAGTACCCCTTTAAGCAAAGGCATCCCTACGGGGCATTATGCCTGGTAGGGATATGATTTCTAATGATTTCACTGGTAAGCTTCATTCTTCAGTTATAGTGGATGCTCCCTTGTTATAGACCGGATTGTAGAAGGGTAATCAGACCCTTTCTTGTATTGATCTTGGCTTTATTGTTATATATTAATTTGGTCACCTCCAGTCCCAACTTCTTTAACCTAAAGTTTTCATTTAAGATTATTTTTCCTTATCTGTACTTAATTTTTGTCCTTTCTTATTCCAGTTGGTAGGTGTTCGTATACCAGACCATGCATTTATCAGACAACTGGCACAGATCTGCTCTGAGCCATTGGCACTGACTAGTGCGAACATCAGCACCCAGCCGAGCACATTGTCAGTTGAGGTATTATCATTAATGGATTAAATAGAGAATGTAAGAATCTACACCCACTAAATAACTTTAAAGGGGTTGTGCGCTCACATAACTTCCATAGAGAATGAATGGAGCGGCAGTGCGCCCATTCGATTGGACCCCCAGCGATCAGCTAGTTATCCCCTCTCCTGTGGAAACTTGGCACAATCCCTTTAAAGGCTATGGACAGCCTTTGGGGCAATTTTTATCATTGCATTTTACTCAGTTTGGACTAAAAATAACTTTTTCAAATGGCATCTATTAAACATTTTAACAGTTTCTCTTCTACAGCCTTCAATTTTATTGTATCTGCCTAAGGCCCCTTGCACACGACAGTATTTTGCGGACCGTATACTGGCAATTTATTCAGTTCAGTATACTGACAGTATACTGAACCATTCACTTCAATGGGTCTGCAAAAAAATACTGAAGTGTCTCCATATGCCTTCCGTTTCCGTTTTTCCGTTTTTTCTGTTCCGTTTAAATATAGACTATGTCCTATTCTTGTCCGCAAATCATGTTCAGTGGCTCCATTCAAGTCAATAGGTCTGCAAAAAAAACGGAAAGCATACTGAAGTGCATCCGTATGTCTTCCGTATCCGTTCCGTTTTTTGCGGAACCATCTATTGAAAAGTTTAAGACCAGCCCAATTTTTTCTATGTTAATACTGTATACTGTATATGCCAAACGGAACGGAACAACGGAACCGAAACGGAAACAAAACGGAAGCAAAAAACGGAAAAACGGATCCGTTATAAACGGACAGCAAAACACTGAAAAAAAATACGTTCGTGTGCAAGAGGCCTAAGGGTCCATTCACACGTCCATTGTTTTTCTATAATCCGAAAATAGGACCGTTTTTTGCGGATCCTATTTTCCAAGAATTCTTTCTGTTTGTCATCCGTTTTTTGCGGATCCGCAAAAAAAAAACGGATAGAAGAATAACAAAGTCTCTGGGGGCTGGACTTAATAAAAAACAGGAAGTTCTTTCATTTTTTTCGGGTGACATACGGATTAGTTATCCGAATGTCTTCCTTTTTTTGCGGATCCATTGACTTTACATTGCACAACGGACCGCAATTTTCGGATTAGAATAGGACATGTTTTATTTTTTTTCGGACACTATGTACTGAGAAAATTATGCGGACAGCATTTTTTGTGCTGTCCGCATATTTTATAGACCCATTGAAAATAGATGGGTCCGAATTCTGTCCGCAACTATTCCATGACTAGTCCGAAAAATCGGGATCAGATGCGGAACTAAACAACGGACGAGTGAATGGACCCTAACTATCTTGCTTTCTGTTTTACAGAGAATCTGTAGGGCAACTGCTCTGATGACTGTATGTGTAAGCCATTATCTCTAAACTCCTGACAGCTCATAAACGCTCATTTAAGCCATGTTCATATCAGCTTGGTAAGAATTTATAATGAGTGTTTATGAGCTGTCAGGAGTGCAGAGATGAAGGCTACACATCCAGCCTGATGGATCCATTGTAAAACAAAAAGCAAGGTAGTCTGCAGATATGATTAAATTAAAGGCTGTAGAACAGAAGCTTTTGAAAATTTTAATAGAGACCATTTGAAAAATGATTATTCAATGCAATGATAAAAAATTGTCTCCGAATGTGTCCCTAGCTTTTAAGGGCTACAGAATTAATGTACTATTAAATTCTCCAAACATGCTTTGCCATTGAAAGGAGTTGTCCAAGTTATTTTTTTGTTCTTTGTATGTTTCTAACTAAGCAAATTTAAGGGGTTATTCAATTCACTTACTTCATCTTCAGTGGCCCTGTTCTCCTAGTTAGCTGAGGGTCACATGACCTGTGATGTCAGCTTCTGTTCCCTGCTCTGATGACGTTCAAGCCTGGGGGAGCAGGTCTGCCTCATGTTCATGGAATGTCACTGTGAAGGCTGTGCTGGTTGGAGCCATAACCATGCCCCCTGCACTGCCTATCTGCTGAGCTATCTGCCCTGTGTCTCCCCTCCCACTGGATTCTTCAGGAAAGATTAACTTTTCTACCATCAGCAGCACACACTCAGGGTTGGAGGCCCTGCCTCAGTTACTGAGCAGCTGCAGGGTTTCCTCTTCTCCAGGCACTGAGGAGATAAATTCTGTGCACAGGATCTTCTCTCCCTCCTCACCCTGCAATCGCAGAGCTGACATAGACCGGAAGTTCTCTCTTCTGTACTCTTCTGCTGGCTGTGAGGACCTGTCTGCAGAGCGTTGCAGAAGAAGAAGTAGGTGGGAAGATCCTGTGTGTATCAGCAATGTCATTGTACTGTACTGCTGGGACTTGTGGTCCCACTAATACAACATGTGTATCCCAGCAGTCAGACTGCAGGCAGGGCAGCACTTTTATTCACTTCCTTTGCATAGCAGGGGGACGAGAAAGGCAGTCTTTGTTGATACCTATAAATATTCATGAGGAAAACCTCAGATTGTTGTTATACTCCCCCACAGCTCTGCAATTGCATGTCAAGAAAGGGCCAGAACTAGTTACATGGGTAAATATCTTTTTTTTTTTTTTTTTTGCCTAAAACTTTTTATTTTATTTTACATAACTTGGACAACTCCTTTAAGTGACAATTTATTGTTATTTACTACACAGTTCCTATATACACAGTGCCTATATCACATTTAGGGTGGTGTCACACACAGCTTTTTGTGGCAGTTTTTGGAGGCAGAGCCAGAAGTGGATCCAGCAGAAAGGAGAAGTATTGTTTTCCCTTTATATTTCTCATTCTTTTCTAACCCACTGCAGGCATTGGCCCAAAGAAACGCATCAAAACGGCCACAAAAAGCTGTTTGACACCACCCTAATAGAGAAATTGTGCAGCACTGGCAAGTAGGGTAAAAGAAAATTATTTTCCTACTAACTGAACCCATTAATGACCAATCACAGGGCACTGCTCAATATCCCCACAAGTTTGTGGCGGGTGGGCCACATTAAACTGATTGTCTACTCCTGAGGACCTTTTCTGCAGACCCCCTAGCGTGCCCAGACCCATGGTGAGAATCATACTTACTTGCTTCCTGACATTGGGCTCAGGTTCCATTGCTTCCCCTTGGGGGATGCATGTCTCCCTGCGTCAACATCTGGTTTCATGTGGATCACATGGCCACTGCAGCCAATGACTGGCTGCAGTGGTGACATGTCACCCATGCATCTTCCTAAACCAGATGTTGACATGGGCGGGGCCCAAGACCTGCTGCACCTGAGGGGGGTAAGTATTCCCTCTGTGAATCTGGCCATGCTGGGGGTCTGCAGGAAAGATTCCCAGTAGTGAACAACCCCTTTAACTGCTAGCTCTGATCCCAGCAGTTTATCCCCTTTAGACGTCATGGAAAGTAGTGATGCATTACCGTGATACTAACCAGTAGAATAAAGGTGACATGTCGAGTAAAATTTATTAGTCGGCACTAATACATTTTAATAGAAATTAATGGCGGCATTCTGGCAAGTATTCTGGAATTTTGGACATGTGCGGTATTTTCTCCGGCCAAAAAACATAAGAGGAACTGAACTGATGCATCCTGAACGGATTTCTCTCCATTCAGAATGCATTAGGATAAAACACAATACCGGAAAAGAATCACGCTAATGTGAAAGTACCCTTAGTTGAGTTTTATGTAATTCGCTATGTATTCGGAAGGCATATAACTAGGTTTTCTTCCTGGCTGTAGGAGTTTAAAGACCTGTGGCCCCTGTTGTCTGTAGTAGTGGATGGAGGGCCTATTGGAGACGTGTCCAGTCCAGAATGCAGATTAGGATCAACCGTAGTGGATCTCTCTGTTTCCGGGAAGTTTACCATTATCAGACCTGGATGGTAAGTTGAAGCCTATTTTTGTGGTCTTGCTTTTCCAGGGCTCCCATATAGACTTTAACAATGCAGGTTTGCAACCCCTTAATGCTTCACTAATAATTACAAAGAGAGGGGATGCTAAAAACACAAAATAATTTTTTTTTTATTGAACAATAATCAGTATAGGAATAGGTGAATAAAACCCAATTTTTGTTCACACCAAATAATCTTGCTGATGTATTAACTGAAAACCGGGGATCCCCTTATTCAAAGCCCAGAGGTTGAAGATAAATGACCCTCTAAACAGCTATCCCTCAGACTAAGGGTCCATTCACACGTCCGTGTGTGTTTTGCGCAAAACACGGACATCGGCGATGCGCGTTCCGCAATTTGTCTGTCCCCATTTAAAATTAATGGGTCCGCAAATGCGGAACAGAATTACGGACGTGTGAATGGACCCTAAATGAGCCAAGAATGGCGCAATGATACTGGTAAGCAGACGTAAACAACTCTTAGGGTTATAATTCCAAACCCAAACGTCCCAGACCACTACCAAGGTGAGAACCATTTCAGTGGAGACTGCCGTTAATAGGTTGTGCCTGCTATCTCTGGTTAATAATAAGAACACTAGCCAATTCACCACTCTTACTGCAACTCACGAAGCTGGTAAATAGCCACAGCAGTCCCACAATGAAATGTTACTACTAAACATAACAAGTAAAAAGGCTACACATCTGCTATTATCTCAGGCTCGACGCGTTTCTACATCTTACTAATGCCTCATCAGGAGCCTACGATGTGACCTAATATTATGAGCCAAAACTAAGTATGAACAGGCAATAACAGTGCGCGGCCCCTCTCACACGGGCAGCTCTGCAAGCAATGATGGCGGTGAAGCGGTAGCTGAAAAACTGGCTATTTATATCGGATACCTCCTCCTACCCTTACATCAGAAGTGGCCCGCCCTCACAGTCACTCGGGTCCATTACGGAAAGAGCACTGAAGATTCACGTGCCCCACATAGAACCCTGTCTGATGGAGAGGAGGTCCACTAGGAGACAGCGCTCCAAGAGTAGTACAGGGACCAAAGGCAGATATCTATTGGAGACGCTTATGAAGGATTATGCAAAAATGGGATGACGGATCTTGTAAATGTAATGCTCGGAAGCAGAGATAATAGATTTCAGAAACGCAATACGCACAGTGGCCTACATAATAGATGTTAAAAACACACTACACACTCATTAAATCGACCTATGTAATTAGGATCAGATTAATCCAGAGTAGGAAAGCTATACAGGAGAGAGATGCCTTTTACATAGATGTGGATGAACAGGCAATATCATCTAATCCATCACAAGTACAATGTGATAAAGGCTGAAACCAAGCCTCATAGATACTGATTGTGCTATCAAAACAACCCCTCAATTGATTTATTGTAGCCCGATACCATCACTAACCCCACATTAAATGTAAATGAAGAAAAACCTCCAAAAAGAGTGCAATACAAATCCATATCGATTCTTGGTGAGATGTCGTGTAAGGAGCCCGGAGACTGACCTACAGGAAACACAGATAGGATATATGATCATTGAGACCACTCGGTCGAACAGTATCAAGATGAAAGGTCCATTGTGCCTCCTTCTGTAGTACACGTTTGTCAAAATCTCCCCCTCTTGGAGAAGGTCGAATGATTTCAATACCCTGAAAGCCAATGATCTTAGAGTCACTACCGTGGCATTCCATCACATGTCGTGCCACTGGAGTATCCGCCTCATTCTTGATATCATTAAGGTGTTCCCCAATGCGCCTCCTGAACTCCCTCACAGTCTTACCCACGTACTGTAACCTACATTCACATGTAATTAAATACCCCAGACCCATGAAGTGACAATTTATAAAGGATCTGATGTTGTAAATGCGGCCAGTTGTTGTGCTCAAAAACATTCTTAAATCGATCCACATGCAATGCAGCCCCCACATTTAAAGGTCCCCACAAGCTGGTCCCTAAAAGGGTTAATGGGCTGAACAATGGGGGTATGCAAACTATTGACAATTCGGTCCCTGATGTTTCTACCCCTCCTATACGTAATTGAGGGGGTACTGCCCACAAAATGCCCTAAATCAGGGTCTGCTTGTAAAATCCCCCAAAATTTCCCTTATAGGGGCGTGGACTTCATCATAGTCCCCTATGATCCAAATTTGATCAGATCCATCTGTCCGCATGCGGGGGTTTAACAGAGCTTCTCTATTGCTACTCAGGGAAGCCTGATTTAGGACATGTTCAGGATACCCCAGGTTTTGAAATCTCAGTCTAAGGTCACCAGCAGCTACTCGAAAATCCTGCATATTTGAACAGTTACGGCGGAGGCGCATGTGCTGTCCATTCGGGATCCCCTGTTTCAAGTCCCAGGGTGACAGCTCCGCCAATTGAGCAGCTTGTTGGTGGCCGTCTTTTTCCTAAAAAGGAGTGTGCCTATATTGCCATTTGGATCTTTAAAGATGGTGAGATCCAAAAATGTAACAGCAGAGAACTGAACCTCTGCAAAAGTATCTTCATTGCCTCTCCAAAAATTCAGTATATCAGCGATATACCTCAGCCACATGGTTATCGATTATGCGAAATCACTCATATCCGCACTGAACACAAATTTCCTTTCCCAACCATCCAAGTAAAGAATTGCATATGTGGGGGCACAAGGGCTTCCCATCGCATCTCCTTTCACTTGGTGGTAAGCCTTGTTGTTAAAAAGGAAGGAGTTGTGTTCAAGGATGAACCGCAGCAATTTCAACACAAATACATTGTGAGGCCATAGAAGAGTACCTCTCTCCCGTAAGAACGTGGCCACCACCTCGCATCCCTTATTGTGCGGTATACAATTATCGAGTGCTTCCACGTCCAAACTTGCTAATAAAACGTCCTGCTCAACATAGAGGCCATCCACCTTCTTAATGACCTCCATGGAGTCATGGACGTAAAAAGGGAGAGAGACAACAGACGGTCTCAGAATTAGGTCGACATAGGTACTGATTGGGTGCATTTAGCTGTTAGTCCCTGACACAATGAGCCTCCCTTTTAAAGGCTCTAGGCCCATGTGGAGGAGGCCATAAAAACATGCCATTTGTGGAAATGTTGGTAAGAGAAACCCTAGTTCAGAATTACTGTTAAGTTTGTGATGGAGGGCTTCAGTCAATAGATCACGGAGTTCCTTGCGATCTGTTGAAGAATGATTTTTAAGGTGGATGTCATAACACGACTTATCATTCAAAATCCTCAGACACATCCCAGTGTATTGATCATAGTCTAAAATGACTATATTGCCCCCCTTATCTGAGGATTTTTTTCACCAATGATTTATCAGTTTCCAGGGGTAGCAAACCCTTCCATTCAGCATTTGTCAGATTGTTGCACCCACAATTGTGTCCACTTATTGTGGCCAATTAGTCAGTGATCACTCTAAGGAATACATCCATCGGCGTATGATCACCGATTGGTGGATTTTTGGAGGAAGGCGGTCTCAATTTGGTAAATGGTCCCTCCCCTGGACCCCTATTACTCTCTTCCCATAGTTCAGCAAGACCTTGCACATCCGCCAAATCCTCCACTTCGATCCCCAATTCGGTTCACTGCCTTCTGTCGTGCGTGGCGAAGAATTTCTTCCACTTCAACCTACTCACGAACAGATTAATATCTTTGACCCATCTGAAGAGAGCGAATTTATTTGTGGGTACAAACTTTTTCAGTATCTTAATCTTACCCACACTAAGTGATCTCTGAGATAAGTTGATCATTTGCATCTCATCACATAGACTTGAGGACCAAACTGGTTGTACAGGTATTATTTCCTCTCTCTGAGCAGGTAATTGTATAGTGGGGGACCCTTGCCTAAAAAAATGCCCCTTGGGTATGCACCCCTTGCCCTTCTTTCTCAGCCCCTTGCTCTACCCCGGCTCGAAGTAAGCACCGGAGGTTGTATTAAAACCTGTCTGGTAGATTCCGCCTCAGTTTCACCTTCAGAGGAAGAGGGTTCTGTCTCTGACTGTAGCCCCTAAAGCCTCGTGCAGACGTCCGTGGAACAGGGGCCGTGATATACCAGAGTGGCATCCTGCTGAGTGCAGGAGCGCACAGTGTAATTGGTTGCGCTGCCGCTTTTACAGCAATACACTCATATGATCTATACGAGTGTATTACTGTGGAGCAGCGGCGGCACCACCAAGCGCACGGCAAATTTTTTAACCAACTCAATTTGTTCTTTCAAGGTCACCGTATTTTTTTCAAAGACATTATGTTCCTTTTCCAGTAATAAGGTCATCAGACGGAGCGAGGAGTCAATGGATTCCTTCTCCCATCTGGCTAAGAAGGCAGGGGAACGAATGTGTGTGACTGGAAGTAAAGGAATTCTCAAGTCCCATGGGACAGTTTTTAGCTTCAAATAGGTCTCAAGCGATTGAATTTCCCACGATCCCCTAATATGGTCCTTGTATGTATTCGTCAATGACTTAAGAGCTAGAGATACTGGGTGACCTAATCGCTGTTGGTAACTGAGTATCCTGCCATACCTGTTTTGGATTAACTAAGTTTAGATTTGGCGGATGTGCAAGGTCTTGCTGAACTATGGGAAGAGAGTAATAGGGGTCCAGGGGAGGGACCATTTACCAAATTGAGACCGCCTTCCTCCAAAAATCCACCAATTGATGATCATACGCCGATGGATGTATTCCTTAGGGTGATCACTGACCAACTAGCCACCCTAAGTGGACACAATTGTGGGTACAACAATCTGACAAATGCTGAATGGAAGGGTTTGCTAGCCCTGGAAACTGATAAATCAATTGTGATAAAATTCTCAGATAAGGGGGGCAATATAGTCATTTTAGACTATGATCAATACACTGGGATGTGTCTGAGGATTTTGAATGATAAGTCGTGTTATGACATCCACCCTAAAAATCATTCTTCAACAGATCGCAAGGAACTTAGTGATCTATTGACTGAAGCCCTCCATCACAAACTTAACAGTAATTCTCAACTAGGGTTTCTCTTACCACCATTTCCAAAAATGGCCTCCCTAAAGTCCACAAGGGCCTACAGCTTAAAAGGGAGGCCCATTGTGTCAGGAACTAACAACTTGACGCACCCAATCAGTACCTATGTCGACCTAATTCTGAGACCGTCTGTTGTCTCTCTCCCTTTTTACGTCCATGACTCCATGGAGGTCATTAAGAAGGTGGATGGCCTCTATGTTGAGCAGGACGTTTTATTAGCAAGTTTGGACGTGGAAGCACTCGATAATTGTATACCGCACAATAAGGGATGCAAGGTGGTGGCCACGTTCTTACGGGAGAGAGGTACTCTTCTATGGCCTCACAATGTATTTGTGTTGAAATTGCTGCGGTTGTCATCCTTGAACACAACTCCTTCCTTTTTAACAACAAGGCTTACCACTAAGTGAAAGGAGTTGCGATGGGGAGCCCTTGTGCCCCCACGTATGCAGTTCTTTACTGGGGTGGTTGGGAAAGGGAAGTTGTGTTCAGTGAGGACATGAGTGATTTCGCATCATTGATAATCATGTGGCTGAGGTATATCCATGATATACTGAATTTTTGGAGAGGCAATGAAGATACTTTTGCGGCTTTTGTTCAACGCCTCAATATCAACAGTTAGGGGCTGTATTTCACATCAGCGGTTCAGTTCTCTGCCGTTACATTTTTAGATCTCACCATCTTTAAAGATCCAAATGGCAATATAGGCACACTCTTTTTTTTAGGAAAAAGACGGCCACCAACAAGCTGCTCAACTGGCGGAGCTGTCACCCTGGGACTTGAAACAGGGGATCCCGAAGGGACAGTACTTGCGCCTCCGCCGTAACTGTTCAAATATGCAGGATTTTCGAGTAGCTGCTGGTGACCTTAGACTGAGATTTCGAAACCGGGGGTATCCTGAACATGTCCTAAATCAGGCTTCCCTGAGTAGCAATAGAGAAGGTTGGCCCCTTATTGATATATCTTGGTTATCATTTTTGTAATCATCTATGTAAAAGGCATCTCTCTCCTATATGGCTTTGCTACTCTGGAATAATCTGATCCTAATTACATAGGTCAATTTAATGAGTGTGTAGTGTGTTTTTAACATCTATTATGTAGGCCACTGTGAGTATTGCGTTTCTGAAATCTATTATCTCTGCTTCCGAGCATTACATTTACAAGATCCGTCATCCCATTTTTGCATAATCCTTAAGTGTCTCTAATAGATATCTGCCTTTAGTCCCTGTACTACTCTTGGAGCGCTGTCTCCTAGTGAACCTCCATCTGATGGGGTTCTATGCGGGGCACGTGAATCTTTAGTGCTCTCTCCGTCATCGACCCCAGGGACTGTGAGGGCGGGCCACTTCTGATGTAAGCGTAGGTGGAGCTATCCGATTTAAATAGCTGGTTTTCTGGCGGCCTCTTCACCGCCATCATAGCACTGGCGCGCTGCCCCTGTTCATACTTGGTTTTGGCTCATAATATTAGGTCACATCGTAGGCTCCTGATGAGGCATTAGTAAAATGTAGAAACGCGTCAAGCCTGAGATAATAGCAGATGTGTAGCCTTTTTACTTGTGAATTGGCTAGTGTTCTTATTATTAACCAGAGATAAGCAGGCACAACCTATTAACGGCAGTCTCCACTGAAATGGTTCTCACCTTGGTAGTGGTCTGGGACGTTTGGGTTTGGAATTATAACCCTAAGAGTTGTTTACGTCTGCTTACCAGTATCATTGCACCATTCTTGGCTCATTTAGTGTGAGGGATAGCTGTTTAGAGGGTCATTTATCTTCAACCTCTGGGCTCTGAATAAGTGGATCCCCGGTTTTGAGTTAATACATCAGCAAGATTATTTGGTGTGAACAAAAATTGGGTTTTTATTCACCTATTCCTTTACTGATTATTGTTCAATAAATATTTTTGGTTTAGTGCTTTTAGCATTTTTTTTTTTAGCACCTTCTCTTTGCAATTATTAGTCTTGCGTTTCCAGCATACATATATTTCAGAATGAATCCTTTTTTTGTTTTTTTAAAGCTGTTACTGACAACATGGAGAAACTGCCTATGTGAGTCAGTGTACAGTAGAGTAGGTAATGCTATACCTGTTGGAATTGGTGCTGGTATAAACCTCTTTAGCTCCCTATGGGCGGGTCATTTTTCCACTGGTAAATTCCCAACACCATCTTGCGCAGCATTTTACGCTGTGAGTGGTGTATTATACCGTATTAACTTGTATTGTACTGTACTTTGTTGCAGAATTTCAGTTCAGATTCTCCAACTAAAATTTTAGAACAAATACACAATGGGGCAGATTTATCAAATCTGGTGTAAAGGAAAACTGACTGAGTTTCCCACAGCAACCAATCAGATTCCACTTTTCACAGGAGCTCTGAAGAATGAAAGGTGAAATCTGATTGGTTGCTATGGGCAAATAAGCCAGTTTTCCTTTACTACAGTTTTGATAAATCTCCCCCCAACTCTTCCTCCGAGCTTCTTATTTTACAGTGCTCTCTGTTTTGGAGGATATTTATTTTCTTTTGGCTTCCATTTAGACCAGCCAACAGCGTTACCCCCTATCTAATCCACAAAACTAGGGGTCCTGTCCATGTCCCCGGTCGGAAAGTAGATGCAAGGTTAACGTGCATTGCAATGAATGGAAGATAAGCAGCCAGTGAGCATGCTGAGCTGTTTCCATATTAATGGGTAGTAAATGCACACGTACAATCCCCTCGCAGAGAGGCTGAAAAAGGTTGTATCCCACAGGGAAGCTGGCTGTGTTCTTTAAGAACGGACTTCTCTGTGCAGTATACATGAATACACCCCACAATGGACACAATAGTCGTTCTGCCATATTACTGCTTTTAGAAAGGGTGGGTACATTTCTTATAGTGCTAGGGTGTCCTGATATAGAGGCATCAAAGCTTTACTGGTCACTTGACAACTTTATCCATAGTTATTCCCTCCTTCTCCACACCCAAACACTTGTGTTCGCTCAGATACGTCGAAGTCCTTTTATGTCTATAGACATGAATAAGTGTGAGTGTGATACCAAACTGTTGAGAATTGGTGCAGTTGTCATATAAACACGCAAACTGCTTACTTGGCTTGTACTCGAGTTGTCTGTGCTTAGTCTGGAAGCAATGGATGCACTTCATATCTTGTATTGCAAGGGCATAGGAAACTGAATACTGGGTGGTTTCAGTGAAAACAACATAATACTATGTCACCTTCTCTAATTTGTTGTCATCGCAGCGCTCTGATTCCAACATTGGAAATCTTGAAGAACAAATACGGCATGTCGTCTGCGTCCTAACATCCTCTCTGCTGGGCAGAAGATTTCCTGTGAGTTGCAGACTGAGAGAGAATCCATGTGGTGACAAGAAGCCAATACATATTTGATGTCACAGGCTGCAAGTACTGGTGAAAAGCGGTTGCCTGAAAACCGTGGCATGTCTTAGTAGACTTTTTAATACGTGGGACCTTTTAATACTTTCCACGAGAAGGAAACTTTGAACACACTAGGAAAATGAATTATTTATTTGAAAGACACACTGTTACATTGATGACCTGTTTTGCACCTTTATTGTTAAAAAGAAGTAGAACAAAGTGTCCAAGTCCTTGTTGTCTACTGGTGTATGCTTTGCCTTTAAAGGACCAGACAAGTGCATTTTTTCACTGATATTATGCCTGCATATCCCAGCATGTCGACAGGTCTAATATCCTATAGAAGAGCAAGGTTGTCCACTTCTGTGGTTACAACCGATTCTTTATTCAGTAGACGTTAAAGCATGTACAGACGACCCATACATGACGCAACAGCTTTTAATGTCTACTGAATAAAGGACTATTTGTAACCACAGAAGTGCAGTGTTTTTGAACTTCCCTGGGCTTAAATATTAAGCCCAAGGACTCTTTAAAGGGACCCCTCTATCTAAACTTTTTTTTATCACCTGTATGTGAATATTCAGTTCAATCACTTGGGGTTACTTGGTTTAATCACGTGACTGCTTTCTTGGGCTTCTTTCACATCACCGCTCAGCCTTTTCCGTTCTCCTGCTCCATTTAGGAGCAGGAGAACGGAAAGGACGGAAAAGCCACATAACTGACACCAAACGGAGCCCTTAGGACCCTATAGACTATAATGGGGTCCGTTATGAGTCCGCTCAGAAGATGATTTTTAAGCGGAGACAAAAGTAGTGCATGCAGGACTTTTGTCTCTGCTTAAAATCATCTTCTGAGCGGACACCTAACGGACCCCATAATAGTCTATGGGGTCCTTAGACTCCGTTCGGCTCAGTTATGAGCCTTCTCCGTCCTTTCCGTTCTCTTGCTCCTAAACAGAGCAGGAGAACGGAAAGGCTGAGCGGTGATGTGAATGAAGCCTTATCTGTCCACTGCCGCATGCTCTTCTGTGCAGGTGCCGAACAGTAGTTGTACCTGTGCAGTCGACTGGACAGGTACAACTGATGTAGCCATGGATGGGTAAGTGGTCTCATGATTAAACCACATGACTGCCCCCATTTTGGTTCGTATGGCTTCCACAATGGACAGTCAGCCTTGTGAACACAAAAGGTACGCATGTGAATAATGTGGCACAGCATGGATTGCGTGCCCGTTTAGCTTAAATTTTCAGTCGGACCATTCACGCTGACCAGAGAGAAGCCCCCTGTAAGTGACTCGTTAGAGCATCACACATTACACTAATCAATGCAATGCTCTTCTGTGGTTTTCTTTATCTACGCCGATCAATAGAGCTGTTATCCCAATTCTACACCTAGAATTATCATAACCCCTTGCCTTCAAAGCAGCCATTTTATATGCATATTGAGTTTAAGAAAAATAACCCTTTCTGATGGAAGTGTCTTTTCAAGGATTTTTTTCTTATGATTTTAAAAAGTAAAATTTCTTTAAATAAAATAAAAGCTGTCAAAACTCCTTTCAACATTGGGATTCTCACTTTTATGCCTTTTCTTTACTGCTAAACCTTGTAGATGCGGAATATTACATTTGTAGCTGTATCCAAAAGTGCAAACACTATGTCCTGACTGCATGCTGGTAAATATTGAGTAGGATGTAGCGTTCGCACAAGCACTGCAACCCCCTCAAACAGCCGATAGGCAGTGCTGACAGTCTGACCCCCACAAATTTGATATTAATATTCTGAAACTGAACAACCCCTTTAACTATGAAAACAAAGTTTAATCGCTATGATGTCTGGTATGCCCGCCTTTAATAAATCATGTTGCAAAAATACAATCTGAGCATTTGTGTTAGAAATCTATGATGGAGCCTCCATGAAACAGGCTCACAAGCATCACCTACCGTAACTGTACAGCATCATTTAGTGAAGGTCCCACAGTTCTATGAAATTTTGCACTGAGTGGTATCTTGAAAACAGATAGTTTTACCTTTGGCATGTCCAGTAACCCCATCGGGCTTACTGTGACTCACAGGACTCCTCCTATTTGTGTATACGGAATGACTTGGTAATCTGCACTTTTCACCCAGGCCGGGGCATAACAGTGGCCAAGAGCCAGAGTTAAAACTATTGTTTCTTCAGAAGGTGGTAGCTCTTCAGAGTCAAATGTAGTCCAATAGAACCGTAGGTCCAGTCACAAAATGCTAAACTGCAGTTGTCTGCTGACAGCCTCCCATTGACTAACATTTGCTTGAAAGTGTTCTTCTCTCTGGAGAAGAACGTTTTTGCAATTCCAAGAAAGTGCACACTGAATGTCTGTCAACTTTTACCATTCATGGCGGCATTTCAGTAGGTAGCAGTAAAAAAGAAACTACGCTTGTAAATGTAATGGTATAACAGGATAAGCAGTTAAGATTCTATTATATCTGATGCAAACTTTGTTTAGTTTTTAAAACATTTTATTGACTTTCGTAAATGACACCACCATACAAATTGGCATCAAAGAGGAGCAAAAAGACAAATTGGTCCTAATGAACAAATGTCCATCATACATTACATCATTCTGTCTAACATTGTTTTACAGAAGGTGCCATTGTGGTACATTACATAGACGAGTAAAAACATTCAGTTTCCTTAGAACCTGAATGAAGATGTTTCGTCTTAGTTGAACAAACTGTAATGACCTAATAACAATTACAGATACCGCTAAGGATTGTGAAAGAATATGAGAGTGGTCAGATAAGCAAGATGTCTATCTAAGTTTTCTAAATTTCTTCCATTTACGCCAAATGTGATCAAACAAGTAAGCAGTATTCAAATCCCAATGAGCTATTTGTTCCATTCTGTAAACCTGGTCACATTTGGTAAGCCATTGTGCGATTGCTGGGGTCGCCACAAACCTTCCAGTTTGTTGCAACTATTAAACGCGCCGCAGCAAGCAAATGCTGCTGTAGGTGTTCCTCTTGTTTGTTATTAGTGGTTTTGGGGATCAATCCTAATAGGCAGATCTAAGGCATTTGACATACTGTCTTATGACAGATCTTAGTTAGCGTCTCACAGACACTAGCCCAGAATGGGACAATTAAGGGACATGTTCACCAAATGTGGAGAAAAGTACCTGAGTTCCGGAGGCACCTCTAACACAATGGCGATGTTGAAGGGAAAAACTTGTGTAGCCTCTCCGGGGTGTAGTACCATCTTGTAAGCATTTTATAATAATTCTCTTGGAGAGGCACACATCTGGACACTTTAGGTGTGCGGGTTAGAAGTGACTTCATTTCAACCTCCTGTAAAGGATTTGTTCAGGTCATCCTCCCACTTAGTTATAAAAGGCGGTTTCTTGAGGAAATCTTTAGGGAGAAGTGAGTTGTATATTTTGGATATTTTCTTTAAAGGCTCCCCCCAGGCCATTACCATATGTTAAAAACTTGTGTAAAGGGTGTCCCCTGGTACCCATATTTTCTTCAAAGCCTGAAGAAGATGCAGCTGGTGAATACTAGAGATATTGGTAGGTGGGGAATCCTCATTACTAGAGTCATCTGCCTCAGTGTGATGTCCAATTATATCCCATATTGCCCTTGTATTACCTTTTCCAGCTTCAGTGATGGTGGATCTAAACTCTGCTGTGGAATTCCATAGGACATCCCTTAATTGGAGCAAAGGCGTTAAAGGGCTTGTGAGTAAGCGGTGAGCTACCCATGTGTGCCAGGACTTACCCGTATTATACGTTAGAGGGTTAGATATTGCTTTAAGCATGTCTAGTTTATGATTACTGGCCAAGACCAGTGCTCATAGTGGTATTTTTGACATAGATTGTTTCAGGGTTATATCTAGTCTACCCGGTGTGCTGCGCATCCAATCTAATACTCTCATGCCCTGAGAGGCCCTATAATACAGTAGGAAATCTGGGACTCCCAGTCCTCCATCTCTGACTGACTTAACTATTTGTGAATGCGAGAGTCTTGGTCTAGAACTATTCCAAAGAAAGCAGGTAATTATTTTCCTCATTTGTGTGAAGACCATAGGAAGAGGAATTGGCAGGACCTGTAAATAATATAAGATTTTTGGAAAGATGATCGTTTTAATTAGTGCTCTACGTCCAGGATGTAGATGTGACATCCCAGGACTTAATGAGGGTGTCTATAGTGATAGGGAGATTTTTGTAGTTTTCTCTATATAAATCCTTAGGGTTAGGAGTAAGATTTATGCCCAGAAAAGGGATGCTACTCGTTACCCATTTAAATGGCGATCACCTCTCCAACTTTATCTGTGTCAAAAGATCCAAGGTAATGTTTAATACCTGCGATTTCGCAAGGTTCACTTTAAAATTGTAGTAAGTGCCAAATTTGATCCAACAGTGCATGAATTACAGGGAAGGCCTCCATGGGGTTAGAGACAACTAACAACAGGTCGTCCGCAAAAGCTGCTTGTGTGTGTTTCGCCCCGTACCCTTATTCCCTGTATACTATTATCTAGACGAAGGCTTGAAGAAGTGGTTCCAATGAAAGGACGAACAAAAGTGGGGACAGCGGGCAGCTCTGCCTTGTTCCATTACTTATATTAAAGGAGGGTGACAAGGTGTTATTGACTAGGACCCGGGCGCTGGGGTTGCTGTACATTGCCATTAATACTTTTATGAAGCTCTCCGGTATTTGAAAATTAAGCAAAGCTTTCACCATGTACCCCCAGTCCACCCTATCGAAAGCCTTCTCAGCATCAGTGCCGAGAAGGACCATAGGTGTTCATGTATTGTGGGCATATTAAATTAAGTTGATAATGTGGCTAGTGTTCATTCTGCCTTCACGGCCACTTATGAATCCCACTTGTTCCGCATGTATCAACCCAGGGAATAAGGGTTAGAGTCTCAAAGCCAATAGTTTTGCAAACAACTTCAAATCGTTAAGCAGCAAGATAGGCTGGTAGCTCGAGCAGGAAGTTGGGTCCTTGCCCTCTTTTGGGATTATCGTAATTTGAGCTGCTAACGTGTGGGTGCAAGGGTTTTTCCTCCCAAGTCGAGTTATATACGAGAAGCAATATAGGGAGCAACAACTTTTGGAAGGAATAATATTTCATGGGAAGGCCATCTGGGCCTGGGCTCTTGTGTAGTGGAGAGGATTTAAGTGCCTTTTTAAGTTCCATAAGCGTGAACGGTCTAATTAGGAGGTCTGTTTGCTCTTCAAGTTTCGGTTGTTTAAGGGATTTGAGCCAATCAGTCATTCTCCGGGTTCTGATCTTTGCTCCTGCTCATTGACCGTTGGTCTGAGGTTGTATAATTGTGAATGATACTCTGTAAATCTTTTAGAAATCTGATCTGTTTGCTGGAGTGTCTGGGCCGCGGCTGACTGAATGGAGTGTATGTATGAGTGGACTTTTCTTTTTTTCAATTGGGAAAGCATAAATTTAGAAGCTTTATCACCGTGGGCATTAATGGCGGAATTTAGCTGAGAGCTATAATTTGGCCGTCTTCTCATTTAGTATGTTTTTTAATTGTGACCTGGGGAGGTCTAGCTGATGCATGACGTCTGGTGTGATACGTTTTTTATTCACCTGTTCCAATGCGTGGATTTGGGACTGCAGGTTGTGAACTCCTGCGTCCCTTTTCTTTTTAATATAAGCCCCCATAGATATAAAGTGTCCCCTGACCACCACCAGTGTCCCAGACCACACTCGGTGAGATATCCTGCGCCTCGTTAAACAAAAAGTACTCCTCACTTTTCCCTGCTATGAACTTTACATTATCTAGGTTATTTTAAAGCATCTTATTGAGTCTCCAGATCATCTCCTTTTTAGGCATAGCTTTCAGCCAGAACTGCAGGAATCCTGGAGCATGGTCTGAGAGTACAATCGAGCCAATCGAGGCTTTAGTACAATATGGCAAAAGCAACGTGGACACCAGTATATAGTCTAACCTCTGATAGGAAGCGTGTGCTGGGGAATAATATGTAAAATCTTTTTCGTCTGGGTGCAGCGCTCTCCAGCTGTCCACTAAACCTGTCTTAGCAATATTATTTCGGATGTGCCTTAATGCTTGATGTGATTGAGAGGAGGAACCAGTAGACGTGTCAATGTCTGGGGAGATAGCTACATTTAGATCACCTGAAAGTACTGCTATCCCTTCAGCAAATTTGTGAAAAGCTTCTAATACTGCTTTCAACCAGGGTGCCTGGGACATGTAGGTGAGTGGCAAGCAACGAAACGATCGCTGAGGTTATCAATCCAGCAGGACGCCGCTGCATTTCAGCTGGTAGCAGGACGCCGCTCAGACCAGCGAATGCTTAAGATTATGAACTCTGAATTTTGAACTGTGATTACAGAGATAGCTGAGGACGGTTGGATTATAAGGTGGCTGATCATTCTATAGATTGTGGTGCATTTTGGACTATTAGAGTTGGGATATAATATGGATTTTGTAATATCGGTCTTTTATGGACATTATTGATCTGTTTATGGACATTTGGAATGAACTATTATGTGGTATTCCCTATGAAATCGTGGCTTGTGATCCGTATTTATTTTATTGCTTTATGAAATTATTTTATTAATTTTTTTTTCTATTGCTATTAAATAATTCATTTTTGGTACCCAATATTTAGAGAGTGCCCCTCCATTGTTTGTGCTCTTATTTCGATTTTATATAAATTGGGTGACTATTTGGCGGGTACATCTTAATTTGGCGCCTCACCACACTGGTGCGACATTCACCTGTATTTTATCTATATAGGAATAAAAAGCTTCTATGGCTGCGCATGATAGGTATTAAACAGTTCCCTGCCATGTTGAGATATACTGCATTCCCTGTTCTAGGGCAGTCCCTAATCTCAGCTGTACCTTGAACATTCAAAGAACGGTTAACTTGAAAACTAAATTGGCAAGTATTACCATTAATACATTTCAACTGAATAACACATACAGTCTCATACAAATGGTGAATACCTTTGAAATTGTATGCATTGCAAAGAACATAAAAAGAACTGAGCTCCAGTTGGGAGCTGTAACTGAATCACAGTCATGTGTGATGTATTTGTGGGCGTAGGCTGCCATCTAGAGGATCTTTTAGGAGGAACGGGCAGTTACTGTTACATGGGCTGTATCTAACTTATAGGAAAGAATTATCTTTACCAAGGAGAAGAGAAAGAAGGTAAATAAGGGCAAAGTTGAAGAAACTACACAAAAGGAAGAGTGTACCGCACCAAATTGATCAGTTAGGATCTCAACTGCGGTGTCCTTTGACATCCACTTTTGGCACACTGATTGAGTGTTGGTGGTGTCTTTGCGGCTGCTCAGTGTGTACCCCAGGCGGCTCTCTCAGTCTTAAGCGGAGAGTATGGGGTTAACAAAATCATGTACCGCGTACTAAAGATAGAGTGTAAAACTAATAGTGAGGAAAGTTCGTTTTAGGAATGAGAGTTCAGATTAAAGTTCATGTGAATAACAGCTCTTGGCAACGTTCAGGAATCCCAGGCCTGCAGTACTACTAACCACCAGCGCGAGTCCCTTCCTTTCAGTGAGCAATGTCAGTGAAACAAAATGACAGGCTTGATACTTGCTGTTGGAAGTCATGCAGGGATCCTGCAGTGGTGGAGCCGGGTAAGGTAGGTGAGGGTTTCTCCTGGAGGTTCAGAGTTGCAGGTAGTTAGTATCTTGAGTCCTCGTGGTGAATGGAGCAGGCAGGGTGCGCACTCCAATAGTGGAACCCCCTGTGCAGCACCTGGCTCCTATTTATTGACCAAGTGTGGGTGGGCGGAGCCACCTTAGACGGCCCAGCGGCCACTGCTTCCAGCCTGGGAGGCAAACAGCGATCGTTGTCATGGTTACACAGGGCATGATCCAGGCTGGAGCGCAAACCACCGTATCCTTACAAAGAGTGAAGAGGAAGATAGTTAATACAAATTGTCAAGGGTTACAATGACATCTCACCACTCTCAGTAGTCGCTAAGGTAAGTGTGGTTAAGTAGCGCATTGAAAATTTTACTTCTGTTCAAGGGTATCTCGGCGCGGTGTGACAGACCCTTGTTTTCTTTTTGATCTGTAGCTCCTTCCTGTCCCTGCCGAAGTCCATGGTACAACAATAGGGAGGTTCGGGAGTGAGGTAAGTTCTTGGACCGGGTTCCAGTCATCTATCTGTAGGTCCGCAATGCCCAGAAGATCATATAGTCACTTAAGGTCGGCGTGAGCTCTTACCATCACCTTCCTCTCTGGCATATTAATGAGAAGTCCAAAGGGGTACAGCCAGTAGTTTACGTTCTCTTAGGACCTCCAAAAGAGGTTTCAGCACTTTCCTTTAATGTCATCGGTGACAGGTCTTGATAAATAGAGATGGAGGTGCTGGCATACTGTATCTGTGATGCCGCCCTAGCAGCTTTCAGAATTTTTTCTTTGATTTGAAAACCGGCTAACTTACATATAATATCCCTTGGTGGCTCTGTGGGATTTAGTGGTGGTCTCAATGCACGATGCGCTCTTTCTAATATAATCTACTCTGTTGACATTTCCCCCTGTAGATCTATGAAAAAGTCCCGGCGCACGTGCATAATGGCGTCCACCTGTATGGATTCCGGAAGGCCTTTTAGCCTCAAGTTGTTCCTCCTACCTCTGTTGTCTTGATCCTCTAGCTGACTATACAGGAAATTCAGGTGGGCTTGGTTATGGTCCATATTGTGTGATATCGCTGTCTCGAACTCAACCATGGCTGTTTGTGAAGCCTCCATTGAATCAACCCGCTCTCCAAGTTGTTTTAAGTCTTGCTTAAAGTCTCTGAGTTCCTGCATGAGAGGATCTAATGCCTCAGCCAACAACTGGCGCAAAAAAGCTCTTGAGACAGGCTGTTGCTCCTGTGAGGCAGGCGCTGCGGTCACGCTGCCCTTCTAGTCCTCTCGTGGGATTGTAGCAGCTCTGAGTGCGACGCCATCTTGTCCTGATCCCTCAGGTGCGGGGTACTCGCCTTCCTTACAAATTTTTCCTTGCCCCGACACTGGTCTTGTCCCACTAGTAGTGTCCCTGGGCTTCTCCTTGTTAATCTTACCCATATTTGTGCGCTTTAAGAAGAGCTTAGGGTGCCCGTTCTTGTCCGACCCTCAGCGGAGCTCACACCACTACGTGCATGTGGCTAGGCTCGGCCCCCCTGATGCAAACTTTGTTAATGCCTGACGTATTGGGTGCAGTTTTATGGGTTCTGGCTGCATTTATCTTTTGAGTTTATCTTTTGAGTGATTACACAATCTGCTCTACTGGAAGTAGCTGACTGCTTCCTCCAGGATGTTCTCCACCCACTACAGAGATGTGCGATCTGCAAAAAATCCCTGCCGTCAAAGACTAAAAAGGCTCTCTGTCCCAGATGTACGGACAAAGTGGTGACCGAAAAGTCTCTTTCCTTCCTAGAATCTATAAAAAATATTATCAAGAAAGAAGTAAAAACAGTAATAGACGCAAGACTACCACCGTGTTCCACCCAACCATCTATCTCACAAAGATCAGACGTCAGAATTCCAGGTTGAACCTGACTCTGATGATGGAGAAATATTCTCAGATGTAGGCTCTGAGTATGATTCGGGGAAGCCCTTCTGTACCCCTGAGGACACAGAAAGATTATTGAAAATTATAAGAGCCACTATGAAAATTGAAGAAGTAAAGATAGGATGTTTCAAGGACTGGGTGAAAAGAAGAAAAAGGTTTTTCCTGGGAAAGAGCCTGAGAAGCGAAATGCAATTCCAAATGCCTTTAAGAGGAAATAACCTTTTGAAGATTCAGACTCAGCTTTGTGGGGTAAGACGCCCAAGATTGATGCCACAGTTGCCAGCATATTAAAAAAGACCTTGCTGCCCTTTGAGGATATGGGCCTTTTAAAAGACCCTATGGACAAAAATTGTGAGGGTCTTCTCAAACGGGCATGGGAAACAAACACTGCTATGTTAAGGCCGAGTATAGCGGCCACCTGTACCTCCAGATCATTGTCATTCTGGTTAACCCAGTTTGAGGAACACCTGGCAACCGCTACCCCCAGAAGGAAATCTTAGCCTCCATCCCCATCCTGAAACAAGCCTCAAATTTTTGTGTCTGATGCCTCGGTGGATCTGGTGAAGCTCTCAGCTAGATCCTCAGCCCTTTCAAGTGACACATGTAGAACCATATGGCTCAGGTCTTGGTCTTGGGACGCCAGTTCTAAGAGTCGTCTATGCTCCATTCCGTGTGAAAGGGATAAGCTTTTCAGCTCTGTCCTAGAATATATACTGGATAAGGTATCAGACAAGAAAAAAGGTTTTCCATCAGATTCAAAATTTTACCAACAAAGATGGTCCTTTGAAACCTAAGGAGACCTAGACCTGACCAGAAGAGGAAAGAGAGCTCTGGAAAGTGGCAGCCCTTTAGAGAGAAGGGAAAAGGGTTCCTATTTACCCCAGAAGCCTCTGCAAAGCCCTCGCAATGATGCCAGGTCTCATGTAGGGGGCAGACTAACAAGATTTGTCTCAGCCTGGGAAAATATTTCTACCTCCCCTGGGTAATAGGCACTATAAGAGAAGGCTACAAGCTTGAGTTCAGTGCACCTCCTCCGAATTACTTCATGTTCAACAGACCATTACTTCAGAAGGAAAAACAGCAGAATCCGAGATATGGTCTCTCCTACAAAAACAGGTCATAATCCCGTTTCCAAAAGATCAAGAGGGAACGGGTTTTATTCTCCCATCTTTCTCATTTAAAAACCAAACAAATCCTTCAGATTAATAATAAACCTAAAGAAGTTGAAAAATAAAAACATATCTTACAAGAAGTTCAAAATGGAGACAATAAAACTGACATTAAATCTCTTGACTCGCGATTGCTACATGGTAACTATGGATCTCTCCAATGTGTATTACCATGTTCCCATACACAGACAGTATCAAAAATATCTCAGGATTGCGTTTTTTTTGAAGGGGCAAAAATATAATTTCCAGTTTCAGGCCCTTCCCTTCGGCTTGTCATCAGCCCCCAGGATTTTTTCAAAAATTTATGGCAGAAGTAACGAGCTCTTTGCATCTCCAGGGAATATTAATTGTTCCATATTTGGACGACTTTCTGGTTGCAGCCTTGTCCCTCCAAGATCTCCAAGTTTATTTAAGGGACGTGAAAGAAAAATTGCTGGAACAAGGCTGGTTGATAAACGAAGAAAAGTCAAACCTAGTTCCCAGCCAACAAAATATATTTTTTAGGAGTCATGCTAGATTTCCACAATCTCATGTCTTTTCCTCCCTCAAGAAAAACAAACCTCTCTTTCAGAAGGTGGCGCTATTCTGCGAGTCCAGAATAGTGTTCATCAGAGATATCATGACGCTGTTAGGCAATTTAACTTCCGCAGTCAGGTGCGTCCAGCATCTTACAAGGATACTACAGATGTTTCTCCTAAAGTCCTGGGATGGAAATCAGGACACTTTAGACAAAAGAATAAAAGTCACTCTAAAAGTAAAACAGTCTCTTCTTTGGTGGAGAATAAAGAAAAATCTTCAAAAAGGCGTGTTTTTGGCAAAATACATATCAGATAGTTATTACAACCGATGCCAGAGGTTGAGGTTCGGGGGAACCACACCCAAGATCAAGCAGTTCAGGGTGTTTGGAGTCAAAAAATGGCAGCAGCATCTTTAAATTTTAAAGAGCTTATGGCGGTATACAAAGTTTACAACATGAAAAAGTTCTGTCTGACAATGATACTACCGTGGCTTATCTAAACCGGCAAGGGGGAACAAAAAGCAAGGCTCTGCAAGATCTTTCAGGAAAGATTTTGTGCTGGGCCAAAACGAACCGAAAAACCCTGACAGCAGTCCATCTAAGAGGCAAGGAAAACACAGTAGCAGACTAGCTCAGCAGGAAATGTCTGAAAGAAGGAGAATAGTCGCTAGACTCAGAAATGTTCAAACAAATATCAGAAAGGTGGGGAACCCTGATCATAGACCTTTTCGCAAATTGAAAAAACAGACAGGTCGAAGATTTTGGTTCCCTCTCCGTTTGGGATCAGCATCTGATAGTAGATGCTCTGTCTACCCCATGGCCAAAGGGTCTTCTTTACGCTTTCACTCCTTTCAGTCTAATTCCGAGGGTATTGATGAAGGCAATAGAGGAAGAGGGGCAATTGATACTGATCGCCCTCTTCTAGCCAAAAAGGTCCTTGTTTCCTCTCCTGTTCGATCTGGGGGCGGGGGAATTCTGGTCCTTTCCATCCAGGTCTACTGCGTCAGGGCCCAGTATTCCATCCAAGTGTATACCAGTTGCACCTAACAGCCTGGAGACTGAACAAGTACTGCTAAAACGAAAGGGTCTGTCAGAACCGGTAATTTCCACTCTTTTTATATAGTAAAAAAAATACAACTTCCAAAATCTATTCAAGAACATAGGAAACCTTCTTAAGATTTGTGGGGGATAGATGGAATCTCAGTCAAGATCCTGATATTCCCTTATATTGGATTTTTTTCAGTCAGGTCTAGACAAGGGGCTTAGACCAAGCACCCTTAAAGTGCAGATCTCGGCACTAAGCAATTTTTTTTTTTTAGAAATAAAGCTGGCAGATCTACCTCTGATAAAGAGATTTCTAAAAGGTGCAACCAGACGAGTCCCGTTTGTTCATTGCACTATTCTACCTTGGGATTTAAACCTTGTGCTGGAAGTTCTGATGGATGTGTCCTTTGAACCCCTACAGGCTATCCCGCCAAAACTTCTAACATTAATAGCCACCTTTTTATTGGCAATTACATCAGCCAGAAGGGTGGGGGAGATACAAGGCTTTTCCTGTAAGGCACCTTACCTCACGATGTTGGAGGACAGTATTATTCTTAGACATACCCCTATGTTTCTACCTAAGGTTGTTTCCAAGTTCTATCGTTAACAGGAGGTATCCCTTCCATCTTTTTGCCCAAATCCATCTTCAAAATATAGAGGAAAAGTATCATAACCTGGACGTAAGACACTGTATATTAACCTACCTGGAGGTCTCCCAAAAGTTCAGTAACTCAGATCACCTTCTTCTTCAATATCAAAGCCAGCATAAAGGATCAGCAGCAAGTAAGAGTACCATCGCAAGGTGGATCAGAAATACCATCGAATTCTGCTATCTTCACAAAGATGACTCCCCCTAATGGGATTAAAGCTCACTTCACCAGGGCAATTACGGCCTCATGGGCAGAAAATGCATCTGCGTCTGTGGAACAGATATACACAGCAGCCACGTGGGCAAACCCAAATACTTTTTTCAAACGTTATAAGTTGGATGTACTCCATAACTATGATTTATTATTTGGCAGTAAAGTATTATCTGCGGTAGTCCCACCCTAAAAACTTTTGTTTCTCTGTTATTCCTCCTGAGACTGCCGTTGTGGAGGCGCAGGGGGAAAAGGGTTAATTACTCTTACCGGTAATTGGACTTTCCAATAGCCTCTACAATGGCACTTGAGTTTCCCAACCCTTATTATTTTCATGTAAATTATGTTGTGTTATATTGTTAAATATTCAATACACTTCTTGCACTACTAACAAGTCCTATGTCATTAACTGAAGCAGGTAAAGGGAGGGGGCCTTTTAAACTTGAGCTTCTACATTGTTTCTTGTCCCTCCTCCTGAGAGTGCCGTTGTGGAGGCTATTGGAAAATCCAATTACCGGTAAGAGTAATTAACCCTTTTTCCATTGGTTAACATCAAAACAAAAGGAGACAGGTACCATTTGACTCATCTATAGTTATGCTACAGTACTATGTAAGCAATGTATAATGGCATACTGTGCTGACAGACTCCCTTTAAGTATCCTTCAGCATCCAAAGGATCTACAGTCTGTTAGTTCTGGTTGCATTATGGCTTTAGGGTCACGATGTGGTAGGGGAGGGGTTGTAGTAACCAGCAGAAATGGTCAGAGAAATAGTCATGCCTTAATACTGCCAGAGCAAATAAAGCCTAGGGTTGCATTGTTGCATCTTGGTCACATAGCCATAGCAAAAGCAACATGTAATGTTTTCATCACCCTAGGGGCAAGCCTGTATATTGTTATGGGACATTTTACCCATCATACTTTGGGTACTGTTGTATGATTTCAGTGTTTCATTGTATTTCACTTGACTAGATCTAGCCTTGCTTAAAAACACTGGAGTAGCATAAATATTCCGCTACACTGGGAAAAATGGTGCAGCTGCATGGGTGGTAGGTTGGCCTGTTAACCAAAAAGAATCATCGCTGGTTATTGTGTCCTTTAGCCAGTGGTATAGTGCTGAATTCATTTGATAAGAGCCTGGTTCCATCGATCCTTAAAAGGGTTTTTAACGGACTTTAATACTGATGACCTATCCTCCGGATAGGTAATCAGTGTCTAAAGAGTAGGGGTCCGACAGCCAGGACCCCTGCTGATTAGTTGTTTGAGAAGGCATCAACGCTCGCAGTAGCGCTGCTGCCTTCTACTTGCTCAACAAACACAGCACCGTACATTGTAGAGCGGCTGTGCTTGGTATCATGCTTAGCCCCATTCAATTCTATGGGGCAGAGCTGCTCCTGGGCCCTGTGACCGATGAAGGTGTCGTCACTGGCCTAGGAAAAACTGAGCGAAGGCCGTGTCGCTCACTGGACACCTGATGGGCGAGGATTCTGGGTGCTGGACCCCCACTGATCAGATACTGATCACCTATCCAGAGGCTATGTCCACACGAGACTGAATAGCTGCGGTTTTTCATTGCAGATTTTTGTGCTGAAAATCAGCAACGTTATACAATTTTTAGCCATTCTCATCCTCATGTTGAGGAAAATCTGCAGCAGAAACTGACCTGTGGTGCAAGTTTGAGATCTGCAGCATGTCAAATTATACTGCAGATTATCATTGCATATTTCACCCTTTACAAAGCAAATGGTTAAATTAGCTGTACTTTAGCAACAGAAGCGCACAATTTGGCGCGTTTTTTTTCTGCTGCAGAAAATCTGCCGCATTTCAGTTATGTGCAATTTCCAAAGCAAAATTGTGTGCAGAATATCTGAAGTGTTTACAGTAGCAGCGAAAAGGATGGTGGTTGAATAAATCTGATCTACACAGTGCGGGCAGCGTGTGCACTGGAATCCACACATACCTTCTTCTGCATTGCCCATGTGCATAAACCCATTGGGGTCATTTACGAACAGTTTTATGCCTTTTGTTTTTAAGATTAATTGCCTCATGACCCCTTTTTTGCGACTTTAAACGCTTGTGCGTCAATATTTGTTGCAAGGGTGTATTAATGCCTTGTTCCACACAAAGGAGTGGCAGGCCAAGCATATTTACTAATTTTAGGCCAGGGGAAAGGCGTAAAGGTTGCTGAAATACCATGCCAGCCTAATAAAGATGCACCTAATTTATAACGAGGCATACTTTGTACGTTGCGTGTTCATGAATACTAGTGAAGGTTTTTAGTTACAGAATTTCCAAGTATTTATTATAGTCACGCCTGTGGCTCATCTGGTAAAGGTTTTGGCCCCCATACAGAAGGACCTGGGTTCTAGACGCAGCAGTGACAATATGAATAAAAGTGGAATAAAAGTTTTTAAATACACAGGGGAGTTCTCAAGCACTATATAACGCTAGGACCCTAGTTATATTTTATTTTAACCCCTTCACAACCTCCGCTATATAGATGTACAGTGGAAGTCTGAACTTTAGACATGGCACCCACTTTGGGCTTTGGAAGACTCTGAGGTCTGCCTGTGACAGAGCTCCATAGGAACAGAGTAAACCTCCTAAAGGTTGCAGTGGTAAATCACTGAAGTCTATGGGAGAAGTGATTAGACAATCGCATGTAAAAGTCCCCTAGGGAGACTTATAAAAAGTGGGAAAAAAAGTTTTTAAAACTGTTCAAAAAATATATATATAAAATTTTTATTCAGACCATTTTCCCTTATTAAAAACAAAAATTAAGATCGTTGTCTTTGCACACCAAATGCATGTACTATTAAAATAAACGTATGTATTCCATTCTGTGAATGCTGTAAATCAAAATGGAGGATTCAGTTTTTTTGTTGCTTTCGCTCATCTCTAACTAATGAAAGGTATTTGGAAATATAGTTATAATAAAGTCATATTTAAGTATTTTTATTTTCTTAATTACCAGAGAACCCCTTAAACTACTTAGTGACCAGCCTGTTTTGTGCCTTAGTGACCAAGCAATTATTTCTATTTTTTTCATTGTTGGGTTCCATGAGCTATAAGTTTTTTTTGTTTTTTTTTCTGTCGATGTAGCCATATGAGAGCTTGTTTTTTGTAGGACAAACTGTATTTTTTAATACACCCTTTTGGAGTACACATAACCTATTGATTAACCTTTATTAAATCTTTGTGGGGGGTAGAAAAAAAAAACAGCAATACCGTCATGGTCTTTTTACTTCATAAATTTTGTGATGTTCACTTTGCGGCATAATAAACATGATAACTTTACTCTTTGTGTAAGTGCGATTACAGCAATACCAAATACATATAGCGTTTTAAGTTTTAGTGATAAAAACCCTTTTTTTTAAAAAAAAAGTGTTTTTTGCATTGCAGCATCCCAATACCCATAACTTTGATATTTTTCTTTTTATGGAGGTGTGTGAGAGCTTGTTTTTTAAGGGACAGTCTTCAACGTCACTGTTATTATAGTAGCCAGTGGAGGAGAAATAAGGGGAAAGGTGCATTTACTGGGCAGCACAGTTGAAGGTGGATTGTAGGTATATCAGCATTCTATAAAAGTACAGTATATGATTATATATCTCATGTTTAATTGTATGTTAGATGTGGTATTAGTTTATACATAGATCATATACTGTGCATTAATAAAATGCTGCTATGCCTTGCTTTCTCTTTAATTATGACTGTGTACTTGCATATTCATCTTACCCTGCAGGATGTACTGAGTAATTCTGTTTCTGGAAGAATTAGGAGAGAGAAAAGAAAGGGATGTTACAATAGCCTAGGCAGGAGATAAGGGCATAGACTAGCATGGTTTGAGGTTGAGGAAAAAGCAGATTCAAGAAACATGGACATGCGGTTTCAAAGACAGGGCAGAATCAAAGGTCTTCCCCAGGACAAAATCACAGAAAATAATGCACTATAATAATAGATGCAAGCATAACATATGGACTAAGCCCTCACTCTTGATAAAATCTGAGACACTTGGTCAATACATTTTGATCAAAATACATCTAAGCCCACCTACCAGGCAACAAGGTGGTCTCAGTTCAGGGGGGTCCCTATGCTAACCTATTCATGGTGTTGCGCATTTTTAAGGACAGCAAACTTGTGGGACTGAGAAAAGTGTGGCACCATTAAATGTGATTGACTGGTCAGGTGGGAGGGATGAGTGAGAAGGGGGAAAGATGACAAATTCTGTCTTCTCATGTTGATTTTTTCAAAGTGGGATGAGAAGAACGAGGCTCTAGATGATAGATCCTCTGGGATTCTGGATAGCAGATAAGTAACATATGGACCAGAATAATCATCATCATGGAAAAGGGTATAGATAGAGAAGAGTAAGTGGTCCCTGGGCATAGCCTTGAATGACACCAACATAGCGGGTGCATGATGAGGAGGTAGTGTGTGAGTAGGAGACAATAAATGTTTGGTTTGTGAGGTATGAGGAGAGGGCCAAGCCTGTAATGTCATGTGAAGAGAGAGGAAGGGCTCTGTGGTGACAAAGGCAGAGGACAGGAACACAAGGAGTAGTGATTGAGTTAAGGGCAGCATAAATTGGTGACAGAGACCCCGATGAAAATCCTTGGTCAACTACTTGAATTGTCCCAGTCATTTTCCTAAAATCTGTATTGAGCAACTCCAGTGTGAGCAGAGTACTAGAGTCCACTCAATACAGAGCACATACTTGGAAGTACTCATATTCATGAGCAGCCGGTTATTCTGGCCCAATCACTGATTGACATCTCTCTTCCTATAGCCAACAGCGCCGGGTGGAGAGAAGTGCCAGGAGTTCACAAATATCCCAAGCTCATACAATATATTGAGAGGATTTGGCTCACACCGAAGCTGTTGAGTACTGAATTTAGCAAAATGACTGGGACAATTCAAGTCGCAGCATTTTCATTAGGGTCACTGTCGCCCATTTATGCTGCCCTCAGATAGGACACATAAACATGATTTGATAACCTTTAGGCCCCTTTTCACAGGGGCGTGGTTTCCGCGCCGGTGCAATGCGTGATGTGGACGCATTGCACCCGCACTGAATCCGGACCCATTCATTTCTATGGGGCTGTGTACATGAGCGGTGATTTTCACGCATCACTTCTGCGTTTTGTGAAAATCGCAGCATGTTCTATATTCTGCATTTTTTAACGCAATGATGGAAGCAGGTGATTGGACTGTGTGACCCAGTGACGTCACTGAAGGTCCTTCATCCCCTTCCTGCTGAAGACAGAACAGAACACCGGCAGCTACGCGATCAAATGGAAGAGGTGAATTTATTTTTTTATTATTTTTAACCCTCTATTGCCCTTTTTACTTTTACTATGTTATAAGGGAAAATAATAAAATCTACAGAATACTCAACCCAAACCCGAACTTCAGTGATGAAGTCCGGCTTCGGGTCTGGGTACCAAACATGCTGATTTTTCGCACGCGCGTGAAAAACGCATTAAAACGCTTTGCACTCGCACGGAAAAATCACGCATTTTCATGCAACGCACCCGCCTCTGATCCGGGCATCAAACGTGACGCCCGTGTGAAAGAGGCCTTAGAGTATCCAATATTATTAAGTCCAGCACTATTTTTAAAGGGAACCTGTCGCCATGAAAATGCAGTGTAATCTGCAGGCAGCATGTTCTAGAGCAGAAGGAGCTGAGCAGATAGATATAGAGTTTTGGAAAAAAAAAGATTCAATAAAACTTGTATTTCATTCATTTAAATTTCTGCTCATTAGGAGTTTTGAAGTCAGGGAAGCGGTCCTATCAGTGATTGACAGCTCTCTCTGTATACACAATGATAGAGGGAAGGCGTCAATCACTGATAGGACCGCCTCCTCCATACAGGTATCTCTGTATACACAGTCATAGAGGGAAGGCTGTCAATCACTGATAGGACCTCCTCCTCCATACAGCTATCTCTGTATACACAGTCATAGACGGAAGGCAGTCATCACTGATAGGACCTCCTCCTCCATACAGCTATCTCTGTATACACAGTCATAGAGGGAAGGCTGTCAGTCACTGATAGGACCGCCTCCTCCATACAGCTATCTCTGTATACAGTCATAGAGGGAAGGCTGTCAGTCACTGATAGGACCGCCTCCTCCATACAGCTATCTCTGTATACAGTCATACAGTGAAGGCTGTCAATCACTGATAGGACTGCCTCCTCCATACAGCTATCTCTGTGTATACACAGTCATAGAGGGAAGGCTGTCAATCACTGATAGGACCGCCTCCTCCATACAGCTATCTCTGTATACACAGTCATAGAGGGAAGACTGTCAATCACTGATAGGACCTCCTCCTCCATACAGCTAACTCTGTATACACAGTCATAGAGGGAAGGCTGTCAATCACTGATAGGACCGCCTCCTCCATACAGCTATCACTGTATACACAGTCATAGAGGGAAGGCTGTCAATCACTGATAGGACCTCCTCCTCCATACAGCTATCTCTGTATACACAGTCATAGAGGGAAGGCTGTCAGTCACTGATAGGACCTCCTCCTCCATACAGCTATCTCTGTATACACAGTCATAGAGGGAAGGCTGTCAGTCACTGATAGGACCGCCTCCTCCATACAGCTCTCTCTGTATACACAATGATAGAGGGAAGGCTGTCAATCACTGATAGGACCACCTCCTCCATACAGCTATCTGTGTATACACAGTCATAGAGGGAAGGCTGTCAGTCACTGATAGGACTGCCTCCTCCATACAGCTATCTCTGTATACACAATCATAGAGGGAAGGCTGTCAGTCACTGATAGGACCTCCTCCTCCATACAGCTTTCTGTGTATACACAGTCATAGAGGGAAGGCTGTCATCACTGATAGGACCTCCTCCTCCATAGAGCTACCTCTGTATATACAGTCATAGAGGGAAGACTGTCAGTCACTGATAGGACCTCCTCCTCCATACAGCTACCTCTGTATACACAGTCATAGAGGGAAGGCCGTCAATCACTGATAGGACCGCCTCCTCCATACAGCTATCTCTGTATACACAGTCATAGAGGGAAGGCTGTCAATCACTGATAGGACCTCCTCCTCCATACAGCTATCTCTGTATACACAGTCATAGAGGGAAGGCTGTCAATTACTGATAGGACTGCCTCCTCCATACAGCTATCTCTGTATACACAGTCATTGATGGAAGGCTGTCAGTCACTGATAGGACCACCTCCTCCATACAGCTATCTCTGTATACAGAGTCATAGAGGGAAGGCTGTCAATCACTGATAGGACCACCTCCTCCATACAGCTATCTCTGTATACACAGTCATAGAGGGATGGCTGTCAATCACTAATAGGACCGCCTCCTCCATACAGCTATCTCTGTATACACAGTCATAGAGGGAAGGCTGTCAGTCACTGATAGGACCTCCTCCTACATACAGCTATCTCTGTATACACAGTCATAGAGGGAAGGCTGTCAATCACTGATAGGACCGCCTCCTCCATACAGCTATCTCTGTATACACAGTCATAGAGGAAAGGCTGTCATCACTGATAGGACCTCCTCCTCCATACAGCTATCTCTGTATACACAGTCATAGAGGGAAGGCTGTCAGTCACTGATAGGACCTCCTCCTCCATACAGCTATCTCTGTATACACAGTCATAGAGGGAAGGCTGTCATCACTGATAGGACCTCCTCCTCCATACAGCTATCTCTGTATACACAGTCATAGAGGGAAGGCTGTCATCACTGATAGGACCTCCTCCTCCATACAGCTATCTCTGTATACACAGTCATAGAGGGAAGGCTGTCAATCACTGATAGGACTGCCTCCTCCATACAGCTATCTCTGTATACACAGTCATAGAGGGAAGGCTGTCAATCACTGATAGGACCGCCTCCTCCATACAGCTATCTCTGTATACACAGTCATAGAGGGAAGGCTGTCAATCACTGATAGGACCGCCTCCTCCATACAGCTATCTCTGTATACACAGTCATAGAGGGAAGGCTGTCAGTCACTGATAGGACCGCCTCCTCCATACAGCTATCTCTGTATACACAGTCATAGAGGGAAGGCTGTCAATCACTGATAGGACCGCCTCCTCCATACAGCTATCTCTGTATACACAGTCATAGAGGGAAGGCTGTCAGTCACTGATAGGACCTCCTCCTCCATACAGCTATCTCTGTATACACAGTCATAGAGGGAAGGCTGTCAATCACTGATAGGACCTCCTCCTCCATACAGCTATCTCTGTATACACAGTCATAGAGGGAAGGCTGTCAATCACTGATAGGACCTCCTCCTCCATACAGCTATCTCTGTATACACAGTCATAGAGGGAAGGCTGTCAGTCACTGATAGGACCGCCTCCTCCATACAGCTATCTCTGTATACACAGTCATAGAGGGAAGGCTGTCAATCACTGATAGGACCGCCTCCTCCATACAGCTATCTCTGTATACACAGTCATAGAGGGAAGGCTGTCAATCACTGATAGGACCTCCTCCTCCATACAGCTATCTCTGTATACACAGTCATAGAGGGAAGGCTGTCAGTCACTGATAGGACCTCCTCCTCCATACAGCTATCTCTGTATACACAGTCATAGAGGGAAGGCTGTCAATCACTGATAGGACCGCCTCCTCCATACAGCTATCTCTGTATACACAGTCATAGAGGGAAGGCTGTCAATCACTGATAGGACTGCCTCCTCCATACAGCTATCTCTGTATACACAGTCATAGAGGGAAGGCTGTCAATCACTGATAGGACCGCCTCCTCCATACAGCTATCTCTGTATACACAGTCATAGAGGGAAGGCTGTCAATCACTGATAGGACCTCCTCCTCCATACAGCTATCTCTGTATACACAGTCATAGAGGGAAGGCTGTCAATCACTGATAGGACCGCCTCCTCCATACAGCTATCTCTGTATACACAGTCATAGAGGGAAGGCTGTCAGTCACTGATAGGACCGCCTCCTCCATACAGCTATCTCTGTATACACAGTCATAGAGGGAAGGCTGTCAATCACTGATAGGACCTCCTCCTCCATACAGCTATCTCTGTATACACAGTCATAGAGGGAAGGCTGTCAATCACTGATAGGACCATCTCCTCCATACAGCTATCTCTGTATACACAGTCATAGAGGGAAGGCTGTCAGTCACTGATAGGACCTGCCTCCTCCATACAGCTATCTCTGTATACACAGTCATAGAGGGAAGGCTGTCAATCACTGATAGGACCGCCTCCTCCATACAGCTATCTCTGTATACACAGTCATAGAGGGAAGGCTGTCAGTCACTGATAGGACCGCCTCCTCCATACAGCTATCTCTGTATACACAGTCATAGAGGAAAGGCTGTCGTTCACTGATAGGACCGCCTCCTCCATACAGCTATCTCTGTATACACAGTCATAGAGGGAAGGCTGTCAGTCACTGATCGGACCTCCTCCTCCATACAGCTATCTCTGTATACACAGTCATAGAGGGAAGGATTTCAATCACTGATAGGACCGCCTCCTCCATACAGCTCTCTCTATATACACAGTCATAGAGGTAAGGCTGTCAATCACTGATAGAACCTCCTCCTCCATACAGCTATCTGTATACACAGTCATAGAGGGAAGGCTGTCAATCACTGATAGGACTGCCTCCTCCATACAGCTATCTCTGTATACACAGTCATAGAGGGAAGGCTGTCAGTCACTGATAGGACCATCTCCTCCAAACAGCTATCTCTGTATACACAGTCATAGAGGGAAGGCTGTCAGTCACTGATAGGACTGCCTCCTCCATACAGCTATCTCTGTATACACAGTCATAGAGGAAAGGCCGTCAATCACTGATAGGACCGCCTCCTCCATACAGCTATCTCTGTATACACAGTCATAGAGGGAAGGCCGTCAATCACTGATAGGACCGCCTCCTCCATACAGTTATCTCTGTATACACAGTCATAGAGGGAAGGCTGTCAGTCACTGATAGGACCGCCTCCTCCATACAGCTATCTCTGTATACACAGTCATAGAGGAAAGGCTGTCGATCACTGATAGGACCGCCTCCTCCATACAGCTATCTCTGTATACACAGTCATAGAGGGAAGGCTGTCAGTCACTGATAGGACCTCCTCCTCCATACAGCTATCTCTGTATACACAGTCATAGAGGGAAGGCTGTCAGTCACTGATAGGACCGCCTCCTCCATACAGCTATCTCTGTATACACAGTCATAGAGGGAAGGCTGTCAATCACTGATAGGACCGCCTCCTCCATACAGCTATCTCTGTATACACAGTCATAGAGGGAAGGCTGTCAATCACTGATAGGACCTCCTCCTCCATACAGCTATCTCTGTATACACAGTCATAGAGGGAAGGCTGTCAATCACTGATAGGACCTCCTCCTCCATACAGCTATCTCTGTATACACAGTCATAGAGGGAAGGCTGTCAATCACTGATAGGACCTCCTCCTCCATACAGCTATCTCTGTATACACAGTCATAGAGGGAAGGCTGTCAATCACTGATAGGACCTCCTCCTCCATACAGCTATCTCTGTATACACAGTCATAGAGGGAAGGCTGTCAATCACTGATAGGACTGCCTCCTCCATACAGCTATCTCTGTATACACAGTCATAGAGGGAAGGCTGTCAATCACTGATAGGACTGCCTCCTCCATACAGCTATCTCTGTATACACAGTCATAGAGGGAAGGCTGTCAATCACTGATAGGACCTCCTCCTCCATACAGCTATCTCTGTATACACAGTCATAGAGGGAAGGCTGTCAATCACTGATAGGACCTCCTCCTCCATACAGCTATCTCTGTATACACAGTCATAGAGGGAAGGCTGTCAATCACTGATAGGACCTCCTCCATACAGCTATCTCTGTATACACAGTCATAGAGGGAAGGCTGTCAATCACTGATAGGACCGCCTCCTCCATACAGTTATCTCTGTATACACAGTCATAGAGGGAAGGCTGTCAATCACTGATAGGACCTCCTCCTCCATACAGCTATCTCTGTATACACAGTCATAGAGGGAAGGCTGTCAATCACTGATAGGACTCCTCCTCCATACAGCTATCTCTGTATACACAGTCATAGAGGGAAGGCTGTCAATCACTGATAGGACCTCCTCCTCCATACAGCTATCTCTGTATACACAGTCATAGAGGGAAGGCTGTCAGTCACTGATAGGACCACCTCCTCCATACAGCTATCTCTGTATACACAGTCATAGAGGGAAGGCTGTCAATCACTGATAGGACCTCCTCCTCCATACAGCTATCTCTGTATACACAGTCATAGAGGGAAGGCTGTCAATCACTGATAGGACCTCCTCCTCCATACAGCTATCTCTGTATACACAGTCATAGAGGGAAGGCTGTCATCACTGATAGGACCTCCTCCTCCATACAGCTATCTCTGTATACACAGTCATAGAGGGAAGGCTGTCAATCACTGATAGGACCTCCTCCTCCATACAGCTATCTCTGTATACACAGTCATAGAGGGAAGGCTGTCAGTCACTGATAGGACCTCCTCCTCCATACAGCTATCTCTGTATACACAGTCATAGAGGGAAGGCTGTCAGTCACTGATAGGACCGCCTCCTCCATACAGCTATCTCTGTATACACAGTCATAGAGGGAAGGCTGTCAATCACTGATAGGACCTCCTCCTCCATACAGCTATCTCTGTATACACAGTCATAGAGGGAAGGCTGTCAATCACTGATAGGACCTCCTCCTCCATACAGCTATCTCTGTATACACAGTCATAGAGGGAAGGCTGTCAATCACTGATAGGACCTCCTCCTCCATACAGCTATCTCTGTATACACAGTCATAGAGGGAAGGCTGTCAGTCACTGATAGGACCGCCTCCTCCATACAGCTATCTCTGTATACACAGTCATAGAGGGAAGGCTGTCAGTCACTGATAGGACCGCCTCCTCCATACAGCTATCTCTGTATACACAGTCATAGAGGGAAGGCTGTCAGTCACTGATAGGACCTCCTCCTCCATACAGCTATCTCTGTATACACAGTCATAGAGGGAAGGCTGTCATCACTGATAGGACCGCCTCCTCCATACAGCTATCTCTGTATACACAGTCATAGAGGGAAGGCTGTCAATCACTGATAGGACCTCCTCCTCCATACAGCTATCTCTGTATACACAGTCATAGAGGGAAGGCTGTCAGTCACTGATAGGACCTCCTCCTCCATACAGCTATCTCTGTATACACAGTCATAGAGGGAAGGCTGTCAGTCACTGATAGGACCGCCTCCTCCATACAGCTATCTCTGTATACACAGTCATAGAGGGAAGGCTGTCAATCACTGATAGGACCTCCTCCTCCATACAGCTATCTCTGTATACACAGTCATAGAGGGAAGGCTGTCAATCACTGATAGGACTGCCTCCTCCATACAGCTATCTCTGTATACACAGTCATAGAGGGAAGGCTGTCAATCACTGATAGGACCTCCTCCTCCATACAGCTATCTCTGTATACACAGTCATAGAGGGAAGGCTGTCAATCACTGATAGGACCACCTCCTCCATACAGCTATCTCTGTATACACAGTCATAGAGGGAAGGCTGTCAATCACTGATAGGACCTCCTCCTCCATACAGCTATCTCTGTATACACAGTCATAGAGGGAAGGCTGTCAATCACTGATAGGACCTCCTCCTCCATACAGCTATCTCTGTATACACAGTCATAGAGGGAAGGCTGTCAGTCACTGATAGGACCTCCTCCTCCATACAGCTATCTCTGTATACACAGTCATAGAGGGAAGGCTGTCAGTCACTGATAGGACCGCCTCCTCCATACAGCTATCTCTGTATACACAGTCATAGAGGGAAGGCTGTCAATCACTGATAGGACCTCCTCCTCCATACAGCTATCTCTGTATACACAGTCATAGAGGGAAGGCTGTCAATCACTGATAGGACCTCCTCCTCCATACAGCTATCTCTGTATACACAGTCATAGAGGGAAGGCTGTCAATCACTGATAGGACCTCCTCCTCCATACAGCTATCTCTGTATACACAGTCATAGAGGGAAGGCTGTCAATCACTGATAGGACCGCCTCCTCCATACAGCTATCTCTGTATACACAGTCATAGAGGGAAGGCTGTCAATCACTGATAGGACCTCCTCCTCCATACAGCTATCTCTGTATACACAGTCATAGAGGGAAGGCTGTCAATCACTGATAGGACCTCCTCCTCCATACAGCTATCTCTGTATACACAATCATAGAGGGAAGGCTGTCAATCACTGATAGGACTGCCTCCTCCATACAGGTATCTCTGTATACACAGTCATAGAGGTAAGGCTGTCAATCACTGATAGAACCTCCTCCTCCATACAGCTATCTGTATACACAGTCATAGAGGGAAGGCTGTCAATCACTGATAGGACTGCCTCCTCCATACAGCTATCTCTGTATACACAGTCATAGAGGGAAGGCTGTCAGTCACTGATAGGACCGCCTCCTCCATACAGCTATCTCTGTATACACAGTCATAGAGGGAAGGCTGTCAATCACTGATAGGACCGCCTCCTCCATACAGCTATCTCTGTATACACAGTCATAGAGGGAAGGCTGTCAATCACTGATAGGACCTCCTCCTCCATACAGCTATCTCTGTATACACAGTCATAGAGGGAAGGCTGTCAGTCACTGATAGGACTGCCTCCTCCATACAGCTATCTCTGTATACACAGTCATAGAGGAAGGCTGTCAATCACTGATAGGACCGCCTCCTCCATACAGCTATCTCTGTATACACAGTCATAGAGGGAAGGCTGTCAATCACTGATAGGACCGCCTCCTCCATACAGCTATCTCTGTATACACAGTCATAGAGGGAAGGCTGTCAGTCACTGATAGGACCGCCTCCTCCATACAGCTATCTCTGTATACACAGTCATAGAGGAAAGGCTGTCAATCACTGATAGGACCGCCTCCTCCATACAGCTATCTCTGTATACACAGTCATAGAGGGAAGGCTGTCAGTCACTGATAGGACCTCCTCCTCCATACAGCTATCTCTGTATACACAGTCATAGAGGGAAGGCTGTCAGTCACTGATAGGACCGCCTCCTCCATACAGCTATCTCTGTATACACAGTCATAGAGGGAAGGCTGTCAATCACTGATAGGACCGCCTCCTCCATACAGCTATCTCTGTATACACAGTCATAGAGGGAAGGCTGTCAGTCACTGATAGGACCTCCTCCTCCATACAGCTATCTCTGTATACACAGTCATAGAGGGAAGGCTGTCAATCACTGATAGGACCTCCTCCTCCATACAGCTATCTCTGTATACACAGTCATAGAGGAAGGCTGTCAATCACTGATAGGACCGCCTCCTCCATACAGCTATCTCTGTATACACAGTCATAGAGGGAAGGCTGTCAATCACTGATAGGACCTCCTCCTCCATACAGCTATCTCTGTATACACAGTCATAGAGGGAAGGCTGTCAATCACTGATAGGACTGCCTCCTCCATACAGCTATCTCTGTATACACAGTCATAGAGGGAAGGCTGTCAGTCACTGATAGGACTGCCTCCTCCATACAGCTATCTCTGTATACACAGTCATAGAGGGAAGGCTGTCAATCACTGATAGGACCTCCTCCTCCATACAGCTATCTCTGTATACACAGTCATAGAGGGAAGACTGTCAATCACTGATAGGACCTCCTCCTCCATACAGCTATCTCTGTATACACAGTCATAGAGGGAAGGCTGTCAATCACTGATAGGACCTCCTCCTCCATACAGCTATCTCTGTATACACAGTCATAGAGGAAGGCTGTCAATCACTGATAGGACCGCCTCCTCCATACAGCTATCTCTGTATACACAGTCATAGAGGGAAGGCTGTCAATCACTGATAGGACCTCCTCCTCCATACAGCTATCTCTGTATACACAGTCATAGAGGGAAGGCTGTCAATCACTGATAGGACCTCCTCCTCCATACAGCTATCTCTGTATACACAGTCATAGAGGGAAGGCTGTCAATCACTGATAGGACCGCCTCCTCCATACAGCTATCTCTGTATACACAGTCATAGAGGGAAGGCTGTCAATCACTGATAGGACCTCCTCCTCCATACAGCTATCTCTGTATACACAGTCATAGAGGGAAGGCTGTCAGTCACTGATAGGACCGCCTCCTCCATACAGCTATCTCTGTATACACAGTCATAGAGGGAAGGCTGTCAATCACTGATAGGACCGCCTCCTCCATACAGCTATCTCTGTATACACAGTCATAGAGGGAAGGCTGTCAGTCACTGATAGGACCTCCTCCTCCATACAGCTATCTCTGTATACACAGTCATAGAGGGAAGGCTGTCAATCACTGATAGGACCGCCTCCTCCATACAGCTATCTCTGTATACACAGTCATAGAGGGAAGGCTGTCAGTCACTGATAGGACCGCCTCCTCCATACAGCTATCTCTGTATACACAGTCATAGAAGGAAGGCTGTCAATCACTGATAGGACCGCCTCCTCCATACAGCTATCTCTGTATACACAGTCATAGAGGAAGGCTGTCAGTCACTGATAGGACCTCCTCCTCCATACAGCTATCTCTGTATACACAGTCATAGAGGGAAGGCTGTCAATCACTGATAGGACCGCCTCCTCCATACAGCTATCTCTGTATACACAGTCATAGAGGGAAGGCTGTCAGTCACTGATAGGACCTCCTCCTCCATACAGCTATCTCTGTATACACAGTCATAGAGGGAAGGCTGTCAATCACTGATAGGACCGCCTCCTCCATACAGCTATCTCTGTATACACAGTCATAGAGGGAAGGCTGTCAATCACTGATAGGACCTCCTCCTCCATACAGCTATCTCTGTATACACAGTCATAGAGGGAAGGCTGTCAATCACTGATAGGACTGCCTCCTCCATACAGCTATCTCTGTATACACAGTCATAGAGGGAAGGCTGTCAATCACTGATAGGACCTCCTCCTCCATACAGTTATCTCTGTATACACAGTCATAGAGGGAAGGCTGTCAATCACTGATAGGACCGTCTCCTCCATACAGCTATCTCTGTATACACAGTCATAGAGGGAAGGCTGTCAATCACTGATAGGACCGCCTCCTCCATACAGCTATCTCTGTATACACAGTCATAGAGAGAAGGCTGTCAATCACTGATAGGACCTCCTCCTCCATACAGCTATCTCTGTATACACAGTCATAGAGGGAAGGCTGTCAATCACTGATAGGACCTCCTCCTCCATACAGCTATCTCTGTATACACAATCATAGAGGGAAGGCTGTCAATCACTGATAGGACCGCCTCCTCCATACAGCTATCTCTGTATACACAGTCATAGAGGGAAGGCTGTCAATCACTGATAGGACCTCCTCCTCCATACAGCTATCTCTGTATACACAGTCATAGAGGGAAGGCTGTCAATCACTGATAGGACCTCCTCCTCCATACAGCTATCTCTGTATACACAGTCATAGAGGGAAGGCTGTCAGTCACTGATAGGACCGCCTCCTCCATACAGCTATCTCTGTATACACAGTCATAGAGGGAAGGCTGTCAATCACTGATAGGACCGCCTCCTCCATACAGCTATCTCTGTATACACAGTCATAGAGGGAAGGCTGTCAATCACTGATAGGACCTCCTCCTCCATACAGCTATCTCTGTATACACAGTCATAGAGGGAAGGCTGTCAATCACTGATAGGACCTCCTCCTCCATACAGCTATCTCTGTATACACAGTCATAGAGGGAAGGCTGTCAATCACTGATAGGACCTCCTCCTCCATACAGCTATCTCTGTATACACAGTCATAGAGGGAAGGCTGTCAATCACTGATAGGACCGCCTCGTCCATACAGCTCTCTCCTAGTATACACAGTCATAGAGGGAAGGCTGTCAATCACTGATAGGACCTCCTCCTCCATACAGCTATCTCTGTATACACAGTCATAGAGGGAAGGCTGTCAATCACTGATAGGACCGTCTCCTCCATACAGCTATCTCTGTATACACAATCATAGAGGGAAGGCTGTCAATCACTGATAGGACTGCCTCCTCCATACAGGTATCTCTGTATACACAGTCATAGAGGGAAGGCTGTCAATCACTGATAGGACCGCCTCCTCCATACAGCTATCTCTGTATACACAGTCATAGAGGGAAGGCTGTCAATCACTGATAGGACTGCCTCCTCCATACAGCTATCTCTGTAAATTTAAATGACTAAAATACACGTTATATTGAATATTTTCTTATACTATTTATCAATCTGCTCTGCTCCTCCTGCTCTATAACATGCTGCCTGCAGATTAGATCTCATGCACACGACCATGCTGTTTTGCAGTCCGCAAATTGCGGATTTGTAAAACACTGTTGCCCCCCGCTTGTGTTCTGCAATTTGTGCCCGTAATAGAAATGCCTATTCTTGTCCGCAAAACGGACAAGAATAGGACATGTTCTATGTTTTTTGCCGGGACACGGAACAGAGCAACAGATGCAGACAGCACATGGAGTGCTGCCTGCATCTTTTACGGGCCCATTAAAGTGAATGGGTCTGCATCCAATCCGTAGAAAATGCGGCTCTGATGCGGACCAAAACAACTGTTCGTGTGCATAAGCTCTTACACTGCATTTTCCTGGTGACAGGTTCCCTTTAACTGTTCAGAAAAATGTACCGTATTTGTACTGGAAGTCTTTTTGCATTCTCATTTTCTTAAATAAGAACACATTTGTAAGTTTGCATCTCTAGGAATTTGACTAATGAAAAGTATGAGATGTCTTGCTTCCATTAAAATTCTAGCGTGGGCTTACAGGAACTATTTCATCATGCTTTTTCCCAACCCCAGTGGTGTCATGTACTGTTCATATGACAATGCTTGGGTCAGAAGGCTGAGATGAGGAGGCACAGCGGCCATGTTCCCTATTGCATTAATACAATATGCTGACTAAGGTGAGTTTTTTGCCACATCATATAAAGGATCCCAAAGAGTAGGATTTGCATTCCCTCACTATAGGGTATGAGTACCTTTGTAATGGAAATCAAATAGTGTAGCAGGGATTTTCAGGCTATGGTTGCTTTTTCTACAGCTCATTAGGCATTCCATGTGAAGCAATAGCTCTTTCTCCACATATTCCTATGTTCCAGCTTCTACGTCTGCATCTTTGTCTCCCTCTCAACTCTATGCAAGGGGTGTCTCTTGCAATCAGGGTTGTTTTTGGCTCGTCTCCTGATTGCAAGAGTATGGTTTTCACGAAACTCCCCAAGCTTAAATGCATGGGTGAGTTTGGTGAAAAAAGTTAAGGAGTATGAAAAAACCCTATACAAACAAAGAGCTATTGGTGAAAAATGGAAGAGGATATGGTCAACTGGCAGGATTAGGAACCGATACGCTAGGTTTATTATGCCTACTTGAGGACTCCCCAACTTCCTCCTTAATCAATGTCCTGCATCTCAAGACACATCGCAAATAGGGTGGGTAAAGGGTGGTATAGTGGTTTTTAAGGGTTTAAATTAATTGAAATATTTTGGCTTTTCTGTCTGAGAATTCAGTTGTTTTTTTTTTGTCTAAATTTTGTTAATAAAGATTTAAAAGACTTTAAAAAACACCTCTATGTAAGGGGTATTCCAAGAAAACACAAAAATGCTCCCATGGACTGAAAATGCTGAAAAAAAATAAAGGCGCTTATACCCACCTTGCTGATCTCCTGCTGTTCCGATGGTGCCAGGGTCCCAGCTGTGCTCCACTTTCTGTAGACATGGCTGGGAATGTTGCTCAGTCAATTACTGACTGAGGCGGGTCATGGTTGCAGCCAATGGGCAGCAGTCCTTGCCGTGTCGAAACAAGGTAGAAGTGAAGAATAGCAGGGACCTTGCCACCATTGGAATAGCAGCATGGGGAGATCAGTGAGGCGGCTATAATCCCCATATTTTTTTTAACCATTTACAGGCCAGTGGAGAGCTTTTGGTATTGTGCTGGAATCCCTCTATGATAGATATATTGAGGAAATTAAGGGGGACACGTCACAGTTTTTCCCTGCACAATGGTGCTCCAGGTCACCAGCTGTCCAGGAAACTGTACCAAAGCTCTATTCATTCGGGAAAAACCTTGAAGTGATCACAGCCCTAAATCGCTGCTGCAGCGCTCTCCTAATTTTCAGAGCTGGCGCCTCCATCCCCAAGTTTCAAGTGATGTGCAATTTTCATAACTTCATAGTTGATGACATGGTGTTTTCTTCATAAACGGAATCAATTGTAGAGATGTAGATGATGTAGAGAATAAACATATGCATTTCTGCATAGAAGTGTAATATAAATTAGCACAGCCTATGTAAATAATAGGCCTCAAAGCTTAGGGTCAACATCCGCAGTCCAGCTCCGATAAAGAGTACCTTTCCTTGCTCGAATATTGTGAAATTATGCAGGAAATCCTTAATAAATTCAAGAAACAAAACAAAAGAAAGCAGGAAATAAAAAATCTCAAGTAAAATAAAAGCAAAATGAAATAATAAAACAACCAAAATAGAAGTAGCAATGATTTGCTGTTGACAAGTATATTGTAACTGGCATCAATTGTTCAGGACCTTGCATCTCCGGTGATCTGTTGACTTGTAGCGACTCTTCAAGTGACTTGATTTCCAAGGGCCCATTTTCTGCGCTTATATTTCCTACTGCTGGTATATTGGTTGACTGTGTGGATCTGCTGTGCTTTCCTGAACATCTTCTCTTTACAGACTACAATATAGTCACATTCCTTAATGTAGAAAGATACATGGAAGAACATTCCATAAAAATATACAAATGTACATCTTAAAGGGATTTTCCTATGAATAAATGATATGCTATCGGGGCTGATCATTGGAATGAAAGGGCCATTGTGTTTCGCTCCCTCAGAGTGTTTCCTTGGACAATGACGCTCCAGGCCGGCCGATGAGGAAGGAACTACAACAACCCCTATTCACTTCAAATTATCTGTGTTGCAATTTCCCACAGAGCAGGTTCAGGAGAAAAGACAAAGAAACCTTAATACCTTTGTGCTTTGTATTGGCAGAGGCACTAGAGGTCGAGTTCTGGGTAAATAATGAGTGGGAGTAGGAATCTTTCAAAATGTTATTATAAACCACTGATCAGTTTTGCCACGATAAGGCTCAGAATATATGGTGTTTCATATGTTATTAATTGGAGTCACAATCTGCTGCAGTTTTTAGTCCCTGATGCATACATATACCTGGCATTTTAAACCTTTTTAATGGTTTCCAGGCCCCTATCTTGCCCTAAAGCCCTATTCATGGGCACCATGCCAGTGTTGCAAACAGCAGGTCCGCATTGACTTGAAAGGGGTCCGCGATCTGCAACATACGGCAAAAGATAAGACATGTTCTATCTTTTGCGATGTGGAGGCATGGATTGGAAGCCCACGCAAACACTCGGAAACACTTCCATGGGCTTCCAGGTCCGTGACTCCGCACTTCAAAAGATAGACCATGTCTTATCTTTTACCATTTGTTGCCGATCGTGGATCCATTCAAGTCAATGTTCTTCACATGGCCAGTGCCCATGTGTTGCGGACCTGCAACACAGGCACGGCGGCCATACGGTCGTGTGAATGGGGCCTTTAATGATTATTATGCACCTTTCGATGTAGTAAAATAAATTCTTTGACTGCATGTTCAGACGTCAAGAGGACATGTCACCACTTCTGACTGTTTTAGTGGCTGTTTAAGTAAATAATTGTATTTCACATATAAGAAAAGATTCTCCAGAACTGTCATTTCGACTGCATGTTGTAATTTTCTTGTCATTTCTATTTTAGAAAGTTTCTGGAAAAATTGCCAACTGGGTTACCAGATGGGGGTGTGTCCATGCATAGTCTAAAACTGTCCAATCAGTGTTGCACACTGTTCAGGGACACACGTATTTGACAAGGGGACTAATGCCCAGTTGGCAATTTATCCATACACTTCTAAAAGGAATAATAGAGGAACTGCACAAACTCAATTCAGAAGATAAGATGCCTCAGGATTGTGATTACATGGGAATGCAAGTACTTACTAAAACAGACATGTCAGGCATTGCTTAGCTCTCCTATGCTACCTTATGTGAGGGTAACATAGATTAGAAGAGGATGTACTAAGCTTGGAGAGATATCCTTTTCTATGATTTGATTCAGTATTTTCATTTTAAAAACCATTAAAATGAAAACTGGTGAATCCTACTTCTCCCCCGCCCCCCTCACAGTCACTGACAGCTCTTCGTCTATGAGTGTGTATGCACAAAGAACTATCAATCACTGTGTATAGGTGGAAGTAGCAGGATTCACAGGTTTTTATTTTAACAGCCTTTAAAGAGAACCTGTCACCATGAAAATCTGCAGTCAGCATGTTATAGAGCAGCAGGAGCTGAGCAGATTGATGTATAGCAGGCATCCTCAAACTGCGGCCCTCCAGCTGTTGCAAACCTACAACTCCCAGCATGCCCGAACAGCTTACAGGTATCAGCCTACAGCAGGGCATTGTGGGAGTGGTAGTTTTACAACAGCTGGAGGGCCACAGGTTGAGGATGCCTGATGTATAGTTTTGTGGGAAAAGATTCAGTAAAACTTGTGATTCATTCATTTAACCCCATTCATGACAGGGCGATTTTGTGTTTTTGTTTTTCACATTCTGGAGGCATGTCTTTTTTTTTTAGTTCACATAGCCGGGACAAGTTGTACTTGCTAATGGTGCCATTTAATTTTGCATAGGATGTAGGGGCAATCTGGCAAAAAATTCCCAATGAATGCAATTCTGCCACAGTTTTTTTTTTTTCAGCATTAACTTGTCACGCTCTAGTGTGGGATGGAAACCCCACACCGAACATAGGAGGGAAAGGAGAAAGGAAATGAGGAAGGTGGACACCTCCTAGTAAAAACCCTAATCAAAGCCCTGACTGACTACCAGTATGAACAAACCCCAGAGGTAGGTGAGTTCATACACAGGAATACCCAAAATCCTATCTAACCCTAATGGACCCTGGTACTAATGACAGGAATGAGACAACCTGTTTCTCTAAAAGGAAAGATGAATGGGAGTCTCCCTAAGGCCTAATACAAAACAACTAAGAAATGCAACACACAGAAAAGCCAAAATACAAAGGGAAAGGTAACACTTAACTACCAAGAAGCTATGGCAGCACCAGGAACTCAGCCGAGATCCAAACACCAGCTAGCCACAGGTCCAACCGAAGCTATAAACCGCACAGCATTATGGGAGAAGCAACTATAAATAGGGAACGTTAAATGACCACAATAGCAAAACCTGGAGGTTAATGGTGTGGCCAGTACCAGAAACAACACAGGCGCCTATTGATCCACAAGGTAAACATGTCAAATCAAACCAAGTGTTGGCAGTCACAAAGATCTCCTGCCACTCACTGTCGCTGGGACGTCCGTATGTCTCAGTACAACCGTGACATCACAATGCAGTAAAATTGACTTGTGCTCTTCATTCTACAGGTTAGTACAATTACGGTGATACCATATTTGTATGGTTTTTCTTGTGTTTTAATGCTGAAAAAAAAAACTAAAAACGTTTTAATTTTTTATTTTCATCTATATATTCTGACCCCTGTTTTTTATAGTTACGTCTATGAAGCTGTGTGTGGGTTCATTTTTTGCGGAACAAACTTTTATTTTTATTGATACCATTTTGAGATGTGTATGACTTTTTGATCACTTTTTATTCAAATTTATTGGGGAGGTGAAATTGGCCATTTTGATTTCCTTTTTCGTTAAGCCAGTCACCATATGGAATAAGTTTTTTTTAATATTTTAATAGCACAGGGGTTTTTGCACGTGGAGATGTCCATGATGTTTATTTTTATTGTATATTTTGATTTCGATTTTTGGGAAACGAGGGGGTGATTTGAATTTTTATATATTTTTTAAACTTTTTGAGGCCCTCAACTTAGACTGCATTTTGTATAGAGTAATGAAATTTTATCCATTACCCTATACATAGATCGCTGTATTAGAATTCAGTGCTACCACCTGCAGGCCTGAATTGCAATATACAAGTAATGAGCATAAAAGCCTAGTACAGGCTCTGGCTCATTACTTTCATGAAATGCCTTCCCTGATCTCTGCCTAGGGGAGGGGTTCCTGCCCAGTAAGTGTGCGCTTCCAGGTTTTTCGACCTTTCAGATGCCATGGTCAGATTGAACCACAGAATCTGAGAGGTTAAAAGTCTGTGATCGGCATTATCGCCGATTGCAGACATTAGCCCAGGTGTCTGCTGTGTGAAACAGCAGGGACCCGGTAGCTATGGAGCTTGCTCCACTTTGGAGAAGGCGGCATCTTTAATTACCGGACATCCGCCGTACACGTAAGGGTTAAATTCCTGATTTTTGGCTTAGAAGTCAAGGAGGCGCCCCTATCAGTGACTGACAGCTATCTCTGTATCCACAGTCATAGAGGAAAGGCTGTGCAGCGTGCTCTCCATCATTGCTATTTAGCGTGCTCATCTGTTTTCGGAAGTCCCTTAGCGGTGAATGGAGAGCGTATTTGCTGCTGTTATGCCAACATTTCCCCACTGAGGGACAATAAAGGAATTTTCTTCTTCTTCTTTCTTTCTTCAAGCTTAGCCGCCTCTCCATTGGGACTGCCAGAAATAGCTGAGTTGGTGCTCGTCTATTTTTCGTAACTGCTCTCTGTTCACTTTGAGGGGCCCCGTTCTGGAGATAGTAGCAGGTCCCAGGGTTAGGTCCTGCACTTATCTGACATTGATGGCAAATCTTATCAATATGCTATCAATATCCCAGATGGGACAACCTCAACATGATAGTCCAAGTTTTGCATCTTGGGGAACAATGTTAAGGGAGTTAATGAATGTCAAAATGTGATGGTATAAGATCCGTGTCGCTTTAGTAAATTGTGAAAGAGGTGTTTCCTTAGGATAGGCCTTCAATATCAGATCGGTGGAGGGATCCGACTCTAGTAACCCCTCAGGATCGACTAACTGAAAAGGCTGGGCGCTACACCTTTTAACAGGCACTGCTGTTTGGTATTGGAGCTCAACTCCATTCAACTGAATGTGAATGAGCTGCAATACCAGGCACAGCCAATACCCAAGAATACAGAACTGTGCCTAGTAAACAATGAAGGGGGTGCAGTGCTCACTGGAGCACCACAGCCTTTTCAATTGGCTGATCAGCCGGGATTTCATAAGCTGAACTGATTAATGGTCTACTCTAAGGATAAGCAATCAGTTTTGAACCCCTTTAACCAGACTGAACAGCTACAAGGTGCACCTCTCCCTCTGATAGACAGCCCATTGATTGTGATGGGCACTGTGTCATGCTATGAATGGAACATCTGCTACAAGATTAAGCCAACATTCAGCCTTGTAGAGCCCTATAAATTTCCCTCACAAGTTTATTTATTGTAAACTTCCGTCATACAATTTCACACAAGCCCCGCTTTGTTTTCAAGCTGCCCGCTAATATTTCTTCCAGCAAGTGCCAGCCGTAGATGCATGCTTCATCAGAGTATGGTGAGCAGCACAACTCTGGTACATCTTGAGAGTCTCACAGGTTTGTCTAGAGAAGGTTCAAACAACTGTTTTAACTTCATCCAGGCCAGAAATGCTGTTCCTTGAGCTCACATAAGCCATTGTTCCTTCTCCTTGTTAAAATGTTCTGCCCATTTCCTTGTAAGAATAAGGTACAGATCAGGCTGGTGTGGCAAATAATCTAAATAGAGACGTGTGGCGGTTTTCTTTGGAACGGCTATTTCAATCTGAGTACCCTCATGCCACTCATTAAAGGATGTGATAGAAACTATTTCTGGTCGGACAGTGAGGGCAGCTTGAAAAGCTGTTTCGTAATACTTTCCGTTAACTCTATTCCTGGTGTTGTGATTGTTCCACGGTCTGATGCTCGTGTCTATGTAACCAGGACCAACACTTGGTACAAACATGAGATTGTTGGTATCACAAAAGCTTTTGATAGTTTTCCAGTTTTGGTGTGAGGAACCAAATGAGAAACCATTGGAGGCAAAGTATGTGTAAATGCCATCATAACCAGCTGTAAGGATATCATGCTTGTGTCCTTCTTCTACCAACAGGCCAATGAACACTGCATCATAAGGGGTGTTTCGAATAGAATGTGAGCCAGTCACGGTCAGCAGGTTTGCCCAAGACTCAGGTGGTGTTAGATAAGAGTCATAAATGTAGAAGAAAGGAAGGCTTTTACCGGTACTTGTTTTATATCTGTAAAATGCTGCATGGGATCCAAAACTAAAGAGAGAGAGGAATATTACATAACAAAAAAAACATACACGGGGATATCCAACAGTAGTACAAAACATGATGAGATAGATGCCTAGTCATGTAATTATGCTCCTCAGGTTGGACATCATGTGGTGTGAAGGCTGTCAGGCACGTTCCACAGGATCATCAAAATATGGACTTTACCGGATGTAAACCACCACAAAAGCAGTTATTCTAACTGGCTATGGCTGACACTGATTTCAATCACATCTGCTTTATTGTAAATGCAGTGTTAGCAAGCAAGGAGATGAAGTGTTGGCTCAAGGGTCATGGAAGCAGGGTGAAGGAATATGGGAAAAACAAACATAAACCCTTCTGACCTGGGTGACACATCCCCCACCATAATGCAGGAGCTTAGCTGGTGAGGGGGGGGGGGCTGCCAAGGCATTTGTTATTAGGGCGGGATATAGAGGGCTGCAGAATGTGGTGTTTCTATGGTTTCCTTTTCATTTGCACGACTCAATGAGATCCCGCCTTCCATTTCACTCTGCTTGTGTTGCAGAGGTTTTGAACAATGAGGGTTCGGGTGCCGAGATCCCCAACGATAGCTGAAATGAAGGGGGAAAATAAGTCTATGAGCCTGTCTTCAGCTAACTGCCTCTCCAAGGTGCTCTTTTGCCCCATCGTTTCAGCAATATGTTGGGCATCTCAGCCCCCAGAATCTTACTAATCAAAGCTTCTGGGAAATGTTTTATGAAAGCGCACTAACTCTTTCAGTTACATCAGAGAGCCGTTCACCGGTTGTGATAGAATTGTCTCTATTAATTTGTCAGAACCAAACGGAGGTGGAAGGGCCGCAAATGTACAGTGAGCAATTCAGGAAGAGCACAACAGGCGTTGTGTTCTACTCACCAAGGCTCCATCTCCATGGCTGTGCTGGGATAAGACAGCTCTCTGCATGTAGATATACAGGTGAAACTCGAAAAATTAGAATATCGTGCAAAAGGTCATTTATTTCAGTAATGCAACTTAAAATTAGAATATTGTGAAAAGGTTCAATATTCTTCTAGACTCAAAGTGTCACACTCTAGTCAGATAATTAATCCATACCCCCTGAGCAAAGGGGTCCCTGAGATTGTGACTTTGGGTTTTTCATCCAAATGATAACGAATAAAGGCTTGAAATATCTCGCTTTGCATGTAATGAGTCTATCTCATATATTAGTTTCACCTTTTAAGTTGCATTACTGAAATAAATGAACGATATTCTAATTTTTCGAGTTTCACCTGTATGCGTGTGTAATGTGAGTAGAAATATTTGTGTGTTTGTTGTATGTATACAACAAACACACAAAATATGTCCAGGAAAAACTAGCTTAGGGCCATGAAACCCACTTTGCCCACCGCTTTCATTTTCTACTGTGCTTTATTTACAATTGATTTCTGTATCTCAAGATCCAAATTCAGATAATGTGACCCTCTCCACTGCTCCACACAGCACTTCCACCATGTCCATTGCTTAGCTCTTCTCTCTTCCAGTCGAGGAAGAGACTATAAGCCTGATTTATTATAAACTAGCGTTTTACGCCGGTCTCGGGTAACCTCCTGCACTGCTGGAGGCTGCGTCTAATTTATGATGAGGCATATGCCTCGTTATAAATTAGGCACAGCCTTTAGAAGTCCGTGCGCCTGAAATTAAATTTACTCCAGCCCCTGGTTGGCCAGATTTTAGTCTTCTTCTACCCCAGAAAACTGGTGTAAAAGAAGATAAATGTGGTGGGGCTGCTGGCCACACCACCTCACTACACCAACTTTTCGGGAAAATGGCAAATGCGGAAGAGAAACGACACTTGCGCAATTTTGCGCAGGGGTGTTTAAAAAGTCGCAAACATGCCCGAAAACTGGAGAAAATTAATGATAAATCAGGCCCTATAACTGTGTCACTGCCTAACTCATTTGGACTGGTCAGTGGGTGGTGACGGAATCCATCCCCAGTCCTGAAGCATGTGCAAGCGCATACAGCAATAGAAAACCATTGTTATGTGCACATGCGCCAAGACTGAGGGCTGGGATCTGTCATGACCCACTTACTCACCCTGTTAGTTTTTCCAGAACAACCGCTTAAAGTATTGCTGCCATTTTAAATCGTAACTGCTGTCTTTCCTCTATAAAGCTTTATGTTTACATTTGGATTGCCATTCCCTAAGGCTGGGTTCAGACTTGAGCGTTTTACAGCGCGTTCCTACACGCTGTAAAACACTCAACAGGCGAAAACCCATGTTTCCCTATGGGCATGGTTCTCACCTGAGCGTTTTACAGCGCGTACGAACGCGCTGTAAAACGCCCTACGCCCAAAGAAGTACAGGAGCTTCTTTGGGGCGTATTGTCGCGCGTCCCCCATAGGGATATATAGCGCAAACGTGCGCACGACGGGCGATTTTTTATTTTATTTTCACAATGGGACGCGCAGGTGTAAACCCTGCCTAAAATGTTCTAGGTCTGTGTGCAGGGACAGGAAGGGGTTGGGTGTGGTTGAGGGTGTGACAATGAATCTTTGTTCTGGGTAAAGGAAAGCCTAGCCAGTTCTCAACCACTGGAAACGCGGATGGCACAGTCAGACAAACAATATACTGTATAAGGGCTTATGCACACAAACCGTCAGTGTGCCGGCTGTTCCGTACATTGCGATCCCCAATGCACGGGCATCATCTGTGGGGCTGCTGCAGACGGATACAGACACATTCAACTTGAATGGGTCCGTGATCCGTCTGCACAAAAAAAAATATAGAACATGCTCTATTTTTTGCGGTGCGGAGGCATGGAGAGAAACCCCACGGAAGCACTCCGAGTGTTTCCGTGTCTGCGTTCCCCATTGCTCCCTCCAGATTGCAGACCGATTCAAGTGAATGGGTCCACATCCGTGATATGGTGAGCACACGGCCAATGCCGGTATATTGCAGACCCGCTGTTTGCGGGCCACAATACGGGCATGGTCGGGTAACAGCTGTGTGCATGAGCCCTGAGGCTGGGAACACACCTAGGCGTTTTTGGATCAGGCGTTTTTTTGAGCGTTTTTTCAAACGGAAAACGCGCGTTTTTTTAGGCGTTTTTGTATTTTTGCAACGCGCGTATTTGGGGCGTTTTTTGATTGACAGCTTACAGTTTGCAGAAAAAAAGAATCCCCACCCAGCAAAGGTGGGTGGAGATTCTGCCTTTCTGCTGTGTTTACTACAAAACGCGCGATCATATGCGCTGTTTTGAAGCGGAAAACGCGCATATTTTCTTATATGCGCGCTCCCATGCTTTCAATGGGTGCAAACGCTGGGCAAACGCCCCAAAGAAGCTCATGCACCAGCTGCTATGCTTATGCTTTTCAGCGCGTCTAACGCGCTGTAAAACGCTCAAGTGTGAACCATGTCCATTGGAATACATGGGTTTTCACTTGTTGTGCGTTTTTCAGCGCTTGAACGCGCTGAAAAACGCTTAGGTGTGTTCCCAGGGTAAGTGAAAGTGCAGTCAACATGCTTTCAGGAGTGCAACAAATAATGGTAATCTAAAACTTACTTATCAATGATGTATTTAACATTTTCATGAAGCGTTCGGTCATCACGTCCTTTGTATGGCTGAATATGAAATGCCACCTGTAATGAAAAGAAAATATATAACAACAATGCTAATATAGTTATTAAAACACTTACTACATGATGAAATCAAGAGCTATTATATTACAGGTAATCATTTTAATTAATATTGCTTAAATAGATCTATTTAAATGGAATCTGTCACCAGTGACCTCCCTATCCAGCTGTTTTCATAGACACATAGCTGTGGTTCACTAGGTTAAAAGCTGTTTTGTTGATCAGAGGTTCCCCAATTATGATACTTTTTCTTAATATAGAATATCTTTGGTGCAATGAAGGTGTCATCGTTGCTCTTGCTGCACCCAAATTCCACTCTTTTCCGGGGCCAGCCTCTCCCTGGCTGCTTTGAGTAACAGGACAAGTTTAGAGTGGAAAAGCAGCAAGGGAGGGTCTGACCACAGGAGTAAAGCTTGGGTGCAACAAGAGCAATTGTGACGCCCCATTGCACCAAAAGCCAAATTCGCATATTAAGAAAAAGTATCATAACCCGGGAAAGAAGCCTCGGATCAACAAAATAAACAGAGTTTTAATCAGGTGAACTACAGCTATGCAAACAGTTGGATAGGGAGGTCGCTGTTGACAGATTCCCTTTAATAATGTATGGGGATAGGGTGGTTGCTGGTGACAGATTCCCTTTAATAATGTAAGCAGTTTGCACTGTAAAATCTGGTGACAGATCCTCTTTAACCATCAATCATTGAGTTTATGATAGCAGATCAGAGTTTAAAATTGAAAAAATAACTGTATAAACAAAAATCTAACACGTATATGTATAAACCTAGTATACCAAACAGGACACAGCTAGTTCTTACCACTCTTCACTCTACTTGTGGCCCATTCTTTTAAACATACTCCAAAAACAAATGATACATGCACACAATTGACTTAGGCATAACATTTTAAGGGCTGCTGTTACCATGTGCATACAAAAAATATACACTTTGTATACATTTAGTAAACGTTTGGATCACTTCAAAGTTATTCTATTATATACTACTAGCAGAAGGACCCGGCTTCGCACGGGTATATTTCATCTATTTAATTTAATGTTTGTGTGTGTCGTTAAAAGATATCGACAGTATCCCCCATAACAGTGACCTCTACAGCACCCCACCCCTTTAACAGTAAACTCCACAGTCTCCCACCCCTTAACACTGACACCCCCACAAAGCCCTGCTGCTTTAAAATGGGACCTCCCCAGTAGCCCATCCCCTTAACTTTGACCTTCAAAGCAGCCCACCCCTTGAACAGTGAGTTTCACAGCACCCCACTCCCTTGACAGTGACCTCCTCAGGAGCCCATCACCTTAACCGTGACCTCCACAGTACCCCACTGCCTTAACAGTAACCTCACAGTACCCTGCTGCCTTAACAGTGACCTCCACAGCAGTTGCCCCTTTAATAGTGGTCCCTGCCCCCTTAACCATGACCTCCACAGTGTCCGCCCCTTTAACAGTGACCTCCACAGCGCCCTGACCCTTTAATGGTAGGGCTACATGACGACATGTGTCGCGTGACATTTTGTCTCAACAATTTTTATAATGATAGGCTACAGTGTCGCACTGCAACATGTGACATACTGCGACATGACAGTTGCAAGAAATCCACCCAAGATGGATTTTTCTACGACTATCGCGTCACAGTATGTCAAATGTCGCAGTGCAACACCATAGACTATCATTATAAAAATTGTTGCGCGACATATGTAGCAGTGTAGTTGTGCCCTATGTGTCGTGCGGCATATTGTCGTGTAGCCCTAGCCTAAAACTGACCTACAGCAGTGAAGAAAAATGACTTTCAGGCTTGTATTGGCTAATGCAGGTCATATTTTGGGAATATCTCAGGAACGGTATGTCCTAGAGAGCTGTGAACCCCATAAGATTACTTTCTAGGTACCAAGGGATGTGTATACCAAGTTTAGTTGAAATCGATGGTTGCGTTTTTGAGTGATCGTGGAACACACATACACATATACGTCCTTCTTTATATATATAGATTATATAAGTAAACAGCATTTACAGGTATTGTATAAAGGTCTGTTTAAGAACACAGCATTTCTGTTACCTTTACTTCATATCTGTGGGCAGCATCCAGGACCAACGGTACCAGGTTTTCCACTGCTTCCCCATTTTCATCTGCTGTGCCAGGGGGATACCATGACAGCACTAATACTCCTTTAAATGAAATAATTATGAAGGTCAGTTTTCATTGGTCACATTCATGAAAAACAGCACAGCTATATCAAGGGACAGTTCACATGTTGGAATTTGATGGAGGAATTCTGGAGTGCACACTGCAACAAAATGCCTCTGGCAGCCACATGGTGTCTGCCTCCCATCGTTTTCAATGGAAGGCAGCTCTGCACTTCGTAGCCCAACAGTTTAAAGCCGCGACCGCACCAAGATGGGACATGCTCCTTATTGGAGCGGTGTGCGGACAGCCTCCACGGTGGACGTCCATGCGCAATTTAGCTCCATTCAATGGAGCTAAGCGGTGAGTGGGTCCGTCTGCATCCAAACTGTGTCAAAAAAATGTTGTGAACAGGCCCTAAAAAGAACCCCATCCCCCAGCTTACCTATAGCAGCTGCCCTTAGCTGCCTCATATGTTCTTCGAGGACCTCTGGGTCTTTAGAACTGTAGGGTCCTAACTCAGGGTAAAAGCTGGAACCAATGTCCTCAGGTGGACTATGTCTACCTTTAGGGTAACTTGCTGATATTTTTGGATCCCAATGAGGTACCATCACATGATCCCAGTGGATATAATTGTTATCAAACTTAGGATTCCCATACCACATGTAGTAGAAAACATGAAGATCATAGTACACTTTTGTTTGGTCTGCTGCATTTGCAGTGCCTTGTGGCTGAGAAATAACGTCACTGGAAACAGACCTTTTCTCGGATTGTTCACCAAAGGGCATAAGTTCTAGGCCAGGAGCCAGGGCTGAAAAGCCATCAGTGGGCTTTAAAGTCCGCAAGCCCATCATTGTTCCAAAAATAAAAAGAGTAAAAAGGAAAAGAGCAATACATGCTTTCCTCCGAAGTCTTGCCATCTCGGATAACACTGTTTGGACCTATAAACCCTTGGAATGTCCTCCTTTCAATGTCAGGTTAATATTACCCCATCCGGTTCTGTGAAGACAAATCTGTAAAAGAAATAAATATATGAAAGTTCTTGGCTTCACAACTTGGCCCCACAAAATACATTTGGCATTCTGATATTCACTTTTATATGCTCCTTCTGTGCATCAAATTGTGGTTACATTTTAGAAGATCAGGAGTCTGTCTCGCCTAGATAACCCTTTGTTAAGTAGGAGCTGGTGAGCTAGTTTCTCTGCTCTTAGTCAATCACCTGTTGGCACCAGGGGAAGTTGCCTTTGGCCATTCATCTCTCCTGCAGCAATGCTCTATTCTGGTTTATAGAGGTGGTACTGAGTGGGGATCGGCTCTGTGATGTTGATGAGACCCACCCTTTCCAGGGTTCTGAGAAATCAGCGGGATGTTGCTTAGAAAAGTTATTTTCTTTTAATTATCCTTTCAGCATCATAGGGAAAATAAATACCAGAATGAGCTGGGTACACCACAGGGAGTGCTGCTCTTTGTGGCAGGTCCAGTGTGGCGGACCACTCCCCATATTAACTTGAAATGTCCTGATATGGTATATGAAACGGGAACTGTCAACATGTCTCAATTTAATTTTAGGGGAATCTGTAATTGCCTAGTAAGTACAGTACCATATAAACAGTACTGCTCACACTACTACAGATCACTCATTTATATGTCCATACTGATCCCCGTCCCCCCCGTACTGCACTTAATAAGGCTTGGTTGAGGTGACGGATTCCTTTTAAAATGGTTGACATCTTAGGCATTGATGGCATATCTACAGGATATCTGATAGATGCAGGTGCCACCTCTGGTGAAGGGGCTGATGCCAATAAAAAGGTTGGTCTCCACTCACCAGTATGCTCTGTGGTTTCAACATTGTACTTTTTGTCCTCCAAATGTGTCTGCATAATTAACCTCTTGTGTATCTATGTTTTCATCTATCTATATGATCCTTTTATTAATAAAAGCAGACAGCAGCTACCAATACTTGGCCTATTCCTATATTGCATGGCTGCAGAGTAATACTACATTTACCCTGAAGGAACAAAATGCTGAGCTGGTTTCACCAGCCATAGCACTGGCAATTCCACTGGGGGGTTATATCCCCTTTAATATACATTGCGTTGTTTCTAGGGCTTTTTCTACTGAGGTCTCATTCATCAAAGCAAGATGATGCATGGGCCTCACCACCAGGTATGTCCATGCCAAGTAAAAATACTGTATATTACTCAATTCAAATCTCACTTGTCTCTTAGTCCCAAATAAGCACACAAAAAGTAAATTTTGGTGGTCATCTATAAACTGATATACGCCACTATAGAAGAAGACGCTGGTCTTAATAAATGAGCCCCTTCATGTTCGTAAAAGCAGAAACTGCTACAACCACAGAAAGACCTGTGCGGCTTATGATCACTTCTGGCATAACTGCCTCCCTAGTCATGCCTAACCAACAAATGGTGGGCACCTCACAATTTCAGAAGCACTATTTTATTATGTATTTGAATTTATAAGCAAAATACCATCCCATAAAAAGTCTGATTTTACTTAAAGGGGTTTTCCGAGTATCTGATCGGTAGGGGTCTGACACCTGGGACCCCTGCTGATCAGCTGTTTGAGAAGAAAGATAAAGAGCGCCAGGGCCTTCTTCTTGCTTACCAAGCTCAGCTCAGTACATTGCATAGCGGCTTTGCTTGGTATGGCACCTAGCCTCATTCACTTCAACAGGGCTGAATGCAATAGTAAGCATAGCTGCTATACAATGTACAGAGCACCGGGAAGCCCCCCGCTCTCACAGGAGCACTGGTGATGGGCGGGGTCCCGGGTGGTGGACTCCACCGATCAGATACTGATGACATTTCCTGAGGATAGGTTATCTGGATCAAAATCCTGTAAAACCCCTTTAGTGCCAGGTGTATTTTTGGTCTTAATGAGCACATACCTTTAAACTATTAGGGTAGGTACACTCAGGACGGGGAAAAGATTTCCACTGCAAATCTACAGCCAATGCACATGCTGGGAGTTGTAGTTTTGCAACAGCTGGAGGCACACTGGTTGGGAAACACTGATCTAGACTATGGTATTTTAGTGTTCCTTTTTTTGAGCAGTGTATATGTATAAGCAACCATTAAAAGATTAGTATTCCTTTACACTTTAAAATGTGCCATGCCACCATGTCTCCCTTCACTGTAATTACAATGAAATGGGACTAAAAGAATTTGCTGGGAATTCAACACATCTGGCTACACTGAAAGGGAAATTTGCAGTGAAAATCCACAACAGCGGTTGTCATCTTGTGGATTTAAAAATCTGTACCGTGGGCATAATTTTAATAGCACGTGGACAAGATTTGTTAAAGGGCTTCTGTCACCCCCCATTTAGCAATTTTCTGTAGCGGACATTAGCTATTTGCTAATGTCAGCTGAGTCCAAACATATCACTCTTACCTTTCTCTGTGCTGTAATTTCTGTAAAAATCGTACTTTTATATTATGCAAATTACTTCCCTACCAGCAACTTGGGCAGTTACTTGCTGGTACCCACCGCATCCTCAGACTGTAAACACGCCCCCGCTCCACTTGATAGACAGGGCCAGCGAGCGCTCTCCTCCTCCTGCTGGCCCTGTCTGCCCATGAAATCCCGCGCCCGTTCCTCATTCGGCGCTTGCCAACTCTTTCCTCGGTGCGCCTGCGCCGATGAGGACCGACTACATCCGATGCCCGCAGTCTTCTTTTCCGGGTGTAGTCTGACGTCATCGGGTGTAGTCTGACGATTTTTACAGAAATTACAGCACAGAGAAAGGTAAGAGTGATATGTCCGCTACTGAAAATTGCTAAATGGGCGGTGACAGAAGCCCTCTAAAATCTCACCCACTTGCCAGGTAGGTACTGTAAATAACTGCAGATTTTACTCGCGCAAATCCACAGATAAAATCTACAGTATACGTCACAGGCACTGATGGTTGGGATTTATCTTTGCCCTAGCCTTTAAAACGGCGAGGGCATCGCTAAAGCCCGCCCATCAGAGTCAGATAACACTATATATCTTGTCATTCATACGTACTGTTAAAGGACATCTGTTTCGCTATAGCGACTTGTATTTCATCTGAAAGGGCTGAAGTTCACTTTGGGATATTACATTTCACTAAATCTTTAAGTAACAGGAGGGAAACTGAACAGTCACAAAGAAGGACACAATGTGGGAGACACGGCAGAACACTGAAAGCTGATCACATAGCGCTCATCCATCCTCCTCCGTGTATTGTACACGTACATATATTATTCATATCTTTCAAAGGGACTTACACTGTCACCTTTATATAATCAACAGATAGCTCTGTCCAGATAACAGCAATATTCATAGTCTCTGGTCTCCCCAGTATTTTACTTGGCTTCTAGGAAAATAAGAGAATTTTTTTAAATCACTACGCTCCCATTTTTTAGGACACTGCCCTCTTATTGCACAAATGTCACTGGCGCATGCTCAGTTGAGTAAATGAAGCCGCTGCCAAAAGAAAATTACAGACCGCACGTGCACAATCAGAAAGGGAACGTGCATCTATATGAGAAAAAAGGGAGGAGCGGGGCACCAGCACAGATAAGTACAGACCCTTGGGCTCTTTTCAACTTAAAGGGATTGTCAGGATTCAAAGCTGAACTCGGACATACCCACATTTTCACCCAGGCAGCCCCCCTGATATAAGTATCGGAGAACTTCATGCTCCAATCATCTCCTTTGCCCTGCGCTGAATCGTTTTTTTTTAGATCCGGTGACATACCAGGCTCTCCATAGGGACTGCTAGGTGGAAGCTTCCACCCAGCAGTTAGCACGGTGATGTCACCGGCTCTGATGGTTGGGCTTTAGCTTTGCCCTAGCCTTTAAAACGGCGAGGGCAACGCTAAAGCCCGCCCATCAGAGTTCGTGACATATCGAGAACATAGCAGTGTGAAAACATAAACAAAAAAGGCCTTGCCCTGCGCGATACAGCACGGGGCGAGGGAGAGCTTCGGAGCATGAAATTCTCCAATGCTAATATCAGGGTGCCTGTCTGGGTAAAAATGTGGGTAAAAATGCCTGTCTGGGTAAAAATGCGGGTTCAGCTATATAAAAACATGTTTTTTAGGGAATAGAAAAGATCGATTTGGAAATGAAGGTATATTTACAATTGGCTATAGCGGAGCTACAGTGCCATACTAACAGTTAAAAACGGTCGAGGGTGCTGATTGATTCCCTTTAAAGAGTCATTCCCAACCCATCCAAGTGAAGTCCTATCTCTAGGACATGGCATCACTAAATGATTGGTGGGGTCCAAAAGCCAGTGCTCATGGCTACATGGCCGCGCAGAAAAATGCAGTTGGCTGAGTTGGTACTGTGCAGGGAAAATAGTGAAAAATTAGCACTGCGTCTACTTCATTCTCTGGATTAGTGGAGGGTCCCAAGGTGCCTAAACGCTGTATAATAGTAAATGGATGACTTAGAGGGGCCCCGCCATTATTACAGTCGAGAGGTGTGGAAATGAGCAGCTACTGCTCGGGCATCACGATATAGTACAAATGTGTGGGTGGCTGGAGAGTCCCCTGTGACTCCCCTAAAGGGGGTTTTAAGGATTTTACTGTTTGTACACTTGGTCCAATAATGTGCTCGATTGCAGAACATTACCTGGAAACAATCCGCTGCAGACGCACCCATAGGAGGACGTACATCAGTAAATTCCCCAAGCTTAACTATAGGCTAAAATATTGCCACTTTTGATAAAAGAGGGTGTTTGTGTTCACATAGCCAAACAGCAGCCGAGCCTAAAGGTCGGTGAACTGACCTGACCATCACCTATGGTAATATAAGAAGCAAGGGTTAGCATTAAAATGCTGTTTCACATTCACCTTTAAGCAAATCCGACTCATCTCTGAGTCCTACAGAAAACGTAATCTGTCTTACCAGCTAATTACAAAATGGACGACTGCCAACATTACGCTGGCGGATTTTTTTACACTAAAGTATTTCATTTCCTAAGCCCTTGGAAGACATGTAGAGCTTATCCCCATAGCAACTCACAATTATATTTCTATCAAATGTGTGACCAGCATAGGATCGCGGCATCTCCCTGTCACAAACTGTAGGGTGTACTGTACAGAATATTACAGAATGTGTAATCATCTAGGTCAGCAGAATACATTTCAGGCTGGTTTATCATAGGAGCTTTCATCCCTAGTGCTGTGTGGCAGAAGGAGCCTTCCATTAGCAGTGCTTGATGGTGTTCTTCACGGCAAAATGAGTAAGCCAAATAGGTCATCATGCTTATCATTAAAAGAACTAGATCGGTGATGATCAGCTTTATCCTGGGGGAAGCGCTAAAATTGTTTTCCTACCCTAGCATCCTCATGGCCTATTTTCTAGCTAAGATTTGTACACTGCATTGCTCACCCCCATGCCATGTGTCATTCAGCAGACTGAGATAACTTTCCTTCCGAATACCTCTGCTATCTTTCATAGAACCCCTCACCTGGTTTCTTGAGTGTGAGAAATCTAAAACTCCTGATATAATTAATTAGGAGAAGTATGGAGACCTCAAAATACACACAAGGGATCAGTGTTCTTTTTATGGGTGATATTTTCTTCACGTGCCGCTATTTGTGGTCATGTAGGTTTGTACTGGCTACCTGCCTCCTCAGGGTTTTTTAAATCCAGATTTACAGGTTACGCCTCAGCAGGTCCCTAGGTAGATGTGCTTTGCATACACAGTGTTATAGGCTATATTCCAAGTAAAGAAAGATGCTTTTGTTGACTCCTGGTCAACTAATATATGTCAAGCGGACAGGAGCAGAAAGCAGTTTGTACTGCAGACACATGAAGGAAGCAGCTGTAAGCCAATAAGAGCCTGAACAAGAGGCTTAAAGGCTATGTACACCTCTGGGGGCATTTTTAATTATTGCATTGTACTCATTTTGAGCTAAAAATCTTTTTTTCAATTTTCAATCTTTATTAAAACTGTTGAGCCCCTTTCTCTGTACAGTCTTGAGACTCTCTAGTAGCAGGCTCTGTATTTTCACTGTTTCCCGTCAGGCAGCTCAGCTGATGGCTCCTTGACCTCTTAAATACTCATTATAGCTCAATTCTTATCTTACTGATAAGTAATGTACAGATAAGGTTTATTAGATGACCAAAAAGCGAAAGTGAAAGTATAATTCACACAGCTGGACAAACAGTTAACCCATGGCAGAATATTTTTATTTTAATAAAGACCAATTAAAAAATTATTTTAGCCCAAAATAAGTAAAATGCAATGATTAAAAAATTGCCCCAGAAGGTGTACATAGCCTTTTTTTTCTTTGCTATCTTGATTCCTTCTCCCCTCATATATTGTTTTCCCAATGATTCCTACTTTTGCAATCATATCTGGCTTTACAGAGACGGAAGGGCAGAAGTGTCACCACACTGCACTGCTCTGTGTCCCCTCACACTGCAGGGTCTCCATGTTCTCCTATGTGATGCAGCTTGAGCCTGTCTGCCCACCATCACTCTCTCTCCTGTCAGCTCTTACATGCAAGAGACAGGCAGATCAGTGTTAAGCTATATTCCATAGAACTACACTGGAGACTACGCAGTGCTTGTTTAACCAGCTGTATTGAATGGTGGGGTACGGCACACACTAAATAGTACTGGGGCCAGCAAGGACTAGGCAGTCAATAGTAAATAATATAAATATGCGGCACTCAGTTTTATTCTTTGCACTTTAGAGTAATTTATTGTATGGTTTCATATCATAAGGTTCATGATCCAGTTACAGAAAATAAATGAATAAACAACCGCTTGCCATGTTGTAAAACTGAACGTTTCGGTCCTAGAGGACCTTCTTGAGCGGCTTTTGGGTCTATGGTCAAAATGGAGGCTGGATCCAGCTACTGTCCCCTCACACTGCAGGGTCTCTGTAACTGGATCATAAACCTTCTGATGTGAAACCATACAAAATTACTCCAAAGTGCATAGATTAAAGAGTAACTGCCGTTTATTGTTTTGCTAATGTCTAGGGACAGTGACGGGGAACATTTTCCTAATATACTTTATTTAGGGAAAACATTTATTTGTGGTAGAAAACTGGGGCTGAAATGTTCCTTAGCAGCACTCTCTCAAATGAGCGTTACTAAGGGGCATCTCTCTTCCATTAGCATAGGAGAGATGGGACATTTTTATCACTGCATTTTGGGCTAGCAATAATTTTTTCAATTGGTCATTATTAAAAATGTTCAACAGTTTTTGCTCTATAGCCTTCATCGTATCTGCAGACTATCTTGCTTTCTGTTTTACAGAGAATCTGTTCTGCAGCTGCCTTAAAGCTGGATGTGTAGCCCTTATCTCTAAACTCTTATCAGCTAATAAACACTCATTATAGCCAAATTATCTAACTGATAGGAATATAGCTTAAAGGGGTTGTCCGGGTTCAGGGCTCAACCTGGATATAAACTCCCCTTCACTCCCTTACCATACATGAGAGGAGCATCAGGGTATTTCTTTGCTCCGATGCACCCCTTGCCTTGTGCTGCATGGCGCAACGCAAGGTCTGTTTGTTGTGAGCCGGTGACATACTGGGCTTCACATGAGTATGCTAGGCAGAGACTTCCGCCTAGCAGGGAGCCCGGTGATGTCACAAGTGCAAATGGGTGGTGTATAGTGCTGTACTGGGAGGTTTTGGAGTCGTGTACTAGTGATGTCACCTGGCTCCCTGCAAGGAAATGCTCTGATGCTCCACTTGTACGTGGTAAAGGAGTGACGGGGGAGTTTATATCCGGGTTCAGCCCTGAACCCGGACAACCCCTTTAAATGAGTATTTATTAGATGTCATGAGTGCAGACATCCAGCCGTCAGTGCGGCTGCCTGACAGTTTATCTGTAAAACAGAAAGCAAGATAGTTTTCAGATACGAGGAAAGTGAAGGCTACACAACGAAAACTGTTGCACATTTTTAATAAAGACCAATTGACAAAAAATTATTTTAACCTAAAAATGAATAAACCGTAATGATAAGAAATTGCCCCTGAACGTGTTCATAGCCTTTAATATTCCTGTGGAAATCTGATTGTAGACATTTATATTACTGCCACGGCTTTGTAGCTTAAACTGCCGTGTCCGCACATTAATCCATGTGATGTAGTTCTTGGCGGTTTCCGCATGAAATCCTCATCATTAAGTGACGTGATTCATTGATGTGGATTTCATATCAGCGCCATACAAACAGCAGCACTAATTTCCACTGAAAACTGAGGTCCTGATTTGGGTCCGGAATAGCTTAAAGGGCATGTTCACACGTTCTGGATTTGATGAGGATTTAGGCGCAGATATTCCGTCCCTTAATCCTCATCAAATCTACTAACATTCCACATCCAAGGGCAGTGAATGGGGTATCCTAGCCCATCCAGTGCAGAAATACAAACATCATTCGTGGATTTCTTGTATGGATCCTCTTGTAATCCTGACAGCTACATACCTACACATATGCACAGTGGAGTTCCTGGTCCTCTGTTTTCTGTATGAAAATGATATCTAGAATGTGCGAGCAGGAGAATATGAAGACCGTTGTGGCAATCCATACATAACACATGAATCTACATTCAGGTCCTGGAAATGGCCTCCAGTCATTGTCACTGCTAATCAGCATTCACTGCAGCGCGGCGGGCAGGGGCTCCGAGTCAACGCTTTGTGTTGCAGGACTGCTTTCAAATGCAAAATCAATAAAATCAGGAACATATTTATGTGGATGATTCGAACTTCTATTAGCACAGCCATCCGGGCAAAGCAGAAGCCATCACATTCTCTGCATCTACTAAGGATGTGCTGACTGTTCCTAAAGTCTACAGGCCAAAAGAACCTGCAGGCCTGTCTCACCAATGCCCCTCTTCAGAGCTCCGAGACTGGTAGGTCCCACATGACGAGCGGCTTCCATACAGGCACACTGTATGATTTTCTTACCTTTGTCTCCCCCTCCACCATCTCCCCCTCTTAGTCATGTCCCCGGCGCTAGTTAAAAAAAATACCTCTCCTGTAGGGGCGCCGCTCCACAGCTCGTCCATCTTCTCCACGCGCTGCACTGTCGTCCTGACGTCAGACAGCATCGGTTCATAGTGCACGCTTACATGCACTATGACCTGACAATGTGTCAGGATACAGTGCAGCGCGGTACGGGCGGCGGGTGATTACAGAGCTATGAGTAATAGCAAGCGCTTTACTTCCGCTCCGTGGTCACATGACACAAACTAATCCTCGATGTAAAAAATTTGCATTGAGGATTTTTTGGTGTCAAATTACTCAATTCAATCGAGTAATCGTTTCAACCCTACTCTCCAGTGAGTGCTGACAGTATCAGAGTTCAAGTGAACTGGACAAGCAGCTGTAGCTACACTGCACAGTCGCTAAAACGGAAATGGCGCACAGGTAAACTTTGAAGAGGATGCACAAGTGCCACAACCCTTTCAAACAGATGATCATCGGGGTGCTGGCAGTCGGACCCCTGACGATCTGATCCTTATGACCAATTACTCTACTGCACTACCTGTTTAACCCTAAGTTCACACTTGCGCGTTTTACAGCGCGTTCGAACGCGCTGTAAAACGCTTAACACATGCAAACCAATGCTTCCCTATGGGACTGGTTCACATTTTCGCGTTTTACAGCGCGTTCGAACGAGCTGTAAAACGTCCTACGCATAAACAAGTACTTGAGCTTTTTTTGGGGTGTTTGTCGCGCGTATTGTGATTGACACCACAGTAGTCAATCACAAAAACGTGCGTACGACGCGCGTTTCCTATTTGCAAAAACGTGCGTTTCAAGAACGCTCAGGTCTGAACCCAGGGTAAAGGGTTATTCCAGCCTAAAACATTTACCACCAATCCAATGAATAAGTGATAATGTTTAGGAAATACCCCTTTACCCTCAGTTCACACTTGCGCGTTTTACAGCGCATTCGAACGCGCTGTAAAACGCTCAACAGGAGAAAACTCATGTTTCCCTATGGGCATGGTTCTCACCTGAGCGTTTTACAGCGCGTTTGAACGCGCTGTAAAACGCCCTACGCTCAAAGAAGTTCTTGAGCTTCTTTGGGGCGTTTTGTCGCGCGTTTGCACCCATAGACTTTAACGCGCGTTAAAGTGTAGATATGCCTTTTTCAATTGGTCTCCAGAGTCACGAACCCGCGTATGACGCGCATTTCCTATTTGCAAAAACGCGCGTCTCAGAAACGCTCAGGTGTGAACCCAGGGTTAAAGAGAACCTGCCACACTGAACATGGTGTTATAGAGCAGAAGGAGCGGAGAAGATTGATATGCTGTTGTGATAAATTCAGTATAATTTGTATTTTATTCATTTATATCCCTGCTCTTTCTTACTAAGGCGTCCAGTGAGCAGTCCTAACCAGTGAAAACCAGTGTATAAAGAGATAGCTGCCAATCGTTGATAGGGCCGCCCACTGGACTCCATAAAGTATTTCAGATGATTTTTAATATAGTGTAGGGGTAGCAATGTTAGGCTACTTTCACATCTGCGTTTTTTGCTGTATGGTTTTTAGATCCGGCATGGGATCTCAAAACCACAGCAAAACGTTTCAATTATAATAATACAACCCGGGGGGGGGGGGGATGAGCTATTTTATTTTTATTTTTAAATAACTTGCAGCAAGTTGTGCCGCAGGGCCCCCGGCCACCCACCCTAGCCTGCATGTGCCATGCGGCCCCGATCCTCACTCACAGAGCGGCAGCACAGCAACATGGTCACGGGGGCACTCAGGGGGTGTGTGACTGGCGAGTGGCTCCGCGGCAGGCAGCAGCAGGGACTGGAGCAGCTGTTGGTGACTGTGAATCACACAGTCAGCCCAGACAGACTGTCGACTGCCGTAGGGTCAGTGGTAGGTGATGAGCGCACAGTGCATATTGTTTATAATTATTACACAACATTGGTGTGGGGGGGGGGGGGCACAGGTGACATGATGGGAGGGGGGACAAATCAGATGTCTGTAGTCTGTGCCATGGAGGGGGGGAAATGTGACATGGGGGATGATGTGCCATGGGTGAGGGGAGAAAAGTGTGACACAATGGAGGGTCATAATGTGATCATGGGGGGGGGTTGAAATAATGTAACTTCGCTTGTGTTGGCAAAAATCCTTGCACCGGCCCTGGCTGCATCCGTTCAGAATAGGTCCGGTTGTATTATATCGAAAATGAAGAAACCAGATCCGGCACTAAAACCACTGTAAGTCAATGGGTGCCGAAAAAAATGGATCCGGCACCATTGACTTACATGGTTTTTGGTGCCGGATCCAGCTTATTCAGTTCCCCATGCTGCACCCAAAAATGCTGCTTGCAGTGGCTTTGTGTCCGACATGGGAATGCAAAAAAATCGGAAAGGAACGCATTCTGGTGCACTCTGTTCCGGTTTGTTTCAGCTTTGTTCCCATTGACAATGAATGGGGACAAAACTGAGGTGTTGTGCTGCGATTTTGAGACCCTGTGCTGGATCTCAAACCCGGACAGCACAACACTGATGTGAAAGTAGCCCTATACAATGTTAAAGCTCTAAAAAGTCTTCTTAGCAAAGTTCTAACAGCGTTGCTAAGGAGAGTCAGTCTTCAGTGCTTTACTGATGGCTGAAGACACCTGGGTGTAACATACAGAGGCTTCCAGATGCTTCTTGTGACTACCTCAGTCCCTGACTATGTAGATGTGCCCTAACTATCACTGCCCATCACCCTGCCTATCTGACTAGTTAGACTGAAGATAGACTCTCCTTAGAAACTCTCACTTAGAGCTTTGCTAAGAAGACTCTTTAAAGAGAATCTGTCACTCCGATTTTGGGCCATTATCTACATGAGTAACACTGGAGATATGAAGTCCAGATCACTATATTTTTTTCCTACTGCCCCCCGCTCCCCCATTGTCAGTGCTCGGAGCTGTGTTGAAATACACTGTCAAGACTGCAGTGCATGCGCACATGAGTCCTCTCTATTATGTTGGTATGGCACAGCAGTCCTGACTGCGTGTTTAAGCACAGCCTTGAGAGCTGACAGCAGAGGAACGGGACCACTAAGAAAATAAAAAATAGTAATCTGGACTCCTTATGTTCAGTACTCAGTGTATTACTGTAGATAATAGTCCAAAATTGGGGTGCCAAATTTCCTTTAACCCCTTAAGGACGAAGGGCGTACATGTACGCCCTTCGTCCGCACTTTAAAGATGGCGCCCGCGGAGCGGGCGCATGAGCTGCGGGTAAACGCTTGATTCATCAAGCTGACACCCGCAGCTCATGTCCGCGACCGGCAGCGATGCCGATCGCGGACATTTAACCCTCAGATGCCGTGGTCAATCCTGACCACGGCATCTGATCAGCAAAAACCGAAAGTTTCACTTTCGGTTTGTGCTCCGGCTCCCTGATAGCCACAAGGGGAGCCGGGCATGCATGTAGTAGCCTAGGTTTCTGTGAATGAAACCTAGGTTACTACATAGTATTCCTATGGAGAATATGACTGTAATAGGCTCCATAGGAAATATGCGATTTTCTCATATATTCCAATGCTATTGCATTGGAATATATAAGAATAACAATCTGATGATTGCATCTTATAGTTCCCTATGGGAACTATAAGAAAGTAGTAAAAAAAAAAAAAAAGTTTAAAAAATAAAAATAAAATAAAAAAATATAAAAATTCAAATCACCCCCTTTCCCCAAAATGAAAATAAAATAAATAAAAAATAAAAAATTACACATAATGGGTGTCGCAATGTGCGAAACGCCCATACTATAATAATATAAAAAATATTCACCATACGGTAAACATAAAAACGGAAAGAAAGCGTCCAAATGGCTAATTCGCCATTTTTGGACGCTTCATTTCCTAAAAAAAAATGAATAAAAAGTGATCAAAACATCATACGCACCCCATAATGGTATCAATTAAAAGTTCAGATTGCCCCGCAAAAAATTAGCCCCTACACTGCTCCGTACGCATAACTACAAAAAAGTTATAGGGGTCAAAACATGGCGACAAAAAAAAAAAAAAAAAAATTCCCACTTTTCATTTTTTTTTCACTATCAAAACGCAAGAAAAACTATACATATTAGGTATTGCCGGATTCGTACTGACCTGAAGAATAAAATTAACCAGTCAGTTTTATCGCAAATCGAACGTTGTAATTTAAAAACCCGTAAAACTGTGGTGAAATTGCTTTTTTTTTGCAATTTCCCCCCATTTGGAATTTTTTTCCCGTTTCCCACTACATCACATGCAAAAATAAATGGTAGTGTTAAAAAGTACAACTTGTCCCGCAAAAAACAAGCCGTCATATGGCTATGTGAGCGGAAATATAAAAATGTTATGGCTTTTGGAAGGCAGGGAGCGCAAAACAAAAAGGCAAAAATCCCAAAACCCCCAGTCCTTAAGGGGTTAAACTCAAACAACAGTTACACTTTGATGGCTCACGAACATAAACGTATGCCGGAAGGGCCTGCATGTTCTATTTTTTCGTGGTGCGGACGGATCACAGACCCATTCAAGTTGAATGGGTCTGGATTCGTCTGCGGCAGCCACACAGATGTTGCCCGTGCATTGGGGACCCAAATTGCGGTCCCCAATGCACGGAACGGCCGGGCAAGGGCTGTGTGCATGACCCCTAAGAGAAAATAGAAATTTAAATGAATTACTTAATTATACTTAATATGTCCGCACTATAACATATATCAATCTTCTCAGCTCCTCCTGCTCTATAACATGCTCCCCTCAGACTGGACTGCCTGCCCAACGAGACAGGTTCCCTTTAAAGGAGTTATTCAACTCATACAATGATCCACTTCCCCATGCCCGGGCCCCTCGTATTCATTATACTTACCTGCTCCCCGGCACCCACATTGCTTCGGATCCCTGCGCGGCCGCCGCTGCATATTCTGGCAGGCCGCAACAGGGTGATGATAGGGAGGCTTGTCCCCGTCGCGGCCTGCTACTGGCTGCTCCCCCTGTCGCCGGATGTTTTGATCCGAGCGACAGGGAGATGCTGCGGCAACTGTGCAGGGATCCGGAGCGACGCAGGTGCAAGGGAGCAGGTAAGTACAATGTAGATGAGGAACCCGGGCATTGGGGGAGGGGGGGTCATTATAGAGGTTGGATAACCCCTTCAAGTACAACAAGAGAAGCCAAACCTGGGTCAGCCTGGATGAAACCTAGGTGTGAGAAAGAAAAGAGAGAAAAGAAAAAGCAAGACAGAAGGAGGAACGTCAGTGCCTGGCCTAGAAGCTTCCCCCCAAAGGTAAGGAACCATATGGCGAAACATGCAAAATGAAAAATGAAAATGAAATGAAGGTCTAATGAAAAACAGAGAGTGGTATTTTGGGTTACGGGTCACATCATCCATAGAAATAAGTCTTCAGTGATAAAAAGCATCTCCAGGGACCAGGGACGCGGAGTAAGAGAGCTCCGGTGCTCACTCACCAAAAACAGGCCGCCGCTCGAATTGGAGCGTCGGAAGAGAGGTCTGGAAGGAGGAGAACGGCCTCTCACATATCCGGGCATCTCGGTCCATGGACCGATACATTCTGAGCAGTGGGAGCCGGAAGATAAAGTGCACAAAAGGTGCGCGTGTGGAAACCATGCTGAGCAAGATGGCGGACTCCCGCCCTGCTTCGCCAGAGCAAGCCCCAGATGCAGACCAGCCCACAATATCGCAATCAGCGGACAATAAGGGGGCACAGAACATAGACTATATAGAGCTGGCAATTGAGGTGGCAAGGCAGTTGGCTCCAGATATCACAGTTTCACAACCAGACCATTGAGGAAGAGGAGATACTGAGCTGACGGCGAGCCAAGGGAAAAGGCACAGGGATGGCGAATATGTCACGGCGGTGCGAGACTCTCCGGGGGGTAGGAGCAATACCAGCAGAAGGAGAGGATTGCCCACCTCTGCCCGTATGTCTATGTGAGAACTTGATATCCTTTACCAGTGGACTCATGTTTAGTTAATATGGGTACTGTTTTACTGTGACTGTCGTTGTATCTGTTTGCTTGTTCGGAAATGTGTACTGTTGGTGTTCATAAGCGGGAATGGGGAAGTGGGGGTCTCTGAGGAGTGGGGACAGGGTTGCTGCGCACCTACATATTGGGAGGTATAAGGTGAGGGAGAGCCTGCTCCTCAGAAAAAAGGGAGTCAAAACAGAAAAACAAAAAGGTTAGTGGAGGAAAGAAGTGGGAGGTTGGGTCGGTTATCCGTTGTTACGACCTAGAGGGGGGGGAGGCACTGTTCTGGTTTGTTCTATTTTGTTTTGTGTTGAGGGGACTTCAGTCTGGATTAGGGAAGAGGTAGCCAGGTACAGGAGACCGAATCAGGGTATAAGAGGGCAAAGAACCAGATAGTATGAAAGTGGTGTCCTGGAACATAAAGGGCCTACGATCGCCCCAAAAGAGATGGATGGTGCTGCGCCACCTTAGGAAACTAAATCCTGACATTGTGCTGCTACAGGAAACGCACTTAGGTGCAGAGGATTTGGGGTGTTTGGAAAAGTTGTGGGTGGGACAGGTAGGATCCCCGGCGGTGAAAAAGAGAGCGGGTGTATTGATCCTCTTGAACAGGCAACTTAACTGCCAGGTACTGAGCCACGATTCCGATGCTCAGGGGAGATGGATCCGCATACTGCTACAGGTGCATGATACACAATATAGTATATACAGTATATACGGCCCTAACTCTAGCAATGCCCAATTCTTTGCAGAACTTGAGCAACTGCTACTGTAAGATTCTTGCCCGAACAAAATTGTGGGGGGTGATTTTAATACAATGGTCAGTGAGTCCGAGGATAGGAGACGAGTTTATCAGACCATTGGAGGAAATACTCAACAGGATAGGACCATGGAACCCCTGATGTCCGGAACGGGGTTGACGGACCCGTGGCGCCTCCTACACCCCGATGGGAGAGAATTCACATTTTACTCGCATGCTAGAAATTCATGGTTCCGTATTGACTACATCTTAAAGCATATGTCTTTACAGGGGAAAGTAGAATCGGCTGAAATAGGGGACCTGGTCATCTCGGATCATGCACCTGTGGCCTTAGTATTAAAAGACTCCTATCCCCGGGGTTCGGATTACTTATGGTGGTTTCCATCTCAATTGAGCACGAACAAGGACTTCACAAACAAATTGGTTGGGTGGTGGGAGGAGTACCAGGACACGAACAAGGATCACATGGAAAATCCAGAGCTGTTCTGGAATACCTCCAAAGTAGTACTACAGGGGAGGGTTATGAATTATGTCTTTGGCCGGAAGAAAAAAGTTGGATTGCAGCTGGAACAGGTATACGGCATTTGTCGAAAAGCCTATTGGAGATAACAAACAGAAGTGGACTGAGGCGCGGCTGGAATTTGACCAGTATGTTAGAGATAAGGAGGCCTTAAACCTTACATCATTTGAGGCAACCCTTCATAAATTTGGGAACAAAGCCGGACGTTTGCTGGCTAACCTGGCGAAGGCGTCCTCAATTAATTTCTTGTCTTAGGAACCATAAACAGGAGACGGTCACTGATCCAGCTGCAATTAACAAAATCCTGGGAGACTTTTATGAGTCGCTATACGAGGATGGTACTCAGGCGAGTCTCACAGACACCCTATTAGACAGAGTACGCATGCCAACACTCAACCAGTCACAACTAGATGTCCTCAATGCTGAAATAACGCAGGAGGAGCTTCGGCTAGTGATTAGGTACCTGGGGAACTCCAAGGCACCCGGTTCGGATGGACTCACGGGAGAGTACTACAAAATCTTGCAGCCAAAGGTGACCCCGATCTTGGCGACTTTATTTAATGAGGTATTGAAAGGAACAGCTTGTCCATGATAGGGAAAATATGTCTTATGTTAAATTTCTCTCTAAAGTGGGGAAAGACCCACAGCTACAGACCCATTTCACTCATCAACGTAGACACAAAAATTATGTCAAAATTGATGGCCGATCGCTTGGCAGCCCTGTTGCCGTCCCTGATCGCTCCTGAACAGGCTGGCTTTGTGCAGGGTAGGTAAACAGATGAGAATATTAGGAGCGTCCTAACGGTCCTGGACAGGACATATACCTCACGAGAGAGGGGGAAACCCCAGCCATGCTCACCTTAGACGCAGAAAAGGCATTTGATTATGTCAAGTGGGCATGGCTGGGGACGGTTCTGGATAAAATGGGATTTAATGGCCCTTTCCGGGTGTTTCTCTCGCAGCTATACAATAACCCTAGAGCGAGGGTTTACACTCCGGGGTTTCTTTCTAAACCCTTTAGGCTGCAGAAGGGGACTCGCCAGGGGTGTCCCTGGCAAGATTCCTGACGCAGTCAGACCTTTTTGAGGGAATTACAGTGGGAGACAAACAATTGAAAACGCCACTGTTTGCCGATGACATAATTCTGTTCCTGGCCCACCCAGATGCCCATATTGAAAAAATATTTGATGCGTTGGGGGAATTTGGTTCCTACTCTGGATACAAGATAAATACATCTAAGTGCGAGCTGTTGCCTCTGTTCTCTAAAAAATTTGCCACTGTTAACGGGAAATCCAAACTTATGGTCACCCAAGCGAGTTCACATATTACCTATTTAGGCATCAAAATAGGGAAATATCCCCAATCAATCTATCAGCTCAATTATCCACCACTGATAAATAAAATACTAGCAGATCTGACGAGATGGCAGGATCTGCATTTGTCTTTAGCAGGGAGATGCCATCTAGTCAAGATGATGGGCTACTCATCAAACATTCTGATATACAATTATTGGAAAGTAGGTTCACTCGGTTCCTCTGGAATGGGAAAAGGCCCAGAGTAGCGTTAGAAAAACTAAAATTACGGAAGTAACATGGAGGGCTAAACTTCCCTGACATCTGCGGGTATAATCTAACTTGCTTAAAGGGGTCCTGCAGTTTGTTACAACTGATGATCTATCCCCAGGATAGATCATCAGCATCTGATCGGCCGGGGTCTGACACCCGGGACCCCCGCCGATCAGCTGTTTGAGAAGGCAGCGGCACTGCAGGAGTGCCGCGGCCTTCTCACTGTTTACCGCTGCTAGCACCCCGCCCAGTGACGTCACGACTTGTATCAAGGGGCTAAGCTCCATCCTGCAGCGCCGCTGCCTTCTCAAACAGCTGACCGGCGGGGGTCCCGGGTGTCAGACCCCGGCCGATCAGATGCTAATGATCTATCCTAAGGATTGATCATCAGTTGTAACAAACTGCAGAACCCCTTTAAGCAGGCATATATTAGACTGGATGAATCAGACATCCTACTATTCTAACTTAGCCCTAGAAGCACAACTGGCGGCGCCATGGGATCTCATAGCACTGTTACACACCGGTTTGCCCAAACTCCCGACTGTGATAAAAAGATCGCTAATACTGAGAGATACTATAATGACATGGAAAGTGCTGAGAAGACATTTCTGTCTCTCCTACCAATCCTCTAAACACTTGCTGCTGGCAAATAACCCGGGGTTTGAGCCAGGGAGTACAGTATACAGTTTCAGCGTTGGCAGGCGCATGGAATTAAATGGATGGGCGACCTCTTTAAGGAGGGAGAAAATAGATGGGCGACACTACAGGAACTGGAGGAAAAGTGGGGCCTGAAAGGCCCAAACTTCCTACCTTACATGCAAGTTAGGAATTATAGTAGCAGTGTGGTCAAGGATCTCTCACGGGAATGGAAACAAAATGAGTTTGATGCGCTGCTGGGACTTAACACCAGACCCACTATATCATCATTGTATCAAACGTTGAGGGATAGATGGAGATCAAAGGACCGCAAAACTATCTTAAATAAGTGGGGTAAAATCCTAGGTGTACTTGATGTATCAAAATATGTACACTCACCTAAAGAATTATTAGGAACACCATACTAATACGGTGTTGGACCCCCTTTTGCCTTCAGAACTGCCTTAATTCTACGTGGCATTGATTCAACAGTGTATATGTAGGTCTGTCAGCATTCTACTCAGCCGTAGTTAATGAGAGATGGAGGGAAACTCACCTTAAAATTTTGCATCACGCTATATATGGATTTAATATCCCGAGGAGGCAAGGAGATAGGGAACATTTAACAGCCTGTCCCATATGCATGCAGACTGGCACGGATTTATACCATGGTCTATGGGATTGCCCTAAACAGGGGGACTTCTGGACAAGTGTGGAACATATTTTGAGGCAAGTCAGCAAATGTCAAGGGTCTCTCACTCCTATAGTAGTCGTCTTACATGTAGGCAATGATACAGAAGAGAAGGGAGAGGTTGGTGACCGGGAAAAAGTACTCACCCAGATTGGACACAAAGTGTTGATGGTGGCTAAACTGTGTATATTGCGGGAGCGGCTAAACCCAGAAGTGCCCACGACTAACATAATTATCAATCAGCTGAGTGGTTGGTTGCCCTTACCAAAACTGAAACACTGGGCAAAAAATTGTACCGTACATGGAAGGGTTTCATCTTGAACTACATCCCAGAAGCGGAATATGCCAAAGTAATGACCCCCTTTAAACTCTCAGCGTGTTTTTTTTCGGAAGACCTGAAAGGAGGGCTGGGACGATAGGAGTAAAGTAAGTAGGAGACGCATGGTGATCTACAGGACTGGTTGGGTTCTTAAATAATACCTGGTTTCTGACCTATGAATACAGTTGGGTTTGAGGTTGAAGGGTAGCTTTAAATTGTGGGGAGGGGGGGGGAGGGCACTAGAGGGAGGGGGGTTAGTTTAGGGATGTTCTGCGGGGAAGGGGTTGATATAACAGGCTGTTCTGTTTTTGTGTTGCCAAAGAAACTAGTCTTATGTTAAAATGCACTACGCCATGATTGTCACTGTGAATCGCTGTTCAATGTAAGCTGAGACCTTGCATGGTCATGCTCGATTTATTTATTTTATGGCGTTTTGAAAAAAACTAATAAAGAGATGTTTAAAAAAAAAATCATCTCCAGCAGATTTCTTATGTAAAACCTCGGATCCCTATACACAGTTACAGCATCCACATGGAAACCAGTGAGGACTAATAATGGCAGTTGCTGCAGTTCCCACATAGATTGTCACCCAGCTCTCCAGAGATTGAGTATTTTACAATGACAGACTGCTTCTATTTCTACCCAAGGCTTTAGTGCGAACCTGCCAGTCCTAGAGATCACAATGCCAACGCTGACAGGGCTGCTACAACATAAGCCTTCTCCCCTCCTTCATGCGCCTTACATCCGATACGTAGTGAGTTCTCGACAATCTAGGGTGCCAATCACAACCGCTCTCCTGCTGAACCCCCTCTATGAACCAGAGTGGACAGTCACTGCAAAAAATGACTACCATTCTGGCAGGCTTGATGTAACCACGCATAAGAGAAGGGGGGCAATCAGGAATCAACTCATCGCAGCAGCGGCTCCCTTCTAAGAAGGATTAGTCATTTGGGGACTGCCTGTTTAAATCTGAAAAACTGAATTTTTCTGTGGCACTAAAAGAAACAGACATTAAACCCAAAGTTTATCAGCGTAGCGGTACGTTTTCCATTTCAGTATGACTATATCGGGTAGTACACTGGCGTGTGTCATGTTCCATTTATATAAAACATCTTCACGATGTAACACAGTTTGTTCCAGTCAGCCAAGCACTCAATAATTCTAGGACCGGCACTTCCTTCTGTACGTAAGACAAAATAATTATACCACAAGGTAAGTTATAACACCGCCTGAATATGTAATAGTGAAGCCTCAGTATTATCATCATAAAACTGCTAGTGACCGATTCCTTTTTTACAGATGTTTACTATATATATATATATATATATATATATATAGCCAAAAAAATGGGCAGCACACCAAAAATACAAATTCAAAGTAGGAGGTTTATTCAACCATGTGGCTCAGACCGAGCCTTTCTGATCCGAAACTTCGCGGTTCCACATGGGTGAATAAACCTCCTACTTTGATTTTATTTTTTTGGTGTGCTGTCCATTTTTTGGGCTATATGTACTGTGGGTAATTGCTTACACCCCAGGGCTGACCACCCATTTGGTCGTCATTGTGCTGCCATTGTTATATATATATAATGAAGAGTGAATCTGGATCGCACATCCTCAGTACTATGCTTTTGATATAACGACTGTCTCAGCATAATTACGTGGCGTATCCGCCCAATTTGTAATACATTGTATGCTGTGCAAAAGAGGCATTAGTATACAGTTTGATCAAAGAGCATAGGCCCACTTACCGCGACAAGGAAGCCTCTACAAGTGGGAAACTACTCAAACCTATAATGGCGCAGCCGTGCGCGGCGACCACCACGTTATATATTATATATTATATTGTTTGATATTTTGATACTGATGTCCTGTCCTCAGAATAGGTCATCAATATCTAATCGGTGTGGGTAAAGCTCCCAGAATCGCCGCTGATTAGCTGCTCGAAGAGGCTGCAGCACTCTGGTCCTCCTCGCAGCTCCCCAAGCACTGCACCGTATATTGTAGAAGGTTGTGCTTGGTATCACAGCTTAGGCCCATTCACTTGAATGGGGCCGAGTTGTGCTCAGGTTATGTAAATGAAGAACGTGATGTCACTGGCCCGCAAATACCTTATCGGCGTGGTAATGGAAGTCGGACCCCACCGATCAGATACTGAGGATAGGCCATCAGTATCAAAATCTTTAAAAAAAAACTTTAGCCCCTTTCCGATATCCGCGGTACATGTACGGCGCATGTCGGGTCTTTAAAGATGGTACATGTACGGGGCATGTCGGGTCTTTAAAGATGGTACATGTACGGTGCATGTCGGGTCTTTAAAGATGGTACATGTACAGCGCATGTCGGGTCTTTAAAGATGGTACATGTATGGCGCATGTCGGGTCTTTAAAGATGGTACATGTACGGGGCATGTCGGGTCTTTAAAGATGGTACATGTACGGTGCATGACGGGTCTTTAAAGATGGTACATGTACGGGGCATGTCGGGTCTTTAAAGTTGGTACATGTACGGTGCATGTCGGGTCTTTAAAGATGGTACATGTACGGCGCATGACGGGTCTTTAAAGATGGTACATGTACGGTGCATGACGGGTCTTTAAAGATGGTACATGTACGGGGCATGTCGGGTCTTTAAAGATGGTACATGTACAGGGCATGTCGGGTCTTTAAAGATGGTACATGTACGGCGCATGACGGGTCTTTAAAGATGGTACATGTACGGGGCATGTCGGGTCTTTAAAGATGGTACATGTACGGGGCATGTCGGGTCTTTAAAGATGGTACATGTACGGGGCATGTCGGGTCTTTAAAGATGGTACATGTACGGGGCATGTCGGGTCTTTAAAGATGGTACATGTACGGGGCATGTCGGGTCTTTAAAGATGGTACATGTACAGCGCATGTCGGGTCTTTAAAGATGGTACATGTACGGCGCATGTCGGGTCTTCAAAGATGGTACATGTACGGCCGATTCGCAGTTTTTTCACTTTATCTCCCAAAATATTTTATAAATAGTGATCAAATAGTCATACACATCCCAAAATGGTATTGTCAAAAGCTACCGATCGTCCCGCAAAAAAATTAGCCCCCCACACATCTCTGTAGACATAAGTGTAAAAAAGTTAGAATATGGCAATGAAAAGAAAAAAAAAATCCAAAGTTTTTATGTTTTTTTTTCAGTATTAAAACGCAAGAAAAACTATACATATGTGGTATTGCCAAATTCGTACTGACCTAGAGTAAAACTGTAGCGGAATTGGTTTTTTGTTTCCAATTTTACCACATTTAGAATTTTTTTCCTGCTTCCTACTACATCCTATGTAATATTAAATGGTGGCATTAGAAAGTACAACTTGTCCCGCAAAGAAAAAAAAAAACATGCCCTTATACGGCTATGTGAACGGAAAAATAAAAAAAAGGTATGGCTCTGGGAAAGCGGGGAGTGAAAAAACGACAATGCAAAAATGGAAAATAGCCACGTTAATATAACACTATAGTTATAAAAATGTTTAAAAGTAATGGTCCCATAACACAAAACCAATTAAATAAAATAAAAAATAATGTAAAACATAATAAATACAATAACAACCTAAAAGAATCTGTGGTGTAATTGAATTTTTATAAATCCATTATATACACAATTAATTGCCTCCATATCCGTTATGTAACCAAAATTGAAAACAAAAGGGCGCACATAGCTTTGTAGACTCAAAATCACAATGTTATGGCTCGTAGAAAGTCGAGAGGAAATAACTAAACATTCTCTTGGTCCTTAGTCCTAGTGGTCCTTAGTCCTAGTGGCGGTTCTACAGCTAGACTGTAAATGGTCGACCAGTCCTAGTGGCAGTTCTACAGCTAGACTGTGAATGGTCGACCAGTCCTAGTGGCGGTTCTCTAGCTAGTGTGAATGGTCGACCAGTCCTAGTGGCGGTTCAACAGCTAGTGTGAATGGTTGACCAGTCCTAGTGGCGGTTGTACAGCTAGTGTGAATGGTCGACCAGTCCTAGTGGCGGTTCAACAGCTAGTGTGAATGGTCGACCAGTCCTAGTGGCGTTTGTACAGCTAGTGTGAACGGTTAACCAGTCCTAGTGGCGGTTGCACAGCTAGTGTGAATGGTCGACCAGTCCTAGTGGCGGTTCAACAGCTAGTGTGAATGGTCGACCAGTCCTAGTGGCGGTTGTACAGCTAGTGTGAATGGTCGACCAGTCCTAGTGGCGGTTCTACAGCTAGTGTGAATGGTCGACCAGTCCTAGTGGCGGTTGTACAGCTAGACTGTGAATGGTCGACCAGTCCTAGTGGCGGTTGTACAGCTAGTGTGAATGGTCGACCAGTCCTAGTGGCGGTTCTACAGCTAGTGTGAATGGTCGACCAGTCCTAGTGGCGGTTCTACAGCTAGTGTGAATGGAGGACTGGGATCTTCCGTTCTTGTGATCGGTGAGTTCCCAGTGGTCACGCCCCCACCTATCTAGAATTCATCACCTATCCAGAAGACAGATTAAAATAAATACACCTTTAAGGCCTCCCGTGCACGACCATATGTGTTTTGCAGTCTGAAAATGGCAAATTTGCAAAATATCGATAACAGCCATGCGCAAGCCCAATAGTAGAAATGCTTCTCGTTGTCCAAGAACTTGACGTGTTCTATAATTTGCGGCACAGGCACATCCGTGTTCGTCCTCATTTTTGTGGTCCCATAGTAATGAATGGAACCTCCAAAAATGCAGAATGGACGCGGACCAAAAATATGGTAATGTGCATGAGGCCAAAGGATTATCAAGTTCTGTATAAACGTACTTAAAGGGGAGTTCCATTTGTATTCCTCTTCTGGCAGATACAGAAGATTCTATTAGTGGGGTCTTTGGGTTTGGATCCCAGTTCTCGGTGAATATCCCAAACCCTTTTGGCGCTGTTTGCGTATAGCCCACATGCACAGTGCCATGAATTTTACATGGCGTTCTCCTTGAATGAGAAGCAATATTAACACAGGGATGACAATCGGGTAGATCACTGGTTGAGAAGGGTTAACGCTATTATTGTGGTTGGATTGCCAGGGTGATTTTCTATGTAAAATGTGTAAGTGTAGGGCGATTACATGTAGCTATCCCGTACATGGCACATACAGTATCTGGGTGGTATGTAGGCAGTACCTACCTTACCGGGAGGTGAAGATAGGACCACGACTGGCCAAGTAAACCCAAAGGCTGCAGATGGCGTGCATTGTGTCCAGGCTTACAATGATGGGGGTTGCAGCATCCAGCGGATGCCAGTCATGGTGCTGCAGCTCCAGCGGCTGTTGGACAGAGGACTCCTATGTCCTAAGCTGACGGTCAGTGACCTCCTCCCGCAGTGACCATGTTGCCATGGAGTGTGGTGGAGGAGGAGGAGCTGCGGGGACCACACCGCATCCTCACTCCATACGAAGCATGCTGAGGCGACACTACAACTCCTGCTCATCCCGCACAATGCATTCACTAGAAAATGGCAGGGACCTACCATCGCTGACAGGGAGGGGGGGGGGCGTCAACAGGTGCATATTTATAGGCGGATACACGGCGAATTACCGACAGTGATTCTATACTGCGGAGAGTTATTTTACAATATATGCTATGAGTATCCTGCGAAATATAGTGTTCTATGGGAAAGGATGGCGCTATCATGAGATACGCGCTCCTGAACACCCCTACATGCATACAGTGGAACAGGCCATGCCAGCTCTCTGCAGTGTGAACCGAAGGCAGCTGTATGGGCTCCCTGCTGTTGTACAGCTCGCAGTGTGGGCTTCTTGTGACTGTGTGTTCATATGTGGGGATGGTGCAGGGGTGCACCTAGCCTTTCTGCTGCCTGAGGCGAAACTGAAATGGTGCCCTTTAGTGTTGAGCGAGCACCATAGTGCTCTGGTGCTGGAGTAGAACACTTTGGGATATGCGGGTGTAGCTAAATGCTCATGGGCCCTGGTGCGAGAGTTCAGCTTGGGCCCCTCTTCCCTCAGTGCTTTGTGTGTCTTCTTTCGCAGCACAAGGGTCTTTGGGTCCCCTTAGGCTCCTGGGCCCTGTAGCGACTGCTACCTCTGCACCCCCCATAGCTACGCTACGCCCCTGTATCCGGGTGCTTGGGCCGAACACATCGGGATGCTCGGGTGCTCTACAGAGTGGAAATCAATGGGAGAACCAGAGCATTAAACCAGGCATCCCCTGCTCTGAAGAGGGGAGGGTGTCTGGTTCACAGAAAAAGGTCAGAAATTGATGGAAACACCACTGAAATGGTTCAGGAACAGCATTGGACTCCCAGGTCGCTGCTGGGAACGATTGATTCCGAGTACTACGCCACTTTTACAGACTGACAATAATACGCACAAAAACCAACATAAAATCGATTTAGAGGAAAAATTGTTAGAAAACATTCTTTCCTGTATATTTACTTGTATATAAAGTGCAAGTGCTGCCAAAAATTACAAGGAAATGGCACTCCGATGCAACCTGTATATCACATAAAGGAGGGCCTCATTCACATTGTGGTACAATTGTTCAGGTAGTGGGACCCCTACACTCATAAAGCCTATGCACTAAGTGAAAGGGCTGCCAAAAATTACAAAGAACCGGCACTACAATATTCCCTTTTATACACATAAAGGAGGGCATCATACACACCCTTGAAAAATTATGATTGATGGCCTGCTGGTGACCCTCAAAAACATAAGAAGCAAGGGCCTGCTGGTGACCATCTAAAACATTATGGGCGAGGGCCTGCTGGTGAGCTGATTATCTAAAACATTAGGGCTGAGGGCCTGCTACTGAGCTGACCATTTAAAACATTATGGGTGAGGGCCTGCTGCTGAGCTGACCATCTAAAACCTTATGGGTGAGGGCCTGCTGCTGATCTGACCATCTAAAACATTAGGGGTGAGGGCCTGCTGCTGAGCTGACCATTTAAAACATTATGGGTGGGGCCTGCTGCTGAGCTGACCATCTAAAACATTATGGGCGAGGGCCTGCTGCTGAGCTGACCATCTAAAACATTAGGGGTGAGGGCCTGCTGCTGAGCTGACCATCTAAAACATTAGGGACGAGGGCCTGCTGCTGAGCTGACCATCTAAAACATTAGGGACGAGGGCCTGCTGCTGAGCTGACCATCTAAAACATCATGGGCGAGGGCCTGCTGCTGAGCTGACCATCTAAAACATTATGGACAGGCCCGGCGCTATAATAAGGCAGACCAAGCGGCTGCCTTAGGGCGCACCTATAGCGCTGGGCCTGTTGGGCGGAAAAACGAACTTTTTTTATTTTTTAAATATACAACGTATGAGTACTACTTGAGCTCCAGCGGCGGCTCTCACACACAGAGCAGCACATGACGAAGGCCAAGACGCTCCGTCTATCTGCCCATCTACATTAAGCCACGCCCACATCTGCTCCTCACGCCCGCCCCTTTCCCCTCTTTCCTGTGTATGTAACTCCGCCTCCAGCCCTCCTCAGCTCTGCCCTGATTGGTGACATCAGCCAGGCAGTGGTTGGCGTGCAAGGTACAGAATGGTGGCGCTGCTGGAGCTGCTGCTGCAGGAGCGGGTCACAGTGGACGCAGTGTTGCTCTGGGTGACACACACGACGCAGGTAGAGCGCCCCATAAAGGAACTCAGCTGTCATCTGTACCAGAGTCCCTTCTGCTGAGTAACAGAGGGCAGCTGACTGGACCAGCCATTGTATGTGCTGCCTCTGCTTCATGTGTGAGGGACAGTGGAAGGAGGATACCTCAGGAATGGTCTAGTTAGAGGGCTATAGACTGGCACGGCCACCTGTCAGCAGGGTGGTGGAGGTGGCACAGGATTCCATGTGTCATACCTGCTAATGGTGGTGCCCAGTGGTGTCAGAGAGGGCCACCCAGCTGTCACCCATATTTTATAATTCTGGGTGACTTTAGTGCGGCACCGGGAGCCTTTATGGCCCCTGAGACTCCAGGGCTCAGATGCAACTTTGTAGCCATGCGTCTGGTGACGGTCCATATGGCAGTGCCTGTGGTCACAAGTTGGTCACTATGGCCGGTCACTAGCAGAAAATGTGACACAATAGGGGGTCATGTAAAAAGTAGGGGGTGATGTGACATCATAGAGGGGGACAAATGTGACATGGGGAGGTTGGGAAGAAAATGTGACACAATAGGGGTCATGGGAGCCATGTAAAAAGGAGGGGGTGATGTGACATCATGGAGGGGGAGAAATGTGACATGGGGGGGGGGAGCTGGTGTTCAGGGCCGGCGCCACCCATAAGCAGAGTACGCCACCGCATAGAGCGCACTCTTGCTGGGGGTGCCGGCTCACGCCTGGGCTGACGCGTCCCTTTGTGCGCACCGCCTGGGCGCAGTATTAAGGCAGACAGTGTGAGCACTTCCCTAGTGTCAGTCCCTGTGGAGTAGCGTGGCCGAGCTCTGTACAGTCCGCAGGTACAGGAGCTTTTGTTTCCTGTACCTGTCCGGACTGACAGGAAGTGTTCACTTAGTGTGCACTTCCTCTCAGTCCGGCCGGGTACAGGGAACAAATGCTTCTGTACCCGCGGAACCGGACAGAGCTCGGCCACGCTACTCCACAGGGACTGACACCAGGAAGTGCTCACGCTGTCTGCCTTAATACTGCGCCCTACTCCACAGGGACTGACAGGAGGTACAGAGTGACACAAGGGGAGGGGGAATGAGAGTGATGGGGGGATGAGAGTGACAAGAAGGGGCGGCCACACCACACCAGAGGGACTGACAGGAGGGAACAGAGTGACACAAGGGGGGCAAGAAAGAGAGTGACTAGGGGGAATAAGAGTAATGAGGGGGTAATGAGAGTGACAAGAAGGGGAAAAGGGTGACACAAGGGAGGGGGGTAAGGAAGAGAGTGACTGGGGGGGGGGAGAGTTTGACATCCATCACACACACACACACTGCATCCCTTACACACAATGCATCTCTTAGGCTCCATTCACACGTCCAAGTGTGTTTTGCGGATCCGCAAAACACGGACATCGGTAATGTGCGTTCCGCATTTGCAATTGCAGACAAGAATAGGACATGTTCTATTTTTTTGCGGGATGGTAGTGTGGACCCGGGAGTGTGGATAGAAATAAATTGGTCCGCAATTCCGTTCCGCAAAATGCGGAACAGAATTGTGGATGTGTGAATGGAGCCTTACATATGCAAACACAGATTCACAGAACGCACTCTGTACACACATTCAGAAACACACAACACAAACCTTATACACAAACACAAACTTCTTTCTATCCCTTGCACACACCCACACTGCATCACTTACACATACTGCATCACCTACACACTGGTCTCCCTATACACTCCACACACACACACTGCATCCACTGCACACTGCATCCACTGCACACTGCATCCACTACACACGCACTGCCTCCACTGCACACACACTGCATCCACTGCACACACACTGCATCCACTACACACACACTGCATCCACTACACACACACACACTGCATCACCTCCACACACTGCTATCCCTATACACTACATCCCATAAGCACACACATTAGATTCTGTACAGCAGCACAGAACACATCCCCTCCACACTTCACCCACTGTGAACAAACTCATGGGTGGAACATGTAGGTGGACTTATGGGTGGACCTTATGGGCATACTCTCCTGGGGCCCAGACCTTGAACTGTGTAAAGGGCCCTAAAAAATGGAGCCGCTTCCCATTCTCCCAGAATATTGATTTTTGCCACCAGCGAGCCTGTCCCACACCAGACCAGTGGAGCCAGAGCCCATCATCATCCTCATCTGGGTGTAAGTAGGCGATCTAGTGTATTATTCCTGGCACTAGTCTCTAATTTACCTCACATTAAAGGGACACTATAGTCCCCAGAACCTCTGCAGCTAAATGTAGTGGCTCTAGTGTCTGAAGCCTTTCCCTGCAGGCTTTTTAATGTAAACACGGCGGCCCTTGCGTTAGTTATTATGGCAGATCATATGGGTGGGGCATTGTGATGTCACATGGGGGGGGGGCGGCGGCAAACTTTTCTTTTGCCTAGGGTGGCAAAAATCCTTGCACCGGCCCTGCTGGTGTTAGAGGGGGGGGGGGGGGTTCTCGGGGCGGGGCGCCAAAATTTAGCTTCGCTTGTGTTGGCAAAAATCCTTGCACCGGCCCTGATTATGGATGAGGGCCTGCTGCTGATCTGACCATCTAACACATTATGGGTGTGGGCCTGCTGCTGAGCTGGCCATCTAAAACATTATTAGGGGCGAGGGCCTGCTGCTGAGCTGACCATCTAAAGCATTATGGGCGAGGGCCTGCTGCCAAGCTGACCATCTAAAACATAAGTGGCGAGGGCCTGTTGCTGAGCTGACCATCTAAAACATTATGGGCAAGGGCCTGCTGCTGAGCTGACCATCTATAAACATTATGGACGAGGGCCTGCTGCTGATCTGACCCTCTAAAACATTATGGGCAAGGGCCTGCTGGTGACCCTCTAAAACATTAGGGGTGAGGTTCTGCTGCTGAGATGACCCTCTAAAACATTAGGAGCGAGGGCAGCCTAATAAGTAGAGATGAGCAAACTTCAAAAATGCGTTCAGCATTCGGGTTGGGGTAATCGCCGCATCCCGTTATGGATTCCACTACCGCGGACTATCCCGGCATATGGAATCCATAAGGGGCGGCTTCCACGAACCCGAACTTTGGAAAAGCCGAAGGACCTGGGGTGACGTCACCGTCATGTGATCAGTGCAGGGGGCGTGGTTCAGCACTGGATTTGAAGTTCGCTCATCTCTACTAATAAGCATGTTGATATAATGGAGGAGGAGGAGGACGAGAAGATTGAACCATATACCCTTTTTTTGTGGTGGAAGGGGTACATGGGAATACGGTGTATTCAATACACCATAAAAGCCACATTTAAAGTGCCTTTATGTTCAGCCGCTTTCCTCTGGTGGAGTAGAGATGTCAGGAGCAATCCAGGCCTTGTTCATTTTTATAAGAGTCAACCTGTCAGCATTTTCAGTTGACAGACGGATGTGCTTATCAGTTATTTATGCCCCAGCAGCACTAAATACCCGCTCTGACAAAACGCTGGCGGCAGGGCAGACCAGCACCTCCAAGGCGTAGAGCGCCAGTTTGTGCCACGTGTCCAGCTTGGACACCCATAGTGAGAATTCTGTTGACCAGACTCTTGGCTACAGAGACTGGACTTTGTGGAAGACAGGGTGGTGCTTAACCGACTGAAAGCATTATCTGCTGGAATTCAGCTGACCACTGGTCGCACTGGTGTCACTTCAAGTGTGGTGTCCTGAGCCGCTCTGCAAACTGGGACATGAAGCTAAGTATCGTGGATAAGTGTGTTTCTTGTGCTCTGGCAGCAGGCACAGTTTCACCGCGCCCAGGGCTACGGCCTCTGCGTGCACCATCGGCAGCACAGCCACTTCCCTGTCCCTTACTGCTCGCCTTGAGCATATTAAATGGTATATTTGCTTGCAAGTATGTCACATATACAGTAGCACAGTTTTGTAAGTGTATGCGCAAATATATTACACTGAATATAACCGATATTTAGGATGTGCAAACGCTATAGAGGAGAAGTAGCGCAGGTAATGTCGCTGTCACCAGCGGCGAAAAAATGTAACTGAATGTCACTGATATTTACGATATGCAAACGTTATAGAGGAGATGTAGCACAGGTAATGTCGCTGTAACCAGCTGTAAAATTCTTTTACTGAACGTCACTGATATTTATGATAAGCAATGCTATACAGGAGATGTAGGGCAGGTAATGTCGCTGTCACCAGCAGTGAAAAAATTCAACTGAATGTCACTGATATTTATGATGCGCAAATGTTATACAGGAGATGTAGCACAGGTAATGTCGCTGTCACCAGCGGTGAAAAAATGAAACTGAATGTCACTGATATTTATGATGTGCAAATGTTATACAGGAGATGTAGGGCAGGTAATATCGCTGTCACCAGCAGTGAAAAAATTAAACTGAATGTCACTGATATTTATGATGCGCAAATGTTATACAGGAGATGTAAAGCAGGTAATGTCGCTGTCACCAGCGGCGAAAAAATTAAACTGAATGTCACTGATATTTATGACGTGCAAATGTTATACAGGAGAGGCAGCGCAGGTAATGTCGCTGCTGTCACTATCGGCTAACGTTATACAGGAGATGTAGCGCAGGTAATGTCGCTGCTGTCACAAGCGGCTAACGTTATACAGGAGATGTAGCGCAGGTAATGTCGCTGCTGTCACCAGTGGCTAACGTTATACAGGAGATGTTGCGTAGGTAATGTCCCTGCTCTCACCAGCAGCTAAACTACTGCATGCAATTTAGCGCACGTTGCGCTAATATATTTTGCAGCCAGATAAAACAATAGTCCTTAAAAGTTTCAACACTCAAAACTCCCTAAAAAAAAAACACAATTCCTTTACCTAAACTATCTGTCCCTGCTGCTGCTCGCCCTGACTAAGTCTGAGGCGAACCACATGTCATCGGGTGCTATATAGCAACCGATGACACGTTTCGGCAATCCAATCACTGTAATGCCAGTAATCGACATGGCTGCGGCATTACAGTGAGTGGTAATACTTTCCAGCATGTTTTTATGACTGTGTAGCAGCCAAGAAACATGCAGGGAGGAGACTCAAGCATTGCGCTTGAGCACATGCAGTACTCGGCTGAACACCGCGATGGAGTCGAACACCAGTTTGGCCGAGCATGCTCACTCAACACTAGTGCCCTTCCCTCCCCAATGCCAATTTCTTATCCTAACCCCTTCCCTTCAGCCCATGGCCCTTTGGCTGCCTCTCTCTTGCCTCTACCTGGTGCTCACCTGGCCTCATTGGTGGTGCACCCCTTGGATGGTGTCATAGACACTTACCCACAGTTAGGATTTAGCTCTTCAGTGCTGCAGTGGACACAGGTGCTCTGGCAGCCATCATGTAATCATTTATGTGACAAAATGTGCGTAAACCACAATGTAAATAGCACCATACTGATAAAGGCATGGCTACCATGTAAAGCCTCATTCATGCGTCAGTGTTTTGGTCAGTGATTGTGAGCCAAGACCAGGACTGGAGCCTCCACAGACATAAGGGAAAGCTCTGCACCTGTTCTGTGTTCATAGCCGCAGTATCTCAGTATCTCACTATAAGTCTCGTACCTCCATAAGGTGTACCCTGAAAATATTCAGTGCTCTCATAACAATTATAGTGAATGGGTTGATGGGGGGCCCCAGCGGTGTCCGGCTATGTAAAATAGGGCAATTCTGTAATTCTGCTCCTCTGCCGGGACAAAATACATACACAGATGTGAACATAGCCTAACACTGCAGCACCGATGGAGATGAAAGACCTGTGCAGAGATAAAACAAATCTGGAATGTCTCTCTCAAGGGACCCCATAGCAGGGGCATTATTTTAAAGCAGTATTATTTCCAGGGCACCGTACATATGGAGTACAGACTGTAATGTACAGCACTCCTGGAAGTTCAATAGAAGTGAATGGAGTGGTGTAGCACCGCTGCATTCTCATGGGGCAGTTTGGCGGCACCTTCTGACCCCCATTCTTATGATTGCTGGGGGTCCCAGTGATCAAACACAAATTCAATATCATGTGCATATGGCTGCGGAAGGAACATACAGATGTCACACGGTGTGCTGTCCTCATTTTTTACAGCCCCATTAAAATGAGTTGCTGTGTGTGAACGCGCCGAGTGTAGGTAAACATTACGGGCCACTGCGCGAGAGTAGGAAAAAGTTACGGGACACTGCGCTGTAATTTTTCCCTACCCTTGGCGCATGCGCAGTGGCCTGTAAATATAAGCTGCCCTTTAAATGTAAGCTGCCCTGGCGAATTCCTGGCACTCCCTGGGCGCGTTTACATCCATCTGCTGTAAAATTCTGCTACCCTGAGCGGTTGTGCGCAGTGCCAACACACCTTAAAAAAACCTTCTTTTCAGCCTATCAAATGGCCAGCTGTGCGACACACCTTCCTCACAAGCGATGTGTCAGGACCGGAAATGACGAGGGCAGCTTATTTTGACGGGCAGCAGATTTTGACAGAGCACCGGCACTCTTTTACACGCATAATTCTACACATGCTGGCACTCTTCTACATGCATATTTCTACACATGCCGAACTCGTTTACACTACTCATAAAAAGTTAGGGGTACTTGGCTTATGGATAAAATTTAACCTTTACAGCTGAACTTAATGGGACCTTCTATAAACTTTTGAATGCACATGTCCAACTGTTCAATGTTTTAGCACTTTTTGCACAACTTGCTGTTCTCTAACAAGTAGTAGGCGGCACAGCAGCGTGACGTCAGTGAGTGAGCGCCGCCTGCACTGCCTGTTACCCGAGCTGAGAGTAAGATACCCTAGTAAAGAGATAAGCGCTCATTTAAAGTTACAGATTACAGTTAATAAATGTATAATCCTGTGAGCGTAAGGAGGGGGATCTGTGGATGGCACTCTTATGGGGGGGGGATCTGTGGATGGCACTGTCAGGGGTGGGAGATCTGTGGATGGCACTGTTATGGGGGGGATCTGTGGATGGCACTGTTATGGGGGGGGGGGGGACCTGTGGATGGCACTGTCATGGGTGGAGGATCTGTGGATGGCACTGTTATGGGAGGGATCTGTGGATGACACTGTCATGGGGGGATCTGTGGATGGCACTATCATGGGGAGGGGGATCTGTGGATGGCACTGTTATGGGTGGATCTGTGGATGACACTGTCATGGGGAGGGGGATCTGTGGATGGCACTGTTATGGGAGGGGGATTTGTGGATGGCACTGTTATGGGGTGGATCTGTGGATGACACTGTTATGGGGAGCGGGATTTGTGGATCATGGATGACTGATCTTTGTAAAGTGGTTGAATTTACACTTTATATTATTATATCTGAAGATTCTCTTTAAATAATAGATGCAACATTTGGTACAGAAAGCACAAAATATTGGCCTTCGTTATTCACTTTTAAATACAGAAAGGAAGATGTGCAGCTCTAACAGGAAAGGGTGGGGCCTAACTACCTGAGGACCGCCTAAGGCACGGATGCGTCTGGCGGGCGGTCCTCTTTCTCTGAGTCGAGGCATCGGCGCGTCATCTGAGCGGCGGTAAAAAGTTAAAGAAGGAGTTCAAGAAGGGGTCATCAGCCTGCCAGCCAATGATCATCGCTGGCAGGCTTATGATTTAAAAAAAAAAACGAATCACAAGCCATCTAACACATTATATTTATAAATATAGGGCCAGATTTATCATTACACTTCCATCTTACTCCACTTTTACATCTGCTCAAAGTCACTTTTAGTTAGTCAGATTTAATAATGGTCCTTTAATACTGTGATAAATGTGGTTTGACGGTAGCAGTTTATCCTTCAGTAAGCGGCTTTACAAAAGTCGCACGTCTTTACAAAAAAGTCGCATGTTCTATTAAAAAGTCGCATAAGATAAGCATGGTCCCCCCTGGAGTGAAATTGCGCATTTTTTTGCGACTTTTTAAATGGTTGCAATAGTAAATCTGTCTAGAGATTCACTTACATAAGACAACACGCCCACTTTCACAAAACTGGAGAGCTTAGTGCAGAGCTTGAAAAAGTCGCAAAAAAATGCGCAATTTTACCGATTGCGCATTTTTTGCGACTTTTTCACTCCATTAAAGTGACTTTAGCTAATGATAAATCTGGCCCAATGTGTTAAATGGCTTCTGTGCCCTCTCCTGGGTGCTTTTCGTCGGTTGGACCCAGGAGAGAGCACAACTCTACTGTAAGTACACCAAGCACCACACTTCAGGTCCTGATCACCCCTCATCACCCCAATTAACCCCTTGATCACCCCTTTCAATCACCTGTCAATCACTAGTGAAAGGGAAAAAAGTGATCAGTGTAAACTGTAACTTTTTTTTTCACTAGTATTGACTGTTAGGTTTAGTTTAGTTTAGGACCCTTTGATAGGTAGTTTGGTTCCGTTAGCGCCCAGCCCACCGCACCGCAGTCACCGATTCGCTGATTAGCGTAGCGCTAATCAGCATTTGTACTTTTATAGTATCTGTAAGTGATCAGAACAGATCACGGTCAGATCTATACATAGTAACATAGTATATAAGACCGAAAAAAGACATTTGTCTATCCAGTTCGGCCTGTTTCCTACAAGTTGATCGAGAGGAAGGCAAAAAACCCTGTGAGGCAGAAGCCAATTTTCCCCACTTAAGGGGAAAATTCCTTCCCGACTCCAATCAGGCAATCAGAATAACTCCCTGGATCAACGACCCCTCTCTAGTAGCTGTAGCCTGTAATATTATTACACTCCAGAAATACATCCAGTCCCCTCTTGAATTCCTTTATTGTACTCACCATCACCACCTCCTCAGGCAGAGAGTTCCATAGTCTCACTGCTCTTACAGTGAAGAATCCTTTTCTATGTTTGTGTACAAACCTTCTTTCCTCCAGACGCAGAGGATGTCCCCTTGTCACAGTCACAGTCCTGGGGATAAATAGATGATGGGACAGATCTCTGTACTGACCCCTGATATATTTATACATAGTTATTAGATCTCCCCTCAGTCGTCTTTTTTCTAAAGTGAATAACCCTAATTTTGATAACCTTTCAGGGTACTGTACAGGGAGTGCAGAATTATTAGGCAAGTTGTATTTTTGAAGATTAATTTTATTATTGAACAACAACCATGTTCTCAATGAACCCAAAAAACTCATTAATATCAAAGCTGAATATTTTTGGAAGTAGTTTTTAGTTTTAGCTATTTTAGGGGGATATCTGTGTGTGCAGGTGACTATTACTGTGCATAATTATTAGGCAACTTAACAAAAAACAAATATATACCCATTTCAATTATTTATTTTTACCAGTGAAACCAATATAACATCTCAACATTCACAAATATACATTTCTGACATTCAAAAACAAAACAAAAACAAATCAGTGACCAATATAGCCACCTTTCTTTGCAAGGACACTCAAAAGCCTGCCATCCATGGATTCTGTCAGTGTTTTGATCTGTTCACCATCAACATTGCGTGCAGCAGCAACCACAGCCTCCCAGACACTGTTCAGAGAGGTGTACTGTTTTCCCTCCTTGTAAATCTCACATTTGATGATGGACCACAGGTTCTCAATAGGGTTCAGATCAGGTGAACAAGGAGGCCATGTCATTAGATTTTCTTCTTTTATACCCTTTCTTGCCAGCCACGCTGTGGAGTACTTGGACGCGTGTGATGGAGCATTGTCCTGCATGAAAATCATGTTTTTCTTGAAGGATGCAGACTTCTTCCTGTACCACTGCTTGACGAAGGTGTCTTCCAGAAACTGGCAGTAGGACTGGGAGTTGAGCTTGACTCCATCCTCAACCCGAAAAGGCCCCACAAGCTCATCTTTGATGATACCAGCCCAAACCAGTACTCCACCTCCACCTTGCTGGCTTCTGAGTCGGACTGGAGCTCTCTGCCCTTTACCAATCCAGCCACGGGCCCATCCATCTGGCCCATCAAGACTCACTCTCATTTCATCAGTCCATAAAACCTTAGAAAAATCAGTCTTGAGATATTTCTTGGCCCAGTCTTGACGTTTCAGCTTGTGTGTCTTGTTCAGTGGTGGTCGTCTTTCAGCCTTTCTTACCTTGGCCATGTCTCTGAGTATTGCATACCTTGTGCTTTTGGGCACTCCAGTGATGTTGCAGCTCTGAAATACGGCCAAACTGGTGGCAAGTGGCATCTTGGCAGCTGCACGCTTGACTTTTCTCAGTTCATGGGCAGTTATTTTGCGCCTTGGTTTTTCCACACGCTTCTTGCGACCCTGTTGACTATTTTGAATGAAACGCTTGATTGTTCGATGATCACGCTTCAGAAGCTTTGCAATTTTAAGAGTGCTGCATCCCTCTGCAAGATATCTCACTATTTTTGACTTTTCTGAGCCTGTCAAGTCCTTCTTTTGACCCATTTTGCCAAAGGAAAGGAAGTTGCCTAATAATTATGCACACCTGATATAGGGTGTTGATGTCATTAGACCACACCCCTTCTCATTACAAAGATGCACATCACCTAATATGCTTAATTGGTAGTAGGCTTTCGAGCCTATACAGCTTGGAGTAAGACAACATGCATAAAGAGGATGATGTGGTCAAAATACTCATTTGCCTAATAATTCTGCACTCCCTGTAGATCCCTCATTCCAGTTATTACTTTAGTTGCCCTCCTCTGAACCCTCTCCAGCTCTGCTATGTCTGTGTCTGTCTTGTTCACAGGAGCCCAGAACTGTACACTGTACTCCATGTGTGGTCTGACTAGTGATTTGTAAAGTGGTAGGACTATATTCTCATCATGGGCGTCTATGCCCCTTTTGATGCAACCCATTATCTTATTGGCCTTCGCAGCAGCTGCCTGACACTGGTTTTTGCAGCTTAATTTGCTGTTTATTAAAATTCCTAGATCCTTTTCCATGTCAGTGTTACCGAGTGTTTTACCATTTAATATGTACGGGTGACTTGCATTATTCCTTCCCATGTGCATAACTTTACATTTCTCAGTGTTAAACCTCATCTGCCATTTTTCTGCCCAAGCCTCCAATCTATCCAGATCCCTCTATAGCAGAAAACGGTCCTCTTCAGTGTTAATTACTTTACACAGTTTAGTGTCATCTGCAAAAATAGATATTTTACTGTGCAGGCCTTCTACAAGATCATTAATAAATATATTGAAAAGAATAGTGCCTAATACTGACCCCTGAGGTACCCCACTAGTGACAGTGACCCAATCTGAGTATCTACCATTAATAACCGCCCTCTGTTTTCTGTCACTCAGCCAGTTACTTACCCACATACAGACATTTTCTCCCAGTCCGAGCATCCTCATTTTATATACTAACCTTTTATGAGGTACAGTGTCGAATGCTTTGGAGAAGTCCAGATATACGACATCCATTTATTTGCCGCTGTCAAGTCTAGAACTTACCTCCTCATAGAAGCTGATTAAATTTGTTTGGCATGACCGATCCCTCATGAAGCCATGCTGATATGGCGTTATTTGCTTATTTTCATTGAGATACTCCAAAATAGCATCTCTTAGAAACCCTTCAAACAGTTTACCAACAATAGATGTTAAACTTACCGGCCTATAATTTTCAGGCTCTGTTTTTGGACCCTTTTTGAATATTGGCACCACATTTGCTATGCGCCAATCCTGTGGAACATTCCCTGTTATTATAGAGTCCGTAAATATCAGAAATAAAGGTCTGGCTATGACATCACTTAATTCCCTTAGGATACGGGGGTGTATGCGCTCCGGTCCTGGCGATTTGTCTACTTTAATCTTTTTAAGTCGCTATAATAGTATTAGTGTCACCTTAGTTCGCCCCCACTCAAAACGCAGTGTTTGCCCGATCAGGCCTGATCGGTCGCCCACACGTGCGTTCACCCACGCCCACCCCGCCGCAGTGCCAAAATTATTATTTTTTTTTAATCACTGCACAATCACTTCACAAGCGCTGCGGCGATAAAAAAATCTGTTTTGATCTTTTTTATCAATCGCAGCGGCTTCCTGTACTTCGCTAGCCTCCCATTTGTAAGACAGGCTTGCTCTTTTTCTTGGGTAGTCTCAGGAAATACCCCCTAAATTTAGTCGTCCAAATGTCAAATAAGGGGTATTCTCCTGAAGAGGCCTACAGGATTCTGACCCAGTCGGATGAGGAATGGGAACCCTCATCTGATGAATCTAGCGGGTCAGAATATGAACCTGTAGAAAGCAGTGGCAGTCTGACCCAAAGTTCGGACGAGGAGGTTGAGGTCCCTGATACCACCAGGCGTACCCGGCCCCGTGTCGCTAGACCACAGGTAGCGCAGGATCCGTTTTGAGGGCAGCAGAGTGGGGCTGGCGCTGCCAGATTACGTGGTGAGGCATACACCAGCAGCGCAGCCCATCCTGGACCTTCTACCAGCACTGCCGTACAACATGGTGAAGTGGTGAGCACCAGAAGGGCAGTTGAAGCTGTTACGGTGGCACGTGCAATAGTTCCCCCGTCGCAGCCACCACGCAGACAGGCCCGTAGAGCCCTTAGAGTCCCTGAGGTGCTGGTAAACCCTGATTGGCAGCCCCCAACTTCAGCCGCACCAGTAGTTCCCCCTTTCACCGCCCAGTCAGGAGTTTGGGTGGAGACAGCTCAGATCGGATCGGCACTGGGGTTTTTTGAGCTGTTCTTCACTGCGGAGCTCTATGACTCTATGGCAGAAACAAATCGGTATGCCACTCAATTTATAAACGCCAACCCGGGAAGCTCTTATGCCAATCTTTCCGGTGGAAACCAGTCCAAGTTTCCGAATTTAAAACTTTTCTGGGCTTTCTCTTCAACATGGGCCTAACAAAAAAGCATGAATTGCGGTTATATTGGTCCATGAACCCAATTCATCACATGCCTATGTACTCTGCTGCCATGTCCAGGACACGATTTGAGACCATCCTGCGTTTCCTGCACTTTAGCGACAACACCACCTCCCGTCCCAGAGGCCACCCAGCTTTTGACCGGCTCCACAAAATTGGATGTGGAGCCGTAATATGATTAGAGGAGCTCATAATACTAATACCTGCTGCAAAGTTCTGGAGACACCAGAGTGATGACACAGAATAATTTAGGGTTTAGATTTTCCATGAAGATGAGCACAAGTAGAGCAGTGGCCATTAGTGGAAAATCATCCAAATAGCCTGACACATGGCATATAAGTATGATACAATTCTAACTGCTTGCAGTCACCACTAGGGGGAGCTCCCATTGATCTTGATATGTAGATCACCTTGAGCAATGGCTCCCAGACTTTTAACTATGGAAGTGTGTAAGAAAGAAGAGGTTTTAGCAATTTGTATCAGGAAAGCTGAGCTCCAAACCCCCTAAAAATATATGAAAATAAATCAGTCCACGATTATAAGGTGCATTCTGTTTATGTTGGATACAGCAGTGGGTCTCAGAACAAGGATAACATCTATAACAGTCAATGACATTGATAAGCGTTTAATACAGTTAAAGGAAGTACAATGATCCACAGTGACCAGGAGTAAATTGTATGTCACTTACATGTAATTTTCCGCTGTTCCATGTTCAGTCATAATTAGTTATATTTTTTGTAACTGCAGATCATTGTACCAAAGCAGGGGTCTCACTCTGTCCTGGCAATGAATATGGGATACAGCCGGAGGTGATAACTCTACCACAAGTCAACGACATGGTGGCCACCATGTCAGGATCAGATGACCTGTGCTTCAGCAAGAGGCAGATTCTGGGCTTGGTCTCTGCAAGAATCACTGGAGTTGACTTTCACCGGAATTTCCGCAGACAGATGTATTCACCAAAGAAGTGAGTTTCCTGCTGCATGAAAAGGCAGATTCTGGGCTCGGTCTCTGTATTCACCACTGGACTTGTCAGTCACTGGACTTTCCACAGTCAGATGTATTCACGGAAGAAGTGAGTTTCCTGTTGCATCAAAGGGCAGATTCCAGCCTTGGTCTCTGCAGAAGTCAATGCACTTGGCATTCACCATTGATTCAAGGAATAATCTACCATCCTTGCCATTTGTTTTCCTCCACCGCATAGGGGAAGGGCAGTCCTTCAGCCATGGTTCCCTAGAGGTTTCCTCCACTGAGGGTTTTTCCTCTCCTGAGTGCTGAAGGCCCAACTCCTCATGAGTCAAAGGCCCATTCATTAACAGGGCCACATTTAAGAATTGTGCCCTGACTTCTAATGATAACATCTACTGTACATTTGATACCTTGCAGGCAATTAAGAAGTCAGTGTATATTAAGTAGTGGTCTATCTGAGCCTCTTTATGAATCTTGATAGTCAACTGGATGGGGGTGCAGGGTGTTGGACCCCTGCTGATCAGCTAGTGATGGCCTTTCTTGGTTGTACAGCTTAGCTTATTTTTTATCCCCTACTTACAGGATAGGGAATAAGTATCTGCTGGGTCCCCCATGATCATGAGAATGGGGATCCTGTGTGCCCAAAGAAATGGCATGTTTTCTTCTGCTTCATTCAATGTCTATGGGACTTCTGGAAATAGCTAAACATTGTGCTCGGCTATCTCCAGCAGTCCTATAGAGAGTAAACAGAGTAGATATGTGCACACTCGACCTGCCACTTCATTCATAAGGGGACACAAAATTTAGTTGTCATGATCAGTGGTGGTCCCAGATATTCTGTGGATAGAGGAAAGTTTTGTATTCACAGAAACTATCTCCGACCACATACCCATTGAAGTCAACGGGTCAGCAAAAAATATGGATGTAACATGGAGCACATCCATATTTTTTGCTGATCTGCAGAATGCAAAACTGATATGGTTGTGTGCATGAGGCCTTATACAGATTCTACAGAAAAAAAAAAAAAAGGTACAGTCAGCGGTGTCCCTCCAACGGAGGCAGACCATGCAGCTGCTATGGGGCCCCTGGAAAAGGGGGCCGGTCTTGGACAAAAGTCTCTGACTCCTAATTACACTTAATTCTCGCTTCTGTCTTGAGTTCCTGTCCAGAGCTCAGGCTCTGCTTTCCAGTTCCCTGCTTCCTCTGTCCTGTCCTCGGGGCCCCCCTTTACTCAGCACATCATCAGTGGCTACCGCTGCACCCGCTGGAGTCCCGACTAGCTCTCTATGTTGTCTTGCTGCTGGGCTGGCCGATCAGCATTAGCAGTGAAGAGCCTGCTGCTGATTGGCTTGCCTTGCGCCTAGCAGAGAAACTTTTGTGTCCTGTGCCACAAAGTCAGGATTTCATTCCTCTGCAACCAACTTGCAAGTGTCAGTGTAGAGGATGATGAGAGTGACTTCTGTGAAAAAGATTACTTTAGGTGAGAACTGTGCTGTCAGTAATATGTGTTTTGGGTGTGAAGTGAACCCCTCATTTCCCCAGTTCTACTCTCTCAGCTCTGTAGAGTAACCTGAATCTTCACCCTCTCAGTCACCGACACACTGTAACGCTGTCATGCCCTGCTCTGTGCACTCAGATACAGTAAGTTTCTGTACCCCTGTGGGCCATTCCAAGCCTAGGAAGGAGTACCATTTGGATTTTGTAGCATGGAGTTTGCTGAAATAGTTTTTAAGAGCTGTATGAGTGCCCTTTTTTGTGGGACAAACTGTAGTTTTTATTGATACCATTTTGGGTCACATTTGGCCTTTTGACCATTTTTTTGTTTTTATGGGCTGAGGAGTGCAAAAATTCAAATTCTGTCAGTAATTTTTTTTATGGGGTTCATCTTGATGTATATGTCGTAGGTAAATTATGAAAATGGAGATTTGATGAAATCCCTAAGGGAAATGATGAAAATGGAGATTTACTCAAATCCCTAAGGGAAATGATGAAAATGGAGATTTGATCAAATCCCTAAGGGAAATAGCTACTACAACATTTACCGAAACAGTTCCCCGAACTAACCTAAGTCTGCGTAAGATTGCAGGAAAATTATCCTTATTTGGAGGTCAAGGATTTAAGAAGTGTTCTTGTGAACAATCCAAAATAACTCAAGATGCCACAAATCAACGTGTTTTAATAAAAATGAATGAACATTATTATTTATTAATTACATTCACTAAAAAAATTTAAAATTTTACAAAAAATATCCTTTTAATTTTTAAAAATATCAGCTTAAGTACCTATTTCTTACAATATTATTTAATATTATTATTATATTATCAAAAATATTAAATTTCTCACTTAAACAGTTAAGAGATTTGATCAAATCACTTACTTTCTTTAATAATTTGTGTTTCAATGACTATTGTTGTATTACCTACTCTACATTTATTAATGCATGGTTTACTAAATAAATACTTTTAATATCTAAACAATATTATCTCATATTATTATATTATACAAAATATTAAACTTTTCACTAAAACAGTTAAGGGATTTGATCAAATCACTTACTTTCTTTAGGGAACATCATCTTCCGTGAATTCCCTCTTAGGGATTTGATCAAATCTCCATTTTCATCTTAGGGATTTGATCAAATCTTAATTTTCATCATTTCCCTGCGACATATATATGATTTGATAACGTTATTTTGCAGGTTATTATTATTTACCGAATTTTTTGCCCTATAAGATGCACCTAGGTTTTAGAGAAGGAAAATAAGAAAAAAATATTTTTCATCAGACCTCAGCTCAGACCCCCATTGTTAATCAGACCTCAGTTCAGACCCCCAATGTTAATAGGATCCCTAATCAAACCTCAGATTCAAATGTGAAAAATGACCCCCAAGCAAACCTCAGGTCAGAGCCCCAATGTGAATAAGACCCCTCTATTCAGACCCCCAATGTGAATGACCCCCAAGCAAACCTCAGATCAGAGCCCCAAGGTGAATGACCCCCCAAGCAGACTTTAGATCAGAGCCCCAATGTGGATGACCCCCCAAGCAGACCTCAGATCAGGGCCCCAATGTGAATGAACCCCACACAGACGTCAGATCAGAGCCCCAATGTGAATGATCCCCCAAGTGTAACACCCCAGAGTGGTTTTACCACTTTTGCGCCTTGCTACTGTCTTTATTGGTCTAAACTAATTTCATCTTATGCATTTATTTCCAGGTCCTGTATAGTGTGCATTTCTATTTTATGCAACTGTTTATGTTCACGTGTAATGTGCCTGGTTCACCAGCAGGTGGCAGAGCTACAGGTACCTAGAGTGGAGCTTTCCATTCCATTCTAACACCCCCCCTCCTCTGTTTTAGTTAGAGTCTGTCCTAGTTAAAGTCTGTTCTAATTTACCCCCTGCCAAGGGAGTGTGTGCAGCAGGTGCACGTGGATGTGCTATGCCCAGGCCAGCTAGAGCAGATGGAGTGCTGCGCTTCGGTACCCAGCTTCAGTCGGAGCCACTCCGTCCAGGACTACCTGTACCACCTATGTGTTTAATGGGCTAGTGGGCCTCCACCATTTCCTTCAGGCCAACAGTCGTCTACCAGTTGCCCCGGAAAATGGCCACGGCGAGGGAAAGAGCTATACAGGAACCGTAACCACGTGAGCTGTAGTTTCTACCCACTTCTTACAGCCAGAGGTACTGGATCCCTTCTCCATGGCAGGAGCGTCCGGACCTTTCAAGCAAAAAGTTACAGCAGCGATGAAAAGCGTAACTACCCGGACACTACCCCAGTCCGACAGTAGGTGTCGCCAGAAGACCAGTATCACGGCACGACTCGCTTACAAGAGGCAGGACAAACCTCTTATCAGCTTCAGTACCAGCAGCAGCAGTGTTCTTGTGGAACACCTAAAGGGTTAACAACATTTATAAAATCAATTTTGAATACCTTGAGGGGTGTAGTTTCCAAAATGGGGTCACTTTTTGGAGTTTCTACTCTAGGGGTACATCAGGGGCAACTTAAAATTATCCCAGTGAAATCTGCCCTCCAAAAACCATATGGCGTTCCCTTCCTTCTGCGCCCTGCCGTGTGCCCGTACAGCAGTTTACGACCACATATGGGGTGTTTCTGTAAACAAAAGAATCAGGACAATAAATATTGAGTTTTGTTTGGCTGTTAACCCTTGCTTTGTTACTGGAAATTTTTTTATCAAAATTGAAAATGTTATCTCCATTTACCTTTAATTCTTGTGGAGGCAATAAGGGAATTCACGCGGGTGGTTACTGTTATGTAAGCCCCACAAACTGACTTCAGACCCATGGGCGTAGGAAGCCCCAAAAATCTGGGGGGGGACAGCACTTATGGGGCCCCTGTGTCCCCGCCCACCCTCAAGCCACACCCACATATCTCTACGCCCCTCAAGTGCCAAAATCTCCCCCCCCCCCTCCTTATGGGCCAGTGGGTCCGGTTTAAAAATAAAAAAAACACACACACACACACACAAAACAAGACACTTATACTTACCTCCATCCGTCACAGCGATGTGATGCAGGCCTCTTCCGGCCCATGTCCCGCGCTGTACGGCTCACAGACGGCGGGATGACGTCATCGCGCTGCCTGTACCAACATCTGATAGGCTGCAGGCCTAGTGCCGGCAGCCTATCAGAGGAGCAGGGAAGGGAGACGCCTCTCCCTCTCCTGCTCTGCAGTACAGCAATCTGTATCGCTGTCCTGAGGACAGCGATACAGATGACTATGGAGATGAACGTTTCCACAAAGGAAGCGTTCATCTCCCTGTGCCCCGCCACCGCCGCACACATTGTCCCGCTGCCGCTGGGGGGGATTTTAGCATAACTGTCCCCCCCGCATTATTTCCTGGGGGGAACCCCCCGTCCCCCCCGCTTCCTACGCCCATGTTCAGACCTGAACTGGTCCTTAAAAAGTGGGTTTTGGAAATTTTCAGAAACATTTCAAGACTTGCTTCTATCTTCTAAGCCTTCTCTAATGTCCCCCAAAAAATAAAATGGCATTCACAAAATGATCCAAACATAAAGTAGACATATGGGAAATGTAAAGTAATAACTATTATATGAGGTACTACTATCTATTTTAAAAGCAAAGAAATAAAAATCTGGAAAGTTGCTAATTTTTTTTGTAAATTTTGTATTTTTTTTTTATAAAAATGAAAAATATTGACTGAAATTTACCACCATCATGAAGTACAATGTGTCATGAGAAAACAATCTTAGACTGGCTTGGATAAGTAAAAGCGTTCCAAAGTTATTACCACATAAAGTGACACATGTCAAATTTCCAAAAAACGGCCTGGTCCTTAAGGTGAAAAATGGCAAATGTATGTATTTTCTTCTGACCTTACAGCCTGATTAAGGTGGCAGCCAACCACTGAATCACATACCTAGGCTTTTATTTATAGTGTTTTATGTGTGTTTTTAATAAATAATTTTATAGATAGCAGAGCAGCGCACATTTGTTTTTCTTTTTCTGCTCCTTGTTGAGCGAACGTGTTCCTATGTGTATTCCAGACATCTGGAGGATCCTGGCGAACAAGCAAAGCAGCCTGACTTATCCGCTCTACAGGAGAGACCACGCCATTTCCTAGTGTTGTGCCTGGATTTGCACAAGATTATTCAGTAAGGTATTCTCACCTTGAGTCCTTATCAGTATTTCACACGGGAGCACCCCCTATTGTTTTTTATTTTATACCTGGGTGGCATCTCTCCTTGCTGTGATACATCATGAAAAAGATAGACAAGAGGGATAAGACTAGAACTTAAGAATTTCAGTGCCTCATACATGCAAAAAAAAGTCCTCATATGTGAATAAAAAAATAATAAAAAAAGTTATGGCTCAGAGACGGCAGCGAATAATAAAAACTAAGCTGAAAAAAAAAAAAAAATGGAAGAAGAATTAAATAGTATTACTGTTTAGTAGCTTTTAGGGCACAGAAAACTTGCTGCCTGCCGTACATAAGGTTAGGGGTTCAAATCCTAGCAGAGACTTGAAAACAAATCTGTTAAGTGAAAGTAATGGTATGTTACATTTTTCAGCAAAGTTATTGTGACTAAATAAATAATGGAGCAAAAACTGTTACAATAAATACCTTTTTGTAACATACTTACTAATAAATGTTGCAAAACAGTAACCCATGCAATATAGCGAACACGTTATATATAATAATCAGTAAACATTGTAAATAAAACATGGCACACTTTATCCCCTTCATTTTAGCAATACTATTTATATTATGAATTTAATATTATGCCTCTATAAACAAGAATACTATTCAGTAGATTTTTAGGCACAGAAAATCTTTACAACAGTGCAGCTCTACAGTGTAGTGGTAAACGTGGTACCTGCCATGCAGAAGGTCTGGGGTTCAGTTCCCAACAGGACCGCTAGAATATTAACTTACTACCTTATACTGGTAGCACTGACCTATGATTGTTGTGTCTATCTGACGAAGGAACCGTAACGGTCTTGAAATGCGTTATATGAAGAATAAAATGTGCATCTACATTTTAAATCAGCAGCTCGTTCTCCCCGCGGTCCCACTCTCCCAAGTGGGCACAGACGCCACTCCACTCACCCTTCTGTCTCTCTAGACCCACTGGCCTTCTTCTGACTCCCAGCCCTGTGTCTTTCCCTTGCAGGCTGCAGCCTGCTTTCTGCTGGCAAAGCCTCTCCTTCTCAGCCCAAAGGACATACACTTCAACTCTTAACTTCCCTGGCGGTAATCCCGAGTGTGGCTCAGGGCTAAATTTCACTGCCAGAAGCGGTAACCCCTAACCACGCTCGGACCGCAAAACACCGACGCCGCACATGGCCGGCACTTACATAGAGAAGTCCTAGTCTTGTCCACAGCTGCGGACAAGAATAGGACATGCTCTATTTTCTTGCGGAGCTGCGGACTGGAAGTTCGGGGCCGCTCTCTGGAAATGCAGATGAGGACAGCACACTGTGTGCTGTCCGCATTCATTCCTGCCCCATTGAAAATGAATGGGTCGGAACGGGTGCAGACCATTCATACAGACGTCTGAAATTACACTGCAGTGTTCCAGAAAGTCCATTACCTGTTCCCTACAAGTCAGGCGGCGCATGAGGCAGAACTGGGAGGGAAATTCAAAGCAATAAAGTGACATACACACACAAACAGTGATACAGTGTAATCTGTGAGGATTACACTGTATCAAACCAACTCACCTCAGATTTGTCCCTAGGGATCATTCTCCAGTGCGCTGCCTGCCCTTTTACTGTAATTTCTGCCTGGAAATTTTTCGGCCATGGCATCAAAAAAGCGTCAGTTGAGTGCAAAAGCAGTTTTAGACCAGATAAATGACAGCGACAATGACTTAGAAGTACTTGCTGAATTGAGCGATAGCGATTCATGGGAAAATTCCTCATCTGACACTGATCGGACAAGTGACAGTGACGAATCTGCACCTAACACCTGAGGTCAGTGATGTGCGAACTTGGTGCTCTATTGACGGTGGTACGGGTCAGGCAGCGCCCCCAAGATTCCCGTTTACTGGAACACCTGGTATCAAAGTAGACTGTAGACTTTGAGCACAACAACCCTTTGGCACACCTACAATTATTTCTGACCGATGAGGTAATTGAAAAAATTGTTACGGAGACAAACTGGTACAAAGAGCAACAATCTGCTACTCTGTATCGCAAGTTTTCAAGAAGCAGAAAGTGGGAACCAGTGAGCAAAGATGACATTTGGAAATTTCTGAGCCTAATAATACTTCAGGGAGTGGTGGGAAAACCCCTGAGATATGGTATTGGACCACTAATAAATTACTTGCTACTCCATTTTTTGGCACCGTCATGTCAGGGAACAGATTTTCGCTGATTATGAAATTTTTTCACTTCACAAACAATGAAGAATTTGATGAAACTACTCATCCTGCACCAAAACAAAGAAAATTTGGGAAATATATCAAATGATTGTAAAGAATTTCCAACAGACCTATGTCCCAGAAGGAGACATCAGAATAGATGAAAGTCTAATGGCCTACAAGGGACGGCTCGGCTGGATACAGTACATTGCATCAAAGAGGGAACGAGTTGGCAAAATCCTATATGCTCTGCAAGTCGTCAACTGGCTACATTTGGAATTCAGTTATATACACTGGAAAAGGCACAAAATTCAATCCAAAGTACAGCCACTATGAAATGTCAACATCTTCCGTCTTCACGCTCATTGAACCATTGCAAAATCAGGGCTATTGTGTAACAACCGACATGTCACGGCGGTTAGCCCTAACAGCTCCATAGGCATCGTTTTTGTTTTTTAGAAGAAACTCATAAAGTTCAGGAGATGTATAAAAATACATATCCTGAACTTTATGAGTTTCTTCTAAAAACAAAAACGATGCCTATGAAACTGCTAGGGCTAACCGCCGTGACATGCCATCAATGTTTGGCAAAAAGAAGCTGACAACTGGAGAAATGGTTGCCTGGCAGAAAGGCAAGATGATGGCACTGCGTTGGCATGACAAAAGAGATGTGTGCCTAATGAGTACTGTTCATAATACCTCGACTGTTATGGTACACACAAAAGGTGGGAAAGAAGTCATGAAGCCACAAGTAGTGATAGACTACAATTAAACCACGGGAGGTGTCGACAGAGCCGACCAAACAATTACATTCTACCCAGCAATGCGGAAACAGCAAAAGAAGTACTACAAGAAGATCTTCAGGCATCTTCTTGAGCAATGCTTGTGGAATGCCTACATTCTGCACAGAGAAAAGAGTGACAAGCCTCTGGTTCATTCTGAACAGATCTTTGTGAACCACCAAACACCATCAATGGCTGTGAATGGACCTGGACGTCGTGCTGTTGATGTTGTCAACCCGGAACGCCTGACTGGTCATCACTTCATGGAATACATCCCACCAACTGAAAAAAATCAGCATCTACAAGGATGTGAATGGTTTGTTGCTCAAAGCGAGATGATAATGGAAAGAGAATCCGAAAGGAAACCAGGTTCCATTGCCCTGATTGTGACGTCGGAAATGTTTCACACCCTGGAGGTTTATTGAACCAATATGCAGTGTCTATCATTACAGGGAATAGTGATGTTGCACCCTTGTTTGACAAATTGCAGTGCTTTTGAGTTGATTATATTATTGAATAAAATTATATTATTTTTTAAAATTATTTATTGTATTATAATTTATGAAGTTGTGTTTCAAACTTTATCATACCTGGAATGTCTACTAGACTTTAGTTTAGACAGATTTAAGTGAATAATTCCTAAGAATTACAGGCCTACCATATAAAACAACAAATTTCCATGCAAAACAATGTACCGCTTTGGGTACAAAATTACTGACATAATCAGACCGCCAGGGAGGTTTAAGGGCTAAAGAGTGGACGTGCTAGTTCACCTGTGCAATACTCTGTGAGGGTGTGCTATATTTCATTGTCTGCCTGTGTATTGACCTCGGCTTGTTTTCTGGATTCAGACCCCTTAATGCCTGACCTGCCCTGTGCCTGACTTCCATACTGACCCTTTGTTGTTCACGGCCGTACTAGCGCCGGAGGCTTGTATCGCGTGCACGCCACCAGTGGCGCGCGATGTTTGCAATGTGAATGCGATCTTTTTCTCTCTTGATAGCTCCTCATGATATGCCCGCAACAGGGCGAGGAAACGCGTTGAGCTGTGAATACAGAGAGCTGAGCTAATATATACCAGCAATAAAAATATTAGCAGCCTCACATGATAATTTCAAGTAGGGTTAGTGTGGGAGCACTGTGATGCCAGCTGCTAGCGGTTGAATGCGGATATAACCAGCGCAGCGGCAGCCACCCTAACCGCATATACTTTTTAATTATACAGCGGTGCAAACAGGGAGTTATTAGGTAATGGTCACATTGTATCAAACCGCACCCTGGTACACCATACAATTGCACCGGTATATTTATAGTTATCTAGCACAGATAGCTCTTTTTTGATCCCTTGTACCCTAATAAAGATTTATTGTTTTTTCCCAAGCGCTATCTGTTTTTAGTAAATCCTAACCTCGGGCTTTCCCTGACTACCTTCTTTTTTTAAACTGTAGATTTTTATTAGTACAATTATCTATATTTTCAATAATACAGAAAAGAGAAAACAAAAATGGTACGTTAAAGCATGAGCAGTGCCATCCAGAGGACCTCTGGGGTGGGAAGAAATGCAAAATCAGGTTATACAGCAGTACAAATCCCATATCTATGACCAAAAATTCAATACAAACACCCATGACAAAAGACAAGATAACCAACGAAATACAAGGGTGGGAACAGATAAGGGAAAGGAAGAGGAAGTAAGAGTAAGCATGAGGGGGAGAAGGAGAAAGTAGGGTAGCCCAGGGTAGCCAGATCACTTGGAATTGTTCCACCGTGTTATTGGGGGACACTGGCGTGAATGAAGCCATAAATCTACAGCAACTCCTAGCTGTCGTAGATTTTTGGTTAGGCGCACGGACTGCAGAAGGAGACGCTGAATTTATGACAAAGTGTGCGCATTCTCTTTAGGGTATCCAGCTGCTCTCCTGGCCAGCTGATCACCAGAGCTCTCCTCATCAAAAATGTCTGGACTGGATGAGGGGATGGATCTCCCATGCAGAGCAGCCAACAACCACCTTGGCTGAACTAAAAATACAGAAATTGGTTGGCGGCACAGTAGTAATCTGGTGCACTCGCAATTCTCATAAACTCTTCGCTGTCTTCTCTAATTGTACCTGTCTTCTCCATCCAACCTGACCGCCCATAAATAGTGCCTGCCAGTTACGTCCACAAAAGTGCTTGCCAGGGGCTCCCATACTGAGGCAGACAGGTTTCCGTATACAGTGCCAGCTAGTCTACCACCATACACCATGCTTGCCAGAGTGCCCCCATACACAGCCAGCTAATGGCCCTATACTCGGTACCACAGAGGTGACACTCTGTAGCCTGCAGGATTTGTTAGGGCACTTGTTGTCAGGCACTGCTTCTAGGGACTCCCTGGATCTATTGATGATTTAAACAAAATAGCTTATCTCAAGGAGACCAGCTACAGAAAACACAGCGGAGCCTCAGTTAAGAGTCTCAACACAGCAATCCAAAGTGCAAAGCTCCCTGGGAAACAGTAATATGCAAAATAAATGTGGAGCCCCAGTATTGGGTCTACAACACAATGAAAGCCAGATATCCCTCAAAGGAAGGCATTGCTCCCGGTTAGCCAGAATCCTACTCCACACTGATGAGGGGCAACACCCCGAAACAGCTGTCTGTGGATGGATAACTGGCTTAGGTCTTCCCGTCACATCCTTAAAGCTTATAAAAAAGCGGGATCTTGACATAGGGGCCACTTAATATGGTGGATTTGGTGATCTCTGTAATGGGGACACACCTTTGCTCGGTTTTCCTTCCTTTGAGGGATATCTGGCTTTCATTGTGTTGTAGACCCAATACTGGGGCTCCACATTTATTTTGCATATTACTGGATCTATTGATGGTGATCTCTGTCTCTCATGGCAGAATTTGGGTTGCCACACAGCCGGTATCTCATCGGCAAGACCGGTATTTTAGTGACAATATACCATTTGATCGTGCCATGGGGAACACTCACTGCTGACTGTAGGACAGGACCTGCGAGAGTCATCACGCTGGAGCGCAGGTCCTCTTCTGTGCACGTCCAGTCAGCAGTGACTGTTCACCGCAGCACGAGCAAATGGAGGAGGGGAGTGATTTTTTCCCCGTTTTTTGGCAGAGAAGGGGGCACTAATGGGGGCATTATTCTTACTGGAGCGCACTAATGGCGGGCATTATTTTTACTGGGGGGCACAATGGGGCCATTACTTTTACTGGGGGCACTAATAGGGGGGCATTAATTCTGGGGGGTGCTAATGGGGGCATTAATATTATTGGGGGGCATTAATGGGGGCATTGTTCTTACTGGGGGCACTAAAGGGGGTATTTTTCTTACTGGGGCGCTAATGGGGGCATTAATATTATTGGGAGCACTAATGGGGTCATTATTAATTCTGGGGGACACTAATGGGGGCATTACTTTTACTGGGGGCACTAATGGGGGCAGATTTAATTCTGCGGGGCACTAATGGGGGCACTATTAATTCCTTGTATTAAGCCACGCTCCCACAACCACACCGCTTTTGGGTTGTAGCTTAACTTGGCCATATTTTTTGTTGGGAAAGGTGGCCACTAGAGACGAGCGAATTTCAGGTTATGACATAAGTTCACGCTTCGTTTACTGGTAAAAGGTGAATTGCGTTATGGATTCTGTTACCACGGCCCATAACTCAATTCTATAACGGAATGCCTTTAGAGCCATTCAGTTATTCATTCCGTCATAATAGAAGTCTATGGGCTGCAAAACGGATCCGTCCCGCTTCCATTACTCCTTTGCAAAACAGAAGCGGGACGGATCCGTTTTGCAGCCCACAGACTTCTATTATGACGTAATGAATAACAGAAGGCCTCTAAAAGGCATTCGGTTATACATTCCGTCATATATTTGCGTTATGGTCCAGGGTAACGGAATCCGTAACGCAATTCACCTTTTACCAGTAAACGAAGCGTGAAGGAACCTGAAATTCGCTCATCTTTAGTTGCAACCCTAGGCAGAATAGAAATGGTGTTTTGTGTGCCATGCCTAATGTCTCTCTGAATGGTATTCTCCACATTGTCTTATGATTAGAAGCAGGCAGGGAAGGTGAGAGACAATTCCCATCAGCAGAGCCGGTTTTAACTCATTCATTACTCCCCTTGCAGCAATTCCAACAATACATTCCAATGAGGGAACTGCTAGTTATGCTACTAAATAAGTATATGTTATTGTGAAGACCTAAATGGAAAGAGTTCAGAAAACTCGCCTACAGCCGCTAGCGCCACCTGTCGGTACTTCACTATCACTACAGAGACCCCGTACATTGTAGGCAGCCGTGAAACGCAACGCAAGACGTATGACCGGAAGTAACTGCTGAACGTCACACTAAACGCCGGAAGTGCAAACGCAAGCGTGGCTCTCATGTTGGCTGAGGATTAGCTGTGAAATCCCGTAGAGAAAATGTCTGCATCTTTTAGGAAAGCGTTGAAGTCCCGGCAGAAGGACCATAAGGAGAGGTCACAGGTGAGGCAGCGCTCGGAGACGAGTCTGGCGGTTATTGTCCTATCTAGTGGTAAGCCAGAACATAATAACCTGTCTCTTTTTGTCTAGCCGGGCTTCCGTAAGAACCTAGGGCTTCTGGAGAAGAAGAAGGACTACAAGCTCCGAGCAGAGTGAGTATAGAGTGGTCGCCCCCTCCAGACTCCTGTGTGATGTCATTATAGAGATGTACATTACTGGCTTTGTTGCCCATGGCAACCCATCACAGCGTGCATTTCTCAACAGGAAATGAAAGATGTGCTATGATTGGTTGTTATGGGCAACAAAGACAGTTTTCTGTTAGGCAGTTCCATAAATTTCTCCTATGGACTGTGTAGATCTAAGCTGATCCGAGTCTGTGATCTCGGCCATGCTGTCAGTGTTTCTACAGTGTATCTGTAATTGTTTCCATTTGTTTTAATAGTTGCCGCTTGGCCGTGTGGTAGAAATAACATGAGGCGAAGGGAGAATAAATGTACATAACTGTAATTACTTATTGGTGCAAATTAAAAAAAGAAAAAAGAGCTGCAGTAACACTGCAGGGCAAGCGATGTATCCTGTAAGTCATGGATGCCTAACCTGCGGCCCTCCAGATGTTGCAAAACAACAACTCCCAGCATGCCTGGACAGCCTACAACAATCAGTCTACAGCAGGGCATTGTGGGAGTTGTAGTTTTACAACAGCTGGAGGGCCACAGGTTGAGCATCCCTGCTGTAAGTCATCCTCGCATGGCAGGTTATTCAAAAAAATCAGTTTCTGGAAAAGCTGGGTGACATTGACTACGGCTGCAGTGCTACCCTGCTTTACTGCAGCCCTGAGTGACAATCAGCCTTGTTATGTAATGGTATTTAGATCACTAGATACCCCTGTGGGAGCTGCGACGGTGGCGATATTGGCTGTCATCACCCAGCTTTCCCAGAGACAGATAAATTAAAATGTCTGATTGCTATTGGATGGGTCTGCATTGCCACAGATGCCTCCAGTCTGCTCAGGCTCATGCTATATAATCCCCGCACCACAGTACACGGTTTTTGCAATTCTTTGTGAATTTACAGATTGTTGACCACTCCAGCTTTGTGTATTATTTTTTTATTTTATTTTTTTGAGTTTTTCATGTATGGGACACACAGGTTGATATGTTTTTTTTTAATTTATTTATTCTTAATCCAGGGACTATAAGAAGAAAAGAACAACACTCAATGCCTTGCGGAAGAAAGCCCTTGAAAAGAATCCCGATGAATTCTACTTTAAAATGATCTCCACAAAACTCCAGGTAATTGACAACGTCTGGAGCAGTGTTCCTGTAGCTCTACATTTAGAAAAGTTAGTTGAAGCTGAAAGGGTCTGTCGTCTGGGCATTTCTATTTAGGGCCAGTTCACACTGAGTTTTTTATGTGCAGATTTTGGAGAGTTTCCGCTTCAAAATCGGGTCTAACAAAAAGCTTTAAAACATCCTCCCATTCATTTCAATGGGAGGTGGCACTTTCATATATTTTTTTTCCACATGACGTGGAAAAAAGAAGCAGCATGACCTGTCTGGGGAGGAATCCCTGCAGAATCTCCCATTGAAATGAATGGGAAGCATCAAAAAACAGCTCCGTACATGTCCATGCGTTATTGACATGTTTTCTGCATCGTTTTTGGTGCAGATCCACACCAAAAACCACAAGTTCATTGAAGTAAACACCCGCTGGTTAAAAAAGCATAAAAAACACAAAAACCTGCTGAAAAAAACATGTGGATTCCAAATGTTTTTTATATGCGTTGTGTGACCATACTAGATGTGTCGCCCCCCTCCACAACTATCTACCACTTGTACAATGTCTTATGTCACGGATGGCCAACCTGCGGCTCCCACCATGCCCTGCTGTAGACTGATAGCTGTAGGCAGCGTGAGCATGCTGGGAGTTATAGTTTTGCAACAGCTGCAGGTTGGCCATCGCTGTCTTATTTCCTCTGGTCCGGCGACCCCATCCAAATAGACCAATCGGATACAGCCTCCTTAGTAACAACTAGCTCCTTACTTCTCGCCACCTTTTGTTGGCTTTGGGTAGGGAGCCTTTTCATTGGCCATGTTGCTGTGGTGGTCGGAGTGCTCCTCAGTGCAGGGAAAGTCTCATTCTATAAAATACACATGCGACTTCTGTCATCCACCCCCATGCCATGTTGGAATAGTCATAAATGTGCAGATAGTTTAACCCCCCCAAAGCAGCATTATGGGGCTGCTCCCAATGTGGCTGACTTTGACTCACCTGCAGATACCAGTTGGATACCATGTGACGCTACGTTTCCCCTGCAGAAATCGGTGCACCCCCAGTGATCAGCTGATTTGCATGTGTATTTACCTCCTGAGGACTATCACTGATGCTCATCAATCACTTTATATTTCCTGATGTCCTGATCCTGAAATGTAGGGTGTGCTTATTGTCTCTACTGTTTTCTGAAGGACGGGGTCCACGTGATAAAGCAGAAGACAGAAGAAGTCACCGATGAGCAGATGAAAATAATGAGGACGCAGGATATCAAATATGTGGAGATGAAGAGAGTAGCAGAGGCGAGGGTAAGGATCTGCATATACTGTAGTGTACTTTATACTAACGAAATAAAATTCTTTTACACAATTGCATACCCGTGAATTGTCATTTTAGCTTACAGGCCACTGTCCACCTCACTCAGCCATATAGTTTAGCTTTACATGTGTTCAGAATGATCACAGCTTTTTTTGTCTCTTCCTTTTAAAGAGGACCTGTCGCCGCTCCTGACATGCTTTAATAGCTTCATGCATTCCCTATGTAATAACAATTCTGGAGCATCTATTATTATGGCTCTATGTTGTGCCATTCCTTTATTATTCCTACTAGAAGTTATGAGTTAATTCTAGCAGTCTGCAGTAAGGGTACAGAGGGGTGTTCACCAGTTGGGGGTGTGTACCTGCACAGTCTGACCATAGCAGCACTGATTGGATAGAGTGAAACTGTGCAGGAACACACCGCCAACTGGTTACCACCCCTCTGTACACTTACTGCTAGCAATTCATTCATAACTTCTAGCAGGAATAATAAAGGATTGGCACAACATAGAGCCATAAGAATAGATGCTCCAGAATTGTTATTACATGGGGAATGCATGAAGCTATTAAAACAGGCATGTCAGGAGAGGTGACTGGTCCTCTTTGAATTTATGTGTACTGTATTCAGCGTGATATAATGTGCTATTGCTGGTTAGGGGCATGTACACACACAGATTTTTGACCAAGTCAAGTGTTATTTGAACACAACTGGGACTGTTCTGTAAACAGTGTTTCTATTCACTGACATCCAACAGAGATGTTTAAAATGGTGAAGATTGAATTACAATTTAAATTGGAAAGTTCCATGATATTTTTTTTATACAACGATCAAGCTTTAAAGGGCATCTGTCCGCAGATTTGTACCTATGACACTGGCTGACCCGTTACATGTGCACTTGGCGGCTGAAGACGTCTGTGCTGGTCCCATGTTCATATGTGCCCTCATTACTGAGAAATTATGTTTTAACTTACGCAAATGAGCCTCTAGGAGCACCAGGGGCGTTGTCATTACACCTAGAGGAGTTAGCGTAATTGATGAAAATAATCTTTTAAGTGAAAAGTTTGAGGCACAGCCCTTTTAATTGCATAAACTGTCAGCATGATTAACCCTATTAAACCACGCATATTGCCTGGTAGGGTTGATCATGTTGATTGAAACAATATATTTCTATTCTCTGTAGCCTGCACTGTTGCTGAGTTATGCCTCATTCACGCCTCAGTGTTTGGTCAGTGATTTTGCGCTAAGACCAGGTGCGGCTCTACACACAGAACAGATAAAGATCTTCCCCTTATACCTTGTGTCTTTGGAGGTTCCACTCCTGGTTTTGGCTCACAATCACTGATGGAAATCACTGACGTGTGAATGGGGCTTTATGCTGACTTTTATCTTTATTCAGATTAGGCAGTTGGAGTAGAGAGGGGCTGGCTTTAGCTCTTTGTAGCACCAATAAAGCTATGCTCCTAGTGCTCACTACTCTCCCCGCTCCCCTTTATCAACTCTAAACCTCACATCCAGTACTTTGTCTTCTTGCGCCTGCTCTGTTCTGCACATTCTCGGCGCCTGCGCTCTCCGTCTGCTGCTGCTTGTCGAGCAGTACGGGTTCAGTGTGCAGCAATGTCATTCCACCCAGAAGTGGAGGCGCTCCTGTTCAGAGACAGGATGAACGCTTCCAGGTAGAATGAGGTCGTCGGCGCCTGTGCAATCTAAATCTGTGCCGCGCGGCAAGTCACAGCAGATGGAGGGGGCAGCTGCCGATTTTGAAGGAGACCAGCCACATCTTCTGATGTCTGTTTTAGTAACTACCTGCATCCTCTGTGTAATAATTCTGCAGCCTCCTTTGATAGAACTGTTATGCCATTCCTCTGTTATCCCTGGTAGATTTCTATGAATGATTTGCCAGCAGTCTACAATAAAATCCCATCTGTGTGTCCCTGCACAGTGTGACATCATTCAGCTGCTGCTGCCAGTGGTATACTGTGTGGGGATACCCTCCCCACTGGTAGCATCCAGATGGACTTTTATTGCAGACTGCTGGCAATTAATTCATGAACTTCTAGTATGAATAAATGAGGAACGACTCAGCACAGTCATAAGCATAGATGCTCCAAAATTATTACAACGGCAATGCAAGAGGTGGTAATTCCTTTTTAAGATGGGTCTGTCAGCAGTTCTGACCATGTTAAACTGCTGCCAGCAGTAGGTAGGGGCTGGGGAGAGCAGGATAAACATACCTTTTGTGGAGCTTCTATCATCAGGAGTAGTGTGATTATGAAGTTTTATTCTGCCAGATTTTGCTCCAGTAGGTGCTTCACTGTGACTTGTTCTCTGCTCTTTGCATTGATCTGAGTCTCAGCCCCTCCTCTCTGTTCTGAGTGACAGCTGTGGCATCCAACCAGGAGACGGCTATATCCATCACTCAAAGCACTTCACAGTGACGGTCACTTCATTTCAAATAGTATGTTGGTACTGCTCTCTCTAGCTTCCACCTACTGCTTGGTCAGAACTGCTGACGGACTCCCTTTAAAGTGATAACATTGAATTACTTGAGAGCAGCTCCAGGCGATTTTTCCAAAAGCGCAAATTTTAGTGATACAATCCGGAAGTAGTTAATGTGACATAAAATGTCCTATCTGTAATAGTGTAACATATGCCGCTGTTTAGCTTAGGGTTGTCTTAATACCAACATTTTGATTAGATTTCGATACCATAAAAAAGTATTGTGATATTTGATACCAGGGGAAAAAAATAAAACTCCCAAAAATCCGTGTGCAATCCATATTTTATGGAACATCCGGCGCATAATAGAACAGTCCTATCCTATTTTTTTTGGGGGGGGGGAGATGAGGTGACTATAAAAAATTTTTTTTTTTTTTTTTTAACATGAAATTTTATTGGTTTTAATAAAGAATATTACATACAGAAACAGAAGTTGCATGTCTCATTTTTAACACTTGTGTAACAAGTCAATAAACAGTAAATTAGCATATAAGGCAAAATCGGATACGGGGAGAAAAATAGGAGGGGGAGCAGGGGGAGGGGGTGACAAGAGGTAAAAGTACTGCACTCTCATTGTTGTATTGAAATTTTGTTGAATTTAGAATTCAACCAATAATACCAATTTCCAATAAACTTTTGTCTATTATTAGATATGGAGGCGCCAATCATCTCATACAGACAATTATTATTGATGGCGTTTATAATTTCTATCATTGACGGAGGATTCGGAGATTTCCAATGAAATGCAATTTTCATTCTAGTCGCTATAATCACTTGTATGACAATCGTTCTAATAGTATTGGGAAATAGGTCAAGATTTACTGATAGTAGGGCTTGAGAAGCCGATAGTGAGATGGGGATCTTACAAATTTGTGTTAGGGTTTTATTAACAGAGTTCCATAATGGTTTAATCATTCCACAATTCCACCAGATGTGTTCCATATCAGCGTTATCTGAAGAGCATCTCCAACATGAATGGTTAACTGTCCTATAGATTTTAGATAATCTATAGGGTGTATAGTACCAGCGGTAGAAGATTTTCTTGGCGTTTTCCAGATGGTTTACACATCTAGAGGATGCTTTTAGGATAGTGAATGAGGCTTCCCATTGATTGTCAGTTATATTCGTGTTTAGGTTAAGTTCCCATTTATTTTGTAGGGGAGTCAAGGCAGATCTTAAATTTTCTTCCATTAGATGATAACCGAGAGAGAGACCCTTAAGAGTATGTAATGGGTTACGCAGCATTTTCATTATCTCTTGGGTATCTATAGTAACAGGGAGGTTCGATCCCGAGAGGAGGTGTCGAATTTGTAAGAACTTATAAAAGTCCTTGTTCGGGATGTGAAATTCCAGGGATATCTCGGAAAAGGATTTTAATTCGTTATTGCTATATAGTTGGCCTAATCTGGTAATACCCAAGTCTATCCAACTAAGGATCTTGATATTGGGTATACATTTCTCCACTGATTCTAAGGGAATATCCGCTAGGGAGACTTTGAGAATGTTTAGTTTACACGTCAACAATGTCCATAAATCAAGGGCGGCTTGAACTGTTGGGGCCAGATCCAGAACAGGGCGTTTTTTTGTTAATGAATATGCGTAAAAGAACATCTGAGGGTTATCTGCACCCATTAGGTATTTCTCAATTGTAATCCAGTGTTTATTAGATTGGTTCAGCCAGGTATACCTCATTTGTTCCAAAATACACGCTCTATAGTACCTAATTACCGATGGGCATCCCATACCACCTTTGGAGGATGATAGGTACATTATGTCTGCCTGAACCCTCGTTTTTTTATCTTGCCATATAAATCTGAAGAGGATTTTTTGAATTTCTTTTAAGTACTTGATATGGGTAATGGAATGTTCCGAAATAGATATAAAATTTGGGGTAAAATAAACATTTTTAAAGCCGCTATTCGACCCATCCATGATAATTCAATAGTTTTCATCCTTTTTAGATCATTTTTTATTTTCTCTCGTAGATTGGTAACATTCATTATCATTAGTTCTGGGATCGAGGGGGTCAATTTGATTCCAAGATAAGTAATATGCTTTGCGTCCCACTTAAAGGGGAATTTCTCTTTCAGCAAGGTAATAACTGAATCCTCCACCCCTAAGTTGAGAACATGACATTTAGCCACATTCAGGCTATAGTAAGAGATAGCGCTAAAGGAATTGAGCAAATGCATGACATGGGGCAGAGATTGTGCAGGGCTGGTTAATGTTAGGATAACATCATCCGCAAACAAGCCAATTTTGTGAGTGGTATTACCAACCGTTATACCCGATATTTCAGTGTGGGCTCTCACTTTTCCTGCTAAGGGTTCGATAATTAATGCAAAGATTATCGGAGATAGGGGGCAGCCTTGTCGGGTTCCATTATTAATCTGGAATTTGTTGGATAGCATTTCATTTACATACACGTTAGCGGACGGGTTGGAGTACAGAGCGGCATGAATGGGTCCGTGTAAGCCAAACTTTAGAAGTACCGCCTTTAGATATCCCCAATGAACTCGGTCGAACGCCTTCTCTGCATCTAGGGATAGAAGCAGAGAAGGGGTCCCGCTCATCTTGGATATATAGATAAGGTCTAGTACACGCCTAGTACCATCCAAAGTTTGCCGTGTTTTCACAAATCCTACTTGATCATGGTGGATAAGTTGTGGGACAAATAGGGAAAGTCTGTTTGCAAGTAACTTCGAGTAAATTTTAATATCGGTATTAAGAAGTGAGATCGGACGGAAATTTTCAGGGAGGTCGAGTGTTTTCCCTGGTTTGGGTATGGCCACTATCGTGGCTTGCAACATTTCCGGGGGGGCATTTCCTGAAGATATTATATGGGACAACGCCTTTATAAGAGAGGGGGCTAGGATGTGACTAAATGTTTTGTAGTATTCATTAGACAGCCCGTCAGGTCCTGGGGATTTATTATTTTTACTCGCTTTAATAATTTGTAATACTTCTGGGATATTAATAGGGCTGTTAATCTTCTCTAATTGTTCTAGATTAAGTGTGGGGAGTGAGATATCTGACAAAAAAGAATTTATCAGGTCTGGGGTCGGTTGGGGGACTAGTGTCTTTAAGATTATATAATTTAAGATAGTATTCCGCAAAGGTGTTGGCGATACCTTGGGGGTTAATTATTTTTTCCATCCTAGAATTAAGTACATAAGGCAATTTTTTCTTATTTGTTGAAGCCTTGACCCTATTAGCCAATAATTTGCCTGCTCTATTGCCTTGCGTATAAAAGTTGGACTTGGACCTCCTTAGATTATATTCAAATTTACTCTGGTAGAGCTGGTAGAGTTCAAATCTTAAATCTTTAAGCTGATTTCTGACATTTTGTGAGGGGTTCATCTTATCTACAGATTCTAGGTCGGTAATCTTTTTACATATATCTTCTGTACGTTTCATTTTTTGTTTTTTTAGGTAGGAAGCGATACGCAAAAAGTGGGTGACTATAAAAAATGACAAATCGTGTGTTTATTTTTTTCTTTCTGTTTCTGCGTTCACCACATAGGAGATTTTTTTTTCCAGGCGCAGCGATACCCAATATGCTATTTTTTTTTATTGTTTATATATTTTTATATGTAAAATTGGGAAATATGGGATGATTTAAAACTTTAATGTTTTTTTTTTTTTAATAACTATTTGAATCCCTTGTGCTATTCACCCTAATAGGGATCTATTAGGTTGAATGGGATCTCACACTCTCCCTGCTGCCCTGGGCTTTGTGCACACAGCAGCAGGGAGCTTACCATGGCGGCCAGGGAAGGCTTCAGTACCGTCCTGGCTGTCATGGTAACCGATTGGAGCCCCGTGATTTCACTGCTGTGGCACCGATCAGAAGCTGCCACTGCCACCAATGAATATAACAATGAGGAGAGGGGGAAAGCCTGTGGCCACTGCGCTACCAATGAAGATAGTTAACGTGATTGTAATACAGAAGGGGGAGGCCACTGCGCCACCAATGCATATAATTAACCCTTAAATACAAATGTAGGCTGCGGGTGCTGGCCGGATCACATATGCGGCCTCTATGACAGGGCGCCAGGGATGTACTGGGAACTTAAAGCGGCCCTGGAAAAAAAATTCTAAAAGTGGCCTTGTTTTGTAGTTGGGTCCAAATTGATGGATTGGCTCACCGGGAAATTCCCCTGTAAGGTCTATAACCACCTGCAGGGCGCTGTGATCCCCGCCAATTAACCCCTCAGGTGCGTGTGTGATACGGCCGGCACCAGCAGCCTACATTTGTACTTAAGGGTTATGCATTGGTGGCGCAGTGGCCTCCCCCCTCAGTATTATAATCGTGTTCATTGTCTTCATTGGTGGCACCTTCACAGCCCCTTCCTCCTCCTCCTCCACTGTGCTGGCACAGGAGAACCTGGTGCGTGCCGAGGGCGGCGCGCGCCGTGCTCTCTAACAGATACTATTATTGGGAAAAAGCAAATGCCGGTATCATATCGATCCGGGTGTAAAAGTATCGATTGGGTTTCTATAGTTCGATACCCGTTGCTAACCTGGTTTAGCTTGAGCCTAATGCTGCTGGAGTAGCTGTGACAGTTATAGAATATGTACAGGCCGTTGATTGCACATTCTCCTACTGCACAGCCTCCAAGCATGGTGTTATATGTTACAGAAAATTGAACGCCTGAAGTCTGAACTCCATCTGCTGGATGCTAAAGGAAAGCCTAAGAATAAACATACTTTCTTCTGTGACACCAAGAAAGAAGGCAAGTCGACCTATTTCATCAGTAATGCAGTGACTGTATTCGCTATTCGTATTGCTGTATAGTGTGGGTCGCTGTGAAAGGTGCTCTTCTCTTTGCATTGAGCTGCTTCACAGCCCAGTCCCATTCCTCTGAGTGACAGCTGGATACTACAGCTGTTGCTCAGAGCGGAGGGGAAAGGGCTGTGAAGCAGCCTAAGGCTACATTCACACAAATGTATTTGGTTTCCGTGTCCGTTCCGTGTGTTTTTTTTGTTTTTTTTTCCCCGTTTGGATGAGGACCCATTCATTCCAATGGGTCTGCAAAAAATGCGCACAGCACACTGTGTGCTTTCCACAATTGTATGTCCGTTCCGTGGCCCCCCCTAGAGTGTGTCCTATTCTTGTCCGTTTTGCAGACAAGGATAGGCATTGTTACAGTGGATCCGCAAAAAATACGAATGTCAAAAGCTCCACCCTAGGCACTTGCAAGAGGAGAATTTAGAAGAATAAAACTTCATGATCGCACCACTCATGATAATAAAAGCTTTACAAAGTTATGATTGCACTGCTCTCAACATTCCCTACTTAGTGATCTCAGCAGTTTAGCATGGTCAAAACTACTGAAACTCCCATTTAAGTGCACTGCAGGAGGAGTGCCATTGAAGTGCATTCTGCTCTCTTAGGCTGGGTTCAGACTTGAGCGTTTTACAGCGCGTTCCTACGCGCTGTAAAACGCTCAACAGGCGAGAACCCATGTTTCCCTATGGGCATGGTTCTCACCTGAGCATTTTACAGCGTGTACGAACGCGCTGTAAAACGCCCTACGCCCAAAGAAGTACAAGAGCTTCTTTGGGGCGTATTGTAGCGCTTATTGTGATTGACGCCACAGTGGTCAATCACACAAACGCGCGTTTCCTATTTCCAAAAACGCGCTGTAATACGCGCGACAAAAACGCGCGTATCAAATACGCTTAAGTGTGAACCCAGCCTAAGGGCTGTTTCACATCTGCATTAATACCGGGCGTTACCATGCACATCCGAGATACCATCCGGCCCCCTTTCACTATTAATGGTGACCAGTAGAGATTTGACCGGTACCCCGCAAATATGGAGATAGGCGGCCGGACGAAAACTGCAGCACGCAACGGTATTTGTCCAGCCACCTATCTGCACATTGGGTTGTGGCCAGATCTTCGCTGGTCCCCATTATAGTGAATGGGGCCGGATGGTATCACGGTAGCGCCCGGTGTTCACAACCTGCCCGGATCTGCTTAACGCGAATGTGAAACAACGCTTAATTGACCCGTTTCACAACTTCATCTCTCTGTCTTGGTTGGATACTATCGCTGTGACTCAGCAGAAGCAAAGGATTGTGAATCTGCCCATAACAGAAAGCACTTCATGGTAAAGATCTGCTTCCTGGGCACTTGCAGAATCAGAATCTGGAATAATAAATCTTCATATTCACACTACTTCTAATAACAAAAGCTCTACAAAAAAATATTTGTACTGCACTCCCCAACCCCTACCTAGTACTGTCAGCAGAATAGCATGGTCAGTACTGCTTGCAGACTCCCAATCATTCTTGTCTATTTTATGTCCTTTTTTGGTTTTCTATCTAGTGCTCAACTTTGACCTGGCAGAACGATTGAACACCGCTCCAGAGTTGGTTAACAGAGTGTATAACCGACCTACCTTAGAAACCTTACACAAGCAGAGAGTAACGGGTCCCACTAATATGAATGTGTTAAAAGTAAGTCATTTTTGTGCATAGAAAGATTGTTTGCCGTCTTATCTTTTTGTAAAACCGTATTAGGCTCTGTTCACATCTGCAATATTGTGATCTGTCAGGTAACATAATTGTTGTCATTTTACTGCACAAAATGGTTCAGGCTTTTTATTTTTATGAATCTGTGACTGAGATGAGAACACAGCCTTAACTTGTGTGTTTTTAGTTCCTGTAGCACCATTTAAAAAAAATAAAATTTTAAGAAACCCACACATTTCCACCAGTGGAACTTGGGTTTTGTTTTTACGGTGTTCCGTGCACTAAAAATGATATTCTGTGAGTCATTAAGATTGCAGTCATACCAAACGTTGCATACTATTGCAGGCTATAGCATTTTCACTGGCTTCCTGTTAAGCTCTGCTGCTGGCAGGGCTTAACAGGCAGTTTCCTAAGGCAGACCTGGAAGCCTTACCAAGGCCACAGGCTCCCATAGCAAGCAATCGGAACCCCATAAGTTTGCAGCTGGAGGGCCACCAGGAAGTCAGGTGAAGCCCCCTGTCTTTGACTATCCTCTCAGAGGCTGTGGACAGTTTTGAATGTACCGTATTAACCACTCCTGCACCTCTCACATATTTATGTAGAACGGTCAGGAAGGAATTCATTGTATATTTCAAGGCTTGTTCAACTACAGGCAGATAAATGACCCTCCATGTTTTGACGCGTGGTCTTTTCTATCTACAGAAACTGGCCAAACAAAGGCAACGGCAGTATGACCTTTTAAATCAAAGAATCGAGAGAGAAAAGAAAATGTTTGTCATCTCTCAGAAAATACAGGCGCGTAAAGATATTATGGTGAGGAATCTTTCTATTTCTTTCTGGTTCACGCATCCAGTGGGGTTGAGTGCTGGATTAGTGCGGAACTACCAAAAATTACCCCAGCCATTGTTTGCATCCTTGTGGAAGTCTATTAATACCACTGTCTCTTTTTTTTTTTTTTTTTTTTTTTTTTTTTTATAGGAAAAAAGAGAAAAAGTAAAAGTGAAGAAAGAAACAGTGAATTCCGCACCTATTTATAAATTCAAAAGTCAGCGAAAGAGATGAGGACTAGATAGCCGCTGGATTTTTTTTTTTTTTTGTTAAATTTCAGACAAAAATTAAAGCTGTGGTTCAGTCACTGTATACCTTCATTTGCTGTACAGTTTGTCCCATTGCAATTGACTTGACCATGTCATGACCATTTGTTGTATATATTTCTCGTCTGGCCTGTGGCCTAAGTTGCTGTGTCCCAGTGCCGGTGGTACCAACGATCACAAAAGCCTGGTCCACGTCCTTGTTGCAGCCTCCAGCGCCATTCTACTGCCCCATAGGTTTCAGGCCTAGTGGCCTATGAGACTGAACAGTGGGGACGGAAGCCATAAGCTCACGTGGCCTGCCATAAACCGATGGGGTTGCAGGCTGCAGATAAGTACCTCAGGTTTTGTTCCAGGTTATGTTTAACCCTATTTTGAGCCTGAAAGAAGGACTGTAAGCTCTCCTGACATGCTTACCAACTGCTTGCATCCCTTTTTGTAATAGCAATTTTGGAGCATCTTTTCTTATGACTCTGTGCTGTACCATTCCTTTATTATTCTTTCTAGAAGTCTAAATTACTAGCAGTTTGCAATGAAGGTCCAGATGGGTGTTACCAGAGCGGTGTGTGTCCATTCATAGTCTGTTATCCAATCAGTGCTGCCATCATCAGCAATTCATTCATAACTTCTAGCAGGAATAAAAGAGGAATTGAACAACACAGTCACAAGAATAGATGCTGCAGAATTGGTATTACATGGGGAATACAAGCAGTTACTTACTAAAACAGGTATGTCAAGAGAAGGGACAGCTCCTTTTTAACCCCTTAACACATAGTGCAGGACATGTACGGCATAATGCGCCTGTAATTGTATGGAGCGGGCTGCTGCAGTGCGCCCGCTCCATACATGGTAGGTGCCAGCTGTATAATATGGTAGGCACCTGGCTGCAATGACAGGGAGTTGCCGAACTCTGTCATTTAACCCCTCAGATGCTGTGATCAACAGCTATTGCGGCATCTGTGAGGTAAGGCAGAGGGATGCGGCTCCTAGGCCTTCCAGTCAGAGACCTGAAATTACGGGGCTCTGATTACGATGACAGCTTGGGCCCTGCTGAGGCTTCCCAGGGCTGTCATAGTAACTTCCCTGCTGAGCTGTATGTGAGGCACAGTTCAGCAGGGAGCACGTCAAATCCTATTCACCCTACTAGATCTCTATTAGGGTGAATAGGACCAGGGATCAAAAGCTCCCAGGTTCTAGCCCCTTAACGGGACTAATAGTTATTAACTAAAAAGTGAAAAAAAAAGTTTAACAAAAGAAAAACAAAAACATTATGTTTTTAAATCCCCCTCCCTTTTCCAATTTTACATATAAAATATATAAACAATAAAAAATAAACATTAGGTAGCGCTATGTCTGAACTATTAAAATACAGGAAAAAAAATTCCTGTGTTGTGAACGCTGTAACGGAAAAAAATTAAAACACTATTCACCATTTTTTTTGTCACCTCGCCCCCCCCCCCCTCAAAAAAAACAAAACTGAATAACAGTAGTCCAAAAGTCAAAGAAATGAGGATTTATTTATTTTTATTTTTTTTAAAAAGGTTTTCAGTTTTTTTCAAAGTAATAAAACAATATAAAAGCTATAGAAATTATGGTATTGAGCTGCAGAATAAGGATGTCATGTCATTTTTAGCGCACAGTAAACACTGTGATGTCAAAGCCCCATAAACCTTGGTGGGATTGTGTATGAGTGTTTGTTTATTTTTTGTATTTTGCAATGCCACCATTTTGGGGCACATACAATGTACCAGTATACCTCCAGGGGAATCCTGGAGTCTACTGAATTACACTGACCTAATGCTGTCAGTGTAATGCCTCATTCACACATCAGTGTAGCTCATGTAGTATAAATTTTGATCACTTTTTTTATTTTATTTTTTATTTTTTTTACTTTGTTCATCGTGATCATTTTATAATATGGAAGCAGTGATCCCAATTACCAAATTTTTCTCTTTGTAAGGCCTTATTCACACGTCCGTTGTGTTTTGCGTGTCCTCAAAACACATTGCCACCGGCCCTATAGAGATGCCTATACTTGTCCGCAATTGCGGGCAAGAATAGGACATGCTCTACTTTTTTGCGGAGCCGCCGTCCGGAAGATCGGCGGCGCGCTCCGCAAATGCGGAGAGCACAGTGTGTGCTCTCCGCACCCATCACGTCCCCATTCAAAATGAATGGGTCCGCACCCGTTCCGCAAATTTGCGGAACGGGTGCGGACGAACATTGCGGACGTGTGAATAAGGCCTAAGATGCACCCCAGGTTCAGACAACAACAAATATTTTCTAGGTCCTCTTTGAAGTTGATGTGGTTGACTGAAGTGGAGGGGTCAAGGTCAGTAACTTAGGGTGTACCATAGGGGGAGGGAGGGGAATCGTTTAAGTCAGCTCCTGTTACCCTTAGGGCTCATGCACTCGAACTTGTGCTGCCCGTTGCCCGGATCAGTAATACACGGGCACCGTTCAGTGTGCATTCCGCATCACTGATTCAGACCCATTCACTTCAATGGGTCCGCAAATCTGGAGATGCGGATGGAAAACTATGGAAGCACTACGAAGTGCTTCCGTGGTGTTCTGTTCCGTACTTCCATTCCGCAAAAAGAGCAAGTTCTATCTTTTTGCGGAACGGATGAATGCAGACACATTTAAGTTGAATGGGTCTGGATTCATCCCGGCGGCTGTACGGAGTTTGCCCCTGCATTGGGAATGCACAAAATGGCCCACCTACGGCTGTGTAAATGAGCCCTTACTGTGTCATCTGCTGACCATTGTAACAACCAGCAATGGTGCATGTGGTCACTTCATAAAATGTACCTATCCAAATAAATGTGCCTCCTGTCATTTCTCTCTTGCGTCCTGCCATTCTTCTTGTTCTGCTAGATTATTTTTAATTATTTGTCTGCAAGACACACACACTGCCATAACACAGATACAGCTCCGCTATACACATCTCTGCTACACCCATACAACACATATAGCTTTGCTACATCCATATAGTTCTGGTACACACACACAGCTCTGCTACACCCAGTACAGAGTAGGACCTTCCTCCCTATATGCTCTCCCGCTGCCGCTGATCACACTGATCGGGTGGGCAGGGAGAGAGAGGTGAGTGCAGATACACAGCTCTCTCACTGATCTGGCAAAGCGCCGAATGTGCACTCTGCCGGATCAGTAAGGAAGCAGTCAGGGGGGTCTGGCCATGCTGGATCTTCCTGACTGCTGTTTATAAGACGCAGGCACTTTTTAGCATGACTTTTTTTTTTTCTTCCTAAAAAGTGCCTCTTATAAAAGCGAAAAATAGGGTGTGTGTAGTTTTTATCAAAACTTTTTTTTTTCTACATTTTTCTCCACTATAAATTTGTTTGTAAGGGGTTAATCACTGCAAACAAACAAAAGTGCCTTTCTGAGAGGCCACATTCTAAGACCATAGGTCCCCATGTTAATTTTGCAATCATTTTATCTGGTACCTCTGCTGTCTGTTTTCCGGCTTGTAAGAATAAAATATTCAGAATTTGCCTGGGCCTTTTGATCCAAACAGTTCATTTTGGCACATCAATCCAACATGTGGGACAGTAACTCTTAGACCTAATACACATGACCGTATCCGTTTTGTGGTCCGCAAATTGCAGATCCGCAAGACATGGATTCTGCCTGGGTGCATGCTACTGCTTTTTTTTTTTTACTGCAGAAATGTCCTATCCTTCTCCGCATACCGGGCATTTTCTATCTATGTTGTGCGGCCGTGGAACAAACGTGGAAACAACGTAGTGTGCTGTCCGCAACTTCTGCGGCCCTGTTGAATCGGTCCAGATCCGATCCACAAGCGCAGAGAAATGCAAATTATGCAATAGGCAGTGCTGTTGCTCTTGTTGCACCCAAGCTCCTCTCCCTTCTCTGCCCAACTCCTCGCTCGGACTAGTGGCAGTGCCAGGCAGTAGGTACATAATCTTGCCTGGTCCTGTATTCTTGCACATGCACTGGTCATTCACATATTGGTGAATGCCCAGTGCAGCCCTGAGTCTCCGCCAGGAAGAAAACAAGTGCACTGCACACGCCATATTTTAATGCCTGGTTTAACTAAACGAACATCGCCATATCTGTAGTTTATCCAAGTTCAATTTATTTGAACTGTGGTGCTCCTAGTGTTTCTGCCTTAATATGAATGTTAAAATCATTCCCAAAATGCACTTTTATGGATTATCTAGGTTAGCGTATGTTTTTTTTTTTTTCCTCCCCCCCCATTTCCCTGCTCTGATGTCCTTAGTCTCTGACTTGGCTTGCACATAGATCTTATGAAACTACTTCACATACTCCACTAGGTGGCAGTAGAGGAGCATTGATCAGGCCATTTTACAACTGGGACCTCATTCTTCAGGATTCTCCCCCAACCATTGTTTTCACCGTCATTGTCTTACCTAAAAGTTTACACTTTATTGTGAGCAAATAATTAAAACGTTAACCTATTCAATTCTGTTAATCTATTTATAAAAAGAAAAGTAACATTTTCAGTCTTACCCATGTTTGAAGGGCACAGTTTTTTTTTTAAAGTGTTAATAAATTGACAAACTCTAAATCAATTTCTCTGACTCTGTCTCTCAGCTTCAAGTTGATAGCTAACACATTAACTAGCCCGCAGTTAATATTTGATGATAATTGCTCTTGAAATAAAAAAACATATGTCACTTTATATATACGGTTTATTTCAATCCTAACCAGAAAAACACAAAACTAAAGTAATTTTGATCAATTGATTTATTTTATTATAGATATTGATGTTTAAAGGGTTTAAAAAAAAAAACAAAAAAACATTTTTCTCCATTTAGTTGCCGTAAACATTTGTCCGCAGCAGTGAAACGGTGCTGGATAAAGCGACGTTTAGAGCAACTTATACTTGTTTTTAATAGTTCTTAAAACCTTTTAAAATTGTATGTGTCTCTCAAGTTACATTTTCAACACGCAATGCGACATACACAGCCGATGTGTGGCACATGGGTGATCCCATGTAAAAAGCAGTTTTACTGAAGTCCATGCACTGACTGGCTGCCTAGTAACATTTCTCTACATTGCAGTGCGGTACTACATGATCAGTACTGCCCTCTATCCATGCTAGGAGAAGCTGCTCCTTACAATATAGTCAACTTACAATAGTCATCTTGGAAAAAATTGTAACTTGAGGGACCACTAGACATAGTATTAAAGGGGTTGTCTTGCTTCATCGAATGGCATTTATCATGTACAGAAAGTTTAAAGGGGTTGTTTGGGTGCAGGGCTGAACCCGGACATATCCCCTTCTTCATCTAGACAGCCCTTCTGATCTGAGCATCAGAGCATTTCATGCTCCGATGCTCTACCTTCCCCTGCTCTTAATAGTGCAGGTTAAGCGCTGTTTGTTTAGCGCCTTTTTACAGCCTATGGCAGCACTAAAGCATGCCCATTACCCTGGGTTCACACCTGAACGTTTCTGAGACACGCGTTTTTGTCGCGCGTATTACAGCGCGTTTTTGCGAATAGGAAACGCGCATCATACGCGCGTTCGTGACTCTGGAGACCAATTGAAAAAGGCATATCTACACTTTAAGATAACAAACAGGGCTGGTAGCCTGGTAAGGTACGGTATGAAAGGTGTTTTTCACATTTCATACCGAGGTCAGAGCTAACCATTCATCTGGCTTACATTGGGCATTGGCACTCTGACTCTAGGGTCATCAGATTGGCTATATCTGCAGTTGTCCCCATGGCTTTTTCTCCATGTGGTGCAGTACCCCTGTTGAGCACAGTGTCTAACAGGTACTCCCTGATTGTGGTATCTCTGACTTTACAACCACTAGGTGCACTATTTTCAGTCATGGTATGCCTCCCATGCGACACACAGTATTGAGTACAGGTCTGGCTGGTCTTTGTTACAGACCTGTTCATTTTACAGGCCTAAGCGGCTTCTCTCTACCAATCAGTTCTGGCCACAGCTCTTCTTCTGATGCCCTAAGTAATCCCATGGTACCCTTATTTCTAGTGCCTATCACTTCCTGTTATCAAGCTAGTTCTTGGAGGAATAAATGCTGGATTTGTCTCCAGCAGAAGATAACCAGCTCACTTTTCGATCTCCTGCCTCGTACAGACCTTTAGGTCTGCAGAACACTGGTATTTATGCTCTCCCAGCCCATTTACTACATATGCTAACCCATAACAACAGTTACTGTGAAGGATATACGTTTTTCTCCTCTCATCTGTTTTTTACACAATAAACTTTTATGATTTCTCACGCTCCTCTCCCCTACTCTGGAACTCACTACCCCAACACATCAGGCTCTCCCCCAACATCCACACCTTCAAGAGTAACCTGAAAACCCACCTTTTCAGGAAAGCCTACCATCTGCAATGAGCATGCTGCCACCACACAGCCTCATGAGTAGCCCATACCACAGCTGTATGAACACAATACCTGGATGTCCTGTGGTTCATTAGATCTAGAGTTAGTGCATCATAGGCTTCTGCAGTACTCTAACTAAGGCTACATTCACACGACAGTGAACAAAGGCCATTTTTAAAACAAGTTGAAGTCAATTGGGCTATTCACATGGCTGTTTTTTTTTTTTTAACGGACAGTGAAAGGCGTCTGTCAAAAAATAGAACATGTTCTATTTTTGGCCTTTTCATGACCAGATAACCAGAGGAATCAATTTGGTCCAATTTTTAACTGCCGTTAGACAGGTGTGCACCCATCTAATGGCCATTAAAAGTGGGTAGCCTAGAGCAAAATGGCCTTTTAGAGGCGGTTGTTCCTTTCTTGATGTTGAAAGACCTGTGCTAAAGCGTGATGAAGTCATGCGCTCCCAGCTATTATGGGGGACACTATTACTGCTGGGGGCTACTATGGGGACATAAGGTATACTGCAGGGGTTGGTATTTTAGTATAAAAAGCCATTGATCATTATTATTACTATTTATTTTAAAACACTGTTAATTCCATGGCGCTGTATATCCAGCCGGGTTACATAGATATAAAAATACAATAAACAAGGTACTATTAACAGACTGGTACAGAGGGGTAGAGGACCCTGGCTGCAAGAGCTTACAATTTACACTTGGCTTCAGAGGAGAAACGAGGGGAGCAGAGTTAAGACTAGATTGGAGGGTAGCAAGAGTGTTAGATGGGAGGCCACAGAGGATGTTGCAGTAGTCCAGGCGGGAGATGATGAGAGCATGCACTAGTATTTTAGTTGACTGAGGGCTGAGGAAGGCGCGAATACGAGAGATGTCCTTAACTTGAGAACAGCAGGTGGAGATGAGTGTTTGGATGTGTGGCTTAAAGGACAGGGCTGAATCTAATGTTACCCCCAGGCAGCGCAATACTGGAGAAATCGTTGTGCTATTAACTGTAATAGATAGGTTAGGTAAAGAGCTGAGTGACATGGGGGAAAGACAATGAATTCAGTTTTCTCCATGTTGAGTTTTAGTAAGTGGAGAAGTAAGTAAGAGAAGAGAAGAATGAAGATATTGCCGACCGACACACTGGGATTGTGGATGATCGCAGGGAAGCAACATCTGGGCCAGAGTGGTACATTTGAGTGTAGTCATCATAGAGGTGGTATTGGAAGCCATGGGACTCTATAAGCTGTCCCAGACTGAATGTATAAGTGGAGAAAAGTAGGGGACCCAGGACAGAGCCTTGAGGGACACCAACAGAGAGGGGGTGTGACAAGGAGGTAGTGTATGAATGGGAAACACTGAAGGTTCTGTTGGTGAGGTATGAGGAGAACCAGGAGAGGGAAGAGAGGATTTGTAGGAGGAGAGAGTGGTCAACAGTGTCAAAGACAGATGAAAGGTGAAGCAGAAGGAGCAGTTTTATTTTCGGTTTGCGCTCCGGCTCCCCCATGTGGCGATCGGAGGAGCTGGAGCGCGCCTTTAGTAGCCTGGGTTTTTTATGAATGACATCCAGGCAGCTCTGTAGTATTTCCTATGGAGCCTTGCCTGTAATAGGCTTCATAGGAAATATGCGATTTTTTTCATACATTCCAATGCTATTGCATTGGAATGTATGATAATCTCAATCAAATGAGTGTAAGTTATAGTTCCCTATGGGAACTATATAAAAGTGTAAAAAAAAAAAAAGTTTAAAAAATAAAAAATAAAAAAAACATAAGTTCATATCACCCCCCTTTTGCTAAAATATAAATAAAAAAACAAAAAAACAAAAAAAAAAATACACATCATGGGTGTCGCAATGTGTGAAAACGCCCATACTATAAAAATATAAAAAAATATTCCCCATATGTCAAACAGCAAAACGGAAAAAATTGTCCAAATGGCAGATTCGCCATTTTTGGTCGCTTCATTTTCCATAAAAAATTACATAAAAGGTGATCAAAAAGTCACACACACTTTAGAATGGTATCAATAAAAAGATAAGATTTTGGCGCAAAAAATGAGCCCCCATACAGCTCTGTACATATAATTACAAAAAAGTTATAGGGGTCAAAACATGGTGACAAAAAAGTAAAACTGATTTTTTTCCCACTTTTGAATTCTTTTTTTCACTATCAAAACGCAAGAAAACCTATACATATAGGGTATCGCCGGATTCGTACTGACCTGTAGAGTAAAAGTAACTGGTCAGTTTTATCGCACATCGAATGTCGGAATTTAAAAACTCGCAAAACTGTGGTGGAAATAACTCAACAGACAGCCATTACTGTCTAAACCGCTTGCAACAAAAGTGAGTACACCCCTAAGGCCTCTTTCACACGGGCGTCATGTTTGACACCCGGATAAGATGCGGGTGCGTTGCGAGAATATGCGCGATTTTCCTGCGCGGGTGCAAACGTTTGTAATGCGTTTTGCACGCGCGTGAGAAAAATCGCCATGTTTGGTACCCAACCCGAAGCCGGACTTCATCACTGAAGTCCGGTTTCGGGTCTTCTGGAGAATTGATTATTTTCCCTTATAACATGGTTATAAGGGGAAATAATAGCATTCTTAATAAAGAATACATAGTAAAATGAAGTGGAAGGGGTTAAAAATAATAAAAGTTAACTTACCTTAGCCACTTGATCACGTAGTTGCGATCTGTCCTCTCTTTCCCAACGTCAGCTAAGAACTAAAGGACCTGTGATGACGTCACATCACATGGTCCAATCACATGGTCCATCTTACCATGGTGATGGACCATGTGATTGGACCATGTGATGTGACGTCATCACAGGTCCTTTAGATCTTAGCTGATGCTGGGAAAGAGAGGACAGATCGCAACTACGCGATCAAGTGGCTAAGGCAAGTTAACTTTTATTATTTTTTACCCCTTCCACTTCATTTTACTATGCATTCTTTATTAAGAATGCTATTATTTCCCCTTATAACCATGTTATAAGGGAAAATAATAGAGATCGAGTCCCGTTGCTAAGCAACCATGCGGGAAAATCGCAACACATCCGCACTTGCTTGCGGATGCTTGCGATTTTCCCGCAGCCCCATTCACTTCTATGGGACCTGCGTTGCGTGAAAAACGGACAATATAGAGCATGCTGCGATTTTCACGCAACGCAGAAGTGATGTGTGAAAATCACCGCTCATGTGCACAGCCCCATAGAAATAAATGGGTTTGGATTCAGTGCGGGTGCAATGCGTCCTCCTCACGCATTGCACCCGCGCAGAAAACTCGCCCGTGTGAAAGGGGCCTAAGTGAAAATGGCCAAATTGTGCCCAACGTGTCAATATCTTTTGTGGCCACCATTATTTTCCAGCACTGCCTTAACTCTGTTAGACATGGAATTTACTAGAGCTTCAAAGGTTGCCACTGGAATCCTCTTCAACATCTCAATGACGACATAGCGGAGCTGGTGGATGTTACAGACCTTTTGTTCCTTTCATTTGATGATGCCCCACAGATGTTTAATAGGGTTAGGTCTGGAGGCATGCTAAGCCGTCCAGCATCTTTACCCTCAATTTCTTTAGCAAGGCAGTGGTCGTCTTGGAGGTGTGTTTGGGGTTGGTATCATGTTGGAATACTGCTTTGTGGCCCAGTTTCCGAAGGGAGGGGATCATGCTCTGCTTCAGTATATCACAGTACATGCTGGCATTCATGGTTCCCTCAATAAACTGTAGCTCCCCACAGCCGGCAGCACTCATGCAGCCCCTAACTATAACACTCCCACCACCATGCTTGACTGTAGGCAAGACACACTTGTCTTTGTACTCCTCACCTGGTTGCAACCACACATGCTTGACACCATGTGAACCAAATAAGTTTATCTTGGTCTCAGCAGATCACAGGGCATGGTTCTAGTAATCCATGTCCTTAGTCTGCTTGTCTTCAGCAAACTGTTTGCGGGCATTCTTGTGCATCATCTTTAGAAGAGGCTTCTAAAGGATTTGAGAATATCCCACAGAATGAATACCTGTGGTAAGTCCTGATGCATGGACACTAATTATATCACCTGCTCAATACTAAGGAAACATGACTGGTAGGTGGGTCTGGAGGACCGGAGTTGAGAAACCCTGCCTTAGTGCAACCAGAGTATTTGTAGATGTCCCTAAATGACACAATCATTTATAACTTTAGCAAAATATAAAAGCAAAATTGTAGCTGTTAGTTTGATATACTTTTCTTTGTATGGACAATGTATTTTAGCTACAGGTGCAAAAAAATGGCACAAAAAATTGTTGTGCCATTTGGCTACTAGGAGCAAACTCTATACTTATAGTTAATGAGTCCATATTCATGAGCAGAGCGCCTGGTTTAAAGCTAGACACAAAAGTCTGTCAGTCAGTGCCCTGAGGACCAGGGGAAGCAACCTACCCATGAAGAACACACCAGACTAAAAAACTATTAGAGACATTTATTAAATATTTGATGCCACTATTGTGGAGTTAAAAAAGGAGCAAATTATGTTTGCATCATAATTTGTGAATTTTTACTTTTCACACCACTTTTCTAAAGTAGTGAGAAAAGTGATTGGGGCTTAGCATTAGGGGGTGTGGCCTCACACAGCGTGATACATTTTCTATCATTTACACCAGAGACTGGTATAAATTTTAGTTCAACTTTACATCAGCTCATAGCAGATATAGATTTGAATTTCTGCGGCACAGATTTCTGCTGTCAAATTTAATCCTGCACCTCTATGGCTCAATCTGCGGCAACAAACTTTATTCTAAAGCTGGTGTTTGTATTGCCATTCTTAGTATATCTGCCCCTATGTGTCTAGTATATGTGTCTAGTATATACTAACATTCTTAGTAATCAAATGGCCAAAAAAAAATAATGTTTGTGCCATTTTGGCAACTGGTAGTCCAGACCTGTATATATCATATGTGGTCAGATACACCTTAATGAATAGTGCTTCACAGTACCTTTAGACTTTAAAGTTAATATCCGAATTTTAACACCATGTCCTGATAAAAATCCTCTGCAAAGATATAAATTCAAAACATAAACTTTGGCCTGCTTATAGCCACCACTAGAGGGGGTTTAGGGGCACATGGTATACTGTTTTAATTATACATTTAATGCATATGAAATAATAGCTATACAGGGGATTTGGTCTGTATCAGAAAAATTGTGCTCTGCCTGCTATCAAGTTATATTGAGAAATCATTCAACATAAAAAGATATGGTATTGAAAGGTGAGTATCCACCCCACATTAAAGGAGATGTGTAGCCAGCAATGGTGCCAATAGTAAAACTTCAGGTAATACAATGAGCTCTGGGTAACCTCTGATTAATACTTTCCACCACTGATTTATACTGGCTTCAATTGGCAGCACTGGACATGAGTTATGTTCATAGGGAACTATTGACATCTCCCATACCCAAGGATATGCACAAGGTATGTTGACCACCATTAGCAACTAATCTGCATGACCTCAAAATCACGGCACTGGGGACTTCAGTGGGAGAAGAGAATTAATTTGACAGGTTTTTGGGACGAATTTGTAACCAAGCAGGTAAAGGGGACGTAAAGCATTTCTTAAATTACTAAAACTTGATAACTCATTAAGCCGTTTGTAACTTTTTGGGTAATTGCCATTGTGACATACAGGGAGTTCAGAATTATTAGGCAAATGAGTATTTCGACCACATCATCCTCTTTATGCATGTTGTCTTACTCCAAGCTGTATAGGCTCGAAAGCCTACTACCAATTAGGCATATTAGGTGATGTGCATCTCTGTAATGAGAAGGGGTGTGGTCTAATGACATCAACACCCTATATCAGGTGTGCATAATTATTAGGCAACTTCCTTTCCTTTGGCAAAATGGGTCAAAAGAAGGACTTGACAGGCTCAGAAAAGTCAAAAATAGTGAGATATCTTGCAGAGGGATGCAGCACTCTTAAAATTGCAAAGCTTCTGAAGCGTGATCATCGAACAATCAAGCGTTTCATTCAAAATAGTCAACAGGGTCGCAAGAAGCGTGTGGAAAAACCAAGGCGCAAAATAACTGCCCATGAACTGAGAAAAGTCAAGCGTGCAGCTGCCAAGATGCCACTTGCCACCAGTTTGGCCATATTTCAGAGCTGCAACATCACTGGAGTGCCCAAAAGCACAAGGTGTGCAATACTCAGAAACATGGCCAGGGTAAGAAAGGCTGAAAGACGACCACCACTGAACAAGACACACAAGCTGAAACGTCAAGACTGGGCCAAGAAATATTTCAAGACTGATTTTTCTAAGGTTTTATGGACTGATGAAATGAGAGTGAGTCTTGATGGGCCAGATGGATGGGCCTGTGACTGGATTGGTAAAGGGCAGAGAGCTCCAGTCCGACTCAGAAGCCAGCAAGGTGGAGGTGGAGTACTGGTTTGGGCTGGTATCATCAAAGATGAGCTTGTGGGGCCTTTTCGGGTTGAGGATGGAGTCAAGCTCAACTCCCAGTCCTACTGCCAGTTTCTGGAAGACACCTTCTTCAAGCAGTGGTACAGGAAGAAGTCTGCATCCTTCAAGAAAAACATGATTTTCATGCAGGACAGTGCTCCATCACACGCGTCCAAGTACTCCACAGCGTGGCTGGCAAGAAAGGGTATAAAAGAAGAAAATCTAATGACATGGCCTCCTTGTTCACCTGATCTGAACCCCATTGAGAACCTGTGGTCCATCATCAAATGTGAGATTTACAAGGAGGGAAAACAGTACACCTCTCTGAACAGTGTCTGGGAGGCTGTGGTTGCTGCTGCACGCAATGTTGATGGTGAACAGATCAAAACACTGACAGAATCCATGGATGGCAGGCTTTTGAGTGTCCTTGCAAAGAAAGGTGGCTATATTGGTCACTGATTTGTTTTTGTTTTGTTTTTGAATGTCAGAAATGTATATTTGTGAATGTTGAGATGTTATATTGGTTTCACTGGTAAAAAAAAATAATTGAAATGGGTATATATTTGTTTTTTGTTAAGTTGCCTAATAATTATGCACAGTAATAGTCACCTGCACACACAGATATCCCCCTAGCTAAAACTAAAAACAAACTAAAAACTACTTCCAAAAATATTCAGCTTTGATATTAATGAGTTTTTTGGGTTCATTGAGAACATGGTTGTTGTTCAATAATAAAATTAATCCTCAAAAATACAACTTGCCTAATAATTCTGCACTCCCTGTATACTGTTTTGAAATTGGGTCCATCTTTTTGAAACATCCTGTATTGCAGAGCAGGGGCGTAACTATAGGGGAAGCAGGGGAAGCGGCTGCTTTGGGGCCCTGACTCAGAAGGGGCCCATCCAAGAGGAGGAGAAGTACTAAAAGATTTTGTCAGGGCCCCTCAACATTATTACACAATGAAATTATATACAGTGGCAGTATAGACAGTGTAGAAAACGGATGGAACAGCTACCGTGCCTGGTCTGAGAGAGCGATCTTTAGTAGCCACAGGAAAGGGGGCGGCATGAAAGGAAGGAGTTGTGAAAAACTTACTGGGGGAGAGGGCCCCATTCAAAAATTTGCTTTGGGGCCCAGTAATTTCTAGTTACGCCACTGTTGCAGAGTATTATATAAGTGATCACATCAGTCTTCATGTTCCCTAGAGGAACTGAAAAAACAGTTTATATAAAACATCTAAAACCTTTTCCTCACTAATAAATATGTAATATGTCACAAAGTAAAAATAAAGGAAGGTTGACATAATTGGTATGTTTGTATTCATATTAATTCATTGGTGGCAGCATTTACACTAGACTAGACTGTGGACTGATTGGTGGCAGCGTTTACTAGACTGTTCTCTGACTGGAAGAAGCATTTACACTAGACTAGACTATTGACTGATTGGTGGCAGCGTTTAATAGACTGTTCTCTGACTGGAAGAAGCATTTGCACTAGACTGTGGACTGATTGGTGGCAGCGTTTACTAGACTGTTCTCTGACTTGAAGAAGCATTTACACTAGACTATGGTCTGACCAGCAGCAGCATTTACACTAGACTATGGTCTGACCAGCAGCAGCATTTACACTAGACTATGGTCTGACCGTCGGAAGCTTTTACATGCTTTTACATTAGACTGTGGTCTGACCAGTGGATGAATTTACACTAGACTGTGATCTGACCAGACTGTGAGCTGACCGGTGACAGAATTTACATTAGACTGTGGACTGATTGGTGGCAATATTTACTCTTGATCCGGGGTCAGAAACCTGTGGCACATGTGCCAGAGGTGACACGCACACCATGTTCTGCTGGAACGCCAGCTGTCACCAGATGACTGCAAGACTTTTTAGTCTTGTCCCTATTTTTGGATGCCCTGCCACCGCACTGTACCGCTGAATGTAAAGATCTTAAGACGCGTCTGCTAGGTGCACCCCTCATGCTTTCTGCCTGTGCCTCCAGAAAGTAGAACTCTGCTACACTACTGGCTGCCTTCTTCTGTACCTCACTGCTGCTGTGCCTCTCCTCGTCCTGAGGATGCCACAAATGAAGAAAGGTATTTAAATGTACTAGGGGTTGAGAGGAGGATGATGAGCTTAAGAGGAAGGGAAAACAAGCACTGTGACCAGATAGGGTGTGGGGGAGGAGGGGGAGCTTGAGGAGATGGGGTAACAAGTATGTGACCAGATTTGGGGTGGGGGAAAAGGGTGAGCTTGGGGAGATGAGGGAACGAGCACTGTGACCAGATTTCGCGGGGGGAAAGGTGAGCTTGGGAAATGGGGAACGAGCATGTGGCCAGGTTGGGACTGGTGGCAGGATGGTGAGCTTGCGGAGATAGGGGAATGAGCATATGGCCAAATTTGGGGTTGGAGGAGGAAGGTGAGATTGGGGAGATGAGGGAACGAGCATGTGACCAGATTGGGACTGGGGATAGGATAGTTAGCTTGGGAGGAAGGGGTAACAAGCACTGTGACCAGATTGGCGGTGGGGGAGGATGGTGAGCCTGAATGTGAATGCTGGGGGGAGATAGGAGAGGCTGGTTATGAAGGCGAACCAACTTTATGACTACTTTAGGGGATTGGGGAAAGGAGTGGTGAGCCTGACAATGATTGATGGGGGGCATGGGGAACAAGCTCTCTGACATTGGGGGGTGCAATGGGGATAGTGAGTCAGAATGTGATTAGTCCGTGTGTGTGTGGTTGAGACCTAAGTGTGATTCGTGCAGCTCTGATTGTTTTTATTGTGGTGGTGACCAGTATATGGGGCACCAATGTATGTCGGACAGTGGTGGGGGAGGGCAGCCCTCAGTCACTTAAAACGAGTGAGGGGATTGCTGTCCCCCACTGTCAGTAAGTGTGCTCTGGTGAAGTCTCGTGCCATTCAGTATTCGGCGCAGGCGCAGTGATTATAGCTGGCAGCCAGCAAGCGTCCCTTCCCTTACTGCGCCTGCGCCGAATACTGAATGGCGCGAGACTTCACCAGTACACAGGGCTGGCAGATGGACGCAAGCGCTGCCTGGCCCTGTCAATCAGGACTTGGAGGGAGGAGACCAAGGCGGGAGAACGGAGGCTCTAGGAGCAGGAGCAACGTCCCCCCCCCTGCTCCTAGAGCCTCATTAGCATATTATACAAGTTAGATTTTTGGCGTAACTGGGGCACTGATAAAAGTAGGAATAGGCTACTTAGGTTTAGCTGACATTAGCACATCGCTAATGTCAGCTAGCTTAATAGGGTTAAATCTGGTGAAAGAAACCCTTTAAGCCATGTAGGTCAGGCAGTGTTGTTGAGAATTTTGGGACGTAGCTAGTAAATACCAAGTTAATGTCACATATTTGCATTATATTACTTTCCTATATGGCTCGGCACACTATGTGCTTCAGCTTTGATTTTTTTTTTTTAAACGGCACTCTGTACAAAAATGGTTGCTGGCCCCTTCTCTAGACCGTGGTCTGACCAGTGGCAGAGTTTACACTAGTGTCATGTTCTCACGAGGGCCCAACTGACCCCTAGAACATCTCACTACGAATAATACACAAAAGCAAGCATACACAGAGAAATAACAGTGAGTTGGAAACTGGATCAGCAGGTAAGTAAGCAGTGGCAAGAAATACCACTGGACCAAGTGCACTGGTTTTACTTGGGGCCAAATCTAGAGAGCAAAAACCCAGTGAGCCCTGTTATTTACAGAGCCCCAGATGGTAGGGATGAACTTAGCCAAAGCTCACTGGTTGCACCTCCAGGATGGTCCCGGTGCACTTGGCTACTTACCTGCAGAGACTGCTGGAGCAGGCGCCAGCAGTTCACACAAACAACGACTGGAACACAGGCACACATACTGGAACCCGAACACCGCACAGGACACAGTACAGAATACACACTGGAACCAGCACACAAAAAGACCTTGATATCTTACAAGGTAGCCACACAGACTGGGCAGAAGGAAACCCAGGTAAGGTGCATAGCTCCAGCACCAAACAAGGGCTGGAGAACAACTAACTCCCTGGCAAACAGCAACAGGATTAAATAGTACCTAGAGACCACACCCAGATCAAAATCTTAACCCCACAAGAACCAGAGCAAGCATTCAAGGAGTCATGCACACACAGACTACCAAAACTACACATCACCACTGGCAGCCAGCATACACGGCATTAACTGCGGCCAGTACGCCAGAAATAAAAGAGAGCAACATGGAACACGTGTCACAGTGAACCACACTGAGACCGTGACAACTAGACTGTGGTCTGACCACTGGCAGCATTTACACTAGACTAGCGACTGACTAGTGGCAGAATTTACAATAGACTAGCGACTGACCAGCACTAACATTTATACTACAGATTAATACATTTTACACAATAAATATCTCCCATTAGCCTGCCATTTAAAAGACCTCATATATTTGGTTCAAATCTATTTCTTAATATTCTCCTATTAACTTTAAAGAAAAGGTCTGTGTTTTTAGAGATTAAATTTTTTATAAGAAATTACAGTAAAAAAATAAGACTTTTTAAACCAAGGACCAAGGTTATGATTAATAATAAGAAATGTAAAACTTAAACAGTCAACAGTCAAAATATAAAAAGTGACATAGTAATATAAGCACAAAATAAACATGCACACTATACTATGCAAATAAATATACTGTGATGAGTGATATACATTATTTCTGTTTCATCCAGCACCACCCTAAACTAAATGAGACATTGATTTCACATGATAGGCAGGGTACACCTGTGTCCTACTGCCCCCTCATCCATTCAATACCATTGATCTGTGGGGTACATGCTGACCTTATTAGAGAAAACTTGATAAAGGGCAAAGGATATCATACTATCAATACTATTGAAAGGAAGCTGGGTTGAGTAGTAGGAAGGCCCTGCAAGATGTAAGTGACCCTAGGGGACATCATTATCTGTTTAGGCCTTGTCATAAAAGGTGCTTTTCAATTTTAACCCTTGCTTTAACATTAAATGAATTTGGCTAAAATATATATTTTAAATACATTTTATGTAAATTATAAAATATTATTTTTTTCAATTTAGAATATCTCTGTATCTGTCATATAGATAGATGGAAGATAGATATGAGATGGGAAAAAAAGAGGAAATAGCAGCACTGCACACTAGGTGCAAAAATCCTTGCAGGATGCAACGGTCTGAAATAAAAGATCCACTTTCTTCACCCTCACTTAGATAATGGATCGATAGATAGATAGATAGATAGATAGATAGATAAATAGATAGATGAGAGATAGATAGATAGATAGATAGATAGATGAGAGATAGATAGATGAGAGATAGATAGATAGAGAGATAGATAGGAGATAGATGAGAGATAGATAGATAGATAGATAGATGAGAGATAGATAGATGAGAGATAGATAGATGAGAGATAGATAGATGAGAGATAGATAGGAGATAGATGAGAGATAGATAGATAGATAGATAGATAGATATAAAGATATATAATGGATAGATAGATAGATAGATAGATAGATAGATAGATAATAGATAGATAGATAATAGATAGATAGATAGATAGATAGATAGATAGGAGATAGATAGTATAGATAGATAGATAGATAGATAGATAGATAGATATATACATAGATAATAGATATATAGGAGATGGTTAGATAGATAGATAGATAGATAGATAGATAGATAGATAGATAGATAGATAGATAGATAGATAGAGAGATAGATAGATGAGAGATAGATAGATGAGAGATAGATAGGAGATAGATGAGAGATAGAAAGATAGATAGATAGATAGATGAGAGATAGATAGATGAGAGGTAGATAGATGAGAGATAGATAGATGAGAGATAGATAGGAGATAGATGAGAGATAGATAGATAGATAGATAGATAGATAGATATATAGATGGTTAGATAGATAGATAGATAGATAGATAGAAGATCGATATGAGATAGATAGATAGATAGATAGATAGATAGGAGATAGATAGATAGATAGATAGAAGATAGATATATGATATAGATAGATAGATAGATAGATAGATAGATAGATAATGATACAGATAGGTAGTCCTCTTAAGAGGACTGAAATGTCGTGTTGGTGAATAAAGGACACTACTAATGAACTTTGTGCAGTGAAAGATAGATAGATAGATATGAGCTAAATAGATAAATAGATAGATAGATATGAGCTAAATAGATAAATAGATAGATAGATAGATAGATAGATAGATAGGGAAAAAGGTAGCACTCCAACATCACAGAAGAAAGTTCAATGGGTACAGGCATCTTGATCACAGATCACATTTGATATACGTAAAAGAATACGCAGTACTCCAAACTATTTTAATAAGAAAGTGCATCAAAACAGTGTATGTATTTAAAGTGTCCATAGTGCAATTTCAGTCCAAGTGTCTTTCCATAACGTCCATCCGCGTTTCATGCAAAGTGCAAGAAGTGCATAAAATCGTTATATACTTCAAATCTGTAAATGAATATAGGGAGGAGTTCTTCTTCCACTCGCCAAAAGGCTTTGAACAAGAAATAATCAGTTGAACTGCGCAGGAACTCAGAAAGTGGCGCATTCAACTGGAGCCTGATTATATCTTGTTCAAAGCCTATTGGTGCGTGGCAGAAGAACTCCTCCCTATATTCATTTGCAGATTTGAATGATATAAGGTTTTTTTGCACTCCGGCGCCAGAACTACATAGCTCTGTTGTATAATGAACAGACCAGGTTACTGCAGCTCTGCTCCCATTCCCTTGAATTAGAACAGTGATGTAGTAAGTAGGTTTGTCCACTACACAATGGCCAGAGCTACTCTTGAATGGCTGATTGGTGGGGGTGCGGGGTTTGGACCCCTGCTGGTCTGATATTGATGGTCTATCCAGAGGGTAGGCCATCCATATCAAAATACCGGAAAAAACATGTTAAAGTCACAAAATTTGCATACAACACTGTAAGTAGGTCATGGGAAGCAGAATAAGATATCATAATTACATGTAGGTATAATTATCATCAGCCTAGGTATGTACTAATGAATGTCTTATGTTTTCACTGAATAATACATGATGTCACTGTATCTAGTAGTGCACTAACCTATAGCACCAGCTTTGATTTCTTTATCAGATACACAACTATATTTTTATTTCGTACCCTCTTGAAAACATCTTTAAAATGGTGAAGTTATACGCTGATGAAATGACCCTCTTCTATCTGTTCAGTGGTATTTTGGGCAAAAAATTAGCAAAGGTTTGATGACAACAGCTCAGCCTTTGCAATAATACGTGTTATGTGCTTTGTTCGGGGGGTTTGTACTGTGATTTGGGAGTGAAACCTAGTCTCCATTCCATTGATGTTTAGTCCCTATGATCTGTTTATGAATGAATTATTAAACAGCGGTTTTCTTAGTACCCGGTATCCCAACAGTCATATCTTTTAACTTGTAGTAAAGTAATTAATAGGATATATATTATTAATTCAGAGCTGAACCAGTGTCCCATGGGCTGATAAAAGCTCAGCAGCAGAGCACACCATCCTATGGCGTGTTGCCATGTACAGTACACCGAGATTTAATTACACCCTATTCACAGATTGTACTGCCAGGAGTGGATTCTGTAACTGCCTGCGATCTTACCAAACTTGCACATCTTAAAAAAAGAAAGGTCTAATGGAATATATATGATAATATTAATACTGTAATAAACACAATTATCAAAATAAGATTCAATGGTTCTATTTATTAACCCTTTACCCAATGGGAATTGCATTACCCAAGGGAACTACTTTTCCTTAAATAACTGGAGGCCTTACGTGAAGCATGAGTCTTGCTACTCCCTAAATTCTTCCTTCTCCACAGCAGTTTGCGTAATCAGATTCTGTATACTTAAAGAGTCTCTGTACTTTCACACAATTTCATTTCATTTAATAGAGAAAGGTGTAACCAGGGAATTTCTAAATCACTTCATTTTGAAAAATATGCCTGCATCCACCTGAAAAAAGCTGTAAATTCATGGCCACTAGGGGACTCACTTTCACCTAACTTGCAGTCCGCTGCCTGCTGTCAGGCAATATACGTCCTTAGTAACAGAGAAATGGGGGGCGTGTCAGAGCTAGCTGAGATCCTGATAAAAGAATGGCTTCTACACAGCTTTGGAAGACTATAGGAGCCTCCTGTGTGTCTGTGTAATCTCCCCCTCTTTATCTGTTATTTGAGCTCCTGAGCTGGAAATAAACATTGTGGAAGTAAGGGAAAGGACATCACAGCAGTACAGTGCTGGTAGATTTCACAGAAGGGATACAACCCCTGCTTCTGAGTGAAATGCATCTAGCTGTGCAGCTGAAACAGGGAATAATATGTCTGAAAAAGACATTAAGGAACCCCAAAAAAGACCTATTCCTTCATAGTTGTGCTTGTACAAATGGCAAGAAAAGCCATTAAACACACTCTTTAAAGGTATGCTTTAAATATAAGCAGTGGCACAATTTTGGTCTTGCACTGATGATGCTGGTAGCAGTGTATATAGGTATACAGTATGTATTTGGGTGCATATACACCCTGAGTTGCTTCATGGCGTTGTTTCTGTATAAATGTAGAGACTGACACGTGTTGACTGATGTGGATGGAAAAGATCTCTTTTTACTATATGTCGATTATCATGTCTTACTGTTTATTTTCTACTTCTGCATCTGCTTGATGCACATAGCAAAGATTCACATCTAAATTCACATGTAGATTATAATTTCATTTAGTGTATTTGTGCAGGTGTATTTCAGTAGGTGTCTTTTTTTTTAAATGTGAGATCATGTGTTAGATGCTGATTTAGAAAGGAATTGAATGGAATGGGCATACCAGACACTAGGGCTGCACGATACGGGGATTTTGTGCGATTGCGATTAGGGCCCTAAGAAATGCGATAACGATATGCGATGCGATCTTTTAAGGGAATTGTGCTAGATGTCTATTTGCTTGGATTTTCAAGGTAAAAGCACACACATATGACTGATAATGTGAAATGTAGTTATGCTGAACTCAAGAACTGAAATGCAGTGTTTTTCAAAATAAAACATCTTTTGCCAAAATAAATAACATATTTGCATTACTGCAAAAGTACAAAATACAAAACCTGCCATTTTCCTAATATCCCTGCACAGAGCAGATAAATAAAATAGAATATAAGAACATGTGTTCATTAAAATAACGACTTACCTCCAGCCCCTCCTCCCTCCCCGCACTGTAACTGATGTATCGCCGGCTGCGCTGTGCAGCATAGCGGCCGGCGAATTGCGATACATCAGTGTCAGCCACGTAAAAAGTCAAGCATCGCTTTATAAGACCCACTGCCATTCCCCCCCCACTTTTTGGGGAAAAAAGTGCGTCCTATAAAGCGAAAAATATGGTACTATAATTGCAGCATTTTTAGGTCGGCCAATTGGCGATTGTGATATGGCGATTTATCGCGATACCGATTGCTTTGGCGATATATTGTGCAGGCCTACCAGACACTCATGTGAACAGGTCCTAAGAATACTGATTGTTATATTGCACGTGGCTTGCAGCATCGTATAATGGTTGGAGATGTTCCACAACTGTGTATTACACAATACATCATTCATTTGAGAAAAAGCACACACACAACAAATCCCATGAAATAGAGCGCTGTGTAAATCGGAGAAATCCATCAGGAACAGTTTAGATTCACATCAAAAGCTCCTGCATCCAGCTGAGAGAGGCAGCTCTAGAGAAAAGTCTCTGCCTGGATCCCAAGTGGAAGATTCCTATTAATTACAGGCAGGAGTTCAGTGTGGTGCCAGCTTAGAGAGCGTTGCTAATCTCTCTCAGGCAAAAAGGGTCAAACACAGTTTATGGCAAACTGCTGGAAGCAAAATATCCCCTGCACTTACATGATATGTACTGCTGAGGCTGTAATTTATAGAATGAAGCCTAGAAACACCTGAACTGTCACCCTAACTGTGTAAAGCACACCGCAGAATAGATTTTCTTCCACGCAGTATACACCCGCACTGTGAACTGTAATGAGAAGTAATGAAGTGTGTGTGTCTGTGCGTGCCTGTGGAAAGGCATGGCACACAGAATAATTCACTTACTCTCCCTTTTATTATTAAAATAATGGAACATCAAAAGCCTCTAAAAGTAGAACGTTGACAATAGCAGGAGAAATTGCGATGCAGAATTTCTTAAGATCTCAAGAACGTTAACCTTTGTAAGCATCCATTAATAAGTCAGTATAAATAGGTTTTGAAGGTTGTCTTCTTTGGCCAACCTCTTTCCATATGTTAAGACATATTCAGGTAAAAAGAGTAGGCCCTGCTTGTATTAGATAGAGAGTCTGTGAAACCTCTAGAAAGAGCACCTCTAATTCTGGAGGACCACCAGCATCTATCTACGCATCATATAGATGCCCAGTGGTGTAACTCAAAGCTCTTGGGCCACCATGCAGAATCATCCCCACCATCTACTATGGATATTTATAATAATAATGATTTCTTCTTATGGGGCAGATAGGTCATTGATTGGTATCTCTGTACCCCCTATATCCCCCTGTATGAGTCTCTCCAGCTGTTACAGCTGTATAAACTGTGGCCCCAGGGATGTCATAGCATGGCTAGATCCTGGTACTAAGGTTAAAACCATTGGGAGTTAACACAAAGGCAAAAGCCATATATTTAATAGGATTCTTCACTTTCATTATTCACTATGACTCAACACTATCTGTCATATTTACTTTTTGGGATTGGGGTCTTCAGATCTATAGCTGCAGCTATGTAGAACCTTGTTTATTCCAAAGGGCCCCATGTAGTGCTTTAATTCCCTTGCAGTGTCAGAAGAAAGGGGAATATGTGCCAGCAAAATGACCCCCAGATCTCCAGTCTCTAGTGAACCCAGTTAACAGACATAGATTGTCCAAAGTTGAAAATGCCCTTGAATTCATAGGAAAGGATTTGGTCCTCATGTATCAAAACAACTCAGAGTGTTGTATATGGCAACTAATTTGAGTTCAGTTTTCATTTTAGGCTTTGTTCTTTACATTTTAAGGGGTTATAATCTGTTTTCCTGATATTGATGACCTATCCTCAGGATAGACTCATGGCGGCACCACTGCCTATCAGCTGTTTGAAGGGGCCACAGCCTTGTGCACACACTACATCCTCTTCAACCTTTACCTGCAGACCGTCAACGGTTTAGTAACAAAGTTGTAATTCCATTGTACTGCCACTACAATGTTGATGGCATACAGGTAAAGACTGATGAGGATGCAGCGCTTGCATGAGTGCTGTGTCCCCTTCAAACAGCTGATCGGTGGGGTTGTTGGGAGTCAGATCCCTGCTTATCTAAGGCTACTTTCTCACATTTTGTACGTATCCGTCATAGACGGATCCGTTCAGATAATGCAATCATCTGCATCCGTTCAGAAAGGATCCGTTTGTATTATCTTTAACATGGCGGAGACGGATCCGTCTTGAACATCATTGAAAGTCAATGGGGGACGGATCCGTTTTCTGTTGTGCCAGATTGTGTCAGTGAAAACGGATCCTTTCTGAACAGATGCAGACGATCGCATTATCTGAACCCGGACACGCGAGTGTGTAAGTAGCCTAATATTGATGACCTATCCTGAGAATAGATTATTAATATCAGAGAACCAGACAACCCCTTTAAGGCCTACATGTGGTGTCTATGCACAAAATGTGTCCATGGTGATCCATTCACCCGACTAAACTCAAAAAGGCATCTTTTTGACATTGTTACAATCACTGCTCTAGAAACCAGACAAAAAGGTAGATGGCGTACCCTTGACAACTCACCCCTTCTGACATAGAGAGGCAGAAGGGGTGCTCTATGTAAATCTTGTTGGAGATTGCTCAATGCCATTTATTGTATTTTCAACCAGGTTCCTGTGTGTTTTTTAGGCTGCTTACATACATGCGGTAAAGTTCTCCGAATCCGGCTTAGTCGGATAGGGCTATGCACCAGTGGAACCCATGCTCTGGTTTTTGTGTGGTCAAAACCCAGCACTCATGCTGGAAACTGGACGGATCCCAAATGGATCTCATTATAGTCAATAGGCTTTGCGGTGAACGCAGCAGTATCCGGCTTGGCTGAATCTGGTGAACTCCGGCAGGCTATTCCTCTGCCAGAACAGCCTGCAGGCTACCTTACTTCAGCTGTGAAACTAGCCTTAGTTCTTTGTGCATACTGTGAGCAGTCTTATGTTTTTGACATGGCTTGTTTACCGGATTACTCTTTGCTTTCTCCTTGCTTACTATTGTATTTGACCCAGGATTGTGTAGTGACTATATTCTCCTGCTTTTCCATTTCTGGGCCTTTGTTTCTCTTGATTTTGACATAGCTTTTCCCTGTTATCAGTATTGGATACAGTTTTGGCTTGGATATTTTAGTGGTCTGTTTTAACCCTGGCTTGTACTACTACTTGACCTGTCTGCTCCACCTGCCAGCAGTTAACTGGTGAATGGAAGATAAGATTTCATACTACCAGCCAGGCTCGGACTGGCCCACAGGGATACAGGGGAATCCCCCGGTGGGCCCCTGGGCAAAGTGGGCCCCTAGTCTCCCACCCTATATATATATATATATATATTCAATGTACCGCACTTCCATCAGCCGATGTTCATATAAAAAACTTGTTAAAATATTTATTATATTTGAATGTATCCGTACGGCGGGCCCCCAAAATAAATTTTACTGGTGGGCCCTAGGTACCCCAGTCCGACACTGCTACCAGCAGGGTTATCTAGTTACGTTCCTGAGTGGGATTGCCCTTATTGAGGCGGCTGATCTACTGTAGGCAGGGCCCCTGTAGTTATAAGGTTGATTTAGGGCAAGTTCACAAGTTCTCGCAAAACTGTGTAGCTAGTCTGTATCATGTCAGTTTCATCGCAGACATCTGTTTTATGTTTATATACCCCTTTTCAACTGTGCAGAAACATGTATTAGGTTCCAAGGTCCTCCACTGGTCTTTACTTCCTCTTGACATGGACATGTGACCAGAACAGACAATCACTGACTATAGCAGGCCATTGCTGTGGCCAGTGATTGGCTGCAGTGGACTCATGTTTTTGTTAAGAGGAACCAGGGAGTAGATCATGGCGGGGTAACCTAGTAGCCTCAGAATTGGAGCAGCAGGGGACCGGTCACATGAGTATGATTTATCTTGTTCTTTGTATTGTATAGAGCATTCTGAACTACTTACTAAATAATTTTTCCTGGCTGGCCAACACCTGTAACTGATATAGTAGCTCATATCTCATGCATTTGCATTTTATTTTTTTATTTGCTTCAGGCCGATTGATACAATGTATCTCAAGTGTTGAACTTTTTTAACAGAGACATTCTCTTTGTTACTCTTCTATAAAACTGTGAATAGTGAACCCAGATAACAGATGCTGTATGCACAGCCTCTTAAGCTGGCCATACATGACATGGCTGTGAGCCTGGCAGAACAAAGGAACATCCAACATGATCTTTATATTCCTCAACATCTGCTCCCTGGGAACAGTCAGGATGACCCCATACTTGTTAGATTGTCCAGACTATGGCTTGTTTCACACCACATTAGGGGGATCTGTTCTCCGATATTCCTTTTGTAGTCCGAGGAGTGCAGCAAAATGATCAGGTTTGAGCAAAGCGAAGCATTCGAAGCGGAATTCGGTCGTAAGTTTACGAAAACTTTGATTTGCAACAAATCCGAATTTCCTTGCGCTTCATAGTAATGAATCAGTTTTTCCAAAAACAGTGACTGCATGTGTTACAAAGTGAAAGTAAGAAGCCCTGGAACGCAAGATCACCCATAATGCCGTGCAGCCAGCCAATCTGCAGATAGCCATCGCCTGTGATGTCACAGCCCTATAAAACCCTCATCCTGTGGTGTCTCCGGCACTGTCCTGTGAGCTGAGCATAGGGAGAGACATAGCAATTACTCATGCGCTAGGGACAGTGTTGCTAATAACGATTAACAGAAGAATATTGGAGAAGGGAGATTGCAGGGAGAGTGCAGAAAGAGTGCAGGGAAAGTGCAGGAAGACTAATGCTGCATCAGTTTTATTTATTTACTTATTCCTACATCAGACGTAAACTAAGATATGTAATTCAATACGAAGAAGATGGAAGCCTTTATTATTCCAATACCAACATGCCAACCAAGTCTTAATGATGACCATTCTCATCTTTTGCTGGCTTTACTTCTTCCAAATCGTCCCTCAAAGTCTAGATGTCCTCGAAAAGTCAGCAAGAAGCAGAGAGAGGAGGAGCTGGATGTTCCTGATGACATATTTTCATCGATGTTAGATGATGTGGAAAAGGAGGAAAAGCAGATGGCAGAAGAAGGGCTCCCACCTTTAGGGCAGGAGAGCGCTAGGGTTGGAGAAGTGGGTATGCCAGAACTGATTAATAGGTCAAATAACATGCAGGAGATTGCAGGCCAAAACAGCTATAATAGGCTTATGGTCCCCCCCAACCTAACCACCCAAACCCCATACCAGCAACAGCCCCTGTATAAAGGTGCTCTGCGGTCATTAACAATAAAGAAGATCCATACAGTGCGGTCTTCATTATTATATAAAAGGCCCGGCCACTCCATGTGGCTGTACCTTAAGGCAGAGTGGCCTGGGTATACCTGATTTATAGTGATTTGTGACAAATTAATTTGTAATTAATCAAAGAAGTTGCCAAATCGAATTTTTCTAAATTTCGCTCGACTCTTGGTTTCCTGATACAGTTTTGGAAGCCAAAATCGCCATAAAAGAAAAGTATAAAGAACAGATATGACTTTGAATTCAGTCCTGGTTTTGGCTTTCAAACTGCATCAGGAAACCTGATCATGTGGTCATACCCTAAGAACACAGGGGAAAAGGGATACATTTTTTAACTTTCTCTTAGGGAATGGTTTCCCTTTTCATTGGGTTAGGCCCTATTATTCCCAATGTGTTGTGAAAGCAGCATACGAAGAGATTTTGGGAATAAACTAAGCAGCGACACTAAATTCAAAGCTAAAGCTAATATTTTCATAAAAAGGAAAAAGCACACTCATGATCCAAATATACAATATAAAAGCTACAGTTGGTTCAGTTACAAGGAACAGGACTAAAAGAGTTTCTGGGAATTTAATGGTATTTTCCATGCTCCTGATATTGATGAGCTATCTGATTGGTGAGGGTATGACTCTCTGCACCCCCACCGATCAGCTGTTTCCTGCAGCATCAGGTGCCAAAAATATCACTGTATACATTCAAAGTATAGTGGCCATGTTGGGTTACTTCACCGCAGTTCCCATTGAAGTGAAAGGGAGCTGAGCTGCAGTAACCCAGCATGACCACTACACCTTGAATGGAGCTGTGCTCCCGTTGCAATGACAGTGGTAGTTCTAGTACTGGAGGCTGCAGGAAACAGCTGATCGCTGGAGGAGCGGGGTGTCAGATCATCATTGATTGGATATCAATTATCTATCCTGATGATAGATCATAAATAGGAGCCTGGAAAACCCCTTTAATATTGAAAGGCCTATGTAGACCATCAATATCAGGTCAATGGGGATATAACTATTGATACCCCCTCAATCATCTTTTTGAAGGGGCTTGGAAATATATTATAGGCTTTCTTTTTTTAAAATACAATATATAACTAAATATAATGCCATTGCAAATAATTATCTATCTATCTATCTATCTATCTATCTATCTATCATCAATATCTGTGTATCAACAGTCTTTCTTTGGGAGCACATGGACTAATAGGTGACTGTTATTGATGGCTACTGGTTACTGGCCCAATAACAATACATTAACCAGTTCAAGACTGGGTCATCTATCCCCCTTTCTGACCTCATTTTCCATTTTTTTTGTTCTATTTTTTAGCACATGTGTCTTTGAAAGCCATAACCTTTTTTCTGTTCAGTTATGTAAATAACTTTTGCACAGCTTTTCAGTGATACCAAGAGCTTTATTTCTATGTCATTTTTATTTTAGTATTTTTTTTGTTGTATATTTTGATATTTGGGACAGTATGGGTTACGGTGGATGGGGGCAAGGCTAGAAGCTGTGACGGGGGTTTAAATAAAATAACTCATTTTTTATTTGGGGGGGGGGGGGGAAATATTTAACATTACTTTTTTTATTGCTGATATCTCGGCTGGGACCAGAACAGGAAGTGGCATTGCCCCTTCCTGATTTCTACACACAACAGCACTCATTGAGTGCTGTGCATAGAGCGAAGGGGAAGGCAGGGACAGTGAGAAACCGTCCCTGCCGTCTCTATGGGAGCCCATCTGTCACTAACAGCAGGCTCCTCACTACTATGCAAAATTAGTCTGCAGCTGCCATCTCTGCACAGATGTTTTAAAATGTCCAATCAGAGATATATGCCGACCACCCGGACATATATAGTTATGTCCATATATATTTGGACACCGACACAAATTTTGTTTTTATTACCTGTTTACTAAAACATATTCAAGTTATAGTTATATAATGGACATGGACATAAAGTCCAGACTTTTAGCTTTTATTTGAGGGATATCCACATTAAAATTGGATGAAAGGTTTAGGAGTTTCAGCTCCTTTACATGTGGCACCCTGTTTTTAAAGGGACCAAAAGTAATTCGACAATTGACTCAAAGGCTGTTTCCTGGGCAGGTGTGTGGGCAATTCCTTCATTATTTCATTCTCAATTAAGCACATAAGAGGCCTGGAGTTGATTTAGGTGTGGTGCTTGCATTTTGAAGATTTTGCTGAGAAGTAAACATGTGGTCAAAGGAGCTCTCCATGCAGGTGAAACAAGCCATCCTTCATCTGCGAAAACAGAAATAACCCATCTGAGAAATTGCTACACTATTAGGAATGCCAAAATCTACAGTTTGGTACATCCTGAGAAAGAAAGAAAGCACCGGTGACCTCAATAATGCAAAAAGACCTGGACCCTCAGGGAAGACAACAGTGGTGGATGATCGCAGAATAATTACCATGGTGAAGAGAAACCCCTTCACAACAGCCAACCAAGTGAACAACACTCTCCAGGATATAGGCATATCAATATCCAAATCTATAATAAAGAGAAGACTGCATGAAAGTAACTCCAGAGGGTTCACTGCACGGTGCAAGCCACTCATAAGCCTCACTCTTAAAAAACCAGCAGACTTCTGGAAAAACATTCTTTGGACAGATGAAACCAAGATCAACCTCTACCAGAATGATGGAAAGAAAAAAGTATAGTGAAGGCATGGTACAGCTCATGATCCAAAGCAATACCACATCATCAGTAAAACACGGCGGAGGCAGTGTGATGGCTTGGGCATGCATGGCTGCCAGTGGCACTGGGTCCCTAGAGTTTATTGATGATGTGACACCAGACAGAAGCAGCCGGATGAATTCTGGGGTTTTCAGAGACCTACTGTGTGCTCAAATCCAGCCAAATGCAGCCAAACTGATTGGTTGACATTTCATAATACACATGGACAATGACCCAAAACATAAAGCCAAATCAACCCAGGAGTGTATTAAAGCAAAGAAGTGCAATATTCTTGAATGGCCAAGTCAGTCACCTGATCTGAACCCAATAGAGCATGCATTTCACGAGGAAACACAGCGTCTGGTGATGTCCATGAGTTCAAGACTTCAGGCAGTTATTGCCAACAAAGGGTTTTCAATCAAGTATTAGAAATTAACATTTTATTTTTTTATTTAATTTGTCCAATTACCTTTGAGCCCCTGAAATTAAGGGCTTGAATTTAAAAAATGCTTTAATTTCTCACATTTTTTTGCAATCATTTTGTTCAACCCACTGAATTAAAGCTGAAAGTCTGAACTTCAACTGCATCTGAATTGTTTTGTTCAAATTCCATTGTGTAATGTACAGGACAAAAATTTGAAAAATGGTGTCTCTGTCCAAATATAGATGGACCTAACTGTATATAGTTAACAGGCAGTCGGCAAGTGGTTAAAGGGGATTTATGAAATATAGGATGAAATGACATATTTGCTATTCCTTCTTAATTGGTGAAGTCCGATTGCTGTGCCCCTCACAATGTTTAGAATGATTATGCCATGAATGCCCAGATGGGACATCCCCTTTAAAGGGGTTATACTATATATCATTTTTCTTCTAAAAGGCCAGAAATGCCGTTAATAACTGCTTTAAAGTAATTTGTAATGTTTCTAGCATATACAAATACCACGTTCATGATTTTTGCTTCCGGATGTCCCTCTTGGTACTGCTACTAATCTATGCAGCTGGGGGAATGCTCTGAGTAGAATCAGTGTGCTTCCCCCTCTGGCAGCTGACAGTATAGTCCCTTTTTCCTTTCCCTTTCTGCCAGAATAGAGAAGGCAATTAATGTATGACATCAACAGCATGCACAACAATGAAGACTAATTGGGTATGTGCAGTGCTTATATTTGATGCATTGATCAGACAATTACTACATAGACAAATGGCTATAGGGAGAGAATCTGAGCAGGCCTGTTGACCTGGGATCAGCCCATTAGGTGGTTGTACACATTGTATGCATCCTGAATTCCAGGTGGCACCATACTGTGTCATAACTTCCAGCATATGATAATTACTCCCTAAGCATAATAATCCAGCTGGAAGTATCCAAACCCATTTTTTCTAAAACACCTTGACACACAAATAAGACAAGGGAGGCTGTATTTGGGTGACTCTGGGCTCGACAACAGCTTTTATTAATTCTGTTCAAATCAAATAATTTCAAAATGTATACATATTTAGAATGATACTTTCCAAGAACAATACATCATTTATAAGACAGTTTTACCCAGTAAACTGCATGATAGATATCAAATATTGACAATTAACCGATCTACGTCATTTAAGGGCAACAATCCTGCCATGAGAAGCATACATGACATGTGTGCAATGCTTCTCCTGCCACCAAGCAGGAACAAAGCCTTCTCAAACCCCTCCTGAAGACCCGAGAGGAAAATATCCAAACTGACTTTGCCAAGTGCACCCCATCTGCTAATGCAATGATCCAGGGTTCCATGCAATAGGCACAGGTGGCTGGGCCCCAATATGGTTGGCTGCAAGATCACAGTGATGGCTGGATATTTTAGGGCCACCGATCCCTCTCACAGGCCCTACAACTGTTGCAGCGACAATGGATGGTTCTACTGGTGATAGTTGTTTCCAGGGGAGTGCCCCTACATGTAACTCTTCTGGCTGATGTGTGGATGGCACCCTTAATGTTGGTGCAGGTTGAGGCCAAGTAGCAATGATGACAATGAAACAGGCACAGTTTGCAATTTTCTGTTCAGAGTACAGATTCTTAAGGCACAGTGGCAGTATACAGTTTATCCAAACATAAGTGGCATGTGCTAGGAGTGGTAGGTCCCTGCCCTCTCCTAGTGCTACCAAGGCTATCTCCGTTGGGCTTACTAGGATATATTGATTTTCAACTTTTGGGAAATGCACTATATACTTACAATCCTGGTCCCTTTTCCACAGTCTTGTCTCAGTCCAGTTCAATCAAGCCTTCTCTCTGGTAGTCGTATGGTACAGCCACATAATCAGGTTTCTGCATGCAGTTTTGGAAGCCAAAATCAGGAGTGGATCATAAAGGAGATAAAGTATAAAGGAAAAATACAACTGCTCTTCTTTTTTAAAGTTACTTCTGATTTTGGCATCCAAAACTATATGCGGAAACCTGAGCTTGCGGCTGTACCCACCGATAGGGTATGGTGGCCCTGGAATAAACTGGGTGTAAATGATGACACTTCAGCAGTATGTCACAGGATCTGCTCTATCTACCACCTTTCTCTGACCACAGCAGGGTCTAAACTCCCTAGAACAGGATATACGGTCTGCTATCTAGATGCTAAGCTCTACCCATACAGAAACTAATCACAGCATACCACTTTTTGCAAGCCATAATGTACATTCTGGTATTTTAGAATATTATAGTGTAAGGTACTAGCAGCAGAGGTCACATAAGCAGATCATACTTAGATTGTGATCCCTACTGGGGACAGAGAGTGATGATAATGTCTGTAAAGCACTGTGGAATATGTCAGCGCTATATAATTGAGTAAAATAATAAATAATTATACACGTTACTGCTGACAACAGCTTCAATAGGACACTGCGGAAATAAAAAACTCTTTCCCCCCCTCCCAGTTTCCTGTGCAAATCGAAAAAACAAACTAAGGCCTCATGCACACGACTGTATGTATTTTGCAGTCCGCAAAAAACAGATCCGCAAAAAATACGGATGACGTCAGTGTGCATTCCGTATTTTGCAGAACGGAACAGCTGGCCCTTAATAGAACAGTGCTATCCCTGTCCGTAATGCGGACAATAATAGGATATGTTCTATTTTTTTCAGAACGGAAATATGGACATATGGAAACAGAATGCACACGGAGGAGTACCTTCTGTTTTTTTTGCAGACCCATTGAAATGAATGGTTCCATATACGGTCCACAAAAAAAAGGAACGGACACGGAAAAAAATACGTTTGTGTGCATGAGCCCTAAGGGGAGGGAGCAAGTGGTCCTACATACACCATACACCATGTATTCCTTATTCCACCCCGTGATCACCTGACAAATAAAGAAATGCTTGGTTATATCAGGTGAGCCAATCAGCTGGGAAAAAGTGGCCACTGTGCAAAGCCAACATTCAGCTATATTACCCTATACTCCCTGTTTTCTAAGCAACTGCAAGTAAGAAATAGTAACTGGTAAGCAGACCGAATCATTCAAATGTACAGTTAGAAGGCCCACCATCCTCAACCACTTGTCCCATGCCTTACCATGGGCAGTCCAGGTGGATGCAGCCAAGGATGACCTCACTAGTGGTAACAAATCTCACCCAGCAGGGTCCATCCACATCAACGTTGGCCATGTAGAAAATCCAAAGTTCCACCACCACAACTTATAGTAACCAGTTCAAGCAGAGTCACATTTTGGCATTAGACTTTTTCCACCGAATCAGATGGCCACATACTGGCAGGCCAGGAACTGCCAAAGATAGCTCCATAATCCCTTGAACTGACTGCATCCTTTTACAGTTCCAAACTAGCTTTAAAAACAGGCTCCACCCTGCAGCAGTTGCGACCGTTGTACCGCAATAATAACATGCCAAATATAATTGAGGCAAACGTGAGGAGACATGACAAGGATTGCAACTGATGCAGAGTGACCTTCCAGACAGAAATAAATTAATCCAAAATGCTGCAAAGCCAAGCCATGGTCTGTGGGAAGCCTAAAGTCCATGGCATTGAAGTTTAATACCATAAAAAGATAGCATCATTCTGGGGAAATCCCTCTTTTCTTTAAACAAGGGAACGCTAAAATGGACAGTACGGTAATGAAAGGCGTCCAGTAAGTAGGGGCAATGAGGGGAACCAGGTGGGCCTACAAATAATTTTTTTTTCAAGTTGTGAATTAAGGAATTAGAACCTGTCTCATCCTGCACCACCCATTCAAAGAATGAGGTAATAGACTTTCAGTTATAATTTACACCAGTATTCTCATGTGAAATATAGTAAATACAAGGGCGCCATGGCTTCCACAAAAATGTTTGAACAGCTTATGATACATTTTCCACACAAGCTGCACTTTTTAATGGCACCATGTAATTTATAATATCTTGTATTAGAGAATGTGAAAAAAATGCCATGTATTCTTGGGTTTTGTTATTATGGCATTCATGTTCACTAGAAATGGTTGATACAGTTATGACAATACCACGTTTGTATAGTTTTGCTTTTGTTTTTAAAAAATAAAACCCTTCCATAATATGACGCATAACTGTATGAGGGCTTGTTTTTTGCAGGAAAGCTGCAGTTTTTATTGGTATCATTTTGGGGTGCATACATCTTTTGATCATTCAATTTTTTGTAGGGGTGAGGTGACAAAAAAAATTGTCAATCTGCCCTTTTTATTTATTTATTTTTCATTACAGTGTTCACAGAGCATGATAAATATTTGTATATTTTAACAGTTTGGACTTGGGATGAGTGTAACAATTCATACGAATCAATTTGTTCATCTGAATAAATTCTTCATCTGTGAGTGGTTGTCTCTCTACAGACGATTCCCCACCCTGCCGACAGATTAACAAGTCCACAATAGATGTGACAGTCTGGCGCATGCGCTTTTACTGCGAGTAGGGGCACATGCAAAAATCAGCGACATCAGTGCATTACAAATTAGCGACTGTACACGTGCCTCTAAAATTTGTTTAGTGGCACATGCAAATTCATTGATTCGGATTTGTAGGCAGGGACTCTGCTCGTGCGACGCTACTCAAATTTTTGGCGCATGCATTGTCAGACCTGTGTGAGATGTATGGTCCTGTGAGTGGCAGCAAGGAAGGCCTGAAGCTGATGACTCCCTCACAAGTGTAAAATTCATTCAAATAAACTAATTGATTCATACAAATCAATTCGCTCATCCTTAGTTTGGTCACTTTTGGACACAACAAAACCAATTGTCTATTTTTTGTCCAGGAACACGCACATTTGCAGAGACTGCCTCTAAAAATTAGGGACAGTCCTTGCAAATTCAGGACATTTGGCAACTATGCTTACTGTGTTTAAACCTTTGTTGACCAATGGACAGAGCTGTGTAGGTGCTGAACAGATTCTACTCTAAAACAACTGATTGGTGGGGTGCAGAGTGTTGGACCCCGATGATCAGATGTTGATGGCCTACCCTGAAGATAAGTCACTAATAGTAAATGAGTGGACAATGCCTTTAAAGCTTTTTCTGCATGTCTGAATGGCTGAGGCTAAGAGGTTGAGCCATGTTCCCAATAAATTTTGGGTCTTACATGTATCATATGCTGTTCCAACATTCTTGTGGAAGCCATGGAGGCCTTGTATTTACTATATTTCACATGAGAATACTGGTGTAAATTATAACTGAAATCTATCCCAATTCAGAGCTTTGGTAGATTTCAGACAAGCGCAGCTTAGGAAAGGCCAACATTTTTTGGAACATTTCAAACAAGAGACGGGCACCGCTTAATAAATTTGCTAAAACAGGAAATGCCAGGGCCTTAGTGGCCATTTAGGGGAGAATATCCACTAGCTTTGTTTTATTAAAGCATCTTAGATTTCCTAACTTAAATCACAACTATTGTAATTTTTTTGCATAAATTAGTAATATATAGAAATATATGAAATGTTAATATAATATAACTTGTCAGGAAAAATGACATTTTCTTTGCCTTTCAGCAATCTGGGGACTAGGTCAGTATAATCTCTACTGTGGATCAGCCACTCTGGGAGGTTTATCTTTACTCTTGGCTAGCCCCTTGAATGGCCGTTTACTCAGAAGTGCAGCCGTCTAATGGCCATTAAACATAGGTACAGATTATGACGCATTGGAACACTTTCTCCACACTGGAGGCAGAAGGACCTTAACCTCCCAATGAGATCATGTGACTTCATGACTCCGGGAGTGTCAGGTCCTGCTGCCTCCAGTGCGAAGCAAGAGCAAGTGTTCCAGAGTGTGCCTGTGGTGAGGTATTTTTTTAAATTTGTCAGTTTAAGGGCTCATTCACTCAACCGTGGTTTGGTCCCACATCCGTGCCGCATTTTTTGCAGCTCGGTTGCGGACCCATTCACTGGAGCCGCAAAGAATGCGGACAGCACTCTGTGTGCTGTCCGCATCCGTTGCTCTGTTCCGTGGCCCTGCAAAAATTTTAAGTCATGTCCTATTCTTAGGCAGAATAGGCATTTCAATAAAGGGCCGTCTGTTCCGAGCTGCAAATTGCAGAAGGCAATTTGTTCATGTGAACAAGCCCTAACAATTTAGCTGTTTTTAACAGCTGTTTTTTTTCACTGTCGTGTGAATTTACCCTCAGTCAATTTTTACCTGTCTGCAGGGTCTCTGTAAACGTTCAGACACCTCTTCAATGACCAAAAAATATCTGTCTACTGTAGAGTACACCAGTAAATAATGGACAGGGAGGTGGGGATGCTGCAGCAGTGTCTCTCCTCCTCAGCATCTGTATCTAATGATGTGTGTGAGAGTCATATTTACTGTGGGAAGCAGCAGAGGGGAATCATCTAATTGGTGAGATTACATAGTTCAGCTCTCCATCTCTACACACAGTCAGTGTTACCGAATCTTTTACCATTTAGTATGTATGGGTGACATGTATTTTTCCTTCCCATGTGAATAACTTTACATTTGTCAGTGTTAAACCTCATCTACCACTTCTCTGCCCAAGCCTCCAATCTATCCAGATCCCTCTGTAGCAGTATATTGTCCTCTTTAGTGTTAATTACTTTACACAGTTTAGTGTCATCTGCAAGAATTTATATTTTGATGTGCAAGCCTTCTACAAGATCATTAATAAATATATTGAAGAGAATAGGGCCCAATACTGACCCCTGAGGTACCCCACTAGTTACAGTGACCCAATCTGAGTATCTACCGTTAATAACCACCCTCTGTTTTCTATCACTCAGCCAGTTACTTACCCACATACAGACATTTTCTCCCAGTCCAAGCATCCTCATTTTATATACTAACCTTAAGGGTCCATTCAGACGTCCGTAGTGTTTTGTGGTCTGCAAATTGCACATCGTCGGCACTTAATAGAGGATTCCTATTCTTGTTCGCAGCTGCGGTCAAGAATAGGACATGCTCTATTTTTTGCGGAGCTGCAGCCTGGAAGTTCGGGGCCGCGGACCCGAAATGCGGATGCGGACAGCACACTGCGTGCTGTCCGCATCTTTTCCGTCCCCATTGAAAATGAATGGGTCAACACCTGTTCCGCATAATTGCGGAACGGATCCGGACCCATTCTACGGACGTGTGAATGGTCGCTTAATGTGGGAAAGTATCAGATGCTTTGGTGAAGTCAAGATATATAACATCCATTAACTCGCCACGTTCAAGTCTAGAACTTACCTCCTCATAGAAACTGATTAAATTAGTTTGACATGACCGATCTGTCATGAAGGCATGCTGATATGGCGTTAATTGCTTATTTTCATTGAGATATTCCAGAATAGGATCTCTTAGAAAACCCTCGAACCGATTACCCACGGTTTTACTGATTTTAAACGTAATGGCCTTTAATTTCTGAGCTCTGTTTTGACCCCTTTGTGAATAGTGGTGCCATATTAACTAAGCGCCAATCCTGTGCAACACTCCCTGTCAATATAGATTCTGTCTATTAAATTACTTAATTCTCTTAGGATATGTTGATTGTTTGCCACCTGGACCTGGTGATTTGTCTATTTTAATCTTTTTAAGACGCTGCTGCACTTCTTCCTGGGTCAGACAGGCCACTTTTAATGGGGAATACATTGGGAAAAAAATATTTAATAGGTTCACTTTCTCCGCATCACTCTCCAACTCCTCCCTCCTCCCTCTCACATGAACTCCTCCCTCATCACTCTTTAAGGGGCCAACACTTTCAGGTTTAAACTCTTTACCATTTATATAATTAAAGAATATTTTATGGTTAGTTTAGCTCTCTTTGGCAATTAATCTCTCTGTCTTCCGCTTGGCTGCTTTTATCTGTTTTTAACATGTTCTATTTTTTCGTTATAGTTTTTCAATCCTTCCTTACTACCTCTCCGTTTTAGCAATTTAAATGCTTTCTTTTTGTCATTTATTGCTCTCTTTATATTTTGTATTCAGCCACATTGTTTCTTTTCTTGTTCCTCACCCTTTTATTCCCATATAGTATGTACATAGTAACATAGTAGCATAGTATATAAGACCGAAAAAAGACATTTGTCCATCCAGTTCGGCCTGTTTCCTATAAGTTGATCCAGAGAAAGGCAAAAAACCCCTTTGAGGCAGAAGCCAATTTTCCCCACTTAAGGGGAAAAAAATTCCTTCCCGACTCCAATCAGGCAATCAGAATAACTCCCTGGATCAACGACCCATCTCTAGTAGCTGTAGCCTGTAATATTATTACACTCCAGAAATAAATCCAGTCCCCTCTTGAATTCCTTCATTGTACTCACCATCACCACCTCCTCAGGCAGAGAGTTCTATAGTCTCACTGCTCTTACAGTGAAGAATCCTTTTCTATGTTTGTGTACAAACCTTCTTTCCTCCAGACGCAGAGGATGTCCCCTTGTCACAGTCACAGTCCTGGGGATAAATAGATGATGGGACAGATCTCTGTACTGACCCCTGATATATTTATACATAGTTATTAGATCTCCCCTCAGTCGTCTTTTTTCTAAAGTGAATAACCCTAATTGTGATAACCTTTCAGGGTACTGTAGATCCCTCATTCCAGTTATTACTTTAGTTGCCCTCCTCTGAACCCTAGTCTCCAGCTCTGCTATGTCTGCCTTGTTCACAGGAGCCCAGAACTGTACACAGTACTCCATGTGTGGCCTGACTAGTGATTTGTAAAGTGGTAGGACTATGTTCTCATCACGGGCGTCTATGCCCCTTTTGATGCAACCCATTATCTTATTGGCCTTGGCAGTAGCTGCCTGACACTGGTTTTTGCAGCTTAATTTGCTGTTTATTAAAATTCCTAGATCCTTTTCCATGTCAGTGTTACCGAGGGTTTTACCATTTAATATGTACGGGTGACTTGCATTATTCCTTCCCATGTGCATACCTTTACATTTGTCAGTGTTAAACATCATCTGGCATTTTTCTGCCCAAGCCTCCAATCTATCCAGATCCCTCTGTAGCAGAAAACTGTCCTCTTCAGTGTTAATTACTTTACACAGTTTAGTGTTATCTGCAAAAATAGATATTTTACTTTGCAGGCCTTCTACAAGATCATTAATAAATATATTGAAGAGAATAGGGCCCAATACTGACCCCTGAGGTACCCCACTAGTTACAGTGACCCAATCTGAGTATCTACCGTTAATAACCACCCTCTGTTTTCTGTCACTCAGCCAGTTACTTACCCACATACAGACATTTTCTCCCAGTCCGAGCATCCTCATTTTATATACTAACCTTTTATGAGGTACGGTGTCAAATGCTTTGGAGAAGTCCAGATATACGACATCCATTGATTCGCCGCTGTCAAGTCTAGAACTTACCTTCTCATAGAAGCGAATTAAATTCGTTTGGCATGACCGATCCCTCATGAAGCCATGCTGATATGGCGTTATTTGCTTATTTTCATTGAGATACTCCAAAATAGCATCTCTTAGAAACCCTTCAAACAGTTTACCAACAATGGATGTTAAACTTACCGGCCTATAATTTCCAGGCTCTGTTTTTGGACCCTTTTTGAATATTGGCACCACATTTGCTATGCGCCAATCCTGTGGAACATTCCCTGTTATTATAGAGTCCGTAAATATCAGAAATAATGGTCTGGCTATGACATCACTTAATTCCCTTAGGATACGGGGTGTATGCCATCCGGTCCTGGCGATTTGTCTATTTTAATCTTTTAAGTCGCTGTTGTACTTCTTCCTGGGTCAGACAGGGCACTTCTAATGGGGATTTACTTTTACATTCTGCATTTCATCTGACAGTTTATTTTCCTCAGTGAATATAGTGGAGAAAAAATATTTAATAGTTTTGCTTTATCCTCGTCGCTCTCTGCAACACCCCCATCATTGCTATGTAGAGGGCCGACTCCTTCAGATTTATATTTTTACTATTTATATAATTGAAGAACATTTTAGGGTTAGTTTTACTCTCTTTGGCAATTAATCTCTCGGTCTCTAGTTTGGCAAATTTTATTAGTTTTTACATATTCTATTTTTTTCCTTATAGTTTATCAGTGCTTCCTGACTCCCCTCCTGTTTTAGTGATTTATATGCTTTCTTTTTGTCATTTATTGCTTTCTTTACGGTTCCATTTATCCACATTGGTTTCTTATTGTTCCTTAGCCTTTTATTCCTATAAGGTATGTACCTCTCACAATTAGATGTTACAATGCTTTTAAAAATCTCCCATTTTATGGTTGTATTTTTATTTTTGAGGACTTTGTCCCAGTTAGTTAGGCCTATGGCCTCGCTTAGTTGGGTAAATTTTGATTTTTTGAAGTTTGGCATTTTTGTTCCTCCCTTTAGAAACTCTCGTTTGAAGGATAATTGGAAGGTTATAACTTTATGGTCACTATTTCCCAGGTGTGCACGTCTGTTGTTCTATCAGGTCTATTGGTTAATGCTAAGTCCAGTATGGCCATCCCTCTAGTGGGGTCCTGAACCAGTTGGGAAAGGAAATTGTCTTTGGCTATTGCCAAGAACCTGTTTCCTTTTTGGGATGTACAGCTTTCAGTTTCCCAGTCTATATCTGGGTAGTTGAAGTCCCCCATGATAACGACTTCATTATGATTTGCCGCCTCGTCTATCTCGTTTAGTAATAGATTTTCTGTGGACTCTGGTGTGGACTCTGGTATATTAGGTGGTTTATAATACACTCCTATTAGTATTTTATTATTGTTTTTTGCTCCATGTATTTCTACCCACAGTGACTCCACATGTTCCTGTCCCTCAGAGATGTATTCTCGAATTACGGGATTTAGACACAACTTCACATAGAGGCAGACCCCTCCACCTCTCCGGTTTTGACGATCCTTTCTAAACAGATTTACCTGTTTAATTGTACCTCTCACAATTAGAGATTAGGATGCCTTTAAAAATATCCCATTTTGTGGCTGCATTCTATTCCTGGGGACATAGTCCCAGTTAGTGAGGCTAAAGGCTTTTCTTAGAAGTTTGGCTTTTTTGTGTCTCCCTGAAGAAACAAACTTTTTAATTGGAAGGTTATTATTTTATGGTTACTATTTCCCAGGTGTCTCCCAACCTGCACATCTGTTGCTCTGTCAAGCCTATTGGTTAGTACTAAGTCCAGTTTAGTTGTCTCTCTAGTTGGACGCTGAAGCAGTTGGGGAAGGTAATTGTCTTATTGTCCTTGTCCCTGGTTATTGCCAAGAACCTGTTTCCTTTATGAGATCTACAGGTTTCAGTTTGACAGTCTACATCTGGGTAGTTGAAGTCCCCCATAATAACCACCTCATGATTTGCTGCCTCATCTATTTCCCTTAATAGTAGATTTTCTGTGGACTCTGGTATATTAGGTGGCTTATAACAAACCCTTATCAGTATTTTTTATATTGTTATATTGTTTATTATTGTTTTTGCCTCCATGTATTTCTACCCACAGTGACTCCACATGTTCATGTCCCTCACTTATATCTTCTCAGAGTGTGGGCTTTAGACAGGACTTTACATAAAGGCAGACCCCTTCCCCCTCTCCGGTTTTGACAATCATTTCTAAACAGACTGTTACCCTGTATGTTAACCCAAGTCATAGCTAGTATCCAGTCATGTCTCAGTAATCCCCACTATGTCATAGTCCTCCTCAGACATCACTAATTCCAGTTCACCTGTTTTATTAGTCAGGCTTCTGGCATTAGTGTACATGCAATGAGACATAACAGTTTTGGAAGCACTATATCTGATATACCATATTTTTTGCTTTATAAGACGTACCCGATGATAAGACGCACCCCAGATTTTAGAGGAGGAAAATAAGAAAACATTTTCATCAGATCTTATATCAGATCCTCAGATCAGACCCCCTTATCAGGATATCATATCATACCCCCATATCAGCCCTCTATGTCAAAAACCCATCAGCCCTCTATGTCAGACCCCCATAAGACCTCAGATCAGCCCTTGAAGTCATACTCCCATCAGACCTCAAATTAGCCATTTATTTCTGACCCCCATCAGACCTCAGACCCCCATATACGGTATATCGAGGACACTGAATCACCTGATATATGGACAAGTGCCATGGCCCATCTGTTGGTCTACTGACTCACAGCATCATGTGGGCCTAGGGATCTATGATGTTGTGAGTTCTGGTGAGTAAACTTACAGTCAGGCAGGCCATGGACGAATCAGTATGTCTTTAGTGACCACCCATATGTGTTTTTACGGCTGTCACTAAGGGGCCATAAGCTGGGCGGTCCAGTCTAAGCTCAGTCTAGACGGTGGCCCAGTCTAAGCGGGGAGTGGGGAACCAGCTCCCACATGAGAGCCGGGGACCTGCTCTAACAGCCCGGGCAGACAGGAGTGGCAATTCGGGCTGTTTATAGCTTTACATGCTGCCCACCGTATGTAAAGCTCTGACAGGACCAGACTCTGTCTCCCATCAGCACCCTGCAAATGTGATCGCGGGATGCCAATGTGTGTAAAGGCAGGCTGGGGTCTTATGAAGGCCCCAAAGCCTGCCTTGAGTAGTTTCCAGCAGGCTGTGCCTCTCTGGCGTAGCCTGCTGGTCAATGTTAGTATAGAACTGACATTAAAATGCAATCCACTAAAGGGATAACGCATTGCATTTTAAAATCAATCTGAATATAGTCTGTTATAGTCCCCTTGTGGGACTATTAAGTGGTAAAAAAAAAAAAAAATTTATTAAGTAAAAAAATTCCATAAGAAATACCCTTTTTTCCATTGAAAGTACGCTTTTCAATGACAAAAAATAAATAAAATAAATCTCCACCATACGTTTGGTATTGCCACTTCCATAACGACTTGGACTACATAAATATCATCTATCTATATATATCTATAAGTATCCCCTATGGTGAACGCCGTAAAAAATAAATTAAAAAAAACAATGACATAATTGCTAATTTATTCTTAGTTTCCACCAAAAAAACTTAATAACAAGTGATCAAAAAACGTAATTTACTACAAATTGATATACAAGGAGAGAAAAGCAGGGCAGCACAGCGCCAAGCGCTCCAATAGTAACGTCCTGAGCGGCAGTGGGTGAATTAGGGTTCTAGTGGTGCCAGCCTATATGAGATCAATGGTCAGGTATCGGTAGAGAAAGAACAAGAAAAAGGCGGCACTCACCACTGCGTTATCTTCATTTATTGCATATGCTTAGGAGCAGATTCCATACAGGGCATAGGCGGACGCCGTTCACATGAGGCACGTCAAGTACTACAAATTGATACCAATGAAAAATACAAGTCTTCCTGCAAAAATCAAGCCCTCACACAAATCCATAGAAAGAAAAATAAAAAAGTTATGGGTCTTGCGAAGCGGCAATGCAAATCCATTTTTTTCCTTTTAAAAAAAGGGGTTTTATTGCAAAAAATGGGTTTTATTGCAAAAAAGTAGTAAATCGTAAAAAAAACCTATGTGTATTTGGTATCACTGTAATTGTACTGACCCAAAGAATAAAGATATTATGTTATTTTTACTGAAAAAAGAAGGCCGTAAAATTTATAGCGCAAAAACGCAGTGGCAGTATTGCGGTTTTCCCCATCTCTCTCCCAGAAAGAGTTAATAAAAGTTAATTAGAAAGTTACCCCAGAATGGTGCCATTAAAAACTACAACTTTTCCCGCAAAAAACAAGCCCTCACACAGCTATATAGACAGAAAAATAAAAAGGAAGAAAAACGCTTGGTCAGTAAGGCCCAAAACAGGCTGGTCACTAAAGGGTTAATGCTCTCTTCTAAGAGTGACTAAAAGGAGGATTGTAAAGTACACTAGGTCCTTTTATTGACATACTCCCTTCCAGTAGGTGCTGTTTTAATAAAAATAAAATAATAATAATATTGATATATTTGGCAGAACATACTGGTAAATGAAATTCGTCAGGAGAACAGTACCACCTTGTGGGCTAATTGTCATGAAGAACGTCATGTTCATTCTACTCAATATGCAATAAAGCACCTGTCATATATAACAGAAGAGGCGCAACTACTCAATGAAAGATGTACCGTTGTGTGACTACCAGTTGATGTTTACGTTTAAACCCATCTGTCAATGTAAGAAAATAATAATAATTGCACACTGTATTCCCATTTCCTTTCTGTTTGAGTTAATGGCATTGGTTCTTGAAAAGTCCTCTATCTGTCCTAGCACAATATTTATTATGGCGTCTGTTGCTTTAGCAGCTATAAATCCCTAGGTCAGGCGGCCGAGGTGCGCATTCATTATTTAGCTCCATCTCATTCCCAGGGTATGTCTGCGCCAGGCAGGACCCTGAGCCAGAAATAGTATGAAGTCGGCTCATCATTTACTTAAGCACTGGCCCCCGATGTACCTTCCTAGGGAATATCTCATTTATTATGCACTGTCATTAGCTAAAGCAGCGAGAGGGGCCTTCATTAGAAGCCGGAGTTAGGGTCTTGTTGTGGATGCCTCATCAGCATCAGTGAGCTGCGTCCCTGTGAGGTTTGATACAATTTAATTAACCTAATTAAAAGCTCTGATTACAGAGATGATTGGGGTAGCGCCAGCAGCGGATGCATATTTATAACGAGCTGGAAGGCGTGGGATGACGGCCAAATGATATGCAGTGGAGAAAACAGCCTTTGAGTGTGATGTTCGAAGACTAACATTTATTTTGGGTTAACAAAGGAATTTCGTCATCAGGGCAATTCAGAGTGCTAAATGTGATTGAAGCTTTGATTCGCAAGAATGGATTCAGTTCAGAGGAATCACATATTTCACAATAAATGGTGGTCATGCTTCATACTGGATGTGACAAGCTCCATTAGAGAAAAGCTTTAGCAGTGTGTTCTGTACATGAAATCGCCTCCAGTCAGAGGTGGTAAAGGTACTGAGAAAAGAAATGAGACATGTTATACTTGCACATTGCTGTGTTGGAGATAAGGTCAGGTGAATTGTACAATTACAATTTGTGTAGTCAATAATGTTGTTATGTGCATAGCGTGTACAAATGTATCTAATATATAAAGTGTATGTGTGTATGTATGTCCACTAATGGAATCCACACTGTCGCATTTACAATCACAAAATTTGGCACAAAGGTACATCAGGTGTGTATTATGCATTAGCCAATAGAAGCCTGCCATACACACTTGTTCCTGATCAGCCAATAGAAGCTCGCAGATTCTTAGTCTCCACATACACACAGTTTTACACCAGGTTTCCATAAAAACCCAGACATTTTTCTTCACTGCTGTAGACCAACTTTAAAGGGACAGGGCGCTGTGGATGACACTGTTAAGGGAGCGGAGTAGGGTGGCCGGAGTAGGGTGGCCATTCAGGACTTAGAAACCCCACCCCCAGGTCCTGATAAGCCACGCCCGACCAGTTTGACGACGCCCACTCCGCACAGAAAAAATGAATGTAAAAATCAACTTATGTCAGCTGCAGGGTTGGTAGGAAGGGTGACTTTGTCCCTGCACAGTGCTGCTGTCTGGGAGTGAGCTGTTCAAAAGCACATCCCTGGGGCAGTCCAGGCCCTTCGCCGATGGAAGACAGAGAGTCTGAAAGCCGGACCGTCCGGCCTAAAACTAGACCTCTGGCCACCCTAGGGGCAGGCTGCTGTGGAGGTCACAGTTAAGGGGACGATCCACTACTGCTGTAGAGGCCACTTTTAAGGGGCGGGGTGTTCTGGAAATCACTGTTAAGCAGATGGAGTACTGTGGAGGTCACTTATAAAGGGGCGGCAGCTTTGGAGGTCACTGTTAAAGGGGCAGGCCGCTGTGCAGGTCACTGGTAAGGGGGAGCTATGCTGTGGAGATATTGTTAAAGGGGTGGGTGCTGTGGAGGTCTCTGTTAAGGGGGCAGGGAATGGTAGAGGTCACAGTTAAGGGGACGGTCTGCTATGGAGGTCAGTGTTAAGGGACGGGGTGCTGTCGAGGTCACATTGTAAGGGAACGGAGCTCTGTGGAGATCACTGTTAAGGGGGCGGGTTATTGTGGAAATCACTGTTAACAGGACGCGGTACTGTGTCGGTCACAATAAAGGGGCGGACACTGTGGAGGTCACTGTTAAAGGCGAGGGTGCAGTGGATGTTACTGTTAAGGGGCAGGCCGCTGTGGAGGTCACTGTTAAAGGGGTGGGCACTGTGGAGGTCACTGTTAAGGGAGAAGGGGACTGTGGAGGCCCCTATTGAAGGGGCAGAGGGGTACTGTAAGGTCGCTGTTAAGGCAGCAGGGTACTGTGAGGTCACTGTTAAGGGAGCAGGGTACAGTGGAGGTCACTGTTAGGGCAGCGGGGTACTGTGGCAATCACTGTTAGGGGAGCGGGACTGTAACCTATGGTCAGTGTTAAGGAGTGGGTGCTGTAGAGGTCACTGTTAAGAGGGTGGGCCCCTGTGGAGATCACTGTCAAAGATGTGTGGTGCTGTGGAACTCACTGTTAAAAGGGCAGGCTGCTGTGAAGGTCAAAGTTAAGGGGGTGGGCTGCTGTGCACATCCCATTTTAAGACTGGGCACTGTGGGGGGGTCAGTGTTAAGGGGAGGGTGCTGTGGAGGTCACTGTTAAGGGGATGGGGTACTATAGATGTCACTGTTATAGGGGATACCATCAATATCTTTTAACAACACACGCAAACCTTAAATGATATAGAGGAAATATACCCTTGTGAAGCTGGGTTCTTCTGCTAGTTCTATTATATAAATGTATCAGAACCTGTGGAACATTACTTAAGCCTTAAGGAGGACCTGTAACCTCTCCTGACATGTCTGTTTTAGTAACTACTTGTGCTCCCCATGCAAATCAATTCTGGAACATCTATTCTTATGACTTCTATGGTGTGTCATTCCTCTATTTTTCCTATTGGAAGTTATGAATGGATTTCAAGCAGTCTGATATAAAGGTCCAAACTTGTGTTATCGTTGGTGGTGTGTCCCTGCATAGTATGATATAAACATGGCATAAGATGGCATAAGACATGTTAGTAATTACATAGGGAATGCAAGCAGTCATTAAAGTAGACGTAGATTTTAGGAGAGGTATCAGGTATCAAACATTGCATTTTGAAGCAGTTTTTGCATGACATTTTTTTTTTCTTGTAAAGCTTTTGGTTATAGTCCTAGCTTTAGACTTTATTATTTCCCTTGGTTCAGAAAAAAACACGGGAAAAACTGCAACACAACTCCAAAGTATTAAGGAGGTGAATTGGCTTGGTGAATACAACTTTGCATACATCAATAGTAGAGTGGAATATAAGAAACTTTGTAATATATCTTATTTGAGAAAATGCCTTTCTCTTTTTGCACAGTTCTGTTCCTGCTCCCCCTTCTTCCTAAACTAGCATTCTCTCTGAATTTCTGATAATTCCCTCTTTTGAGACCAAGACAGGCTGTCAGCTCACTGGAGGATCACCAGCTCCTACAGAAGGAGGGGAAGGAAAGAGGAGTGAACAGCAGAGTAAGAAACAAATTGAAACAGACATGGAGGGTAGAGCAGCTAACAGTAAGTTTTATATCTTCCCCAAGTGTTTTATTCACGTCACTACTGTTCAGTACTACTGTTCAGTACTTCTCTATAACACCCTATATGATGCTTCTCAGTGATTCTAAGTGAGCCAGAGAGGGTTATGGAGCAGAATCTCCTGTCTCTATATGTATTCTATAGGTATTCTATAGGACATAATAACTAGTGTTGAGCGAATGGAGCTTCAGATCCAAGATCCGAAGTCGATTCGCTCAAAACTTCGTTTGAATGCTGAACAGAGATTTGGGATTTGATTTTTCAACTTTAAAACCATTTTAAAACACGGATCTGAAGTACCGAGGTCCCAGCCGGTACCGAAGCTGACTTCGGATTCCTGTTTTAAAATGGTTTCAAAGTTTAACAATCAAATGGCAAAGTTATTTGCCGAAGTCTCGCAAGGCTTCAGTGATAACTAATTTGAACTCGCTGGAGCCCATACATTTTAATGCTGTGCAGTACGGGTCTCCATACAGCATTAAAACTAATTCAAAACTTGATGAACTACGATCCAAAGCTTTATTTGCTCAACATAAATCATAACAGCTAATCTCCACCCATGAGTTCAGAGACAAATGAAAATTAGAGATGAAGCATGCAAAGGTGAAAACTGCTAAAAATGCCAGATACAAATCATAGCCAGATATAGTCGGGCATCCCCTCTACGCGCGTTTCGCGGTATGCTTCTTCAGGAAGCATACCGTGAAACGCACGTAGAGGGGACGCCCGCACGATCGACCTGGTTTATTAACTTCCTAGAGGGTATGTGAACATGTTTTTTGATTATGTTTTATATGCTAACACTGGGCAGTTTCATCTATAGGTATCTAGTGCTGGTTTGGTTAGAGATAGATCCGGTCTTAGGACAATGAATTTAATATTATGAGAAATAGCCAACTAGGATACAGAGAGGAATTTGCTAGGGAAGCCCTATGGTTCATACGTATGCCTAGGTTTCTATGCCCAGTGTTGTTTACGATTGGTAGTTAGTATCATTTTCACATCTATGGTATGGTACTAATGTATAATTTACAGTGATCGTCAGGCGTTTGTAACTGTTTGTTCTTCCCAATTGATGGTTGTTTTGTGATTTTAATGGATTATAATAAAAATAATAAGTTTTAAAGGGAAAAATGAGTACCATTTTCTTTGTAGATGTAATTTTATATATTATAACATTTCTGCCAACCAGCCACGGAGGCGCAGAGCGGAAGATAGGAGTGGTAGTGGCTCTAGGTGCAATACTTATCTACAGTGGCAGTCCTCACACCGATGCTCCCTAGGGCAAGGCCTAATTTGCATATTAAGAAAAAGTATCATAACTCGGGTATGGAAAACTTGGCAAATGAAAAACAGCATTTTAATCAGGTTAACTACAGCTATGTGTCTGCGAACAGTTGGATAGGGAGTTCACTGGTAACAGATTCCCTTTAACAAATGTTCAAAATATTATAGGAATGTATACACAATATACAGGTAAAAGCGATTTTGCATCATAAAAAACAATATATAAATAATATCTAAAACAAATGTAAATTTATACTTTGAAAATATGGTGACTAAATTCACTAGAGTTGGATTTCAAATATTTTTTTCCTGTGATGCTTTATTAGGGTTTTAACATGCTTTTAGAGTTTTTAGATTAAGATCTAGGAGGTGAAAACTACATTCTCATGTAGCAATAACCTCCACTGTATGGGGATATTAGTGATCGCTCATCCCCATACAGATTCATTGCTTCTGGGGAGCAGATTGCTAATTAAATACTACGATCTGTTACCCAGAAACAGTGGTTTTGGTGTCAGCATCAATGATGCTTCTACCCGATGAATGAACATTCTTGTTCATTGGTTGATCGGCTGCACCTTTTCATGGGTTAATTATCAGGAACAAATGTTTGTACGAATGTTCGTTCCCAATAATCGGCCTATGTAAAGGCTCATCTGTCTGAACAAGCAATCATCAGGAATAAATTGTTCATTCCCGATAATCACCTGCATTTACATGCAGCAATTACCTCCACTCTATGGGGACGAGCTACGCTGCTGCGATTGCGCACCCCCATACAGATCTATTTTTTTTGGCAGCAGATCGTTATTTACACAGCACGATCTGCTGACCATAAATGATGATTTAAGTTCTCTTTACATGGGACAATTATCTGGACATTTATTGGGAATGAGCATTCGTATGAATGCTCCTCAGTGATAATCGACAAGTGTAAAGGTGCATACGATGGGTGCGAGCCACCATGGGGCCTGTGTAGAGGATGGGAGTGGTAGTGGCCCTGATGTAGTGCTGTAGTGTCACAGTGTCCTCCCTCAGGCCATCTCTCCTAGGGGTCCATTGCAGTGAAGGTTATAACACTGAAGAATGAGGCCAAAGTTGAACGCAACAAAGTCCTTTTACTGCAATGTAGAACTTCAAATACATACATTAGCAGCAGGCGTTAGTACAGTTTTCTGGCATCAGCAAGGATGTTGAGGGAGGCTGGTTGGTAGCAATTCAGTACTTAGGTGATCCTGGCCTAGAGGTTGCTTGGGGATGAGGGTGCCTTTAGCCGTAGTCCCTCACCTTACAGCAGTGTCTATAGAAACTGAATGTAGCAGTTCACTCCGCTGTCTTTATATTTTCAAGGCTGTACTTGAGGAAATTTAGTAATGATTCCCTCCGGATAATTCTCTGTAGGAGAAGGAGCACTGCTGTCTGTGTCCTCTCCACTCTGTAGCTACACAGAGTAGAACTCTCCTCTCTTGGCAGGCAGCAGGACCAGTCCACTCCTACCAAGAGCGAAGAAACAGGGTAGTTAACCCTGTTTCTGCCAACCTTTGCCATATCTTCCTTGCTGGTAGTAATAGCCAGGAAACAACCAGTGAAATGTAATGGACAACAATAAACAATGTGGAGCACCCCCCCAGGACTGGGGTACTACACGATCACCTGATATAAATGATATACATTTTTTCTATAGAAGCATATGTAAAATGCATCCATTTGTAAGGTTTCTGAGTTAAAACAGATATGATTAATGGATAATATAAAAAACGTAGTGTAAAAGGTCATTTCACACATCATCACTCCTTATATATACAAGTTCAATCTACCCTTAGTACAATTATAGCAACCATTTCTACAACAGATATGTAAATATAAATTGATGTAAAACCTATAATACTGCCTCCCACCTTTGTTGTCATCAATTTTCTTCTTTATAAGAATGTAAAAAAACAAAAAATCTAAAGGACATTATTTTAAATCAACTTAAAAAGCCATCTAAACATTTAAATCAGAAGGTAGGCAAAGAAGAAGACAAACATGAAGAAATAAAGTTTTGTGGAAATTACCGTTCGTGCTCCTTTTTAATAAATAGCTGAATGAAAGACTTAAACCACGTGCTAAGATAGAAATCATTCATGGTCCATGAGCTGCTAAATGGACTTTTGTTGTGAACCTACCGGCTCTCATATGTGCTAAGACCCTGAGGAAGATTGAAAATGTCATTTTTTGTAACACTCCATAGACTATTATTTTATTGCATATAGTACCTTTTGTGTCATAATTTAAAAAAAATTAAGATCAAAGGGATTGTGAATACGACAGTTTTTTTTTTTTTTTAAGAAATCAAAGGGCATGGCTTTTCTTATCCCCTGAGATCAGCTAATTTTGCTGGGAAAAATTATGGCCACCCATACATAAACCGTTCAGTGGCCACTGCTGGGATAGTATGGCTATCCATGTAATAGACATTTTGGATCAGAGCAATGGTTGATCTTACACTATATGCAGGGGTGTAGCGAGGGGGAGGCATGTGCCCCGGGCGCAGAGGGTTGAGAGGGCGCCTGCACAGTTGATTTAGATGGCCAAGCAGGGAGGAAGAAGTTGTCTCCCTGTTTCACCGTTCAGCTCAGATGCGCCTCTACCCAGCAGGCCACACATCACAATGCTGGGCTGTGTAGGAGGAGTGTGCAGTCCTGGGAATCAATCTGTGCGCTCCTCCTACACTGCCCAGCAAGTGTGATGTGTGTGTGACCACATGGTGCCTGCTGAGGAGTGCAGGATGTGCTGATCATCAGGGAAACAGGTGAGAATTAAGTATTTATATTCACTTTATTAATGTGAAAAGGGCCACAATGAGGGCATTACTACTGTGAGGGAGCACCATGTGGGATAACTGCAGTGAAAGGGGCAAAATACGGATATAACTACTGTGACGGCCTCACAATCCCCTGGACATTATTAATGTGGGGGGCACAATGTGAATATAACTACTGTCAGGGGGCACAATATGGGCAAAACTACTGTGACAGGGCACAATGTGGGCATAACTACTGTGACAGGGCACAATGTCAGCATAACTACTGTGATGAGGCACAATGTTTGCATTACTACTGTGACAGGGCGCAATGTGGGCATAACTTCTTTGATGAGGCACAATGTAGGCATTACTATTGTGACAGGTCACAATGTGGGCATAAATACTGTGACATGGCACAATGTGGGCATAAATACTGTGACAGGGCACAATGTGGACATTACTATTGTGACGGGGCACAATGTGGGCATTACTACTGTAACAGGCCACAACATGGACATAACTATTGTGACGGGGCACAATGTGAAAATAACCACTGTGAAGGGGCACTATTTGGGTATTACAACTGTTAGAGAGCACAAAGTGGCCATTACTACTGTGAGTGTTCACAATGTGGGCATCAGTACTGTGAGGGGCACAATGTGGGCATAACTACTGTTACAGTGTTACAGGGCACAATGTGGATATTACTAGTGTGAGGGGGGACAATGTGGGCATTAGTACTGTGAGGGAGCACAGTGTGGGCATAGCTACTGGGTGCCCTAGATTACAATGTTATACCATTGGAATAGCTAGGTCAAATAAGGCCAGCACAGCACCCCTGCTATGGGTTTACCAGGGACAGCTATCATGACCTTTTTATGTGGTTATTTTTTCCAGCTCCTTCACCGCAGTGACCTTGTTCAAATCCAGTGGACATCACGCCATCTCACCAGCGAAACTCTGGATGCCGTAGGACCAGTTGGTTCTTTTGTTTATCGCAAGCTGTATTGCTACCGCTGTATACCCTATGATAGATTTTATCAACTGTACATATTACATTGCATTCACAAACACTGGCTTTTTATGCTGATCTTTGTTATCCTTCTGCACTTCTGGAGGATTAGCCTAATTTTTGAATTATGCGCACAGGGGTGCACATAGCCTTTCTGCTGCCTCAGGGGGGAAATTGAAACAAAGACCACCCCCACCCATACCAAATTCTCAACCTAAACCCTTCCCTCCCAACATTATGTATATCACTACAAATATCTTCTCCATTCAGACCAGACCACCATAATGATTTTTTAGCCATCTCTCGTCTCTGCAGATTGACAAAAAAAATCTTAGTTTTCTACTTTTCCATCATCCTCCCATCTTCTGGACAAACATCCTACCACCCCAATACAGTGCTACTGTGCTCCCCAATATTATACTGCATAAACAGATAAACCCCATGAAAACACTAGTACCATGCAGATAGTGCACTTTAATAATTATTGTCAGTTTATCGCAGTGTCCTAAAATAACTGTGCCCAGCAAATTGTGCCCCTGACACTAATAGTATAAACATAATGCCCCCCAAAAATAACTGTGCTAAGCTGATACTGTGCCAGGGTGCCCCCACAGTAATAGTGCTCCCCAAAGTCCCACCAATAGTAATAATTCTCTGCTAGAACACACTTGGTAGTAATAGTGCTTGTACAGGGCCCCCAACATGTCCCCACTGTGCCCCAGAAGTAATAATGCTCCCATAGTGCTCATACTAGTAATTATGTTCCCCATAGTCCCCCAGTAGTAATAAAGCCCACCAAAATGCCCCCTAGTAGTAATAAATCTCCTTATAATGTGACACTAGAAATGTGCCCCCTTAAGATAAGCACCGGTACAAAAAATTCCCCCCTTATAATGTGTGCCAGTGCAAAAAATACCCCCTTTTAATGCCCCCAGTTGATCTAATGTCCCCACAGTGCCGCCATAATGTGTGATAGTATAAAATATCCTTATATAGTACCCCCAGTAGATGCCCCCATAGTGCCCACTCCCCCCTTCCCCCATAATGTGCCAGTATAATATGCCTTTATATAGTGCCCCCAGTAATTTCCCCCATAGTGCTCCTCTCCCGCTTCTTCATAGTGCCCCCCCCCCATAATGTACCAGTATAAAATGCTCCTATATAGTGCCCCAGTATAGGGTGGATTATGGTGGAGTTGCTGATTGTTGAACCTTTATTTATCCAGACCTTACTCCATTCAGGTGGCTGAATATAGTGATTGCTATTTGCATTTCCTTCCAGATATTTTTTATCTTGTTCTATATTCTGAGATTTGTAGTTCCACAATCATATCCTTTTCTACTCTAGTGTGTTTTCTGTGTATTGTGGGATCTATAGTTCCATGGTCTATGTTACTGTGTTTTGACATTTGATTGTTGCTGTGCTGTTTTATTGTCCTGGCTGATTTGCTCGGTTGAATTCAGAAGTTCCACTTCAGTATTGCTCCATTTCTGTTTACTGTCATTCCTGGATTGTCTCCTTTATACACATAAACCTCATTTTGTTCATGCCATCCATCGGTAAGTTTATTTTGGTACCCTTTTTAAGGCATAGTTGATACAAGCTTCATATAAATTGTTTTTGTAACCATCTGGTTGTGAAGTTCAGCCCTATTGTAAGTCTGGGAGGTATCCAAGTACCAAGAGGAACAGTTAGTACTTGAGAATAGTGACTGTCTTTTGTGAAGTTCTGTTCTGTAGTCTTGTGCACATCAGGCATTGTTACCTACAGGTTCTTATGTAGGCAAAAACAAATTGGAAGAAGTTTCAACGTATGCCAGTAGCATAGGCGGACTGCCATAGACCCAACAGGGAAATTTCCCGGTGGGCTGATGCCCAGGGGGCCGCCCCAAGCCCTCCTTTTGGCCACCAGCCAGGTACCTAAAGATCTGATGCTCTCAGCATTAAAAAACATAGGCAGCATTTTGAGCTGAACTTTTGTATTTGGTTCTGCTGGGGTGGTATTTTGTTCTGCATTATGGTATTGCTGGCCCTGCCTACTTTTGTTGCCTCAACTTCTGTTAATTTTGACCGACCTACGTCATGGAACCACTTTTATTTTTTTTTCAAGGGCTACTTTAAGTTCCCAATCTGCCCCTGGCCAGGAGTCATGAATCAAAGTGTTGTAGGCAGGAAAGGAAATCACTGGAAACAATAGGAACAATAGACTATACAGAAATCTGGAACAAATGTAAACTGTTAGTAAGGCCGAAAACAATAAAACAATTTGTAAAGATGGATAACGTTATGTGTTTCACTGTTATGTGGTGAACTGAAAAAAAGAAGCGAGAGAGAAGCGAAAGTGTGAAGGTTGATTATGGACAGTAAAAATGTGTGCAAGCGGTGAGAAATATATTGCTGACTTGAGTAGCCTGTATTTTACTGATGAAGCTCAAGTAGGTTTAATGTGCTGTGTCAGTTAAAAATTGCATGTGAGAGTCCACCATTAGCCTACGACTTTATGCATACCTGTGTTACACCAATACAGTGGTAATGCAATTCAATTGCACCATTCATATCTCTTTATAGCAATGCGCTGGTATATGGAGATTTATTTGTAAGGGAGCGGAAAAGCATGTTTCTCCAATTGTTCATTGAGGTCTTTATGTTATATAGACATTATATATAAAGTGCAACCCCTTTAAATTGAGATGGAGGAGAATCTGAACTATAAAATATGGTGTAGCCTGCCAATGTTTGCACCCAACTGCATTAGGCTAGGTCACCCAGGTCACCTGGAAGGGGTGATGTAGTCTGGGCCGGTGTTGGGGGGGGGGGCAAACTAGGCAGTTGCCCAGGGACCAAATCCTGTAAGGGGCCTCTTGCTTCAGTATTGCTAAATGTCAGAATGTACAGAAGTCTCCAGTTCTTCGCTTAGGAGTCCCTGCTCTGAGACCACAGATGGAGTCAGTGCTATGAACATAAATGGGGTATCCCAAAGCACTGTCAGTGAGCTTGGGGACACCCTGTATTTTTAAGTCTTTTTTAGCTTCTATTTTTTAAATGTTTCTACCAGGATTCGAACTCACAACCATCTACATGAAAGGCAAGAACATTAACTACTGAGCTATAGAGCTCAATGTTAAACTGTTGCAGTTTAAGCCTTACAGTACTTTCTCATGTATAAGGTATTCATATACAGCAGAAGTATTATTTTATATATTTTATTAGTCATTGTAAAAAAAAAAATGTATGCCACAAAATAAATATGTAATTACTAAAAAAAAATTATAAAATAAAATGATACTTCTGACATATTTGATTGCTAAATAAAACTAAAATACACGGGGAAAAGTTCGATTTTATTGAAAAAAAAAAAAAAAGGAGCAAAACATACAGGTAAAATATGATCAAATAACACCTTTTAACTTGGTAAACTTGGCCAGTATTTTTTGTTGGAAAAGGTGGCAACCCTAACAGAACCCCTGCTAAGGACCTCTATAGGCCCTTTCACTGCAGCAAGTCCAGCCTCAGTCAGTGCTATAAGCGTCAGGACTCACTTTGGAAATTTTTTTTTTTCTTTGTTACATTCTAACCCCCATAACTTTTTTATAGTTATGTCTACGGAGATATGTGGGGGCTCATTTTTTGCGGGATGATCTGTCGTTTTTGACAATACCATTTTGCTGTGTGTATGACTTGATTACTTTTTTTGGTTTATTTTTATTTTGGGGAAAAGGGGGTCATTTGAATTTTTATATTTTTTTATATTTTCAAAACGTTTTATTTTTATTTTTTACTTTTTGTTAGGTCCCCAAGTGGACCACAGCTTGCAATCCTCAAATTGCAACTTATACGGGAATAATGAAAACTGCTCCATTATTCTGTATCAAAATCACTATATCACAATTCAGTGCTGCCACCTAGTGGCTTGAACTGGGATATACTAATAATGAGCCTGGAAGCCTAGTACAGGTTGCGGCTCATTTATAGAACGTGTGCTTTCTCCACTCTCCGCCAGGGGAAAGTGCTCCTGAACAGGAAGCCCACACTTCCGGTTTTTAACACTCTTAGATGCCATGGTGACATTTGACCACAGCATATGAGTGGTTAAATGTCCAGCTCAGCATTACTGCAGATTGTGGACATTGCTCTCGGGTGCCTGCTGTATGAAACAGCAAGCAGCTGGTTGCTATGGCACCTGCACCGCTACAGAGCAGGCATCATAGTTAAAGACGCCACATGCGCCGTACATTCATGGCGGATGTCGGAAAAGGGGTTAATGGTCACATGACCAAATGTTTATAGGACAGAGCTTTGTTTCTGCATGGATGGCTGGAGCTCATGGAGGTACTTTGGGAGAGTGTGTTGTGTACGCCTGCAAACAGCTGGGTGAGGGAGGGTTTAGTGCAGTGTGCAGTCCTAGGGTACATGCTGTATCACGACCCGCTCCATTACTGTAGCTTTTTTGTGAGGGAGGGGAACTCATCCCTGTGAGGGGAGGGAGCATGTGGCATATTCTGTGGCCATGATGGTGAAGATTTTTGTAAGGGGCTTTAGGTGGTATAAATTTGTGAGGGAAGGCCGGAATTGACAGAATGTGACTCTGTTGTTAGTAGGGCTGCACGATATGGGAATTTTGTGCGATTGCGATTAGGGCCCTAAAAATTGCGATAACGATATGCGATGCGATATTTTAAGGGAATTGTGCTAGAGGTCTATCTGCTTGGATTTTCAAGGTAAAAGCACACACAGATGACTGATAATGTGAAATGTAGTTATGCTGAACTCAAGAACTGAAATGCACAGTGTTTTTCAAAATAAAATACATATTTGCATTACTGCAAAAGTACAAAATACAAAACCTGCCATTTTCTTAATACACTGCACAGAGCAGATAAATAAAATAGATAGAAGAACATGTGTTCATTAAAATAACGACTTTCCACCAGCCCCTCCTCCCTCCCCGCACTGTAACTGATGTATCGCTGGCCACGCTGTGCAGCATAGCGGCCGGAGATACAGTGTCAGTGTCACGTAGAGGGTCAACCATCGCTTTATAAGACGCACTGCCATTCCCCCCCACTTTTGGGGGGGAAAAAGTGTGTCTTATAAAGCGAAAAATACGGTAATATAATTGCAGCATTTTTGGGTCGGCAAATTGCGATTGCGATATGGCGATTAATTGCGATTGCTTTCGCCATATATTGTGCAGGCCTAGTTGTTAGTACATTATTGCAAGACTTGGGCCCCACTTTTGATTTTTCCCAGGGCCACATTTTGTCTAAAACTGCACTGGATGTAGTACATACATGGGCCTTTAGTTTTCTATCAGTGAAGTTCGGTCCAGTGTGGCACATAATTAAATGAGTTACTCCAGGTGTGCAGTTGGGCCATGACATGATAGTGGAGGAACTCAAAGGGGTTTACCATGTGTGGATTGACTGCAAATTTGCAATGACTAAAATCCATGGTGAAAATCTACAATACTTCTTCAACAGATAGGGCATGAGGTAGATTTTTCAAACTGTGAGTGCATTAGGGCTGTTAAAACGGCATTCACTAATGTTGTACTGAACTTCGGATTTTGGTGCAGACTACTTTTGGTTACTACTATCAGTATTCGGACACCCGGTCTCTGTTTCAGGTCTGCCCAAAGAGTAAGATTCAGACTAATACTGGTGAGCCGGGAACTCTTTTAGGAAATATAAAACTTAGCTTTTACTTCGCTATACTGATAAAATGAAAAATGGTGCTCAAAGAAGTATAATAAATAATGGAGGGTCAGATCAGGTACCATTTGGTGAGGCTAAAGGGGTCAAATGAAGCTCACAAGTCTCAGTGGTGGTGTGAACTTCACAATGCAGCAATATAGCAAAGTGTCTAGGTACACTATCCCTCATAGACCCTAGTCTGTTGATGGGAAATACCTGGGGACGGATCAGTTTTTAGCGTTTGGCTCAGTTTCGTCAGACGGACACCAAAACACTGCAAGCAGCGTTTTGGTGTCCTCCTCCAAAGTGGAATGGAGGTGGAACGGAGCCAAACTGAGCCAAACTGATGCATTCTGAGCGGATCCTTATACATTCAGAATTCATTAAGAGCAAAACTGATCCGTTTTGGAGCGCTTGTGAGAGCCCTGAACGGATATCACAAACGGAAACCAAAACGCCAGTGTGAAACTAGCCTTAGACTCAGAAATTTAGCAACAAAACCTTGCCTAAGGTACTCATCTTTATTGAGCATCCAATATATACTTCACTAATTATTTTTTGATGCCGTCATGTGTCAGCCAAGAACAGGTCATACAGACTGTCATGTAATATACTGTGCATGTGATCTTCAAGAACTGAATAGCTGCTTTTTTTAAATATATTTTAGAATGAAAAATATACCTTCTTTTCCTTTAATGCTATAAGAGATCTTATAAAAAACAGAGAAGAAAGTGAGCACAGGGCAACCCTCCCTTTACAGGCACTTGTGAGGGCTAGTGGGATTTCATTAGTTACATTATCTCTAACAAGCTGCAAACGCTGAAGGAACAGCAGATGGAGGAAGGTGTGGACAAGAGGTGAAAGTGTTTGTGCAAATTTGAACTTCCTCCGGACTGTGTTGAACTGTGATTGTTGTCTTTAGCAATCCTTAGTGCATGCTAATGATGTATGTGAGCTAATGAGAGATGCTGCCGTCTGGCTGACATTCTTTGGAAGTGACAGATGCTTGTATGTGAATGATGACTTTTTCCTCTTTTAATTGACTTTTAATTGTAATTTCCTTAAAAAGAATGCTTCAGGAATGACCTATACCTACATATTGTCTCATTTACATCAGGTTTGCTTACAATGCTCTAGGGTTTTTTGAATTTTGCAGTGGACTAGAAAGATGCCGCAATATAAAATTTATTAAACTAATCGGGCCTTTAAAAAGACCTGATACAGACCCCTTAGTAGCCTTCTGTAGTAATATATATGTTTAGGATTAATGGTGTCCTCACCGCTGGGAAATATAAGCAGATACTTATTCAATACCATCAGGGAGGTGTCTGACTGGCTCCAAATTTATTCTACAGCAGGACAACAGCCCAAACCATAAAGCCAATATAATAAAGAACTATCTTCATCGTAGAGAAGAACAAGGAGTCTTGGAAACGATGATATGACCCCATAGAGACCTGATCTCAACAAGTCTGTCTGGGATTACATGGAGAAAAAAAGGATTTGAGCAAGCCTACATCTAGAGAAGCTCTGTGGTTAGTTCTCCATGATGTTTGGAACAAAATCCCTGCCGAGTTCCTTCAAAAGCTGTGTGCAAGTGTACCTAGAAGAACTGAATGTAATATTATTGAGTCCATCACCAGGAGATTCACTATTAAGCCAGGCACAATGTCTTGTAGTACTAGCTCAGCTAAATATAATTATATATTTTACTTAGCAATCTACTGCTTCATTCTGAAGAAAGGGTACCTTTAATAAATATATGTAAATAAGCAGTTAAGTGCACTGATGGGGGCCAGAGGCACTCTGTGCATGATCGGCATTCCTGTGTACTCTGCCAGTCCACCCCCCTCCTTCTTGATTGACAGGGCCAGCTTCTTGCGTAGTCATCTTGCCTGGTCCTGTTAATCAAGAAGGTGAAGAAGGGAGTTGCAGAGGAAGCAGGAGGAGCAAGGATGCACAGAGCTGCTTGAGCCTGCCCTCAGTGCACTTAACTGCTAATTTACACATGGTTAAAAGTCTGTTTTATCCAGAATGAAGTAATAGACTGAAAAGTATAAGCTAGTCCTGCAAGGCATTGTGCCTGGTTGAACAGGGAATTTCTTGGTGAAAACCTATGTTTAAGAATGAGGTAATCCAACAGCAATATTTCTGTGTGTGAAAAATGAACTGCCCCTGAAACCTAATTGTGGAAGTTGATTTGAATTAAATTTACTCCCTTCAGCTGTTTCTCCTGTTGGCTACTACCATGTCACCAAGGGATTATGTAAGACATTTTATAGCACATATGCATACGCAAAGTTATTTAGCCATAAAAACGTCTTGGCAAATAATCGCTAACGAGCTTTTGCATGAACGCTCGTTACTAGAGATGAGCGAACTTTAAAAAAAAGTTCGGCGTTCGGGTTGTGGTAATCGCCGCATCCCGTTATGGATTCCACTACCGCAGACTATCCCGGCATATGGAATCCATAAGGGGCGGCTTCCACGAACCCGAACTGTTGAACAGCCGAAGGACCTGGGGTGACGTCACCGTCATGTGATCAGTGCAGGGGGCGTGGCTTAGCACGGGATCAAATCCAGTGCTGAGCCACGCCCCCTGCACTGATCACATGATGGTGACGTCACCCCAGGTCCTTCGGCTGTTCAACAGTTCGGGTTCGTGGAAGCCGCCCCTTATGGATTCCATATGCCGGGATAGTCTGCGGTAGTGGAATCCATAACGGGATGCGGCGATTACCACAACCCGAACGCCGAACTTTTTTTTAAAGTTCGCTCATCTCTACTCGTTAACAATCATTCATCGGGCAATCCAAATCTCTTGACATGTTAAAAAATAATCGTTTGCAGGCAGCAGATCGGGGAGTCTAATAACGATCTGCCGCTGGCAAACAACTAAACAGCATGGGGATGTTTGGGCATGATGTGGAGTTGATCGCTGCATGTAATAGCAGTGGTCTCCTCCGCTAGCGAGCAGGCGATTGCCGAGAGGGAACACTTGCTTCCCGACAATCGTCTGCCACATTGGGCTGTGTAATACAGCCTTAATTGTAGTCATCTGTATTTTGGTGGTAGACTTTATAGTCTTGATATAGAAAATTCAATGTCAAATAGTCTGTCTTCCGTTTATGACCCTAATGTTTTTATCTAGCTCAAAGAGTCTCTAAAGGCCCCCATACACAATAGTGTATTGTCAGCCGAGTCCACTGAGAACAGCAGGTTTGGCCAACAGTCTAAAGTGTGTGGAGATCTCTCGACTCTCTCCCAACAGATTTTGAGAAATTCTGTCCACTTCCTGACTATAGGCTTCGGGAGTTGAACAATTGTGTTTAACCCTTATCATCTCTCCCACAAGTGCATTATGAGTAACACAATTGCTCAAATCCTGAAGCCTATAGCCGGAAAGTGGACAGAATTTCACAATGCCTGAAATAGTGTAGTGGACATTACCACCTCCTGACCGCCTAACGCAGGGATGCGTCCTGCGGGCGGCCGAGTTATTCCTCCTTGACGCATCTACGTGTCATCTCGCGAGACACGAGATTTCCTGTAAAAGCGCGCGCATGCGCGCGTTCACAACGGCGTGCAGCTATGAAGTTATACTACAGCCTGCCAGCGATGATCAATCGCTGGCAGGCTGTAGATGTAAAATAAGTCGCATCAAATAGGTATATCAGACGCTGTTTTGTTAACTGCGTCTGATATACCTGCTACCTGGTCCCCTGGTGGTCCCATTTACTTGGATCGACCACCAGAGGACACAGGCAGCTCTATAAGTAGCACCAAGCACCACACTACACTACACCCCCCCGTCACTTATTAACCCCTTAATAACCCGTGATCACCCCATATAGACTCCCTGATCACCCCCCTGTCATTGATCACCCCCCTGTAAGGCTCCATTGAGACGTCCATATCCGCAAAACACGGACACCGGCAATGTGCTTTCCGCATTTTGCGGATCCGCATATTGCCAGAACTATATAGAAAATGCCTTAATGCCTTTTCTTGTCCGCAATTGCGGACAAGAATAGGACATGTTCTATATTTTTGCGGAACGGAAGTGCGGACCCGGAAGTGCGGATCTGCAATTCCGGATCCAAGTGGGACAAAGTCTGTCCCCATAGAAATGAATGGGTCCACAATTCCGTTCCGCAAAATGCAGTACAGAATTGTGGACGTTTGAATGGGGACTAAGGGTCCCTTATCACCGCCAGTTAGTTAGCTACTTGTTAGGTAGTTAGCGCCCACTGCACCGCAGTCACTGATTAGTCGCTGATTAGCGTCATCGCTGTCGCTAATCAGCACTAGTACTATATAGTGTCTGTAAGTGATCAAGACAGATCGCAGTCAGATCTCTATCAGTACATTACGGTCACCTTAGGCTCTACAAAAAACGCAGTGTTAGCCCGATCAGGCCTGATCTTGTGCGCACACTTGCGTTCAGTCCGCCCCACCGCAGTGTCGGAATTTTTTTTCTGATCACTGCAAAAACACCGTAAAATTGCTGCGGCGCTACAAAGATCACTTTTGAGCTTTTTGGATCTTTATTAGCGATCGCAGCTTAAATTCGCTAGCACTCCTATGTCCTTTCCCTTTTTTTTTTTTCACATTTTTTGGCAGAGATTTTTTCATCCACATTGATCGATGCAAATGAGGAAATCTGTGCCGTTCATTTTTTTTTTCAGCCCAAAGACACCCCAAGGTATTTGCTGAGGGTAGAGATGAGCGAACTTTAAAAAAAAGTCCGGTGGTCGGCGTTCGGGTTGTGGTAAGTCGCGCATCCCGTTATGGATTCCACTATAGCGGCATATGGAATCCATAAGGGGCGGCTGCCACCAACCCGAACTGTTGAACAGCCGAAGGACCTGGGGTGACGTCACCGTCATGTGATCAGTGCAGGGGCGTGGCTCAGCACTGGATCAAATCCAGTGCTGAGCCACGCCCCTGCACTGATCACATGACAGTGACGTCACCGTGTGCATTCCGTTTCCTTATGTCCGTATTTCCTTTCCACAAAAAAATAGAACTTCGTACTATTATTGTCCACATGTACGATTATTGTCCGCATAGTACTGTTCTATTATTATTATTAGGGGCCCGTTTTTCAGTTCCACAAAATATGGAATGCACATGGACGTTATCCGTATTTTTTGCGGGACTGCGGAACTGAACAACAGATGCGGACCGCACACAGTGTGCTGTCCACATCTTTTGCGGCCCCATTGAAATGAATGGGTCCGCATCTGTTCCACAAAATTGCAGACTCATTAATACGGCTGTCTGAATGAGCCCTTTGTATGTTTTTAAAGATGTTAGATATGTCTTTAGATGATATGCTAGTCCGTGTTTTCCTCAGTGTGGACTTTTAATCCATGTTTTCTGATCATCTTAATTTAATCTGATGAAACACGTGACAGGAGGTAGATTCATCAACTTGCTGTATATAAAAAGCCAGATCTATATGCACATTTGTAACTATGCCTAAGGGCTAATTTGTACAGCCCTAAATGCGTCAGCTTGTGTTATGTGTCTGTACCTGTGGATTTACTGGTTGATAGCGCTCTAACTTTACAGCTATAGATATAGCGAAGTTTTGAAAAATTTGATTTTGTTATTGATTTGTCACAAATATCTATGTTAAATCCCCATTTAGCCTATCAAACAATGGACCATTTTTAACGGCCGCTTAGACAGAAGTGCACCCATTTAACGGCCGCTTAGACAGAAGTGCACCCATTTAACAGCCGTCAAAAATGATAATACGCTAGTGCAATAATCACTCACCTCCTCATCCACTTGCTCCCCAAGTGATGACTTCACCACCACTCAGAGCAGGCCCTTCTGCAGGTCTTTTTCAATCAAGAGAGGACCGGACTGCCTCTGCCCGAACAAGTGGATGAGGTGAGTGATTTTTTTTTTCCTTTTATTCTCAGACAACTTCAGCCGTCATTTTAGGAAAAATTATTCCTTACCACGAAGCGTGAGGCAATTCGGTTTTATTTAGAATTGTATTTGTACTAAAATTTTAACTGAATTCCACTTTAGATGCTTTGCTCAACACCATTCACAGCCGATCTGCGCTTCCACTGCAGAACCCAGGAGTCCTGAATCTCTACCTAACTCTCCAAAATGGTACTATTAAAAGCTATTGATACCCCTGCAAAAAAATGAGCCCCACACTGCTCTGTAGACTTAATATAAAACGTTATGGAGGTCAGAATATGGCAATGCAAATAAAAAAATCAGTTTTTATCAAAGTTTTTGTTATATTTTTACGTATTAAAACACAAAAAAAACTATACCAATGTGGTATTGTACTGCAATCGTACTGACCTGGAAAATGAAGAGAACATGTCGGTTTTCCCATATAGGGAAGACTATAAAAAACGAAATCCATAAAACTATGGCGGAATTGCTTTTTTTCCAATTCAATTCCATTTAGAATTTTTTCCAGCTTCTTACTACATCATATGCAATATTAAATGCCATTAGAAAGTACAACTTGTCCTACAAATAAACAAGCCTCCATACTGCTATGTGAACAGAAAAATAAAAAAGTTATGGCTCCGAGAAGGTCGGGAGTAAAAACGGAAATGCAAAAATGAAAAATTGGGTTAATCTTTGATGCAGTAGGCTACCCGCGCACTGGACTTGCTTCACAGTTGGCCACTATTCTGCAGATGCAACCTGTGGACTTCTAGTGGCAAAGTCCAGATCCTTGAATAGGGGTTAAAAGGGTCTTCCGGTAGTTAGATATTCATGGCTTATCTTCAGGATAGGACACCAATAGCAGACTGATGGTGAGCTGACATCCTGAACCCCTGCCGATCAGCCGATGGCACTGGAAACTATATAGTGGATGAAGCTGGAAGTACAAGGTTTCATCCACCGTGTAGTGGCTGTGTCGGGGTACTGCAGCTCAGCTCCCATTAAAAAAAATGAGTGCTGAGCTACAGTATACTGACCCTGGAAACTACAATGTAGACAGAGCCTTCCATCCAATCTAGTTTCTGGTGCCTGCCTGAAACAACTGATAGGTGGAAGGGCAAAGTGTTAGACCTATTTGATATTGGTGACCTATTCTGAGAATTGGTCCTCTGTATCTAGATACCCCTTTAGAGGTTGAAAACTTGGGGTCCCTAGACTCTGCTAACTATAGTGGCCAGCACAAAATCGAAAAAGTCCTGACCATAACAAATGCATTACGCCTACTTCATGCCATTCGTCTTAGTAGCTGTAGCCTCCCAAGCTGCTGCTAGTTCCCACATCCTTTTCAGTTTTTAAATGTGTAAGGATGTGATTGATAGCGGGTAAGCTCAGTCATTCTGGACACCTCTGTGGAATACAAATAGTCACATTTCCCACCCCCGTACTTTGCAGTCTTAAACCTACAGAACACCCCCTGCGGGCTGTGGAAGGAGGTGTTGAAGTTACCTGCATTCTCGCTTTCCTGTGTCTTGCAGGCGACAAAGCTGGAAATAGCACACTCTTAGAGCTGGAGGCATAGTGTGTCTAGGGGAATTAGAAAAACGAGACACATCCAGTACTGACAACTACTGTATGGAAGCAGGACAGAGCATTCCAGTACACCTTCTATGCAATTCAGGATTTTGGTGAAACCTAATAATGTAGATAAGAAGTAGAATACTCATGTGGTATGTAGTCAAACAGATCTATGATATCATATGGCCCCTTTCCCCAACATCCTTTCCAACTCATTCGCTAAAATGTAGGGTTTTCCGAAATTTAGATATTGATAGCTTATCCTCAGGAGATCAGCAGGGGTCCAACTCCAGGCACCCTTGCTGATCAGCTGTTTGAAGAGCATGTGATACTTCAGTGAGTGCTGCGGCCTCTTTCGAATTTAGTGACGTCACTCTTATCAATCACATGGCAAAGGTGCAGCTCAGTCTCATTCAAGTGAATGGGTTTGGGCTGCAATACCGAGTACAACCACTATCCAATGGATGGCGCTGTACTGGGTAAGCTGGAATCAGGCCACGGCGCTCACTGCAGTGTTGTGGCCTCCTCAAACAAATGATCAGGATAGGTCATCAATATTAAATACTCGGAAACCCCTTTAATTACAGTGCCTTGCAAAAGTATTCAGCCCCCTTGACTTTTTTCGTATTTTGGTGCCTTACACCCAGGAATCAACATGGATTGTTTGAGGATTTGCATCATTTAATTTACAGAACATGCCCACAAATTTGAAGATTTGATTTGATTTTTATTGTGAAGCAAACAACAAATTGGACAAAATAACAGAAAAAGTCAATGTGCATAACTATTCACCCCCCTAAAGTCATTACTTTGTAGAACCACCTTTTGCAGCAATCACAGCTCCAAGTCGCTTTGGATAAGTCTCTATGAGCTTGCCACATCTTACCACTGGGATTTCTCCCCATTCCTCCTTGCAGAACTGCTCCAGCTCCTTCAAGTTGGATGGTTTGAGCTTGTGAACAGTAATCTTTAAGTCTGACCACAGATTTTCTATTGGATTGAGATCTGGGCTTTGACTAGGCCATTCCAACACATTCACATGTTATCCTTATACCACTCTAGTGTTGCTTCAACAGTGTGTTTGGGGTCATTGTCCTGCTGGAAGGTGAACCTCCATCCTAGCCTCAAATCACGCACAGAGTGGTACAGGTTTTGCTCCAGAATATTCCTGTATTTAGCACCATCCATCTTTCCCTCAACTCTGACCAGTTTCCCAGTCCCATCCCCACAGCATGATGCTGCCACCACCATGTGTCACTGTGGGGATGGTGTTCTTTGGGTGATATGATTTGCTGGGTTTGAGCCAGACATAGTGTTTTCTTTGATGGCCGAAAAGTTCAGTTTTAGTCTCATCAGACCAGAGCACCTTCCTCCATACATTTTGGGAGTCTCACACATGCCTTTTCGCAAACTCACAACGTGCCATTTTGTTTTTATGGTTCAATCTTTTTATTGTTTCACCAATATTATATAACCATCAAAGAATTGTAACAGTTACATAATATCGTAAGAGGCAACTGTAAACAACATTAGATATGACATAAATCAAACAAAGCATTTATGATTTCTACAGATATACAAGCAAAGAGATAACCGATATGTTATATCCGTAAGTATTAGTGAGCCTTTTTGTTTTTAGCTGAAAGTAATGGCTTTCTTCTGGCCACTCTGCCATAAAGCCCAACTCTATGGAGCATTGTCGTCCTATGTACAGGTACTCCAGTCTCTGCTGTGGAACTCTGCAGCTCCTCGAGGGTTACCTTAGGTCTCTGTGCTGCCTCTCTGATTAATGCCCTCCTTGCCCGGTCCATGAGTTTTTGTGGGCGGCTGTCTCTTGGCAGGTTTGCTGTTGTGTCATGTTCTTTCCATTTGTATGATAGATTTGATGATGCTCCTGGGGATCATCCAAGATTTGGATATTTTAAGATTTGGATAACATTGTCCCTTACTTGTTTGGAGAGTTCCTTGGTCTTCATGGCAGTGTTTAGTTAGTGCTGCCTCTTGCTTAGGTGTTGCAGCCTCTGGGGCCTTTCAAAAAAGGTGACAGATCATGTGACACTTAGATTGCACATAGGTGGACATCATTTCACTGATTATGTGACTTCTGAAGGTAATTGGTTGCACCAGAGCTTTTTATGGGCTTCCTAAAAAGGGGGTGAATACATACGCACATGGCAATTTTCTGTTTACTATTTCTAAACAATAGATTTATTTATATGTTTTGCTAATTTCACTTCACCAACTTAGACTATTGTGTTCTGATCCATTACATACAATTCAGATTAACAAAACACTGAACTTGAGGCTGTAATGTAACAAAATACAAAAGTCAAGGGGGGTGAATACTTTTGCAAGACACTGTATATTTATATACATTTGTTTTAATGAAAAATTATTAAAAGTTAACACCATTCTATTTATATGTAGCTTATAATACAATGTAAATTCTGGCAGTTTCGCTATAGTGCACACTAATGTAGCTCATTCAACCTCTCCAAGCTGCAATACCAGGGAAGCCTATGGCTGAGAGTGCTGCTATTTCTGGAAAAAATAAATAAAAAATGACACCCTTTTTCTAATCTCTTACAACCCCTTGTCATAGCTGCTAGGGATTAGCGAACTTCAAGTTTTGAAGTTCGGGTTCGGTATATGCTGAATTGCGTTATGGATTCCGTTACCACTTGAAGTTCGCTCAACCCTGACTGCTTTGGCTCAATCCTTTTCATAGAAATCACCAATCACCAGGGTATTGGCCACAATGCTCTCAAACATCCTCCTTTCTTGCCATATTTAAAATGTGATCTGATGGTTATACATGAAGAATAATTTCATCTGTGAGATTTCTCTCTATTGGCCATAATATATTATATGAATCCATCTGCAGCCAAAACCTATTTTGTCTTGTCCCAATATAGATTTGACCTAATTTTTATGTGTAAACTTAATGCTGTATGACCACTTAGAAGGCGGTGGAAGGTATGCAGAATTGGTGATTATTGCCTGTCAGATGTCACTGACTATAAGTTACGGCATATGGCGTTATTGACCTATGAGCATCCAGTTAAATGTCATTTAGTCTTACACATTGGAAATCAATGTTATTTAGCATCACCAGTCCAAGCAACTTAACGACTTGTCTAAATCCTTAAGGGACAGGGTGATAATAAGAAAAAATAAGTATTAAACTTAGTGAAAGTCACATGGAAAATATAATGAAGCATTAGTAACAATACACAATACTTTACATATACAATATACATCAACACTAAACCTACAGTGGGCTTTTTAACCCTTTTAAAGGGGTTGTCTCACTTCAGCAAATGGAATTTCTCATGTAGAGATAGTTAATTCAAGGTACTTACTAATGTATTGTGATTGTCCATACTTCCTCCTTTGCTGGCTTGATTCACTTTTCCATCACATTATACACTGCTTTTTTCCAGGGGTTACGACCACCCTGTAATCCAGCAACGGTGACCATACTTGGACACTACAGGAAAAAGTGGTGGCCTCTTTGTCTACAGTGCATTTGGAAAGTCTTCACACCCCTTCACTTTTTTCAAATTTTGTTATGTTGTGGCCTTGTGCTACAATAAAAAAACAAAACACTGTAGTATTCGATTGTAGCATCATCCTGTAGACAGCAAAACAATTGAATGTAGAACGGCATTTGTGACTGCCGGCTAGATACATGTGCCTGATGCTCCCAGCGTTAATACTGCTGAGAGCATCAGATTACTGTATGTACCCAACCAGCGACAGTGAGGAGGGCTGGGTGGCCCCCATGGCACCTACCAGTCTGCCCCTGGGGCTCTGGCTGGGCCACTCAAGGACATTCATTTTGGCTGTGTGCTTAGGGTCATTGTCTTATTGAAAAGTAAATATTCGGGCCAGTGCTCTGGATCATGTTTTCATCAAGGATATCTGTGTACTTTGTTTCATTCAGCTTTCTCTCAACTGTGACCAGTCTCCCTGCCCCAGCCGCTGAAATACACAACCAAAGCAGGATGATGCCACCACCATGCTTCACTGTAATGATGATATTGGGCAGTGCATGTTTTTCTTTAGAGTCCAGACATGATGCTTTGCATTGGTACCAAAATGTCTTGGTTTCATTAGAAAAGAGAATCTTGTTTCTCACAGTCTCAGTGTCCTTTAGGTGCTTTTTTGCAAATTTGCATGTGTCTTTTACTAAGAGGATGTCATGCTCGTATGTGGGAGGAAAACACTACACCGATAATAGGAGGGAAAAGGGGATACCGAAATGAGGCCTGGAAACTAGGGAAGGAAAATGGACACCTCCTAGAGAAAACCCTAACTCCAATCCTGACAGACTACTAGTATGAACAGGCTCCAAAGGTAGACAAGTGGACCCTGGAACTAATGTCAGGACTGAGTCTACCTGTTCCTCCAAAGGGAAGGACGAACAGGAGTCTCCCTCAGGCCTAATGACAAACAACAGGGAAAGGCAACACACATATATGTATAAACAAAATACAAAAGGGAAAGGAAACACTTATCTTCAATTCAGCTTTAATAGCACCAGGAACTCAGCCGACAACCAAACACAAGCTAACCACAATTCCAACAGAAGCTATAAACCGCATAACATAGTGGGAGAAACAACAATAAATAGAGAAGGTAAAATGACCACAATAGCCACACCTTGGGAAAGAAGGTGTATGCAAGCACCAGAAACAACACAAACGTCATTTGATCCAAAAGGAAAACATGTCAGATCAAATCACATGTTGCAAGTCTCACAGATCTCCTGCCACCTGTCGCGGGAACGTCTGTATGTCTCGAGTAGGTCCATGAGAGGAGAGGCTTATTTCTGGCCACTCTGCTATAAAGCCCAAATTAGTGGAACGCTGCAGTGATGGGTGACCTTCTAGAAGCTTGTCCCATCTGTACACAGGATCCTTGGAGCTCAGCCAGAGTGAACATTGGGTTCTTGGTCACCTCTCTTACCAAAGCCCTTCTCTCCTGATTACCTTGTATGGTGGGGTGGTCAGCTGTAGAAAGTGTCCTGGTTGTTCTAAACTTCTACCATTTAAAGTGGTTTATTATCACCTTATTATTTAATTCATGAGATTTGAATCCCGATACCCCTGCCAATTGGCTGTTTCAGGGAACTGCCACACTCACCAGAGCTCTGGTGAGTGCAGCCATCTCCCGGTAGCTTTCCAAGCACGGTACAGAGTATAGTGGCTGTGCTTAGTATTGCAGCTCAGCCCCTCCTTTAAGAGTTATAGAGGCCACTGTGCACTTGGAAACTTTCAGAGCAGTAGAAATTTTTTGTAGCCTTCTCCAGATCTGTGCCTCCACACAGTCCTGTCTCTGAGCTCTACAGGCAGTTGTTTCCTCCCTTTGGCTTAGTTTTTGTTCTGATATGCATTGTCAGCTTTGAGGCCTTATATAGACAGGATTATATCTTTCCAAATCATGTCCAATCAGTGGCGCAGCTATAGGGGTCGCAGGGGTTGCAACTGCGACCAGGTCCCTAAGCCAGTGGGGCCCACGCTCCATCTGTTACTGTACTTTTCACTTATAAGATGCAATGTGTCTGCGAATATTAATAGGAGCACTCACTAGTATGCAGGGGATGGGGAAGTGAAGTGCTGCTAGCGATGTACTCACTCCTCCTCCCTGGCCTTCTCCGTGGTGCGCGCTGCAGTGTCCTGACCGCATACAGCATCAGTACGTAGTGCACACACTATGACCTGACAACGTGCGCAGTCAGGTGACCAGGAGAAGACCAGCGAATGGAGACTGAAGGAGAGAATGCCACACCTGGAGAGCAGTGGCGGAGCAGGAGAGGTAAGTGAATTTATTTATATTGGGTCTGGTCTGAGGTCTGATGGGGCTCTGACATGGAGGTCTAAAGGGGTCTCATTTGAGTTCTGATATGGGGGTCTGACATGGAGGTCTAAAGGTGCTGTGATCTGAGGTCTGATATAGTGGGTCTAACATGAAGGTCTGATGGGGGTCTTATCTGAAGTATGATGTGAGGTTCGGATTTGAGGTCTGATATTGGGGTCTGATTTGAGGTCTAATATGTGGGTCTGATTTGAGGTCTCATATGAGGATCTGATATGGGGGTCTGATCTGAGTATTTTATATTGGGTTCTGATTTGAGTTCTGATATATGGTTTTGATTTGAGGTCTGATATGAGAGTATGATCTGAAAGGTAAAAGGGTATGTAAGGGGTATTTATTCTACTAGTGCACATTAGAAGTGGGTATTGTTTGTACTGGAGCACATTGTACAGTGGTATTTTTTGTTCAGGTGCAAATTATAAGGGGGTATTTTTTTGTACTGGTGTAAATTATAAGGAGGTATTTTTTGTACTGGCATGAATTATAAGGGGTATTTGTGTACTAGCACACATCAGGGGGCATAATAAGGAGAATTATTACTACTGGGGGACTATGGGGAACATGATTACTAGTATGGGCAGTTGGGCACAATGGGGGCATTATCCCCATTAGGGCACTGTTAACACTACGCACTCTGGCAGAGAATTATTACTCTTGGTGAGACGTTGGGGAAGCACTGTTACTGTGTGGGGCACCCTGGCACAGTATCAGCTTAGTACAATTATTTTTGAGGGATATTATATTTATACTATTAGTGTCAGGGACACTGTTTTCTTGGTGCAGTTATATTTTAGGGAACTGTATGCCAATAATTATTAAAGGGGGCACTAACTGTGTGGAACTAGTATTTTCAAAGATACATTTTCTGCAGTATTGTATTAGGGAGCACAGCGGGCACAATATTGGGTTGGCAGGATGGGGTGTTAAGAAGGTGGGGAGGATGATGGAAAAGTAGGAAACTAAGATCTCAGTTTGTTAAACTCTGCAGAGATGAGAGATAGCTTAAAGAATTCATAATGGTGGTTTGGTCCAAATGGTGAATATGAGAAAAGAGTATATCTACATCAGAGGAGACGTCACTGGATGTAAGAGGAATGGGGCACTGTATTACCCAGTATCTTTTGTAACGCTGTATGTAATGTTTTACAAGTATGTCATTAACAGTAGAGAAGGAGAGAAGGGGTTTGGCTAAGAATTTGGGATGGGGCACCATTTCAATTTTTGCCTCAGGCAGCAGAAAGGCTAAGTGCTCCCATGCTCCCTGCCACAAAGCACTGAGGGAAAGGGGGGCCCAAGCTGAACTTTTTCACCAGGACCCATAAGCCTTTAGCTACGCTCCTTTGTCCAATCAAAGGAATGTATAACAGGTGGACTCCAATCAATGAGTAGAAACATTTCAAAGATGATCAAGTGAGAAGTCTCGGCTCTCAATAGCCTGGTAAGTCGCTGGCTCACAACAGACCTTGCCCTGCGCGATGCAGCTCAAGGCACAGGGAGCATCGGAGCAAGGAAATGCTCTGATGCTCCACTTGTACATGGTAAAGAAGTGAAGGGGAGCTTATATCCGGGTTCAGCTCTGAACTCGGTCAACCCTTTTAATACCCCATAATTACAAAGTGAAAACAGAATGTTCAGAATCTGTGCTAATTTTCTGAAAAGGAAAAAACTAAAATATTGCTTTGACATAAGTATTCAGAATTCAGACTCTTTACTTGGTATTTAGTTGAAGCTTCTTTGGCAGCGATTACAGTCTCTAGTCTTCTTGGGAATATTGCCACAAGGTTACTTTACACACCTGGTTTTGGGGAAATTCTGCCATTCTTCTATGCTCTGTCAGGTTGGTTGGGGACCATCGGTGGACAGCCATTCAGATCTCTCCAGAGAAGTTTGATTGGATACAAGTCAGGGCTCTAGAGTTGTCCCTAAGCTTTGTTGCTTTGGCTGCGTGCTTAGGGTAATTGTTTTGTTGGAAGTGAAGTGCCCCAGTGAACCCATGCAAAAGGTTAATTGTTGCTAAATAGGTTAATTTAATGTGTAGGGGATCGCTCTCTCACAGGTGGTCGCAATCACAGACTTTTGCTCTGGCAACGGGGTTCAAGTTCAAATGGTGCTTTATTTTTGGGCACTTCAGCACCAGCACAAACATAAACCAAAATAAACACCTGCCCGTCTGGGCTCTACATAAAACATATGTTGTCTCTGCCTCACCTATAGAGCACAGTTCACAAACAGGGTATCAGGTTCCAACACTCGGCAGGTCAGCTCACCAGGCACAGTCCAACACAGGGGAGTGATCCGGCTTTACACAGCCTCGTGGCCCCTCAGCCCTCCTGGCTAAGACCACATAGAGCCTCTGCAGGGTTTCCCCCCCTCTAGGGTCACTTTTTCTTCCCCAGACTCATACACTGAGGGTTGACTTCAGCTAAAGCTGACCTCACCTGTGATCTCCTCAGCTAAAGACAATACGTGTACTGGAAGGTCCCACTACCAAACCCACCCACCAGTCCAAATAAAATCCAGCCCAGAACCGAATCTAGACAAAACTGTCTCAGCAAACTACACTTTGCTATAACCACTGCAGCTTTCTGGATTTTAGTTATCTCACTCAGCTGAGGTATCTGAGTGGGATATACACACCTTCCAGTACTATACTGTACACATTACCACAAATGTTACTGAGTAAAATATTGTGATGTGTACATAATAGCAATGTATGGACAACAAGTGATTAAAGATATTCCGATAGGCAAAAATGATCCTTTATCCACAGGATAGGGGATAACTATCAGATTGGTGGGGGTCCTACTACTGGGACCACCATAGATCACAAGAATGGCGACCCCGTACCCCCTGCAGGCCCCCTTCTGTTCCCCTGAAATGACCAGATCGGCCAGTTGCACATGTGCGCGGCTGCTCCATTAATTCTATGGGAGTTCAGGAGGTAGCCAAGTACAGTACTCAGCTATCTCCAGAACTCTCATAGAAATAAATGCATCTGTGACCGACCGCTCTGTTCATTTCAGGAGAGTAGCAGAGGGTACGGGGCTCCCATTCTCATGTTCAATGGGGTCCCAGTGACAGGACAGATGTGATAGATATCCTGTATCCTTTGGAATATTGGAATTCCCCTTTAACTAACTGGCAGGCCAGGTTGGAGCACTAGTGTAATCAACTTGGTCCTCCCTGTTAGCTTCACAGAGCTACAGGTAAGACCTACATCTGCAAGCTCCTGCAAAGAGGACCCAAAGTTAAGCCTCACCAGAGAGGTTCCACTCCTGAAACTGAAAGATCCCAAAGAGTTACTTAACTAAAAGGATGTCCCTGAGTGAAAGAGAACAGACATCCATAGAAGGTCTAAAACCACTAAGGCTGGATTCAGAAAGTAAAGTACCGCTTGTCTATGGCATTAAGACTTTACTGCTGTGGAAAAGGTTAATCGCCTCTGGCCATTCGTATCTACGATTTGGACATCTCAGCCCAGTAGTTAACAAGCATGCATGGGGTTATATTGAAAAGATTGCAAAGTGTTTAGAGAGAGACTCAGGAACTACTACCATCAACGTTGGCACTGGTTATACACAGCCATGGGGGAAAAATATACCCCAGGTCTTTTCCAAATTGGTGCTAAATGCACTGCTACGCTCATCATCAAATCAGTAAAGATAGATTTTAATTATTGTAACCAATGGGCCTAGTTATTACCTCCACCATCCAACAGCCCCTACATGTACCCTTGTGCCTTGCACCCTGCCAACTGCCTTGCACCCTGCCACATCTAGCACTAGGCAGAGGCCCCAGAAAGTCAGGGAGCGCCCTGAGGCAAGAATAGGGTTGCCCTCCATTCAATGTGCATGGCCCAGGGAGAGCCAGGGCGAATAATGCTACCATGGATCCTCCAGTGGGCCCAGCATCTTATACCACAGTGGGCCCAAAAGTCAAGGAGAAAAAAAATTGAACTGCCGTTAAAGCCAATAACTTGCCACTAGGGTCTAATTATTTGAATCAAAATAAATTAGACTTTATTTATGATATAGGGTTTGGGACCCGCAAATAATTTCATTTAGTGGTCCCAAGGAACCCCTGTCCGAACCTGACCACGCTTCACTGTAGGGATGGTATGGGTCAGCTGATGAGCAGTGCCTGGTTTAATCTAGATATGATGCTTAGAATTGAGGCCAGAAATTTCAATCATCAGACCAGAAAATCTTGTTTTCACAGAGTGTCCGAGAGTCCCTGAGGTTCTTTTTTGCAAATTCCAGGTGAGCTTTCATGTGTCTTTTACTGAGGGCAGGCTTCTTTCTGGCCATTCCACCATAAAGTCCAGATTGGTGTAGTGCTGCAGTGATGGTTGACCTTCTAGAAGTTTCTCCCGTCTGCACACAGGATCTTTGGAGCCCAACTAGAGTGACCATTAATTTCTTGGTCATCTCTCTAACTAAGGCCCTTCTCCTCCGATTGCTTAGTTTGGTACAGTAGGTAGGCCGGATCTAAGAGGAGTCCTGCTTGTACCAAAATTCTACCATTTAAGAATTATGGACACCATTGTGTACTTGGGAACTTTCAGTGCAGCAGTAGTTTTTGGTACCCTTTTGTACACTTCTCCACATCTGTGCATCCACACAATCTTGTCTCTGAGCTCTACAGGCAGTTTTTTTCTCCTCATGGCTTGTTTTTTGCTCTGATATGCATTGTCAGCTGTAATACCTTATATAAACAGGGGTATGTCCTTCCAAATCATGTCCAAACAACTGAATTTAGCACAGGTGGACTCCAATCAAGGTATAGAAGCATCTCAAAGATGATCAAGAGATATGAAAGGCCCGCAGAGCTAAACTTCAAGTGTCATAGCAAAGGGTCTGAATACTAATGTCAATGTGAAATCCTAGTTTTTTCCTTTTAAATAAATTTGAAAAAATCTCTAAAATTCTATTTTCGCTTTTTCATTATGGTATGAGTGTTGATTGATGGGGAAAACATGATTTTTTTTCTTATTTTAGCACAAGGCCGAAACATAACCAAATATGAAAAAGTGAAAGAGTCTGAAGACCTTCCGACTGCATAATTTATTTCAAGCTGGTAGTTTAGGGAGCATATGCTTGCTCAGGAGGCATATACTGTAACTGTCACAGCTTCTAACAGAAGATAGTCTGGTGGCAGTTGAAGGATGGAACTGAGCATGTGCAACCACCTCCGCGAGGTTGACATGGAAATAAGGAAAAGAAAAGCAGGTGGCACTGTACACATATATTTTGTTGAATAACTCAGTGGCAATACCAAAGTTTAATTACCTGCAATTACAAAAGTATTCAAATACATATGTTGGTTTGCAAAATGTAAAATATTTTTCATGGGACAACCCCTTTAAGAAAATATTATAACTGACGGGATATTATGCGATATCTATATACTCTTTCTTTATAACTATCCAATAATAGACAATATTTGACAATTTGACACTTATCAGGTTCCATTAATGCCAGATGAATGGAAATTTACTATATTTAGCATTTTGTCAGATTATCAACGTTTTATGGAATACATTTTGTTTTTGACAATAACAGGGTCACATTTCTAACTAAGCAAACTTTTTCTGCTGACGATCCCCTTGTAGATATTCAGCATATTTCTGCACTCCTTTAACTCACTGTTTATTATCCATTCATTGCACTTCAACATAGAGCCCACATTGACCCTCTTGTGTTACAGTACTCAGGCTCATTGTTGAGCTAGTAAATAAATGTCCTGACAGAGACAATAATGTTTTTATGAGTCTCTAAATTATGGACTCAAATCAGCCTTTTGTAATGGCCTAATAGTCAACGCGTGTCTCACGATGAACTTGTGTAGTACAAAACAAAAAGGAAAAAAATCATAAGCGAACAAAGACAGATTGCTTGGACAGCAAGTGCTCTGTATTCAGTCAGGGTTAGAAGAATCTACCCATTGAAGGTAAAAGCTCGTGCCAGCTCAATTTCTTTTTGCCCTTCTGAACTGGCCTGTAGAAGACCATAATATTTCTCTCTCATGTTCTTGCCCACCTACTCCGGAGCAGACCCTCTCATACAAACCATTTGTTCTCTGGAATCTGTTAGATCGCCCAAGCTCTTAGGGTCTGTTACATGTCCCATTTCTAACGGCACAGCTCTGCCTACACTGGGCAAAGGTCCCTTAGGCAACGACCTGCTGACGTTCACAAGGTTCTGTTTTATGAAAAACATCTCCCGTTAGACCATATTTTGGCCTTTCTGAATTATGTAGGGTCTAGATAATCTGTCATGATTAATGCTCCATGCATTTCAGATGACAAAAATAAAAATATTGTGTTTTATTTAATTGCAGGACAAACAAAAAGCCCTCCAAAATGCTAAGGCTACATCAACATGTAATAGAGTGGTTTATTAACTGCAGTGTGCTCTGATTTCCACTCTGTGTTTTTCTGGTACATGTGGATTGTGTTTGTTTTGAAGCCCTCATCCGCATGGATTGTACTATAAATTACCATAAATGTTTGTGCGGAATCTGGAACAAAACTCTACAGCGATTCTTCCAGTTCTGAAAATGGCCCAACTCCATTTAAATATCTACAATACTTTTCTGCCACAGCAGCGACCTTTCTTAGCCAGTGACTGGATATTTTTTTGTATGGTGACAGTAAGCACAGACTAAGGGGAATCAGCAGGATGAGAGGTGCTATGAATGGAGATATATGAGGGTTTGTGTTTTTTGTGGGGCAAGCTATTGTTTTCATTTCATTAGTACATACCTCAATTTTTATTCCTTATATAGGAGGCAAGGGTAAGAAAAAAATGCTAATTTGTCATTGTGTGTCTTTTTATAGTGTCCACTATGTAGAATAAATAAATAGTGTGATATTTTAATCATTTGGACTTTTATGAATGTTGTGACAGAAAATAAATAATATTGATTATTATTTTATTGTATACTTTTAATGTTATAAACATTGTTTTACATTTTCTATTCTTTATTTTTTTAATAAAAATATTTATTATTTTTAAATATTTTGAAACTTTATTAAACAGTTTTTAAATGTTTTATTAACCCTACTAGGAGACCTAAATGTGCAGTCCCTTATAACTTAAGTATTGTATAACTTGTATTGTACACTGCAGTATTTCTGTATTGCTGTGTATTGTGTCTGTGACTTCATATTATTTCACATGAAATTGGTGTAAGACAACAGGCTTGAGGGCCTTCGCTGCACAGCTCAGCCCCGTACACTTTAATGGGGTTGAGCTGCGCCTAGATCATGTGACTGATAAACATGACATCATGTAGCGTAGACTAAGTTGAGAAAAAGGACACAGCACTACTGAAAGCGCCAGTGCCTTCTCAAATAGTTGATTGCAGGGGCAGGTGTGGGACTCCCATGATCAGATACAAATGACCTATCCAGAGGTCATCTGTAGTAAAGACTCGGAAAACCGCTTTAAAGGTGTTGGCCACATTCTGGCTACTATTGACCAATGTGTATGTAAGATGACTATATGGCACAAACTGAAATAGCCTTTGCTGATGTTCTGTTCTGTGCTGTTTGCTATATTTCATAAGCCATGTTCCCTTGCTGGGCAAAAAAACGCTACTGATGGAGGGTCATGTGACCAGACACATCACTCAGCCCCCTCCATTCATACACTGCACCTACACTAAACTCCCAAAAGTGCAAGTACAGATGGCAGGTGCAGTGTATATGTATTTAAATGGAGGAGACTGAGTGATATGCCTGGTCACATGACCCTCCATCATTGTCCGTCTTATGGACAAGACCTTTGTGTGGACAGCAATGAAATATAGAAAATGGTGAAGAATATTAACAAAGGCTCTATTAGTAAGTGCCATATAGTCAACATACAAACACAATGGATGAGATTTTAGAAAAGGGGTGAGAAGCTCAATAAGTCCCAAATTATGCAGCAAATATGCCGTGTGGCATAATATTGGGAAACAGAAAGTGGCCAACTTCTTTAACAGTCAAATAAGTAACAGAAATCCTAAATAGAAATTGTGTAAAAATTATTGTAAAAAGTTCTATTTGCTATACAGAAGCATTGCAGTGTATTTTACCAGTGATCAGGCAATTGCATGGTGAAGTCCCCTAGTGCAGTGATGGGCAACAGGCGGCTCTCCAGCTGTTGCTAAACTACAACTCCCACCATGCCCTGCAGTAGGCTGATAGCTATAGACAGGCTTTGCATGCTGGGAGTTGTAGTTCTGCAACAGCTGGAGAGCCGCACGTTGCCCATCACTGCCCTAGTGGTACTAAAAAACTTTAATAAAAATATAAAAAAAGACAAATATATTATTTTAAAAAGTAAACATTTGCATTGCTTTGTCTGTAATGACCAAGCCTATGAAATGATCCCATTGTTTAACTCACACAAGGCACGCTGTAAAAAAAAAAATATTGCCAGAATTACTTAATTGGTTTTTCCCCACCTGGCACAAAAAATAGAAGGAAATCAAAAACTTGTATTTACCCGAAACCTGGGTCGGGAGTGTGGTGCACATTTCTTAATGCGACTGTATGAGATGAAATCTTGTAAGTAGAATTAAAGCTTTTTTACTCCGAATTACTTGCGGTACTGCGCTATGTGTTTTTCCATATTCCCTGAAGGTTACTGGAGGTTGTGATTCCCAGTTGGTGTTTGACAGAGGAATAACCAGCGGTCTGCAAAAGAGAGTGGATTTGGGGTTTGTGCATACGGTGGAATTTTCAGCGCGGACCTGATCCCCCTATTTGACAATGAAAATGTAAATTCATTCCTAAAAAAGCCCTAACACAGATGTGTTGACTGAAAATAAAAAAAGTTATGACCTCAGAATATGGTGACACAACAGTAAAATATTTATTTTAATTTTTAAAAAATGTCATTTATTGGGTAAAAATTGTAAAAAAAAATAAAAAAAAATATATAAATTTGGGGTTGTTGTATTGACCCGCAGAATAATGCTAACATGTAATTTATGCCACAAAGTGAACAATGTGAAAACAAAACTCATTGAGGAGAATTTATTATGGTGGGAATTTTTGAAGTCTCTGTATTGCTGTAATGAGGAACAAATTAATCAAATGTCACATGATGTTAGATAAAATTGGTGTATCTTTAGGCTGGAGCTACACAGTGGCATGTGTCTTGTGACAGCAAGTAGAAAGGCTAGTTTCACATCTGCATTTTGCTGGATCCGTCATGGATCAGCAAAAATGCTTCTGTCATGATAATACAACCGTCTGCATCAGTTATAAACGGATCCGGTCGTATTATCTCTAAAATAGCCATTATAGATCTGGCAATAAAACCATTGTAAGTCAATGGGGGACGGATCAGTTTTCTTTTGTTGAGAGTCATGACGGACCCGTCTTGCTCCGCATCCCAGGACTCACTCAAAAACGCTGCTTGCAGTACTTTTGTGTGCGTTATGGGAACGCAATGAAACAGAACGGAATGCATTCTGGTGCACTCCATTACTTTCAATTCAGTTTTGTCTCCATTGACAATGAATAGGGACAAAACTGAAGCGTTTTCCTCCGCTATTGAGATCCTATGATGGATCTCAATAGCGGAAAGGGAAAGCGCAGATGTGAAAGTAACCTAAGAAAGGCGACATGATTTAAACCATTTTTGTTTTGTTTTCAACTTGCTGTTATGTGGTTATTTTAGAACTGTTAATGACTGCAAAAAAATTGTTACAGGCAAATCACAGTTGTGTCTGACTTTTGTGGATTATGATGGCAAAGTTGCATGTCACGTGCAACCACAAATCCAAAAGTGTTGAATTTTTCGTGACTGACGCGTTGCAATTGCAGTGTGTTGGTTGTCAGAACGTAACTCCATGTCACAATATGACATTACAAATTTAGGCAGCATGACTTGACACCATATAGCTCCAGCTTTAAAGGAACTCTGTCACATTTTTATGCTGCCCTAATTTTTAAATCTTAACAGCTCCATCATATGCCGATAAAGCCTCATGCACACAAATGTATTTTGTTTCCGTGTCCGTTCCGTTTTTTTTGCGGATGGGATGCAGACCCATTCATTTCAATGGGTCCGCAAAAAATGCGGACAGCACATTGTGTGCTATCCGCATCTTCCGTAGCCCGGCAAAAAAAATATAACATGTCTATTCTTGTCCATGTTAGGCATTGTTACAATGGATCCGCAAAAAACAAACAAACGGATGGCATACAAATGTCATCCGTTTTTCTTGCGGATCCCCAATTTGCGGACTGCAAAACACATACGGTCATGTGCATGTAGCCTAAGTCCTCATTTTCATGAGCTTCCAACTCTCCCCGCCTCTTGATGCTGATTGACAGTTTTTTCAAACTGAAAACATCACCAGATGGGCAGGGAAAGCCGGGAGCTCATGAATATGAAGACTAATAAGCATGGGCTGGAGCGGTTCAATGCAAGATTTTTGCAAAACAGCTGGGACCATTAAAGAAAGTGAGGACACCATAAAACTGGGAACAATTCCCTTTATAGAGAATCTACTGTAAGTCTAAAGGCTCCTTTCCACGAGCAATTATTCCTAGGAACTGTCGTTCCCAATAATTGTCCTGTGTAGAGGTGTTGCTGATGAATGAGCTAACGCATGAATGAGCAAGCAGATGAATGAGCAAACATGTGCTTGATGCAAATACCAAAATCAGAAATTTCTGGACAGAAGATCATGCTATCTATGTGAACAGTGATCTGCTGCCCAGAAACAATGAATCTGTATGAGCATGAGCTGTGGTAATTGCCCATCCCCATACAGTGGTGGTGATTGCTGCATACCCCCTTTAACATGCAGACAATTATCGGGAACAAATGGTTTGTCCTAATATTTGTCTGCGTGGTTGTCTTGGGTAAAGGGGCCTTTACATTTTTCCACTCTCATTCTTCCCTCTATCTGAAACTGAATCTTTCAAAAACTGAACTTCTTGTGTTTCCAGCATCTACTAACCTACCTAAACCTGATATCCCCTTCTCAGTTTGTGGCACTACCATAATGCCTAGGCAGCACTCCCACTGTCTCAGAGTTATGTTTGACACTGATCTTTCCTTCAGCCCCTACATATTGACTGACTTAAGCCGCATGCACCTCAAAAACATCTCTAGAAATCGCCTTTTTCTTACAGTGGAAACAACAAATCACTTCATTGTTGCCCTGATCTATTCTCATCTTGATTACTATATCTCTTCATTATACAGTCTCACTCTCACTAAACTCTCCCCTCTCCAATGGATCCTAAATGGAAGGCTAATCTATCCTCCCCATAGGTGCCAGTCATTGCACTGGTTGCCCCATACAGTACAGGATTCAATTTAAACTGCTCATTCTTGCCCACAAAGCTATCTACAGTGTTGCACCCACTACATCTCCTCCCCCATCTCTGTCTACAACTCTACCTGTGCTCTACGCTCTGCAAATGACTAACCATAGGCCGAACCTGCACCAGCTCTCTGGAGTCCCTACCCCTAGCAGTTAGGTTAATTCACAACATCCACAGTTTTAGACGCTCCCTAAAAACACTATAATCTAAATGGAGGATATGGCATTCAAACTCTGGGGTACTGGATCACAATTAGTAAGATTTAATAAACATATATATTATAAAAATACAGGAAAATTGCACATAAAATAACAGATAAAATAAAATTGCGAAAAAATAAAAAATTGGAATAAAAATATAAATCGGCCCAGACCAATATGCCGGACTGATAGAAAAGAGGTGAGTAAAGGCCAATTGAGGCGTGGATACTCTTCAGTTAAAGTTTGTTCAGGTTAGGAATGTTTGGATTAGGAGTGTTTGAATTGGGAGTATTCCCATCAGGGTTTGGCAACCTGTGTATTAGTCAGTACTGGTATCGATCATACATCAAAGCATTGGTGGCGTCCCACCTTTCAAATAGAGTTCTCCTCCTACCTTTGAATGATCGCTTTGTTCGATCTCTTACCCTGCCTTTTAACCCGTCTTTACCGCAATTCGCTTGATATCGCGTCTCGTGCGGTCGGGCTCTCCAGCTGGCTTTACTCCACCCTGGCGTCTCCTGCGTGTGCGTGCTCGGCAGTCTCCCAGTAGTTTGGCGTGATTGGAGCTCAGAGTCACGTTCCAGATTGGCCAATCTTACAGTTCTTTGGTGCGCACTTATAATTCTGGTGTCACGAAGGTTAGGATAATGTCCCCATACGCGTTTCGAAGTCTTTTGTATAACCGACATTATCCTAACCTTCGTGACACCAGGTCATAAGTGCGCACTAAGAACTGTAGATTGGCCAATCTGGACGTGACTCTGAGCTCAATCACGTCAGACTACTGGGAGACTGCCGAGCTGCACAGAAGCGCCAGTAGTAAAGCCAGCTGAGAGCCCGACCGCACGAGGCGCATATGCAGCGGTAAAGACGGTTAGGCAGGGTAGAGATCGAACAAGCGATCATTTAAAGGTAGGAAGACTCTATTGAGGTGGACGCCACAATGCTGATGTATGATGATACCAGTACGACTAATACACAGGTTGCGACCTGATGAATACTCCCAATTCAAGCACTCCTGTCAAACATTCCTAACCTGAACAAACAGCTGAAGGTATCCACGCTCAATGGCCTTACTCACCTCTTCATCAGTCCGGCATACTGAGCCATTTATATTTTTATTCCAATTCTTATTTTTACGCAATTTTATTTTATCTGTTATTTATGTGCAATTTTCCTGTATTTTATAATATATATGTTTATTAAATCTTACTAATTGTGATCCAGTACCCCAGAGTTTGAGTGCCATATCCTCCATTTAGATTATATTGTTTCCCCTTCGATACAGAGGAGCTTGTATCAACGGATATAGAGCACCATTTTAGTCCAATTTACACACTGGTGGAGCCACCTATCCCGTATTGAAAACTCCCTAAAAACACATCTTTTAGGTTGGCCTATCACATCCCCTAATCTATCTCTCCTCCATTCACCCCCCCCCCCCCATCATCATTCTTCTGAACCGTTTGAACCTTCTTCAAACATTATCCACCACACACCCTACACTCATACAGCTTTATATCTACTCCCCCATTGTGTTGAGTTGGCCAGACCATTGTACAAATCAAGCACTTGTTCTGGGTCACCCCTTTCTCCTCATAGATTGTAAGCTCTTGCGGGCAGGGCCCTCATTCCTGTTGCTTGAATTGTTGACTTGTTTGTTGCTACATAATGTACAATTTTGTTTGTACTTGAACCCTCTGATTGTAAAGTGCTGCAGAATATGTTGGCGCAATATAAAGATTATTATTATCGTATACCACACCCCTTTACTGGAGTAAGACTGAGGAATTTTTTTAAACATTTTAAAAAAAAATTCAGTTGATAAATCTGGCTTAAATTAGTTTGACAGACTAACCATGCCCACTTTCCCACACACTATTGAAACCTGGAGTGGAGTAAAAAAGCAAAATGTGTCAATAATTTCAGAAAATAAGGACAAAAAGTGTCAAATCCCTATTTTGAGATTCTGTGAAGCCAGGGTTCTATAGTGCAGAGCTTGATAAATTCCACCAAACCCCCCAAAATTGTAATTCCAGCCCCCCAAAAATCAGTAGTTATAAGTGAGGGCAACTAGACTTGTTGCTCCAAGTCCAGTTGCTCTGACTTATTTCTACTCATATACCATGACCTGAATAAATGAGAACCTTCACAGACATTCCCTAAAAAATGAATAAAAGTTTTTCAATCCATTATATGGTGCTATTAAAAGTACAATTCATCCTTTAAAAAAAAGGCTACGTTGATAGAATAGAAAAGTTATGGGAAAGCAAGCTTGAAAGCGTAGAAAAAATAAAATCAGAGCATGAAGCCCAAAACTGGCATTAAGCAGTTGACTGACACAAGTAAAACAAAATCATTCCAAAAGTGAAAATCATATAAAATGTTTTTGTGCAATAAAATCCATGCTGAATATCTGATTTCAACTATTTCTTTCATGTCACTGGTTTAGCAAGTGATTTGCTGATGTGTTCAGCTTTAAGACATGATATCTATGTCTCGCAGCAAGAAGCCCCAAAGTTCACTCAATCACCACCCACAGATCCTGGTAATGTGTTAGACCCCTCAGACAACAGAGCTGTTCCATCTGATTGACCAAGTTTGAATAGTTGGACCTTCAATACAACTGAGTGATGCCAACGCTTCGTTGGCTGGCGTAGGAAAATACTTAAAAGAAACCTGTTTGCTGATGGAATCACTTCAATAGTTAAACATTTCATATATCTAACAAAATGAATGACAGATAGTTTGTAGATTGTTAAAATCCATTTTTTTCTGTTCTCTCTAATGAAAACCCACATTGTTTCCTTTCCTGTTTTCCTCTTTTGACAATGAGAGGCTTTGTGCTTTGTACAATCCAGTAGTCTTCTGCAAAGAATACATGGAAAATTATATCTATGATGGAGAATTGTGCATATGAAGCATGAGTGCTAAAGTATATGCATGACTTATATGTTTGTATGTTTTATTTTAAAAGAGTTTTTAAACCAGCACCTGGATCTGAATACTTTTGTAACTACATGTAATAAAAATTTGGCAGAGCCACTGAGTTATTCAATAAAACGTATCTGTATGGCGCCACCTGCTGTTTGTTTTTTTCTTATTTATTTTTCCTACTTACTGAGAAGGCCGCACATGCTCAGTTTCATCCTTTAACTACCTCCTGAGCTGTGATAGGGAGAGCTGAGACACGCCCCCTTAGCTGCAGCAGAAAAGACACTCCCCTTGAGCTGCCGGCTTGATATAAATCTAGCAGAGCAATGACTGGGGAGATCTCTGGATCCATGTGAGTTACAGGGCTGGTTCTAGCTTTGTTGGAAAGAGATGGTCATGTACTATATCATGTACATTAATCATGGGCTAGCCCCTTTAAGGGGTTTTCTAGTTAGTAAAGCTTTATGACTTGAATATATCTGTAAGGCCTCATGCACACGACAGTTGTTTGATTCCGTGTCCGTTGCTCCGTTTTTCGTGATTTTCTGCGGACCCATTGGTTTTCAATGGGTCCGTGGAAAACTCGGCAAATGCACTGTTTGTCCCCCGCGTCCGTGGTCCGTGATTCCAGTCCGTCAAAAAAATATAACCTGTCCTATTCTTGTCCGTGAAAAACGGTTCACAGACCCATTCAAGTCAATGGGACCGTGAAAAAATGCGGATGGCCATCCGTGTGTCATCCGCGTTCCGCGTCGGTTTTTTTTTGCGGATCCCTTGGCAGGCACTTGGCAAAAATTGTCAGCATGTCTTTTGGTAAAATATTTTGGGTCATGTCCGCTAAAAAAAACGGAAGACACTCGGAAACACAACGGAAGGCAAAAACGGACACGGATCACTAAACAACGGAACCCCTTTTTGCGGACAGCATAAAAAAACGGTCGTGTGCATGAGGCCTAAATGAAAGTTCTACCACTTCCTAATACACCTTGGGTGTCATTTATCAAAACTAACAGACTGTGTTTTTATTGTTCATGACAGCTGATTAGGGCTCAGCTTTCGATTTTCCAGATAGTCTAAAAAGTTAAAGATGAGCTCTGATTGGTTGCTATAGGCAGACAGTTTAGATAAATGAGGCCCTTGGTGTTTTACTTCTTCACCATATTCAGGGTATTAGTTTGCTGTGAATCCAGTTCTGCTCTGGATACAAGTGTATATACTGTAGGCAATCCCCTAAAAGCCACCTCTTAAAAATGCAGTTCCTCTTCAACCTAAAATTCTTACTCTAACATTCAAGGTACTCAATAATTATATTTTCTGCCATCTCAAAAAATGACCAATTGTTTTAAATTAATTTTTCATGTTAAACTTATTTTTTGTATTTCTGGTCATTTTTTATATTTTTTATCCATGTCCCTATCTACACTTAAAAAATCCTAAACGTTTGTTTAGTCACTAGGCCCAAAATATGTCAAGACTTTCTCTTCTAGGAGAGGAGCCACATGGCCATAGACACAATAGACCATAGGGGACCTCATTTGACTTTTATGCAGGGGCATTTCTAGGGTCTGAAAAGATCCGGGGCCCGAGCCCCAATGAATATGGCCCACTTCTCTAAGTTGCCCCCCCCTCCCCCCACACATCGCATTTAGCTGTACTTGCTATACAGCAGCACATACCTCTCACATCCAGTGCCTCCCAGGTGATGTCTTCTCTGATGTAGATCTTATCTGTTATCATCTTCTCCATTTGGTCCGTACAACTTCTTTCTGCCATGTCTCGTCTCTGCAGAGTGTGACACACAGACATCTTAGCTTCCTCACATTTCTATCATCATCCCCCAACCTGGAGTCCCCACAGTGTTATCCTGCTTCTCGCTGTGCTCCCCAATACCCCCAAATACTATCCTAAAGAAAAATTAGTGCCCCCATAGTAACAGTGCTCCTCATAGTCCCACCAATAGTAATTCCGTTCAAGAATGCCCTCATTAGTAATACTGCCCCCTACAGTGTTGACAACAGTGATAATGCTCCCCAAAAATGCCCCCTTTAGTAATACTGCTCTCTACAGTGCCCCAACCGTGATAACGCTCCCCAAGAGTGCCCCCATTAGTAGAAGAGCCCTCCAGTATTAATAATACCCTTACAGAGCCCCCAGAAGAAATAAGGCCCCTATTGTTCCCCCAGTTGTAATAAAGCTATCTACAGACCCCTCAGTAGTAATACGGCCCCCCATAGTGCTCTTACTAGAAATATGTCAGATCTATAAGAGCCTTCTATAGAGCCCCAGTAGTAATAAGAATGCCTTTATTTATAATACCTCTACAGTGCCCACAGTATTTATACTGCCCCCTACTGTTATAATGCTCACCTTGAAGCACCCCCAGTAATTATAATGCCCCTGCAATGCCCCCTGTAGTTATATTCCTCCCTCCACCATACAGTCTCCTGTAAATAACATCACACCATCTCTCCAGCCCCCTTCAATATGTAAATAAACATTCCTCTCTATCTACAGCCCCTTCCAAAATACAGTCCCAAGTAAATAATATCACCCCCTCCCCAGCTACTCCAACATGCAATCCCATGTAAACATCACCCACTCAACATTCAGTCCCATGTAAATAACATCATTCCCCCCCACCAGCCACCTTCAACATACAGTCCCATGTAAATAACATCGCCCCCTCAACATTCATTCCCATGTAAATGACATCACTCCCTCCCACAGCCTCCATCAACATACAGTCCCATGTAAATAACATCACTGCCTCCTCCAGCCCTTTCCGACATACAATCCCATGTAAATAACATAATCCCCTCCAACAGCCACCATCAACATACAGTCCCATGTAAATAACATCACTCCCTCCCACAGCAGCCATCAACATACAGTCCCATGTAAATAACATGACCCCTTCCCCAGCTACCTCCAACACCTTCTCACATCAAGATGAGCTTAGCAGAGAGAAGCCCTGCTGGCTTTATACTTTTCTTCACAGTGGATTGATGTGACAGTCAACGTGGTCTCCGGAATCTTTACTGTGATCACAGCTCTCTAATAACAGGGTGGTCACGGCAATCTGCAGCGCTACGAGGCACTTGGAGATCGCAATGCAACCCAATGCTTTAATACATCAGGTTACATTTAACAGTATACCGCCAACGTATAGTGAGGCAGTAGGCAAGTGGGTAACATAAAATTGTGATTTAAACAATAGTCATTTTCTGATGACACATTCCCTTTAAGGCCCCCATATACATTAGACTATAGCTGGTCGAACCCACTATATTAATGACTCTGGCTGACAGTCTAAGTGTTGTTTCACATCATATTTTTGCCATCCATTTAACATATACAGATGGCAACAACTTGATGTGAACCCAGACTAATGTGTATGGGGAGCTCCCAACTCTCTTCTGACAGATGATGTCAGGGGAAGGTGGATTGGAGTGCGTTGACAACACCCTATCCATTTGTCCTTCCAAGACATAAGCCACCATCAAAGGTCTATCTCCCCAATGACTACGCATACTTGCTTAGGCATCAGAGAATTCAGGCCAGCAGGTGGCAGCACTGAACTGTAATATAGCGATTTCTGTATAGAATAATGGAGCAAATTCCATTATTCTATACAAATTACAATCTGATGATTGCAAGTTGGGTTCCAATTGGGGACCTAACTAAAACTGAAAAAAACATTTTGAAAAATATAAAAAAAATAAATAATGTAAAATTCATATCACTCGGTTTTCCCCCAAAGCAAGATAAATAAACAATTAAAAAAATAACATCATAGGCATTGCCACATGTGAAAATGCCTGTACTATTAAAATATATAAACACTTATCCCATAAGGTAAATGGCTTAATGAAAATAAATAGCTGATTCACTGTTTTTTCTTAACTTTACTTCACAATAATGTTAGCAAAAACTACAGATTGTCCCGCAAAAAAAGAGCCCTCACACATCTCTGCTGACATAACTATAAAAAAAGTTATAGTGGTCAGAATATAATGATGACAAGAAAAATAATTTTGAAAGTTTTTCTTTTTTTCAGTATTAAAACGCAAGAATAATTATAAGTGTGGTATTGCCGTAATTGTACTGACTTGGAAAGTGAAGAGCCCAAACAAGTCCTCATACGGCTATGTGAACGGAAAAAGTTATGGCTCCGGAAAGCGCCATAACGTAAAATCACTGCAACAGGAAGGGGTTAATGTTCGGAGTGCCAGATTTTTACATACCCAGCCGGTGGCTATATTCAGTAGAGTGCTGTCTCCCAACTTCCTGAAACCCTAGACACATGGTCATGGGTGCCTTCTTGTAAATATGGCCCTGAATGGATTCCAGTGGTAATGAATTCTGTCTGAGGCATCCATTTAATGTACAAATCAAGTGGATGCATTAAAGGGGTTTTCCAGGAGTTTTATACTGATGACCTCTGGATAGGTCATCAGTATAAAACTCTAGGATCATTATCTGATTGGTGGGAGTTTGACACCCGGGACCCCCACAATCCGCAGTTTGAGAAGGCACTGGCGCTCGCAGTAGCACTGTGGCCCTCTCTCTGCGCACCAAGCACATCGCCATCGATTTGATAACAGCTGTGCTTGGTATTGGAGCTTAGCCCTATTCACTTCAATGGGGATGAGCGGTGTCTGGCCATGTGACCAATGAACGTGATGTCACTGGCCTAAGGAAAGCTGCTATAAGGCCGCAAGTGAGTGCAGGCGCCTACTCAAACAGCTGATAGGTCATTAGTTTAAAACTCCTGAAAAACTCCTTTAAAGGGGTTCTCTGGGAACTAAAAAAATGAAAATACTTAAATATTACTTTAGTATAAATATATTCCCAAATACATTTCATTAGCTATAATGGCTCATTTTGTCTGGAGAGCAATCATTAGGAGAAATAAAATGGCCGCCGACCTATTAGCACACACAAAACCTGTCCTAATCACACAAGAGGACAAGTTACTTCACAACACTGAGCTAAAGAGCTGCCTCATCCTCCTCTCTGCTCTGCTTGTCAGGGATTATGATCCTGAATACAGATGATAAAATCTTCAGCTAAATCTCTCTAGGAATGGAGTTCATGAGGAGACATGAAGTACAGAGAGGACGGACAGGACAGGTAATGTGGGGCTGTGGTAATGGAGACTGCATACAAGTGCTGCTGCTGCTCATTACCCTTATCCTCTCTGTACCTCATGTCTCCTCATGAACTCCATTCCTACAGAGATTCATCTGAAGATCATATTAAACTGTAATCAGGATCATAATCCCCTACAAGTAAGAAAGGAAGATGGCGCAGCTCTTTAACTTGTCCTCCTGTGTAATTAGGACAGGTTTTGTGTGGACTTATAGGATGGCAGCCATTTTCTGTCTCCTAATGATTGCGCCTCTGACAAAACGAGCCATTATAACAAATGAAAGGTATTTGGTAATATATTTATAATAAAGTAATATTTTCATTTTCTTAATTCCCAGAGATCCCTTTTAAATGTGTGGCAAAAATGCGATGTAAACACAGCCTTATAGGAATGAATAGAAAAACTGATCACCGGAGGAGACACTATGGGGAGGATGGACAACATCATTTTTCTGGAGTGCCGCTTTAATGGGTCTGCTGCTAATATCTTGGTGAAATAGACCATAGGACTCCTCCAGAGGCTTTGTGGAATCCATGCTTTGATGAGTCAGGGATGTTTTGGTGGCACAAGGGGGGGCCTTACAATATTATTCAAGTGGTTTTAATGGTGCAGCTGATACAATTTGAAGAAGGTCTATAATGATTGAGCATCACATATAGTATATTGTGTACAATAAGCATGAACAAGACGTGATACAAACTGGTACAGAAGGAGAGAAGACCTTGCCTGCAAGGGCTTACAATCTATTATATAATTATTATTATGCCCGGTGCTTACATTTTGCTGCAAATGTAGGAATGCAATAACTTTGTGAAGGTAATTATACTTTATTTAATCAATGGCAATATTTCATCATATCAGTGGCTCACATATAGCGGCTATGACATTTTTTGGATCAGTTTTATATGTTAGCAGTACCAGCTTTATGCAGAGAGGGACAAAGGGCCATTTAGGAAAAAGTGCAGTCTACAATGCAGAGTCTATACAAATCCTGTACAATGCTGTGTCCAGCCCAACCCTTAGGTCACCAAACGAAGGTCCTTAGCTCCAAACATTAGTTTTTCATCCTCTGAAGGCTTTACTCATCGGACATACAGACAAAGCGTTACAACCGAAGCCAATGATAATGTCAGATTGCACGCAAGTGCGGCTTTGCAGGGAATGCCCCCCCTCGAGTCTGTACAGTGGGGTTTAGCTGTATCAGTAGTGTGTGTTGTGTGAGCCTGGATTCCATCCACATTCCATTACACCCACAGCCTTCTATTAAATACGTCAATCATTTCTGTAGCATGTATAGTGCTCCTGAAGGCAGGAAGGCAAAAGTAGAGAGCAGAGAGGCCCATTCTGTGCAAGACATTGCAAACAATGCGGTTCTATTATATGCGCTTGGTGTGATAAGATGGCCAAGATTAAAGAGAGTTCTGAATGCTTACAGTGAACAGATTAAAAAAAAGCTCAATGCTTTTTCTTTTGGACTTTTATAAACCACTTGAGATCTGCGCAAAGCTTCATAATTACCTAATAGAACATATTTTCAATTGTTAATTTGTATACAATCTTACACGCTAGAGACTTGACCTTGAAAAAAAAAAGAATGTGACAAGTATCTACTGCAGAGGAAGCTTTTTTAAAGACTTAATGAAGACTACTACAACAAATAAAAATAAATTTATGATTTATTCTATTATTAAGACGTGGCGTAAAAAAGAAAATGTGCATGTGCAAGGTCACTTTTATAATGATGTAGTGGTAAATGGTCATGCTGAAACTATGTTAATGATTTCGTTCTGGGACTGGTGACAGATACTGTAGCACCGTTGTAGTTCTGGCATAAAGTGGCAGAGGGTTTTTGGGACTGGTGCCAAATGTACTGTGCATCAAAAAAATTATGTAATCCTGCAATTTTCCCACTCGCAACTGGATTTAATAATAGGTTGTGATTTCTTGTTCTGTACAGGTAATTTTTCAGTAGCTATTATCATTTTTACCACAGACAGAATTACAATGACAAGTAACACCTCGACATAGATAACACAGAATCTATCATTCAAAATACTTGATATCACAGCTTATCAGCTCACTCCTAACCCCTTCACAGGTCACAGAACATGCCTAGAAAACTCTCCTATAGAAATCTATCGGGTCATCCCTTGTGTCTATAGCCCATGTAGGTGCTCTCAAAAGACAAGAGGTCTCAACATATTTTAGGCCTAGTGGCCAGTGTGAAAATTACAGGATTATACAATTCCTTAAATATAGATAATGACATGGAAAAATTTAAAAAAATCACCAAAATTACGAAAAAAATATGTTTAACATAAAAATGTGATTTTAATAATAAGTAATTCTCTGATTATTCATTTCTTTTAACTAAGGGTCCACTGTAGCTCACCATGCACTGGAGGATGCTACTGTATGTGGGCCCATTAGAGCCAAACTTGCATTGGATGTCTGTACTGTATGTGTGTGATTTATCCTTTGTGACCCTAGTGCCCAACGACCAACAACTGAACAACAGTAATCTGTACATCAGTATTGAGCAAGAAGTAATAAAGATACCATACACAATACTTTGTGTGTGTACTAATTATTTGTTGCAGGAGTAGCAATGCCCAAAGCGTTGAATCTCAAAATAAACAAATGAAAAATATTGTACCTAACATACAAATGTTCTAACCAAATCCCACATACAGGGGTATGTGAAGAGGAAAGAAAAAAAACTAAACAAAAACCCCTTCCTACACACAAGGAAAGAGAAAAAAAGGACCAAAAAAGCATGAGCTCAAGGTTCTTAAGTAGGACATCAATGGGTGAAATATCAATGTTCAACTCTATATATCAGAAGCTTTAACTAATAGGAAGTGTTTGAGTAAGTTTAATGGCATTAAGAGCTAGGGAATTATGTATTTAGGGGCAAGTTGAGAATCATATGACCTGCTCTGAGAGGTGCAGGTTGTTTCTGGGGAGTGCAACCACCTGCTCCAAATCCTGTCATACTTTTTTGGACAGTTCCTGTTTTGATAAAGCCACTTTTTATGAGGTAGCATATTATTAGGCATTCTGGAAAGGAAGAAGGTCTCTGGGTTAAACATTTCCTGACAATCACTTTCCTAGCATAGTATAATGCCTCAACTTTAAAGGTATGGGTTTAACCTGTAATCCGTGTCCCTTGGGTCAGGAAGGACCTTAGGCAGAGTGGTATTGTGGTGCCCATCATATCATTAACGAACTTAACCACTTGTCCCACTCCTCTGCCTCCCTCTCCCACCTTCTCCAGCGGGGCGCCAGAGTTGGATTTCTGTCAAAGGAGAGTGTACAAACCTGAGACTAGAGAGGTTGAGAAGAACAATAACTTTCCTCTCCCAAGCTTTCTTCTCTCCACAACTTCAAATCAACTTTGCTATTTTTAACATCGCTATTACTATTGCTACTTGATTTGCTATTTTTAGCATAGTAATTTTTCTTCTATGGAAAGAAAAGGTAGAATCTTCACATTTCAAACCTTCATGGTTTCAAACTTCAGCAATTCATACCCCAAGGGTCTTATTTCCATCTATGTGGCAGTTTTGACATTGACCTCAATGAGAGAAATACAGGTCAGGAGAACCACATGCAAAAACAGAAGTTTTCATATAAAGTTGATATCGTTCTTCCTGCAATAAGTAGTTGTCAAACACCTGAATTACCAGTTAGCTCATGGGAAAATAAATGATTGTGTGGTTAAAATCCCTGATAAGACATGTTGTTGGATTATTGGGCCAGTCACCATTGGGAAATAATGTTCTTACAAAGGCTCATTCCTGATAATTGCCCTGTGTAAAGGTGTCACTCGATGAATGAGCAAATGCTTGTTTATTGGATAATAGCATTGTTGATGCCACACCTAAAATCATTGCTTCTGGGCAACAGATGGTGTTGTGCAAACAGGAATCTGTTCCCCTTAACCAACTATAATGTATCTACATGTTAAGGGGTTGTATGGAGCAGGTTCACGCACTGAGCTCGCTCCATACATGGCGAGTGCTGGTGGTATAATACATTAGGCATTTGACGACGGTGACTAAGTTGATGACTGGAGATTACTTGGATCCTTGTAATTTAACCCCTCAAATGCCTTTAATAATAGTGACCAAGGCATCTGAGAGGTTAGACAGAGAGGAGGGGCTCGCTCTGCCTTCCGATTGGAGCACCAATAGCAAATTGGCTCTGATTTGTTTCTATAACAGCCTAGGGCCCTGTGAAGGCTCCCAGCACTCTCATAACGAGTTGCCTGCAAAGCCATGCCTGAGCCACAGACTGGCAGACAGCCAGTGAAAATCCAGTAGACTGCAGTAGTATTCTATTGCAGTCTATGGTACAAGCGATCAGATTGCATCTTCAAGTCACTTAAGGGGACTAAAAAGTACAGTAAAAAAAATTAAAAAATAAAACAATAAAAATATTACATTCAATTTATCCATCTTTTCAAATTTTACATAAAAATAACTGAACTATTAATAGGTAAAATAAATAAATAAATAGGTATTGCCGCATCCAAAAATGTCCAAACTATTGAAATATAACAATTTTTATCATGCACACGGCAACCAAAGAAATAAGAATTGAAAAAAGGGACGACATTCCTTATGGATCTTGAAATAGTACTAATAAAAAATTACTGCTCGACCCACACAGAAAAAATTAACCTTCACATAGATGAAAAATAAAAAAGAGGTCAGGCGGAATAGGGTCAGTATCCAGGAATCAGGCAGAAGTTGGTACATGGCCAGACAAGCAGATTATAGCACTTTAGCAGAATCTAGCAATCTAGTAAACCTATTGCCAAGGCACCTTACCACTGGGGAAGGTGTCTGACATACCCCTGAGTTACCAGCCATTGGCTGAAGCAGATTGGGATGAACACGAGGTGGCCCTTTGAGAGCGGGACACAAAATGCACATGTTCTCTAAGGAGAAGCCTAGCCAGCATGTAGGGACCCGCTGCCAAGAAGCTGTGAGGAGCCATCGAGTCCTGGTCACCAGGTGAACAGCAGCAGAGGAGAGTCCACGTGCAGTGCCCCAGAGGACTACTTCAAATAGTTAGTTATTGCTAAAAGGCTTAATATTTAACATTAAGGGTTAATATATAGTCTAAGCTTTGAGTATGATCCCACAGCTGATCGGCGGGGGTGCCGGGTGTCGGACCAATGCCGATCTGATATTAATGACCTATGAAATGAAATGTGATCTGATCTTCATCTAAGTCACAACAATAGACAATCACAGTCTGCTTAAACTAATAATACACAAAGAATTAAATGTTACCATGTTTTCATTGAATGTGAATGATGCCTCGCACAAAATAGCTCTCAGGCGACCTACAATTAAGAATTGTTGACTTGCATAAAGCAGGAAAGGGTTATAAAAGTATCTCCAAAAGCCTTGCGGTTCATCAGTCCACGGTAAGATAAATTGTCTATAAATGGAGAAAGTTCAGCACTGCTGCTACTCTCCCTAGGAGTGGCCGTCCTGTAAAGATGACTGCAAGAGCACAGCGCAGACTGCTCAATGAGGCAGAGAAGAAACTAGAGTGTCAGCTAAAGACTTACAAAAGTCTCTGGCATATGCTAAAATTCCTGTTAGCGAATCTATGATACGTAAAACACTAAACAAGAATTGATTTCATGGGAGGATACCACAGAGGAAGCCACTGCTATCCAAAAAAATATTGCTGCACGTTTACAGTTTGCACAAGAGCACCTGGATGTTCCACAGCAGTACTGGCAAAATATTTTGTGGACAGATAAAACCAAAGTTTAGTTGTTTGGAAGAAACACACAACACTGTGTGGAGAAAAAGAGGGACAGCACACCAACATCAAATCCTCATCCTAACTGTGAAGTATGGTGGCGGGGGCATCATAGTTTGGGTCTGCTTTGCTGCGTCAGAGCCTGGACGGATTGCTATCATCGAAGGAAAAATGAATTCCCAAGTTTATCAAGACATTTTGCAGGAGAACTTAAGGCCATCTGTCCACCAGCTGAAGCTCAACAGAATATGGGTGTTGCAACAGGACAACGACCCAAAGCATAGAAGTAAATCAACAACAGAATGGCTTAAACAGAAGAAAATACGCCTTCTGGAGTGGCCCAACAGAGTCCTGACCTCAACCCGATTGAGATGCTGTGGCATGACCTCAAGAAAGCGATTCACACCAGACATCCCAAGAATATTGCTGTACTGAAACAGTTCTGTAAAGAGGAATGGTCAAGAAATACTCCTGACCATTGTGTACGTCTGATCTGCAACTACAGGAAACGTTTGGTTGAAGTTATTGCTGCCAAAGGAGGTTCAACCAGTTATTAAATCCAAGGGTTTACATATTTTTTCCACCTACACTGTGAATGTTTACATGGTGTGTGTTCAATAAAAACATGGTAATATTTAATTCTTTGTGTGTTATTAGTTTATGCAGACTGTGATGTCTATTGTTGTGACTTAGATGAAGATCAGGTCACATTTTATGACCAATTTGTGTAGAAATCCATATCATTCCAAATGGTTCACATACTTTTCCTTGCAACTGTATATTGGTACAAAAAATACAGTAGAATATAGCAGCACATACCTCTTACATCCAGTCACGTCTCCTCTGATGTAGACTCTTTGCTCAACGCCTTCATTCGGAAATAAGACCGCCATGATACCTTCTTTCAGCTGCATCTCGTCTCTGCAGAGTTTATCACAATTTTTTTTTTAGATTCCTCACTTTACTATCGTCCTCTCCCCCCTGGTGCCTCAACACTGTCATCCTGCTGCTACTTCCAATGCTGTGCTAGTACCATACAGATAGTCCCCCATAATAATACACTCCCAAACTGTCCTCAATGGTAATAGTGTTCCCTGCATCACCTCAATAGCAACCCCGTTCGTAGTAATGTCCTCCATGTTGCACTCAATTATAAAAAACCTGCAGCACCCCAGTATTAATAATGTCCCCATAGGGCTCCTAGTAGAAATAAAGACTCTTATAGTGCCCCCACCAGTGACAAGATCCATCTATAAAGTACCCCTATAGAGCCCACAGTAGTAATAAAGTCCCCAGTATTTATAAAGACCTGTTGCAGTGTCCCCTCTGTATTATTAATATATTGCCCCCTCTGTATTATTATTATTCTTATATATAATAGCGACCCCTGTATTATTATTATAATGGTCCCCTCAGTATTAGTGGTATATTGGCCCCCTCTGTATTAATAGTATAATGACCCCCTCTGTGAGCTGTGTGAGTGCTGTTTTTTTTGTGGGGTCACTAGGGAGATTTTTTTTTATTTTGGGGGACATAATTTTTCGCTAAGAGCGTTGAATCACGCAATTGGCAAAGACACCCATTTCCCCCACAAAAATTACCCCTCTGGGCAGCAAGCCTGGGTCTTAACTGAAGAAATACCTCTCTGAGCAGTACTAGCTAGGAGTGCACTTCACTCCCTAACTGGTCTGAGCGGTGCAGCAGGCACTGTTTACTTTACTTTCTGGAAATTGTGCCTCAGCTCAGTCGCTCAGGCCCTGAGTGTCAGGGGGACTTGAACTTGGTCAGTCACACTGTGTTAGTCACTGTCACACTCACAGTCAGGCTACACACTTCAGTCCTGAAGCGGCAGCCATCTTCTTCTTCATGCTCCACAATGTCTTTCCCGTCTGGAAGGTGGCCGGAGCCAGTGACTAGGTAGGACTGGAGTGTCGGCACTGCCATGCGTGCCTGGTGATTCTTCAGGGCGTGCACGCTCCTTCTGCTGAAACCGCTCCTCACTCTGTGCAGTGCAGCGGAGCATAATTAAAAATCAGTTCACATTTGGCGCCGGGGGCTAGCGCCCCCTTCAGTCTGGCTCCTGGGGCAACCCCCCCCACTCTACGCCACTGCTTTAAGGGCACCCAACTATCACCAGGCAGGAACCCCAAGTCCAAGGTGTGCGCTGAGGGAATAAAGGGTGAACTCTATATTCACTGTACGGCCCAGGAAAAGCCTAGGTGAGGACTGTTAACTGTGAGCACTACTACCACCATCATAGCCACTACCACTCCCATCCTCCTCCCAGCACTTCCCTTCTGGGTAGCTGCATGTGCCCACCTGGGATAGTGGGGAAGCGGCAGGCATGGGCCACCGATATAACATTAGGTACTATTGCTGCATGTAAATGCAGCTCTCATGTCTGCTCATGATCAGGCATTTATTTGGGAACTAACAATTTGTTCCTGATAATTACCTGTTGAGTTGGCTCTTGTAAAGGAGCCTTAAGATTGGGATCTGGTAGAAATTGGTGAAATCTTCAGAAAAATACAGCTAATATCGACACAGTGGGCAGGCTAGGAGTGACTCAATAAGCTACTGGTAGGTTGTCACAGGTATCTGGAGCCATGCTGACTGCAGTGCACTTGGAAGTCTTGGTAATACTTTTCCAACCAATGTTGGACATTTCTAGCCATGGGACATGTCATATTGTCTTGCTGGAAGATGCTATCCACCCCAAGGAAGACATGTATGGGTGTATGTGATCTGCCTTCCACATAAATTAGTGAGCCCAGAAAATTCCATAGAAACATTCCTCAGCTTGTGTTCTTCCAGCAATGGTTGCAGGCTGTTTGCTCTGTGATGTTTCTCACCTTACACGCCAATTTTCATACATTCAATGAAGCAGAAAACGTGACTTATTCAATGAAGCAGAAAGCGGGACTACGCACAGACACCTATCACCTAGAACAACCACCATGCCAGACTCACATCAAGCCTATATCATAGTGGACACAAGTGCCTGCAAGTACCATTTAATTACCATCCGACCAGCCACCATACCTCTTCAGCTGGTGCCAGAAACTGTACTTTGTATTTAATACTGCTAGATGTGCCACAAGTTATATTCTACATTAAGTAAGGAGAAACTTTTAAAAGTTTACTTCTTACCTGATTCTTCAAACCATCTTTCCAGTGCACCGATCCCCAGGGAGCAACGGCCTCAGGGAGTACACCATGACACAACACCTTATCAAGGCCACTCCCATCCTCTGTAATGGCGCCTCGGATGCTCACTGCACACCTTTGTAGCTGACCTTCACCTCTCACATCAATGGCATGTGGTGCACTGCAGTTTCCACGTTGCTAATTCGCAATGGTGCCATTTGTCCACTCATGATTACTTTCACCACAGCAGCATGCAAATAGTTCACAAACTGTGCAGTTTCAGAAAACTGCCACCCTTGACCTAAAAGCCAATAATTATCCTTGATAAATCACCCCTTTCACCCATGACAGCAACAAGGCATATATGTACAGACAGCCTATAGCACACCTTATATACCCACCAAGCCAGCTCATGACATATGTCTTCCTTGATGAGCTACGCGGTGTCGACGTCGAAAGTAGGAATTGGTCATAATAATTTGACTTGACTCTGTATTAGATGTGTATTTATTTATTAAACGCAGTTATATAGCTGTTCTATATTCTACAGCACGTTACAGACATTACCATAACACTGTCCCTAGTGGGGCTCACAATATAAGTACCCTTTCAGTATGTCTTTTAGAGTATGGGAGGAAACTGGAGTACCTGGAGGAAATCCACATAATCACGGGGAGAACATACAAACTCCATGCAGATGTTGTCCTTGGTCAGATTCAAACCCAGCACCGCAGCTCTGCAAGGCACCAGTGCTGACTACTGAGCCACAGTACTATGTATGGCTGTCAGTGATATGGCTTTGTACTGTGCCATGATGGGCTTAATACAAAATGTAGAAATGCAATTTGGGAGACGTAGGAAGGGTTGCCACTTTGCTTGGGCCACTGTATTAGATATAGGGCTAGCACGGAGAACTGAATCTTTGCCCTGAATGAAGGAAAGCCAAATCCAGGAGATGGAATTATTGTGTTATCATTTTATCAGTAAACCTGGCCTAGAAAGACACAATTAAGAAACCAAAGGTAAAATGCAATAGAAAACTAAAACCCATCCAGTAATAATGACTGCAAAGAAATTTTCCTACAGTTAAATTGAATTGCGAATCATTAAATGTATCCTTTTTAGTGCACCTTTCACATACGACTGTACCATTGTCACGTGATCAATATCTGTGTATTTACTTTGCAGACTCTGAAAACGATAAGGTCTTCAGAAGCTAGGTGCTGACATTTACAAATAGCTAGCAATATGTAGCCAGCAGCATATGTGACGATTTAATGATTATACCATGTTCTCACACTCTAGACCATCGCAGACACTCCATGCCTCCCCATTGGGGCTAAAATTCCCAGCTGCAGGAGTTCATAGACATCTGTGTGTAGGTGAGTTCTTCTGGTGTAAACACAGATATGGTAAATCCCTCATAATCTGCATTGATTCAAAGCATCAGTCCCTGAAACTAAAACCCAGAGCTCTGAACTCAAGGGTGGTCTTCTTTTAACATGCAAAGTATAGAGGGAGAGTGGGACTCTCTTGAGTCATACACTTCGCTGTGACAATAGTCGCTGATTTACTGCTTCAAAGAGCCATCATTATCCCTGGAAAAGATCACAGTGAATTGAAGAATAAAGAGATGAACCAGAAGAGAGAAACCTCTTGTATCACCCAATGTGTTCTTCTCCTACCTGCTATTAAACCTTGCCAGCTGTTTATCTCCTCCTTTGGACTAGCTAGAGCTGCAGATAGAGCAGATACGAGACAATATGATTCCATGTTTCAATCTGATTCCTTGAAACTAAATATATGAAAATATTAGTTCACAGGTTAAGATGAGAAAAGTCTTTAGTCCTTTTCTTGAACTGTTGGTGCCCAACACCAGAAATAGCTAGATGTTAGGAGCGAGCTGGTACTGCACTCTCCAGGCCTTCTGTAGGCGAAAAACTACACTGGGCTTTAAAAGTCCCCACAGCTCTGTCATCTCTCATCTTATTCCCAGCTGCTTATGTTTTCTTCTCTTCTTTGTCTCATACACATTATTATTTATTTTCCACTTGATGTTGATGTTTATTGATAGACAGAGCGACAGTTGCCTGTGGTTTGTGAAGTCTACACATCACATGCATTATTTACAGATGGCTTGTTCACACAAATGGTAGTCATAAAGACACTTAGACATCTTTAGGACTCTACCTGCTTTAGGCCAAGGTTATGCATTTTGGGGTTCTTGTATAAGTTATTGCACACAAGTGTGGTAAAAAAAAAAAAAACAAGGTCATTTGTGGAACACCTTATATGCAAGGTCTTGAATATGAGGGTAGAGTTAACGGCTGGCTTAACCCATAGAGGATCCTCGCTGTAAATGTACGGCGCTGGCTGACGTGACTTAAGGACCAGCGCCGTACATGTAAGGCGGGCTGATCAGGCAGGTGCAGGAGCTGCGCCCGCCCAATCAGTGGCACGGACCTGGCAGTCACTGACAGCCGGGCCCCTGCTGCATACGCTTGTATGCCGCGGTCAAAGCTGCAGTGGCGGGGACCCGATGGTAGAAAAGGCAAGCCCTATGCTTTCCACAGGCATCGGGGCTTGCCTTCTACAGAAGCCTGTGAGATCTAGCCCTTAGGCTGGGTCTCACAGGCAGGGTGTCAGTATAAAAGTTGACAACCAATGCATTACAATACAAGTTGTATTGTAATGCATCGCAGAGGGGATCAGACCCCAGAAGTTAAAGTCCCAGAGTGGGACAAAAAAAAAAGTAAAAAAAAAACAAAAACACATAAAATTGTAAAGAAGAAAGAAAGAAAACCAGACATATTGGGTATTGCCACGTCCGTAACGACCAGCTCTACAAAAAATTTTCATGATCCTCCCCTCAATGGAACGCTGTAGAAAAAATAAAAACTGTGCTAAAACAATCATTTTTTGTCACCTTACATCACAAAAAGTGTAACACCAAGCGATTAAAAATGCGAATGCCCCTCAAAATAGTACCAATAAACTAATCACCTCATCCCCCAAAAAATTAGCCCTTACATAAAACAATTGGGCCAAAAATAAAAAAAACTATGACTCTCAGAATATGGAGACACTAAAACATTTTTTTTTGTTTCAATTTTTTGTTGTAATTTGCAATCAAACCGTCATCTCATACCAAAAACAAATAACACCTACATAAGACAGCCACCCAAAAAATAAAAAACACTATTGCTTTCAGAATATGGAGACACTAAAAAAGTCATATTTGGTATTGTCGCGTCCGTAGCAACCTGCTCTATAAAAAAAAAGCAACCAAAACTGAACTGGTCCTTAAAAATTGGGTTTTTGGTTTTAAGATTTACTTCTAAACTTCTAAGCCTTCTAACGTCCCAAAAAAAGAAAATGTCATTTACAAAATGATCCAAGCATGAAGCAGACATATGGGAAATGTAAAGTAATAACTACTTTAGGAGGTATCACTATCTGTTTTAAAAGCAGAGACATTGAAATTTTGAAAAATTGCTTATTTTGCCCAATTTTTTGTAAATTTGGTGTTTTTTTTAAATAAAAAGGAAACATTTTGACTCAAATTTAGCACTGTCATGAAGTACAATATGTGATGAGAAAACACTCTTAATATGATTTGGATAAGTAAAAGTGTTTTAAAGTTATCACCACATAAAGTGACGCATGTCAGATTTCCAAAAAAAGGCCTGGTCCTTAAGGTGAAAAATGGCAGGGTCCTGAAGGGGTTAAGATGTTCTCTCCTGGCTTCACCATAAATTGCACACATTCTCAGCTGAGCATAATTCCTGAATTTGCCACGCACACTTGGTTCCATTGGGTAGTCCTCATGGCTCCACCATAAACATGCATGCAAGCTCAGCTGAGCACCTCTCCTGGCTCTGCATAAATGATGCAGGGATTTTTCACAAAAGAAATTACACACAAAAGAAAATACATACAAGCAAAGGTACAGCAGTAGGAAAAAAAAGATGGCTCTCAAGGTACATTTACATGCGCCGAGGAACAACCAATTGTCAGGAAGGAAGCGTTCCTTCCCGGCAGTCAGCTGCTCGCTCAGTGGAGGTGAAGAGCTGCATTTATTTGCAGCTATCACCTCTATGATATGAGGACGAGCATTCACTATTGCGATTCCTCGTCCTCATACAGCTGCATTGTTTCTGGGCAGTAGATTGCTGTTTAGACAGCACAATCTACTACCCAGAAATGCTAATTTAGGTGCCTGCACAAACTACAGGATCACCCGATGTACGAGCATTTTGCGCATGCATAAGGTGATCTTCAGCACATTTAGACGGGCAGATTGTCGGAAAGAATGTTTACAGGAAAGTTCATTCTCGATAATCTGCCTGAATATATGGGCATCTTAGAATGCAGTGAGGCAACAATGGAAATGATGCTGCGCTCTTTAAAATGGCCGCCAGCAACCTGTCCTAAACTGTGAGGAGAACTGGTTGCTACCACTTGCAGAGCTGTGGGGGGTTGGGGCACTAGACATTACACTACTCTACAATAGATAGTAATGATATAGTCCTTTCTATGACATGGTTCAAAGGAAAACTCAACAATGTGTGGTATATGCCAGTGCCAGAGCATAGTGTGTAGTGAGTCCCACTCACCCCCAGACAGCTCTGCAAGTGGTTGCAACCAGTTCTGCTCACATTGTGGGACAGGTTGCTGGCGGCCATTTTAAATAAGGTTAATGTCACTGGGAGCTGTCATTCATACTGTCCGCATGGATCAGCAGTATCCAACCTTAAGCATTCATGATTGTAAAACATATAAAAAAGTGTAAATGTAGTTGTGTAAAGGCCTCAGTTCACCAGTCAGCAATGATCACAATGCTGTGCTCTTTAAGCTGCAAACAACTAGATCTAATAAACTGAGTGCTGCTGATGACAGAAAGTCAAGTTGTATTAAATGGCATGCCAGTAGAGAATGGCAATCTGATAAATAAGCAATTGCACCGGGAAGGTTTTTGACCGATTAACACGTCTAGCTGGAGACAATGAAAAGACTTGCAACCGCCCATGTGTGGAGGGAGGACATTAAAATGTACCTTTTATTTGATCTAATCTGGTATAAACCATACTAATGACAAATGAGCCTAGAGACGGCCGTACTGTATAGTGTATTATCTTGTATTGCTATGTGTATGGGATGAATGATCTGGTTGCTGTAGTCGTATAATGACCCTGAGGCCGCCCATCGTCTCCTGCCTGTATTCAACCTCCGTGAGGCTGGCGAAAGTAGAGCTCAAATCATGGCTTCAATGATGGATGAACATTCGCGTTCACACTCTGTCATCTGTGACACGGACAGGTTCATTCTGTCATTGAGTGTATTCTATTCACTGGAACGTGCTAGAAAAACAAAGGGGGCGATATCTCTATCAATCTGTTAATAAGTGACATCATTTAATAATTACCTGGAAATAACTGTATCCCACTTTTTTCCCAAAAATTTCTTGTATAACACATTTGGTTTAAAAGTTGGAGGGAGGGGGTAAGATTTAAAAACTAATGGCCAAAATAGGTTTAAAAAAAAAAAAAAAAAAAAGCATTACTCACCTAACGTATCTCCTGCTGCTCTCTGCTTCCTGGTCTTGACTTGACAAACAGGAACTTTGCTGGAAATGCCCACTCAGCCATTGAGGTAGGTCACCCCTGCTTATTTTTGATTTGTACCTCAATCTGGCCCCGAATTGTATCACCTTCCCGAACAATCTCTTTAATTATGATATATCCAATATACAACAGATTTCTAGTGTTAGGTGCATCATAAGATGGTTCACATTTACTAATGCTGTCTAATATTTTGAACAGGCAGTCTGTAGATCCATCATAGTTGGCTTATTTTGGACCATTATTTTGCACCAAAAAAACGGTGAATTGCAGTAATGAATCTGATACCTTTTATGACTCGACAAAACTGCGCCTCCTTTTCTAGAAACTTTTGAATAGTATCTAGCATGGCACAAACTTCTTTTTTTTTTGTGTGCAAATCAGTAATTAATGGGGGAGTGTGCTGCCATGCGGTTAAATTTATGTGGTTTATATAGTTTAATTCATTAGACCATTTCATATGCAGTATTTCTATATGTAGTTATATGCTCCTATCTAGTGGCCGTGTTTGGTAATGCAGTTGGTTTTTCTTGTTCTCATACCTATGACTCATTTCCTTTCTATGCTCAACCCTTCTTCTGTGTACTTCACTTCCTGTGTCTGCATACTGCCTCTTGAATCAGATACACATGTATTCTCATCTACGCTTATGAAAGCATCATCTTTTGACTGCACAATACCGGAATCCATCTGTTCTGCTGTACTCTGTTGTCTGACTTACACAATAAAGCAAGTTACACGGATGAACACGGATTGTCCGCAGTGATTATATCTGCTTATACAGGCCAGGCATAGAGGTCTGACTAGGGATAAATCGCTATTACAACAATTGGAGTCAGAATAGGGAGATTTATCAAACTGGTGTACAATAGAGCTGGCTTAGTTGTCCATAGTAACCAATCACATTCCACCTTTCATTTTTGACATCTCCTTTAGGAAATAAAAGTAGGAATCTGATTGGTTGCTATGGGCAACTAAGCCAGTTCTACTTCACACCAGTTTGATAAATCTCCCTATTCTGACTCCAATTGTTGTAATAGCGATTTATCCCTAGAACTCTTCTCCAATGTGTCTAAAATGATTCAATCCAAAAGAAAGGATACTGAATTTTGGCACAGCAGAGATAGTAAATGTGCCCCATTGTTACGGGATTTTTTAACCTTATAACTGCTGGCTTTGGTTTTCCCTGTGTTCCTGCACCAAATAAAAGGTTTTATAAAATATTGCATGGACAGCTTTCTTTTTTATTTTAACAAAATTTTGAATTGTGGTCATTGTCTGAGAGTGAGCTGTCAATCAGTAAGGAGGAGAGCCAACATGACTACCACACAATGCACTACTACTAAGGGCTCATGCACACGACCGGGGGCTGACCAGGCTCGTGTATTGCAGAAGGCATATTGCGGTCTGCAATGCACGGGCACTGACTGTGGGGCATCCGCATCGGATTGCGGACCCATTCACTTAAATGGGGTCCACGATCCGCATCCGATGGTCCTCACCGCAAAAGGTAGTGCATGCACTCCGTAGTGCTTCCTTCGGCTTCCGTAGTGCTTCCGTCGGCTTCCAATCCATGCTTCCGCACCGCATCTCCTGGATTGCAGACCCATTCAAGTGAATGGGTCCGTGATGCGGCTGCACACGGCCGGTGCCCTGTGTATTGGGGACCCGTCGTATGCGGGTCGCAAAATGGCCACAGGCAGCACACGGTCATGTGCATGAGCCCTAACATGCATACACCACAAAGCCCCTGGCTTGGCCAGACATTGGCCATTTTATCTAGTTTTGAGTGCAAAATCGCCCAGCCATTATCAATCTACAAGCAGATTTACATGACCATGTGGTTTCCGGCGGCATCGTGGCACTGGTTTGTATTCTCTAGTTTCCTCTGACAAGTTCCGCTTTCATGTATACCGTTCATAACTTGATCCATGCCTCATTTCCTTGCAAGAACAGAACTCCTACTTTCCTCCAAGTTCAGCAATGCTATGAAATAAGCAAGCGGGTTAAACACATTAATTTCTCCACTATTATACGATATTATTGTAGATGCATTTGTCTCAGTTTGGCGCTAATACTGAAGAGGGCAAGTTGATTACGTTATCTTTTGGGACTATTCACACAAGTGTATTCTGGATGTGTCATCTGTGCTTATAAATCTCTGAGTTGGGGTCATTTAAACCCCTGGTCTGGCTGTGACACGTAATACAGATGAATAATACATCCGGAATATGCTTGTGTGAATAGCCCCGAATGCTTACCCCTAACTGACTCTTGAAAGTCTAAGTATAACTTTGACACCATCTAGTTTTAGTGCTCATACATTTTGTGAAATATCTCTATAGGAATTCGTACAGAATTTTCCTTCACACAGACATAGCATTAAATGGAGGTTTCCATATTCAGAGTATTGATGGCTATCCTCAGGATTGGTTGCCAATATCAGGATGGTGGGGACCAGCTCTTGATCAGCTGTTTGAAGTAACTGTTTTTGCTCATGGAATGCTACAGCTTCTTTAATGTTTACCTGCACCCCATCTACACAGTAGCAGGGGTGCAGGCTAATGACAGCTTCACACCATGTAAGTGAATGAGGAAGTTGTAGTAGTTACCTCTACAATGTAGACAACATACAGGTAATCATTGAAAAGCAACACTGGCAAACAGCTGATCAGCAGGAGTGATATGAGTTGGACTCTCACCAATCAGATATTGAAAGCCTATCCAGGTTAGGCCATCAGTATTCTAAAGCTCAAAAACTCCTTTAAAGGGGTTTTCTAGGAGTAGAATATTGATGACCTATTCTTAGCGGATCTGATCGATGCGGGTCCAACTCCTAGCAGCCCTCCCAATACCTGTCTGAAGAGGCGGATATGCTCCAGTAGGCACTGCGGTATCTTCTTAGGTCAAGGACTCTACATTCATCTACCACATGGCCAATTAGAGGCTCAGTCCCGTTCATGTGAATGGGCCTGAGCTGCAATACCAAGCACAGCCACTACTCAATGTGCGGCACTGTGTGGAAATGCGCAGTGCTCACTGGAGTGCCTTTTCAAACAGATGATGATTAGTGGTGGTGCTGGGTATTAGACCCCCACCAATCACATAATGATCACCTATCTTGAGGACAGGTCATCAATATTCTACTCCCAGAAAGCCCATAAATGATGAAATAGCGAGAACATGCTTTAAATACTCTACATTTATACAACAAGAACTTTGATTTAGTTCAATTTTGCCAGATTTTACCATTTGAATCTATACAGTATACAAGTATCCTGATCTTATTCAGCGCAGATCTTAACATCTATACATGAAAGGGTATACTGCCATGGACATTGTATCAAGTCCCAAATTTCCCACTGAGGGACATAATGTTTTCTTTTGTGGCTACTTTCCAATATAAAGGCTAACAATCTCAGTTACCACAACGTTCCCCCACCTAAATGATCTGCGGATCCAGCCAAACAGATATTAGGAATCCATCTTATCTGTCTATTTGCCATTGCTTTTTACAGGGTAAAAATCTGTTTGTAGAACATTTTCCTGTCTTCATCCCATTGTTTATAAGGTGTATCTCCTGGTACACGCCGCATTCTTAGTAATACATTAGCTAAGTGATGTCACGCGTGTGATGTATTGTGGCTATACATTCCCATAGCAACAGCATTCTGATAATGTATGATGGTAATATGTTATCTGGGCACCCAGTCCCTATTGATATATGAATGGAGACTGGAAGCCAGAGGCTGCTCTCTCACAGATACCAAATGATTAGCAGAAATGCCCTATGGGAAACTGGAAGAAAATAGACGCTGAAAGGAAAATGTATGGGGTGGTGTTCATGTCAGAATATCCTTTTTTATACCATAGCTTGTCTAATACCCAGATGTCACACTGACCATCCAAGTAACGCTTGTATTCCGTTCTTCTACATATATAGCATGTATTACTCTGTTATTCTTATGCCTTTTCACCGCTTTCGACCTGGCAGCTAAGCTCCTGGTGTTAAAGATTGGGCCCCGCCGCCCAGACATTAAAACAAGTCACAAATTGTGGGATCAACATCACTGTACAGGTTGTGCGTCCGGCTGTCTATTGGTTACACTCTTACTTCTAGACCAGGAAACTGCAGTGGACAAAGGGTGGAGGTTTAACAAATCCCCTACTCCAAAAATGTGACCTTTTTGGGAGGTTGTGATGCACTTGGCACTTTTAAAAAAAGTGGACAGCAAGCAGTGAGGAGTGGATGGCACAGGCCTGAGCGACCTGACAATTTATTAGATTATTGACACCAGAAACCTGCTGTAAATTATACCTAAAACTACTTATTAGCTGTCTTTCTTTGCAGAGGAATTTTGGTGTACATTCAGGACGTATTTGATAGACAATAAAATGTAAAATGTCAGCAATCTCTCAGCTACAAGAAGCATTAGGTTTCCACCATCACTAATGGAAACCTCGAGCACACAATTGGCAGGAAAGAAGCATTCCCTCTTGAGAATTGCCTGCTTGTTAGTGGAGCGCTGTATTTCTATGCACTGATCACCTCCACTGGAGGATGGTTACTGCTATCGCTTGTCCCCATACTGAGTTGTTTCTGGTCAGCAGAGTGCTATTTAGACAGCACGATCTGCTGCCCAGAAATGATGATTGAGGTGTCCGCATGAACGATTGTTTCACCCAATTAAGGAGCGTTTATCCTCAGTATAGATCATCAATATCTGATGGGTAGAAGTTCAACACCTGGCACCCTCACCGGTGAACGCCTGTAGATATACTATGTATGCAGCGACCCTTAGGGTAGGCACAGGGCAAGGAGGATAGGGGTGATGACTGTGGCCCTGAAAGATGTAGTAGTACTGAAAGTGGCAGTCCTCCCTCTAGTTTCTCCATGGGGTCAAACAGTAAATGGAGGTTGCACACATTCTTCCCTAGGGGCACTCCCTGGTATTGGGACTCCTGCATGGTGGTATTTGGTGTGTTGTTGGTGTGTGTTTGGCTTAGTGCAAAGCAGGAGTGCAGGTCCATTATTTTAAATGGTCTTGCAGATTCTAGACCTTCTCAAGATTTATTTTCTCCTTCTCTTTGGAGTACTTTGATGTAGGAGTTGTTCTTTAGCTGTTGAAGTCTCTATAAGTGACCCCGCAAAGTACAAGGAAATTGTACAAATTGCTATATTGTTGACCCATCCAAGGCTTGCTTACTTTTGTTGGCCTGTACTTGACAAAAGTAAGAAGACGGTACATCAGTCTCACTATATAGCTACAAAAACATACCAAAGTGATCTAAAAAAAAGTCAATTAAAAAACAGGACCTCGAAGCACTGGTGTTCAAGGGACAATCACAGCATGTGTTCTAAATACATCTTGCCTATGAATGTGTCCAAGGGCTAAGGGCACAATATACACTCCCTCAATATGGACTGACAGGCTATTCACTAACTTTACATAATGCTTATTCTTTTTCAATTAGTTTTACAACCTAGGCATCATTTAGTCTGGTCCTCCAGATTGCAGTGTCTCATTTTCCTTCTGTATATAAAATCTTAAATTGAAAACTATACATCATATTCACATAAGAATATTTGTTACAAATTACTAAATTAATAGAACATAACAATTCCGCATTTCAACAAATAGTTTTATAGAGCTAGATCCTAGATATCAGTTTTACATATCAGAAATATGACAGGTTGTGGAAATAGAGTTAGTCAGAGAGGTTTATTCAGTTTCTTATATATTTCTTCCACCTGGCAACAGTGTAAATTAGCCTACAGGATCCCCGCTGTGTAACTATTGTCCCTGGCTTTTGCAGGTCTCTCCCTCCACACCATAGCCCATCTTTGTGTCACAAGGGGGGCCTTTGACGGCTTTTCCTTGAGGCCGGCTTCAGATTCTTGCACCTGCTGCCCTGCCTTCTACAGCTGGGAAAAGGAGGAGGGGAAAATGAGGAGGAGGGGGTCCTGGGATCAGTCAAAGCTGCTGTTCTGTCTGACAGGTCAACAAAAAAACGAGACAGGGTCTCTTGAGAAAACGCCATTCAATCTGACGTGTAAAAATTTAACTCAGCATAGCCATATGGCTGGGTTCTTAGACTGTGAAAGTAGGCTGGGCCCCAAGTTTTAGTGAAAGTCAGTTATATTTACCCTCCCTGGCATCAGTCATGGGTCAGCTAGAGGCTTTCAAAAACCTGTGCCTCTTAGTTTTCTGTCCAGGGCAAAAGTCAACCCCGTCTGTCTATTGTGGGCCATAACAGATTAGAAAACACGTAGGATTTTAGATGTTGTGTGAAATATATTATTGAACCTAGTTAATTCTTACATCAACTTTATAATGAAATGTATAAATATTGAGGCCAAAGGAACTAAGGAAGAGCCATGACATTTAGGAATTGTTGTGTAGAGAGTTTGATTTGATTTTCTACATGTTGTTTCTGGCTCTTCAGCGCACACTATCTAGCGTAGTACAGAATGAAGGGGCAAGCTTGGTCCTCTGCCAGTGTGCAGCCCGGTAATGAGGCTATCTGGCATGCACATGTTTGTAAGTACATGATCAGATGCGAGCAGGCCAACACAAATTCCATCTTCACATATTAACATATTTCCACTGCCACCTACTGCTTTTTTTGCTTACCCTTGGTTCGGGACAGTATTTGATTGTAACTTGTTTATTAGGGTAGCCATTTCCTAAAACCAGAGGGTTGAGAGTCCTGTTATAACCATGTTATACACAAACCTGAGGCAACCATAGGACATCTTGCCTTATGATTTCCATTTCAAACATGTACCCCATAGTTACAGTCCCGAATTTGCATGGACTATCCCTAATTTTCTGAGACAGTCCTGGCAAACCTGGATTTTGGGGCATTTCTGCGGCAACACTTATATTCCCTAACTTTACCAACTAAAACATATTTATTTGCCCTAATCTGCACTTCTTATTTGACTGAAGTTGGAATAAAAATCCTTTTAGGGTGCAACAGATAAAAGCCTAAAGGTGCAACAGATCTGTAAATTTGTAAATTAACCATCTGATTGTAAAGCGCTGCAGAATATGTTGGCTCTATATAAATTCAGATTATTATTATTATTAAATGACATAGATGCTATTTAGCAATAGCCATACGTCATTTACATGAAATAGCCAAGAAGCAGATATCCTATATTGTAGAAAGCCAGAAGACACAGGGCCATTTATCGTAGCCCAGCAGCACCCGCCCAGCTATGATAACCAGGCACACTGTCGGATCCTGCGCCTGATTTATGATGAGGCGTATCTTAATGATAAATTTGGCCTACAGTGCTGATTTAAAGGAGTATTCACATCTCAGACATTTATCGGAATATGCCTTTATGACATCATCATTTCAGGTAAAAATTTATATGGGAAATTCTGTTTTTCACAAGTTTTTGGTTAAAGAGAACCTGTCACCTCTCCTGACATGTCTGGAGAACTATTTGCATTCTCCGTGTTATAAATCCGCTCGTTCAAGGGGTGAAACTGCTATTCGTGCAGACACCTAAATAATCATTTCTCGATTATAGTAGATCATTTTGTCTAAACAGCGATCTGCTGCCAGAAACAATGCAGCTGTATGAGGATGAGTGATCGCAATAGCTATCCCTTGTTCTCATACTGTGGAGGTGATTTCTGAATGTAAATGCAGGGCTTCACCTCCACTGAACGAGCAGCCGACTGTTCTGACAATCTGCCGCTCATCTGCGCATGTAAATGCGCCAAAGGCCACTAGCGCATATTTCATGGGTAGCACGGTGGCTCAGTAATGATGACTCATTACAATGGTGGGGTCCTAAGTTTGAATCCGGCATGAGTTTTATCGAGGGGCTTTGGTTTCCACTCACACTTCTAAAACATACAGATAGGTAAATTCAGCATTTAGATTATGAGCCCCAACTGGGACAAGAAGAGGTGGATTTGATCCCCACCCAGACCTTGCAAATGTGTGGGGGCTCCTGATGCCCCCCGACAGCTGGGTCCCCTCTGGCAGCAGCACCATTTTCATCTGTGTTCTCAGGACGCGGACACAGTTGAATACAATGGTAAAGAAGGGAGTCGCCAGTTCCTTGCTCCAACATTCATCATCGGCTAGGTGAGCATTCATTTTGGAAATACTAGAGGGGCACCATATTGTGTTAGGAACTATTCTGTGGTGTGGGCACATAAGGGAACAATATACTGTGTGAGGGCACATAATGGGTGACCATATTAGCAGTATGATGTGGCAGAGCTTAGCAGTATTGTAGGAGTGGAGCTTAACAGTGCAAAAGGGGTCTCCTGACATAACTTTGCTTGGGGCCCCAGAAATGATAAATTTGTTGCTGGAGACAGGGTATGACAATAGCACAAATATAGTGCTGTTGAATATGTAAGAACTATATACACATTCACAACGCCACTAAATTAGAATATACAGGGCAAGTAGTGGGGAATGGTCTAACTCAGTGATGGCTAATCTCTGGCACTCTAGCTGTGGTGAAACTACGACTCCCAGCATACTCCATTCATTTCTATCGAGTTCTGAGCAGGTATACATCTTGGGAGTCGTAGTTTTACTACAGTTGGAGCGCTGGAGGTTAGCCATCATAGGTCTAACTAATGAATTTTGTGGATCACTTATGCATTCTGTCCTTCATAGAACGTAATATAAAAGTATACTGGGAGGACTGACATCTATTATTTTAACAGAACAGAATATGCTGCAGTATTCCAAATAGGAAACCTGTCAGCAGGATGTAGGCCCCAAATCACCAAAAATGTGTTATCCATAATGGTGACAAGTTCACAATGACAATCTTCTTTCTTCTGGAAGGTTGGGCATAATGGAGAAATATAACTTTGCTGTTCTCAAACACCGGTAAGGATTCACAGGGCTGGTGCCGCTCCTCAGAAGAGTCACTATGACTGGTCCCCGACCTGGCTTGAGTAAGATCCCTCAGACCTGATACATCATCACAAGCCACCTCTAGCAGCATGTGGTGCAGTGAAGTGAGCTATACTAACCTCGACTTCTTCTGTGCTCTACGCATGTGCTCAATGCTCCTGATTCTGAACAGTTACGGAAGACCTAGAGAACATTTTGGACTGTAGCATTGGGCAGAATACATTTTTTTTTATCATGGTCACGCAATTGCTAATGACCATCAACATAGGTATGTTTAACTGCTTCCCACTGCACCTATCTAACACTGTCAGTAGTTGAGGGATAAAAACTGCTGACAGACTCCCTTTAAACCATGTATGAAAATACAGTATGATGCTTGGTAAGGAGAACCTGTCACCACTCCTGACATGTATAGAGTAGTAAATTGTATTCCACATGAAATTACGTTTCTGGATCAGATATTCTTATGACTTGGTTGTGCTATTCTCTATTATTCCTGCTAAAAGTTTTTGGACAAATGTACATCTGGGTGTTACCAGTTGGGAGTGTGCACCTACCCAGTGTGATATTTTCCAATCGGTGTTGCTAGTGTTAGACTGTGCAAGGACCCCCTAACTGGTAGCATCCAGATGGACCTTTATTCATAGTCTTTTAGCAGGAAAAAATAAAGGAACAGTACAACAGAGAGTTATGCGAAATGATGCTCCGGATTTATAACACGGAGAATGCAAATAGTTCTCCAGACATGTCAGGAGAGGTGACAGGTTCTCTTTAACAAAAAACTTGTGAAAACAGAATTTCCCATATAAATTTTTGCCTGAAATGATGATGTCATAAAGGCATATTCCGATAAATGTCTGAGATGTGAATACTCCTTTAAATCAGCACTGTAGGCCAAATTTATCATTAGGATACGCCTCATCATAAATCAGGCGCAGGATCCGACAGTGTGCCTGGTTATCATAGCTGGGCGGGTGCTGCTGGGCTACGATAAATGGCCCTGTGTCTTCTGGCTTTCTACAATATAGGATATCTGCTTCTTGGCTATTTCATATAAATTACATATGGCTATTGCTAAATAGCATCTATGTCATTTAATAATAATAATCTGAATATTCTGCAGGGCTTCACAATCAGGTGGTTAATTTACAAACAAAATCAGACATGACATAGTAAAAAGTCAACCAATAAAACAAGTGGAATGGGGGCCCTGCTCGCAAGAGCTTACAATCTATGTATGAGGAGATTGGGATGGAGATGAGCTCTTATCACTCAGAGCTTTGACTAGATGGCAGGCAATTGTACTGCCCACTACCATCTACCATGCAAGGCTAGTGTTATTTATGGAAGCAAGAGGGCAGTTGTCAGAACACTCACAAGTATGAGGGACTTTTTTGCCTTATTCTCCCTGTCCCAGTTAACTGTTTCTATGGTAATTTTTTATGATGAAGTAAATGCTTTTTTACTCCACCCATACCAGTAAAGGATTGGTGGCAACATTAGCGCTGCTTATCTTTCTGGGTATTCTTGGTATTGCACTGCAGCCTTCTACTGCACCAGAGGAATTGGCTTAGGAACACTTTAGGCACCAAAGCCTGAGTACCTCTGTAAACTCTATACCCCCTATAGTTACACCCCTGCAGTCCACCTTCAAAAATTATGGTGATAATTTCACTCGAGGAACCTTTCAGGATCATGGGGATTTGATGAAATGTGCTACAAGAGAGTAGTGTTTCCCTATCCTCCTCTACCACTGCTTCAACACTGCACATGGCACAAAGTTCTCGGTTTTACAGCAAGCCCAATCTCCGATGAGTTAGATATCTGCTCTACATATGGACAAAATGTTGTCCATGGAAACTGATAACTTCCTCAAAGATGTGACTAACAAGCCACTCATTCCCTATCCCCACCAACCTTCAGACCCATCTGTCAAACCTTTACTGTTTAGACACTAGGCCACATTTACTAACGTGAATGCGCCTAGAATTTGGTGTAAATTGTGCCAAATTGTGGTACACTTTGGCACATCTAGCTTTAGAGAAATTTTTGGTAAAGGAGCATAACTTACCATAAAAACGGTGTAGCTTAACATGAAAGGTATGTGGCCTAATCAACATTTTGTGCCGAAATGATGCCACAATTCTAGTTTAAAATTTTGTCACAACTGAAGCCAACCAACAGTTGGTATAGCGCTAAACAAAAGTGTGTGGCTCTGCACCACATTTATCATCCAGTCTGAGGCCTTGGGATGTACCTGGTGCCGTCTATACAATTAGTAAATCTGCCCCATTGATCCTAGCAATGCACCATCAAATTCTATGTTGTCAAATCCTCATTAAACCCATATAACGTTGACAAATTTCTGATAAAAGGCGATTGACGTAGTTCTACTATCTGTAATAGATTCTTCCATGCATTTAATGTAAAAGCACAATAGATAGCTCACACATAGTGAGTGGCACAATCCCGTCAGGGTATATTACACATGTTATAATGTATTATGAATTTCTATCTTTTTTTTACATCTGCCTGCGTATGAATACTAGGATCTGCTTCACTTGACTGCATTGTTCTCTTATCCTCATTACCATTGTTTGTAAGTGATTAAAAGGCAGTTAATTCAGAGGCTCCAATGCGTAGGAAAGCATCTGAAATGTTTCCCTCTGATAGCTTAGCAGAGATAGAGGGCAACAATGCCAGGAATGGCTCTAGGACATCTGTGTATGAGAAGCAGCAGTGACCAGACTGAATGCTTTTTGTTTGGGGCTCCCAGATTCCAGAGTAGCAGCAGAGAAGTTCGGCAGACAGAGGGACTGTGTGAAAGGGTCGACCGGATCTTTTCATCTGGATGGATTCTTGCAAGGCTAAACACTCCAGCTGTCGTCAGACTGGAGAGAGACACCCCAAGCATTGACGTGTAGGTGGTGCATAGAATCCCCATTGTGGACGCATATCAGCGCTGGACCTGACTCAGCCTGTGCGTGCTATGGATCTCATTGTCCCCCTGCTGTGTATTGTTAGTGCCTATGTTCCATCTGTTTGAGCTACAAAAAGGCAGACAGCCCAGCCATGTTCACACTGGAAATAAAAGAGGTCAGCACATCAGACCCTACCCCTGTGCAAGAGGTACATTATTGTGTTGTTGAGTTCCGGCACCATTAACTGTTTCATACTCTACCAGTACATGCAATTTATGTTACTGGGTGACTTGCAGTGTAGTCACAATTTGAAGGGCTTCTCCATGATGAAGTAATAAAGTTAATTTATCATCATACAGAATATGTTTAGGTTTTGTAACAAAATGTACGCTGAAATTTGGTTCCAGGGCTGGGTGTACAGAGGTTACAACATGTATTTGCATGCATCTGGAATACAGTGTGCTTGTCCATGTATTTAGAACCGTAGCTAGGCTTATGTTTGCCTGGAGCAAAGGTTCAGTTCTCTGTCTTCATTCTGAATCTAAATACCCTGGTCCAGGCAAATAGACTTTTTGATATCCCCCTTTCTGGCCACCAGCATGTAAGGCAATGCCTTGGTTGCCGCTACCTAGCTATGCCCCTAGCCATGCATATTCACTGATGTGCTGCATGTGAACAAACACTGTCCTTGTAGCCATGATGCCTGAGTAACTTTCTAATAATGGTGGGCACCTTTAATAGAATATACTGCATACCCTGAATCCAATTTTTAATAATAGGAGCTCATCATTAATATACTATAGTGCTAATAAGTGAATTTCTGTAAACTGAGACCTACCTTTAGTTCTCAATTTCTAAAACTTGGGACTGCCTTCTGGTATACTCTGTTGAGCATTAGGGTGCAAGTTTCTAAAATCTGGGGCTCATGCTTAGTATAAAGTGCTGTATGTCACAAAGTATTTTTCTGAATATCAAGGCTCACCCGGGATATTCTATAGTGTTTGTCAGAATGTAAATATCTAAATATTGGGGCTTATCATTAGTATGATATTGTGTATATCAAAAAGTAAATTTTTTGGGGCTCATCATTAGTATACCACAGCAAATGCATGGGTCAAAGAGATCAGAGTGAATGGTGCATCTGTGCTGGGCCATGCTGGGTCGTCCGGACACTGTTGAGGTGTTAGCATGTGTTGCTGCTCTCCGGAAGGGATTGTAAGGTGTGGTGCACCCCAATGGGAAATAAGTCAAGAGAGTCAGGGTCTGCAGTAAACCAGTATACTTCTTTTCTCAAGGAACTCAAGTACAAAATAATACAGGCAAGGCACTGATCTGTCTTCTCCGGTCTCCTCTTTGGCAGAAGAAGGCTCTGCTCAGTACAGGCCTAAACTAGCTGTCAATCTCTCAGAAGGCTAGTTCCCTGGCCAAAGGGCTGGTGTTGCAAAGTCTATGGCTCCTTTGTCCAGCTGGCTCTTTGGTCAAAGGGCTGGTGACCTAGGGTCTGTGGCACAGTATACCCGCCTCAGTGTCTTCTTCTGGTCACTTACGCAGTATAACAGAGTCTCTCTTACTAAACAATGACCCCTATCTGCAGACAACTAGGGGCTCTGACTGCTCTCCTTATATATAATTTCTAACTGAACTAGAACCTTTAATTGGGAGGGGTGGAATGGAGAGGCACAGCTTAAACAGAAACATTATTGAAATTTCAATTTGTCATAGACTTGTATAGATATTTGATACCAGTCTATAGGAATGACTAAGCAGTTTTCCCAGACATAAACAAGTCTTCAGACATAAACAACAGAGCTAAACCAGACAGTCAAAAGGTCAATTGGTCTGTTTTTTTAATTGCCGAAACAACATTGCATAGTACTTTATATGTAACTGTTGAAGATTTCTAATTCTTCATTGCATAGATAGAAAGTCCCAAAGTCTCTCAGTATTATCTGGCTGTCCATTAACCCTTTGCACAGTGCAATACAGATACTCTGCAATAACACTGAAAATGAACAGGATATATTACATTAAACATATAGAATACAGTTCAACAATATAAAACAGTGTAAATAACGGCATATATTATACTGTAAGTTAACTCTTTAAAAAGCTACAAAATAGGAAGTGGATGGCTGTGCATAGTAGTAGTAGGCGTAAATGTCCACAAACATCCATAGTTTAAAGTACCCGTGCTCCAGTGTACTACAAGTACAAGCAGGTATGATGGCTAAAGATTGTACATTGGATAATTATTATATTCTGCTTTAAATAAAAACCAATGTCTTTGATTAAAGGCGGGTTTAGACGGGCCAATGGAGCGGCCGATTGTGGGTTAGGAAGCGTTCCTTCCCGACAGGGGGCTGCTTGGTCAGTAAAGGTGACCACTGTATTTACATGCAGCGATCACCTTTACAGTGTGAGGACGAGGGATCGCTATAGCAATCCCTCATCACTATACAGAATCACTGTTTCTGGGCAGCAGATAGCTTTTTAGACAGCACGATCTGCTGCCCAGAATTGATAATTGGTATGCCTGCCCTAATAACAGGGCCACCCAATGAACGAGCGTTTTGCTCGTTCATTGGGTGATCAGTGGCACATTTAGATGGCCAGATTATCGGGAACAAGTGTTTGCAGGATTGGTCGTTCCGATAATCTGGGTGGTTATTAGTTTGTCTAAATCCAGCTTAAGACTCTCACACAGATCTATACCATATCTACCCGTCTTTTGCATGCTATATTATATACCAGGAAGTACATTTCTAAAAACTGGGGATAACCTTTAGTAAATTAGGAAGAATATCAGTAGAGGCACATTATTATTATAGATGTTGGCAGCACATAGCTCATGTAGGAAGTCAAATGTTGTCATGGATAAAAGGGACGATTTATCAGAGTTCCGAAAAGGGGTGATTATTGGCTTTTAGGGTGACTACTTCTGAAACTGCGCAGTTTGTGAACTGTTCATGTGATGCTGTGGGGATCGTGTATCGTGAGTGGACAAATGGCACTATTGCGAATAGTATACCCATACAGTACATGCTGATTGTCGTCCCTGGGGTAGATAGTATCTTCCAGCAAGACAATGCCACATCTTACATTGTTAGATATGTCTACCGCTGCTTGACAGAGCATGACCAAGACTTCCAAGTACAACCTTGGCTACTAATTCCCCAGACATGAGCATCTGTGGGACCACCTCTATTGTCGTGTTCGCTCTATGGATCCTCTCCCATGCACCCTACAGCAGCTGTGGGATGCACTGCAGTCAGCATGACTCCATATAACTGGGACAACTGACCAGGATCTTATTGAATCACTACCAGACGTCTAGCGGCTGTCCTTGCTGCACATGGTGGTTACTCTAGAATTAGCTGGTGGACATAATAATGTGACTCGAATGTGTACATCTTATAACCTGTGAGTCACCTATTGTGTAATACACTGTAAATTAGGGAAAGAAATTGAAAAAATTTGGTATATTACACTGTAAAGCAGAAAGCAAATGTTGCATCAATTTTTTTCTGTAATCCTATTGAATTCCTGGCAAAAATATGACAGATGGAACAACTGCATCACCCATTCGGCCCTTGAAAGGTTAATGAAATAATCATATACTATAGTTCTGCATAGTACAATATAATAGTTCTATACTATAATAATTTAATATGTCTCACTATTTTTGTAAAGTAGACTCCTCTTTGTATCTGTTTGTAAGACTTTTATTCAGAATACCTTATTTTGATAGAATTATTCAAGCTGGGTCTTGGTTGTCGTATGACACCATGAGACCTTGATTTACATTTGACTTGATTGCAATAAGACTATTTTTATAAGTCCTGTGAAGAGGCAATTATCCTAATGAATAGGGGCATCGGTGCGCCATAACTTGCCTTTAACTTTTAAATATATTGACAACTCTTTTGCAGAACATGTATAATTTCTAGTACAAGAACTTGAACTCTCTCATAGATAAACAGATAGATATAGATATTAGCCACTTTTGTTCAAGGACTAAATTCACTGTTGTATATTATGTATTCAACTATTGTTAATTACACAAACCCAAGGGTGGATTGGCCATAACAATATATATGTTTTGGAGCATACCAGTGTTAAGAGGAGGTGTGTGCAAAATAGACTGTGGAGATAACTTCTTAGAGAAACTTATCGACTGCATCTAACATGTCCAGGAGATGAAAAGCTTCGGAGACTGGACATATTTTGGAGGTAGGTGGAGAACCTCCTAAAGACTTGTAGTGCTGCACTGTGAGTACAAAATTGAAGTAAGAGAAAGTGAGAAAGAAACAAGAAAGCAGCAAGACAGGTATTGCACCCCTATGTCTGCATGCAGAAAAGTACAGATGCAGGAAGGTTAACTCGGAGAGACAACTTAGCCTGTTAACTACCTTCTCAGCAGATGAAACTGTAATAACCGTGGAATTGCAAAACTGTAACATCTGCTAGTCTATGCAAGGTATGAGCTGTGACAACTGTTTTGAGTGCTGTTTTGGAACTTTAGTTGCCAGTAAACCACCTTTCTACTGTTAAACCAGCCTCATCATAGCCTTACAAATTAGGGAACCCTGCCTTGCACCTCAGAATTCTTCTACACCAAGGGCACCCCACTTAACACCAAACAGAAGAACTCCAAGGCCAGGGGGTACCCCGAAGAGAGCAAAAGGTGCGTTCTTCAAATTACAGAATGGATTGTGGAATGTGACTGTAATAAGGGGACATCCTTTGCATCTGGAGGAAAGAAGGTTTGTACACAAACATAGAAGAGGATTCTTTACGGTAAGAGCAGTGAGACTATGGAACGCTCTGCCTGAGGAGGTAGTGATGGTGAGTTCACTAAAAGAGTTCAAGAAGGGCCTGGATATATTTCTGGAGTGTAATAATATTGCAAGATATAGCTACTAGAGATGGGTCGTTGATCCAGGGAGTTACTGGAGTCAGGAAGGAATCCCCCCCCCCCCCTTAAGTGGGGAAAATTGGCTTCTACTTACAGTATTTTTTTTGCCATCCTCTGGATCAACTTGCAGGATAACAGGCCGAATTGGATGGACAGATGTCTTTTTTTGGCCTTATATACTATTTTACTATGTTACAGCATGGCCCCAGGGAGTGTCAGAGTGAGGACCGCCACCATAACTACTGCCACCATTATTGCTACTACCACTCCTGTGCTCCCCTCTCTCCCCAGCGGGCAGTTGCCTAAGTTCACTATGTTTAGTACTTTTAATATGTTTTACTTTAAAAACTTACCTATGTCAAACAGACCAGATATACACCCTTGAAATTTTAATAATTTTGCAATATGAAAATCACTATTTATATACATCAAATATGTATAGTAGGTATATTTTACATTGCCAAGTATATTTAAAGGGATATCCCAGACTATAATATTTATGTCCTATCCTTAGGTTAGGCCTCAATATCTGAACAGTGGGGGCTCAACTGCCAAAACACCTACTAATTAACTAAACGAAGGGCCATGGCGCTTGTCACAGCACCATACAGTTTTTTCTGGTTGTGCCTAGTTCTGCAGCTAACAGTGGCTCAGTCTTATGTTCTACTAGGCACTGCCAGAACTACCTGTATGGTAATGAGCATGGTAAACAATGAAGAAGGCCCTTCATTCAGGTGATTTGCAGTAGGGCTGGACGTTGAACCCTCAGTAATTATGGATTGTTTGCCTATCCTAAAGATAAGCTATGAATATTATATTCAGGGAAAAATCCCTTTCATAAAATGTAGTGGATTATTTATTGATAGGTTTGGATGCTACTGAAAAAGTTTTATTGTCATACTCAATGGCCTACACTATAATTTTGTTGGGTACATGCTTAAATATATAATTCATTCAGAAAGTCTTCAGACCTTTTCACTTTTTTCACATTTTGTTATGTTGCAGCCTTGCGCTAAAATAAAACAAAAAATAAGTTTCTGTTCATCATTCTGCAAGCAATACCTCATATTGAGAAAGTTATAAAAACTCAAAATTGTTTGCTAATTTATTGAAAAGGAAAAACTAAAATAATGCATTGACATAAGTATTCACAAGTACTTTTGGCAGTGACTACAGCCTCCAGTCTTATTGGGCATGATGCCATAAGGTTTGCACATCTGGATTTGGAGACATTCTGCTATTTTTCTATGCAGATCCCCTCAAGCTCTGTCAAGTTGGATGGTGATCATTGGTGGACAGCAATTTTTAGGTCTCTCCAGAGATCTTCAATTAGGTTCAAGTCAGGGCTCTGGCTGGGCCCCTAAAGGACATTCACAAAGTTGTCCCTAAGCCACTCCTGCGTTGTCTGAGCGGTGTGCCTAGAGTCACAATCTTGTTGAAAGGTGAACCTTTGGCACAGACGGCTGACCTGCCTCTGTCCAGGTCTACAGCACTCTGGATTAGGTTTTCATTAAGAATATCTCTTTAATTTGCTCCATTCAGCTGTCCCTCACCCCTGAACTGTCTCCCTGTCCCAGCCGCTGAAAAACACCCTCACAGCATGAGGCTGCCACCACCATGCTTCACTGTAGGGATGTTATTGTGCATGTAATGAGCAGTGCCTGGCTTCCTTTATTTTCAATTTTTTACCAGACCAAAGAATATTGTTTCTCACAATTTGAGAGTCATTTTTTTTGCAAATTTCAGGACGGCTTTTATATGTATTTTACTGAGGAGAAGCTTCTTTCTGGCCGCTCCGCCATAAAGCTCAGATTGGTGAAGTGCTCCAGTGATGTATAAGCCGTGTACCAGGGTAGGCTCCCCAGGATACAGCGAAGTCACGAACGAGGAAAGCAACTCTGACACGAGCCTTTGTAAAACAAACTTTTTACTGTACCGGGATATCAAACACGAGCCCAAATGCAGAAAACATAAAATAAGGCTACATATACTCAGCCCGGAGGCCGAGACCCCTGTGTTGCACAGCACGGCACCCTCCGATGGTTGCTGGAATACACCGGAACTAATTTACCTACTGCGGGCAGAACTAACTCTGCCTCGCCATACCTGTTATTACCCTAAAGAACAGGAATGATTGTGTGGGGTGTAGGATACGGGTTGGCCCATGGTGCAACACAGCAGCTTACGATCTTACCAGACTTTACAGTAATTTTCCCCCTTACATAGCCAGTCTGACAACATGTGATTGAATCTTACTTCCTGAGCGAAGGCACTAAACTGGTTTGTATTCATGGGAAGTTTATAAACTCTCAATATACAATGTCTCTTTAAGTAACTGAGTCCTTGTACTAACGGTAGCAAAACTTTTGGTCTCACACCGTGTAACGACCCTGACTAGCTAACTACAGGCCTGTTCTCAGTCTCTAGGCGCCAAAACTGCTACGAGGTACATGCACGATATTACTGACTCGGGTCTGTACTGCATCCGCTGGCTCCAAACTGAACAGCAAACTTTTCCAAAACACAAACGGTACTGCAGGGTAGTACTTTGCTCTTCAGCCTCAAGCAGCCTTATTGTAGTGATTCCTCTTTGCCCTAGGCAGGATCTGGACCTCAGATGATGTTTAGCTGCACTCCGCTATAACTCAAGTCGCTGCAGGACACTCCTGAACTTGGATGAAGAAGGATTCACTCCTCACTGTCTTTGTTAGTCTGCTCCTAAGATGTCTGCCGAGCTCTTACCTGCTTTTCCTCCAGCTTGTTAACTTCACCTCTCATTCATATTCAGGTACTTGCAGTATGTTAGCTGTGTGGGGGGAACAGCGGCCTCTTGTGGTTAAAGAGCAGAATGACAGTCTTAATAAATAAATATGCACATAAACAGTGTTCAGACAATGGTGACTGTTTCTCAATCTCACAGATTATTAACCTTCTGGAGGTTTCTCCCATCTGCACACAGAGTCTCTGGAGTTGGGACAGCTAACTCTAGGAGGAGTCCTTGTTGTTCCAAACTTCTACCATTTAAGAATTTTGGAGCCCACACTGCTCTTGAGAACTTCAAGTGCAGCAGAATTTTTGTACCCTTCTCCAGATCTGTGTCTTCACACAATCCTGTCAATCTAGGCAGTTATTTCCTCCTCATGGCTTAGTTTTTGCACTGATATGCATTGTCAGCTGTGAGACCTTATAGGCAGCGGTGTGTCTTTCCCAATTATGTCCAATCAACTGAATTTACTGTTGATGGACCCCAATCAAAGTGTAGAAACATCCAGAGCTAAATTCCAAGTGTCATAGCCAAGGGTCTGAATATTTACAGTTGTGTTGGGTTTTAGGGAATTTAGTGTACATTTGTAATTGTGTTCAGAATGAAATCTTACAAGGACTTTTTAAAGAACCAAATGCAACTAAAATGACATCAATTGTTTTTGTAATACAGTATTAAATGTTTTTTTTGTGATTTCTTCATTGACACAATTATTCAACCCCTTAAAGACTACCACTCTTAAGAACAGAGGTTCATTCAAGTGTTTTCGATCAGGTATTGAAAACACCCGTGGATGTCAAGGAGCAGCAATCAAGCATAATAAGCACCAATTAGGCAGATGTAAAATGACTGTGATACTCAGCTCCTTCTAGACATTTAATGGTGTGTTTACAGACATGGTGAAGTCAAGAGAATGGTCCAGGAAGACAAGAGAAGAGGTGATTTCTCTTCACAGGAAGGGCAATGGCTATAAGAAGATTGCAAAGATGTTAAACATACCAAGAGACACCATAGGAAGCATCATTCACAAATTCAAGGCAAAGGGCACTGTTGAAACGCTACCTGGTCGTGGCAGAAAGAAGATGCTGACTTCGAATGCTGTGCGCTACCTGGAGCGCAAAGTGGAGAAAAGTCCCCGTGTGACTGCTGAGGAACTGAAAAAAGATTTGTCAGATGCGGGTACTGAAGTTTCAGCTCAGACAATAAGGCGCACACTGCGTAATGAAGGCCTCCATGAAAGAACTCCCAGGCGCACCCCCTTGCTGTCTCCAAAGAATAAGAAGAGTCGACTGCAGTATGCCAAAAGTCATGTGGACAAACCACAAATGTTTTGGGATAGTGTTCTGTGGACTGATGAAACAAAATTAGAACTGTTTGGGCCCATGGATCAATGCTATGTTTGGAGGAGGAAGAACAAGGCCTATGAAGAAAAGAACACCTTGCCTACTGTGAAGCATGGCGGGGGGTCAATCATGCTTTGGGGCTGTTTTGCTTCTACAGGTACAGGGAAGCTTCACCGTGTGCAAGGTACCATGAATTCTCTTCAGTACCAGGAGATATTGGATGAAAATGTGAGGCTTGGGAGACGTTGGACCTTTCAACAGGACAATGATCCCAAGCATACCTCCAAGTCCACTACAGCATGGTTGCAGATTAAAGGCTGGAACATTTTGAAGTGGCCATCGCAGTTACCAGACTTAAATCCGATTGAGAACCTGTGGTGCGACTTAAAGAAAGCAGTTGCAGCGCGCAAGCCTAAGAATGTGACTGAACTGGAGGCTTTTGCCCATGAAGAATAGGCGAAGATACCCGTAGATCGCTGCAAGACACTTGTGTCAAGCTATGCTTCACGTTTAAAAGCTGTTATAACTGGAAAAGGATGTTGTACTAAGTACTAAGATTGAATGTCACTTGGGGGTTGAATAAAACTGATAATGATGTGAGCACAGAGAAGACATTTGTGGTTATTTCATTATAAATGTTATGTTATATTTGTCTGACTTACAACTGCCTCTTTGATTTAATTGTAAACAAGATGACTGAAATGATCAAAATCAATGTCAAACTGGCCAAAACACTCTATTTCAGTGGGGGTTGAATAATTTTGAACACAACTGTATGTCAATGCAAAATTTCAGTTTTTCTAATTTTAATAAATTAGTAAAACGTTCTAAAATTCTGTTTTCAGTTTCTCATTATGAGGCATCGAGTGCAGATTGGTAAGGAAAAACTTTTTATTGTAGCACAAGGCAGCAACATACCAACATGTGAAAAAAGTTAAGGGGTCTGCCACCTTTCCGATTGCATTGTAATGTGTAATTTTGCACAATTTTATGATTACAGCCAGTCAACTTACCCCACACTATTTAAATACCAAAATCACATTTCAAGCCGCCTGTTTGCCTGTTTGGCGAAAATTCCTCCCAAAACAACACAGAATCACCTCTTTTATAGAAATATATACTGTTGTCTGGCCAACCAGAATACCAGTAAAACATAAGACAACCCCACTTGGGGCTGACTTTGGAGCCATATGACTTACTTTCATTTTTATTATTTTTATATTTACTATAATAAAAGTTTATAATATAATAAGAGCATGTGCATATGTGTCCTTTGTAGGTGGAGCTTCAGGCAGCAGAAAGGCTAGGTGCAACCCTGGTAAAGCTTATACCAGTTCTGACAACATTAAAATGGATCTGTCAAGAGAATAGGGTGAACTATGATATACTTTATTAGGAGTATATGTTCATTCTTTACATTAACAACTATTATTCCGAACTGCGAAAGAGATATTATGCAGTTGGGTCAATAGTCAAATATAGTCCAATGTATTCTTGAGCACAAAGGTCCGACATCACTTTTAAACTTCTGGTGTGAGATACAAATGGTATAATGGGCCATCATTTAGTACACTTTAATTGTTGTACAAAGAAAAATTATACAAAAGTCAAGTATACATTGGGGGAGATTTATTATTGGTCCACCATACAAATAGTGTATCAAAGATTGAAGACCAATCCAACCTATAGCCAGCCATATCACTCCCTATTGCCTCATATACATACATGTTTAGTTCCCCCAAGCAAGCATGTGATTTCAGTAGGAACAGATGAGAATGCTGCTGCCAGCCACATCTGACAGTGGTTTATTTCCCGCAGAACAAAAGGATTGGGCTGCTGAAATTCAACATGCCTGATCCTTATTTCCACCTACATACACGTTAGGTGGTCGGCCGGTCCTGTCAACATCAGCAGGGGAAGCAAACAAACATTTATTGTGTATGCTTATGTATTGTTTATGAGCTTGTTACAATGTATCAGTGTAGGTAATAGTTACAGTATCATACTTGGGCTTAGGGTAAAGGAAAGAATAAGGCCTCTTTCACACTAGCGTTTTAGCTCTAGGACGGAAAGCTACTGATCAGGATTATCCCCATGCATCCTGAATGGAGAGAAATCTGTTCAGGATGCATCAGGATGTCTTCCGTTCAGTATGTGAACGTTTTTTGGACGTTGACAAAAGCGCAGCATGCTGCGGATTTGTCTCCGTCCAAAAATCTGGAAGACATGCCATAACGCCGGATCCGGAATTAATGCCCATTGAAGTGCATTAATCCGGATCCGGCCTTAAGCTAAACGTCGTTTCGGCGCATCGCCGGATCCGACGTTTAGCTTTTTGTCAATGGTTACTATGGCAGCCAGGACGCTAAAGTCCTGGTTGCCATAGTAAAGAGTAGAGAGCGGGGAGCGGCATACTTACATTCCGTGCGGCTCCCGGGGTCGCTCCAGGATGACGTCAGGGCGCGGCAGTGCATAGATCAGGTGATCGCATGGATCACGTGATCCATGCGCGCGGGGCGCTCTGACGTCATTCAGAGCGCAGCGGAGCCGCACGGAATGTGCATGCCGCTCCCCGCTCCCACTGCTACTATGGCAACCAGGACGCTAGTAGCGTCCTGGCTGCCATAGTAACACTGAAGGCATTTTGAAGACTGATCAGTCTTCAAATGCTTTCAGTTCACTTGCGTTGTGCCGGATCCGGCGTGCATTCCGGCGACGGAAGTGCACGCCGGATCTTCACAACGCAAGTGTGAAAGAGGCCTTACACTGCTCCTGTAAATCTACTGGGTGACAGTCTCTTGGGTGCCTAAAATCCTACTGTAGTTTAGATTGATTCTGTAATGTTGGCTTTGACCAACTGCTAGTCAGAGCAAGGGGCTCAGGTGGATATGACTACCTGCAGTATAAACATCCATGTAAGGGTCCATTCACACGTCCGTGGTGTATTGCGGATCCGCAATACACCCGGCCGGCACCCCCATAGAACAGCCTATTCTTCCGCAGCTGCGGACAAGAATAGGACATGTTCTATTTTTTTCCGGAGCCGCGGACCTGAAGTTCGGCGGCGCGCTCCTGAAATGCGGATGCGGAGAGCACACTGTGTGCTCTCGGCATCCATTCCATACCCAATCACAATGAATGGGTTCGCACCAGTCCCGCATAATTGCGGAATGGGTGCGGACACTGAATGCGGACGTGTGAATGGAGCCTAAAGCGGACAGTGAATCAGAACATTTTTGCTCCCCATTCAGTTATGGATATTGCCCTATTGCGATTTTCTCTGATGATGTGGTGAAGGCACCAGGTATAAGCATTGATGTGCTATGACATTTCTGGGAGATTGATCATAGTCTTCCATTAAAACCTCACTGATAACCAGTACCACCAATTGGCCATAGAAATTGCAATGGCCACTGAAGCACAAGGATTTCAAGCACACAATACTTGAAAAGCAGGTGTCCATTAGACCCTAATCTTTGGGATAAGCTGATCACTAGACCACCAAGAATTACAAAGGCCATATAGTTACTAGGGATCATAATGTCACACTACCAAGAGGGTCAGGCTGCTAAATGCTGTATTATCCAGCAGGTCATGAATAATCACTGTACGAGTTGCCAGAAGATGGAAATAAAGATGCTATTTTGTGTTACTGTTATGTGGGAAATACTATATCATATAGTTCTTTTTAATTGAATGTAGAAAAATATACATACGTTGGTAAAGAATTTGTAACTTATTAGTCAGTAAATCAATACACAGCCAAAATGGCATACTTTTCCCAATGCTGTGTGGCAAACCTGCATGGATGGGAGTAGATGACTACTATATGGTCTGGTTTGCTATGTGAAATGAATGTATCCTACTGTGTGTGAGGCAATCTTCAGTGTGGAACAACTATCCACACCTTACTCCCCTCTAAACTTAAATCGAAATGTAGTTATGCCTCTGCTGGCATAATTGCAGTTCAGTTGGCAGCCAACAGTGAACAAGGTAGGATGGCCCTATGCCAGCTTTGTGAATACTAGTTACACCCCTGCTGCCATTCTTTTTTTCTTTAGGGGTTTTTATAATTAGAAAATGAAGCAGTATAATTGTTAATTGACAATGATGATCGTATGAATACTTTAAATTACAGTTTATCGAGATAACTAGGAAAGCTATAATGTGTAAGCCGTGAAAATATTTTTAATGAGTCTGACTTCCTAGTGTAGCAACATTGATGTACCATTAAAATATAGGTTTAAATTGTAGAGAAAAGTAAATGTTGTTATAGAGACATTGATATATAATGTTCCATCACTTTATTGTTCATGGCTTCCTACATGACTTAAGCCGATCACACACATGTACTAGCTATTGCCTTGAATAAAAAATCCAACTTGTCAGACCCTTTTCCCCATCTTCCCTTAGAGGAGGGTCCGGAGGTGCATACATGTGAGCTCACTGATACATTAGTTTCCTTCCATATCATGAGTTTGGCTGATATTTTTCTTACATCAGTCTTATTCTCACCAGGCTTATTAGGTGTTGTACTGCATGAATACTACTGCTCCTGTTGAGTCTTGGTCACTAAGTTATATGTCCATTGTGACCGATTGTGGGCAAACAGGAACTATGCCAGTTGTAATGGTGTTGTCAAAAAGTAATATGCCATAGCATTATTTCACTTTTCAGACATGGTGATTGTTTTGGTTCTGCAGTCACCATAAATGTTACAAAGTGTGTGATGTAGCCCTAGGTAAGTGGTGGAAATAGTAGTACATTGTGTTTGTCCTTCAAAAGCAAATTGCTCGGATAAATTATACATATTTTCTCTCTCTGCACTGAAAGTAGTATGTTTGTGAACTTATGATGGATAACTGTTCCCCTTGCATAGAGTCATTAGGTGACACACTGCAAATCGATATCCTTGGTTTGATTATCAGCTGAGCAGAACACTTGTTGGACCTGTAATTACCGGTTTGCTAAAAGTGCCCAGGGATTGGAAGAAGAGGAGAAATAAACAGCAGTGGATGATCAATGAGACATGAAAACCTCGCTATTGATCACCTTTAACCTCTGCTTAAACTAATGACATTGCTACCATTTAGCAGTCCCCTGCTCCCTCCTTTCTACTTGCTGGGGCAGCATCAATTGCATTGTGGCCACCATAAATCATCATGGGTCAAGAGACGCGTGGACTAGCTGATGAAAGTGACAAGACTAGGGTAGACTGACACTTGAGCACAATATGGAAGATCACATGTTAGCAGCAGTTTACATCTCAGTCACCTTTGGTTGCCTCAGCATTTCCCTCAACTTCTGTTTCCTTATTGAGCCTGTGACATATTTTGTCTCCATGTGCAATATATGAGGATGACCTGAGGACGTGTATGTGTTTGGGGTCTTGTTAACTCTTTTTTTCCACTTGTGGTTGTTAAACTTGCCTTCAAATGTTTTTTATGAATATTACAGAAGATGGAATTAAAAACTCACAAAAACAAAAATAAATGAAAAGAGAATAAAGAAAAATGAAGAATAAACAGTAGTAATACACAGGCAACAATTCATTCTTCCTACCAGGCTGTTATCTTCTCATATTGTACCTTTTGATCCGATGGGCCATGTGATCTTTATGTATGATCTCTGCTGATTGTCTATTGTAAAAACCTTTAATAAGAATGTTTTTAAAAAAACTTTCAAAAACACCATAACATTTGCTTGTGGATTAACTGCTCATATTTTCATGATCCAATTGTTGGGGCTCTGCATTTTGTTCAAAATGCATTAGTGTAATTTGAATTAAATAGTCAAAAACAATGTATTCTTGTAAATCTGCATATAGCTCTAATATTATTATAGATAATGAAATAAATGCCTGACAGTGGATGCCAAAATGTATTTTCTGACTTTAAATCTGGGCTTTATGAATGATATTAACTGTTGTATTAGACATTATTCACACTAGCTTCTGTTGAGGTTTCTGCAGTCTGTAGCATCTTGTCATCAAAAATACTAAAACCTAAATTAATAGTATCCATTGGGATTCATCAGTATCTTTTCAGAAAGGGATCCAGAATAGTGGTCATGGCCGTGACATAGGGTGAACAGAGCCTAAGTGATAGCCAAACAGGGTGAAAGATTATAATTTGTAGAGTCGCTGCTGTTTTTAATTATTAGTTTAGAGTTTATTTGAGCAATGTGGGAATAATGATTATAAGATAAGTAGGGAAGGGTACACTGAGTGATGAATGTAAAAAGGGTTTTTGGGGCCAAATGGCTTTGTGAAAATATGGATTAACAATAACCCGACATTTATCAGGGTCAACTTGAATTGTTTTGAGAAGCTTAAAAAGTTGCATATTATGGCACAAATATGGCGTGCACCAAAAGCATTAGTAAATGTTTCCAATTCTCTGTAAATGTACCCTTCTCTGTGCATAGAGAAATTAGGCTGTGAACCCACACCAGTGGTAGCGGGTGATCTCGGTGAGCATAATTAGAGATGAGCGAATTTCATATTTTGAAAGTCATTCACGCTTCGTTTGGTGGTATAAGCAGAATTGCGTTATGGATTCCTCTAAAGGCCTCTAAAGGCATTCCGTTATGCATTCGGTCATAGAATTGCGTTATGGTCCGTGGTAACAGAATCCATTACCCAATTCTACTTTTACCACCAAACGAAGCGTGAACGAATTTCAAATTATGAAATTTGCTTATCTCTTATCATGATCTGTGTATATCACTTGCCTCAAAGATACACTGTTAAGGCCAATGATTGGCTGCAGCGGTCACATGTTGTCCGTTTTGCAGGGAGGACCAGGTCCAGAACAATTGTCCTGGAGCCATGGGTGACTCAGTGGGTAGATACTGCTTATTTCTCCTGCCTGCGTCCTCATTTTTCCTAATCTCAGACAACTCTTTAATGTATTAAAGTGATCCTTTAAATGCGTTTTATGAGTCAGTATTTGTAGATTGAGTGTAACCTAAATTCAACACGTGTTACTAAGAACTATTTCCTATCACCTTACTGTATATGGAAAATAGCTTGGGGTTGCACGTTCATATCTTCAACTGTATCTGTGTCTGCAAACTGTATTCCTAACAAATGTTGCTCAAGATACCAAGCACTGCAGGGCCCTGCTGCTATTGTCTGCAACTGATTCAGCTGGACAGGTAAGCAGAGACCTGCTACAGGGTCTGTATCTATCACTAAGTCTTCTACTAAATCAGGGACATGTTGTCACCTTTGTTGAGTGACCCAGCTTATGGCTTCAGGATGTGTTGGAAACATATCATTACACAAAACAAAGGCAGAATATCTGCAAATAATATGTTGTTTTTCCATCTTACCTCTTATATAGACTAAATGGACAGACAGAGAGATAGGCAGATAGATGACAGATGATAGACAGGTAGACATAGATACATAGATTGATAGGTAGGTAGCCTGGAAATGTATTCCAACCTGCCTCCTACTGCTCCTTTCTGGCTTGCTAGCTCCCGGAACCGCTTCACTGGTCTTCTAGTCCCTGGTTGTTAACTTCTGCAAAGATTTGGGTTAAGTGTGCCAGTACAGCTAATGTCTGACCTGAGCAGTGATGTTTTCCCAAGCGACTCGTCACTAATTGATTGGGAACACGTCACTGCTGATGCCATTTATTGGCTGCAGTGGCATATGTGACCCCAACCGTGTGGTAGTTGACAGATGGTGACTGGAAGACCAGTGAAGAGAGACAGGGAGACAGGGAGCTGAAACTGAGTAGTGGGGAGCAGGGAAATCGATTTTTAATCCTGCACAACCCTTTTTCTACTGTTACTTTAAAAACAATCTAATCTTGGCTTAGGCAGCTGTAAATGTGTATTAGATACTGTATAGTGCAGCCAGAAATATTGACTGTAACCTATTTATTTTGGATGTCTTTCTTCTCTCTGCTGGTGACTTTCAATCTCTCCGTGTTTGCCACAAGTGGGCATTGGCTGTGCCTAAGCCAATCAAAGGTATCATCCCCTGCCGTTCCTTCTCCACTCTCCCTCCCATGCTGCGTATAGAAATATTGAGTTAAAATCTGCAGCATCATCCCCCTCCTCCCTATCTTCTACTTACTGAATTCTATTAGATTTTTTTTTTAAAGAACTGACACAGTATGGCAGGGTCATGCACTTCAGATTTATAAACTTAATTATATACGCTTTAATATATTTACACCTTTTGGATCCAATCCAGTTTTTGCCTACGAAAACATCACCAACCTGCAGCAAAGTTGGGCTGTGTGCCTTTCTACAGGTATATTTGCCTTATTTGTCTGCATTTATCGCTGGTATGTATCTTAACTCATATTATTTTGGCTGACTAGTTCAATATTCTAGACTGTTTAATTATTCACCATTGTTCTGGTCCTATTATATATTATATACATTTGCACCATTCTAGTAATACATAGGTTGTATATATTAATGCACACCATTTTGCTAATTTTCGACAACCAGCTATTTCCTTTAACTGGCTCAGCTGACCTACATTCTTTAAAGTTTTTCATGCAAAGTACAGGCACCATGCTATATACTACTACAGAAAATAACCTATTAAATTCCATCAGTCCTAATGTCAGTTCACCTCTATTTCAGATTGAAATGCTCAGCCTATCAGCCATTCATGACCCCCTTACCTATGAAATCTCAAGGGATCCTAGCATTTTTCTCACTGAAAGGAAAATTCTCCAAGTATTTGGCCACATGCTCAAAAATCTGTGCCAACTCAGCTGGTAACACATGTAACAACACATGCTGTGCGCACTGAATAATTGTAATTCTGGAAAAATGTAAAGATGCACTCTGCAGCTTGAATACCATTGCTGGCATGTACAATCGTTATTTGCTTGATTATCTGAATAGCAGGCATAACATATTTGGCCTAAGTATATGGGATTAAAAGACAGGGTCATTAATTACCTAATAAACGCATTACTGGTGCATAGAACGACACCTTTATTACACCATTGGGTGCTGCTACCCTACGCCTTTTTCTTACTATTCTAACGGATTGTAAAAAAACACCAGCATTTTTTACAAGAAGTTTTTGGTATGGTGTTTTTTTAAGTCACACACATCTTTTTTATTATTATAAAATTTTTTTAGCCAGTTTTTCCTATAATGAAATGGGAAAAAAAGTTTAAAAAAAAGCCGTACTCACAGAATGCGGCAATTTAGGTAAAACACCAATGAATAAAAAGTGGCAGGAAGCTAAAATAAAATGTCACCGAAAAAAGCTCAATGTTTGTACTGAATTTTTATGTTTTACTGTTGACCGACATGTAACATCTGGACATTTTTGTTTTACTGAAAAAAAACACACAGAAAAACACTACAAAAAGGCAATTTTGCAAAGAGACATAATCTGAAAATGCCAACCCAGATGTTACTTTAAGTAACAGTAAAATATAAAATGTCAATAAACAAAAACAACCATGGGATTCCCTAATAGCCAAACTAAGTAGAACAAATAATATTGTGGCTATATAACCAAGGACAACCCAATCAAAAATGATGGCACAGACTCCCAACAAACAGAGCAACAACAAAGGAAACTGAGTCCACAAGTACCCATAGAATATATAAGTTTATTAAGTTACATCATATCATAAAAGTTATATTAAATGCTGTTAAAATAAGGAAAGTGACAGAAATGACACTGCCCTGGCACAACACACTAAGCAGATAGTATACATAAATAAACAATCAAGAATGCCGGATAAGTTACCCAATATTAAATGAGTAAACGCTGATCACAAATTAATCATAATTGATAGAAAGGTGGGTGGCATCTACACACATAAAATCACAAACATTTCTGAATAGGGAATAAACAGGGCTCAGATGTGAGTGAGGATCGGTCCTGCAGTAAACCAAAGCCCCGCCGCAAGTAGAATTATGATGTAGATTGCAACTCACCAAGAAGCAAAATGTGTGTACCAGGATGGCGCTACCCCGCATACGTTTCGGCCTGCCTTCGTCCGTTCGTCCTTCGTTAATAAACTTATATATTTTTATGGGTACTTGTGGACTCCGTTTCCTTTGTTGTTGCACTAAAATATAAAATGGCCTACAAAGAAAGTGTTTTTTTGTAGCGTTTTATATTGGTTTCACTGTTTTTTTTTGTCGCTTGGTCTTTTTTTTACAGCATATTCTGAGTTTGATTTTTGTTTTCAGGCACAGAAAAAAATGTTAGAAAAAAAGTTTTGACCAAAGGTTTAACTGGGTGAGGAGGGTTGGGGGTTTGGGGGGTGAAGAGGTGGAAACATCTCTGTCACCAGAGTGAGCCATCAACCCAGGTAATGCTACACTATAACCACTACTAATAACTCTTATGCAGTATTCACGTCGCTAGTGCCCTCTAGACAATAATAATAATTAGCCCTTTGTTTCCCCTCTTTAATGATCCCTGTGAGTGCCCTAGAAAGTAATAGTGAACTATTTTCCCCCTAGGCAGTAATGCCTAATGTATGCCCCTTTAGAGGTACTAATGTCACATGAGTAAACCCTAAAATAAAGCCCACTAAGATTCCCCTAAAAAGTGATAATGCCCCATGTGCCTTCTTAATACAAAATTATGCCCCTGCATATATACTAATGCCCCTGTGCCCCCTTGAATAAACAACAATGTCCCTGAATACATAAAAATGCCCCTGTGACCCTTAAATAGATAATAATGCCCCTGTGCCCCTTGAATAAATAATAATGCCCCCTGAATAAATAATAATGCCCCCAGTGGCCACCTGAATAAACAATAATGGCCGTTTTGACCACTGAAAAACTAATAGAGCCACAATTGCAACAATAATAATTAAAGCTTGCACTCACCACCCTGACGAGCATGATGGGTCCTCTTTGCACACCTAACATCCCAGTGCAGGCCCACAGCTTACAAGACAGAGAATGGTAGGGCAAAGAAGTTATGGCTCCCTGCTCTACCATAGGCTTCAACCAGGGGCGGATTGGCCATAGACCTTACAGGGAAATTTCCTGGTGGGCCAATGCCCAGGGGCCGCCTGGGCCCTCCTCACGGCCGACAAGTGGAAGTTTGTGGGGATGTATTTTGTGATGGACTGTGGTATTTGGCTCTGTTGGGGTGGTATAATGTGCCATAATACGGTATTGCTGGCCCTGCCTTCCATCAATTTGGACCTGACTACAAATGGGCCACTTTTAGCTTTTTTTTTCCAGGGCCACTTTAAGTTCCCAGTCCACCCCTGGCTTCAACTACATCAACATCCTGTGGATGCTGATACACCTGATAGATGTGCTCCTTCTGGGGGGGCCCCACCATGAAAGTGGTCCCAGGGCTGCCTACCCACTGCACCTCCCGCAGTCCATCGGATTTACTAGAAACTGGAATAAATAATGGTTTAAAGTTTAAACTTTAAACCTACGCCAGCTCATGGCTGGAGTAGATTAGAAGGTCTGCCGCACAGACTCCCTGGAAATGCACCAAATATATTAAGAGGCCTCGCCTCTTGATAAATTCGGAGCATTCTGCACCAACAGAGTTTATACTAAGACTGGCGTTTGTAACGTCAGTCTTAGTTTATCTCCCCGAGTATGTCTTTGTAGTGCATTTTAAGACAGTGTCCATATGCTTTTTGCTCCATTATCGTCTTCTCTATAGAAACAAAAACTGAAAAAAGCATTTTGTGACTAAAAAATGGCACCCAAAAAATGCCTGTAAAAAATACCTGAAGTTTATTGCATTTTTACAAACCAAAAAACGTCAAAGAAAAGACATAGGGGGATATTTATCAAAACTAGTGCAAAGGAAAACTGACTTAGTTGTCCATCGCAACCAATTAAATTGATCCTGAAAGATAAAAGGCGGAATCTGATTGGTTGCTTCCGGCAACCAAGCCACTTTTCCTTTGCACCAGTTTTGATAAATCTTGCCCATAGTGTGGCAACATCCTAAAGGGTTTTTTGAGTACTGTGCAAATAAAGTTCAATCATTGTAATGGAAGTTGTGCATTTTTGTAGTATACATAAGTGGGATTTATCATTTTCTAGTGTACATATGCTGCCACACGGGGGGGGGTAATGTATCAAATGCGCTGCAGCATAAAGGGGAGCGTTTGTGCCTGTTTTGTCATTGAATTAGGCATTTGTGACAAATTTATGATGAATTTGCACCATTTCTAGTGTGGTTTACTCCATACCCAGCAGTTTACATTTACTAAGGAGCGGACAGATGCTTTGTGGGCTGAGCTACATTTTTAGACTGATTTATCATTTAGACCTTTTGCAGAAAGTCACACAAAAATTCACAAGTTACTGCAGTCCAACTGATGGAACCTTTGTCATAAATTTGATCAGACTTTAGATTGAAATATCCAGGTATTTGGTGCAACAAATTTAACACATTTTTAACGCATATTGACACTTTATGTCTCTTTATGTGACTATTTGAAAAAGTTGCAATGGTAAATCTGGCTAGACATGGCACACTGAAATGGTGCAAATACCTGATAAATTTGGCACAAAATCATACTCCATCAGTAAAACAGGCAGAATCACTCAATTTTTTGCCCTTGATACATTAATATATTACTGTCTAAGAATTAGACTGGATTAGTACATTTGACCCAATGTATCAGTGTACTGCCTCACATAGAGCCATATAGGCTCCATTGGGGTCCGTACGTATGGACAAATTCAATTCTAGGAGCAATGATTGCTTTGGGTTTCAGCAACTAGACCGGCTTCAAAAAGACCGGTTTCTGCTACTAACGTACCACTGTTCCAGCAGTTTTGGCTAAAAACTACTATGTGTGAACGTAGCATCAGAGGAGATTTTCTACATCATATATTTTATACTTATTTCTTCTCCTGTATAAAAAAAACTTCATCCTATAATGTACAATTAGAAGATGCCAAAAAGAATATTTCCTTTGTGTCACATTTTTGGCAGGACAACTCACATTTTCTGGCCTGAATGGGCATGAATGATCAGGGAGGGATACAGCTCTGTACAATGAAGGAGTGGTTAGGCTAAACAGCAAATTCTGCCACAGGACAATCTCAGTCTTAATCCCCAATTTGTGCTACCAGCAGATGGTTGTACAACGAATATCCACTATATTATAGACCAGAATAAACCCTACCAACTTTGCTCCCTGAAATATATAATCATTATTATATGCCATGCTTTTCCCAGACAATATGTGCTAGTCGCATGAAGCGGCAATGTTTTAGAGGGTGCAGAGGCAGCAGTTGGGCTTGGGTCCAAAGGCCCCCTCTGATGTGAAAACATACCAGCCAGGGGCGTAGCTATAGGGGAAGCAGGAAAAGTGGCTGTTTTGGGACCCAGACTCAGAAGAAGCCCACCCAAGAGGATAAATAAAAGATTTTATTGTCAGGGCCCCCTTAACAGTATTGTACAATGACATTATATAGAGTGACAGTATATACACTGACATGGCTCATAGTATATACGTATAGGAAACGGACATTGATATCGCCATTTGCTCCTTTGTCTCGTTCTCACACCGAAAACGACCGCCAGAAGTACAATCGGGAAATCCTTGGTGTAGTGTGCGTCGATGTGTGCACGATTCCTCCAAAATAACGTCACAGAGACGTTCTCAAGTGGGATCCAGTAATGTGCCTGCCTCCAACAGCTAGGCAAGGTTTATTTATACCAGAAGGCGGTCTTACAATCATGACCAATGGGGATGAAGTGATTGGCTGGAAGGCGGTCTTACAATCATGACCAATGGGGATGAAGTGATTAGCTGGAAGGCGGTCTTACAATCATGACCAATGGGGATGAAGTGATTGGCTGGAAGGCGGTCTTACAATCATGACCAATGGGGATACAGGTTATGGTATGAAGTGATTGGCTGGCGAAGATATGAATGATCGCGCGAACTTATGTTCGCACGTTCGCACACTTATTCGCGCTCTTTCCATTGCCGCGCTTATCCTCGTGGAGGAAGAAACTCTGCTCGACGGTCCCCATTCCTCCCGCCTCAGCCGGCGCCATGACACTGGTATCCTGCAGCAATACCAGGCCGGGCACAAATCAGCTACAGGTCGGGACGACCAGACCATCGTGCGAAAGCTCCTGCGCAGATGAGAACGCGAATGCGAACTAATCCGCGCATCTCCATAGGATAGATGGCGACCATACGGCGAACAATAATTTTCCACAACAGTATCATTTATGAGTAATTGCGTTAAACTTGTGAAGCACCTCATATTTAAAAATAAACTTTTTCCTACTTGGAGTACTGCTCTCTCCCCCATTTCCAACCCCCATTGCTCTCTGTGGTGATGAAATGTCCCCAGGCTTTGATTGGCTGCTCCACATGTGGGAGAGACAAGTATCTCATACTTCTATGTATATGCTGAATAATCTAATAATTATTTATATTGAAGGGGTTTTCTGAGTATTTTATACTGATGACCTATCCTCAGTACCTGACCAGAGGAGGTCCGACTTCTGGCTACCTCGCCATTCAGCTGTTTGAAGAGGTTTCGGCATTCTGGTGAGTCCCACAGTCTTGTCGCATTTTTCTAAGCACAGCACTGTCCACTGAATAGCGACTGTGCTTGGCATCAAGTAGGCTGTGACGCTCACTGAGGATAGGTCATTAGTATTTATTAATTTGGTAAACCTCTTCAATTTCTAGTTGTTAACATTCAGTATTTTTCTAATTTGTCAAATATTTTCAACTTTCCATGGTGGTTTAAAGAAGTGGAGGGGTCAAGGTCACAATATTTTTGTGCATAGATGGTACAGACTCTGTTGTTTTAGGTGTATGTAGGTATGGTAACACAAGAGGCGCAAACTATGAGGTCTCGTCTGTTATGGGGGGATCTGCAGCTGACACACTGTTATGGAGGGCTTCTGATGCTGACACACTGTTAATGGAGGAAATTTTAATAGAGGACACTTTATTAGGCTTACATACTTATGAAGGACACTTTATTAGGCTTACATACTTATGAGGGACACTTTATTAGGCTTACATACTTATGAGGGACACTTTATTAGGCTTACATACTTATGAGAACACTTTATTAGGCTTACATACTTATGAGGGACACTTTATTAGGCTTACATACTTATGAGGACACTTTATTAGGCTTACGAACTTATGAGGGACACTTTATTAGGCTTACATACTTATGAGGGACACTTTATTAGGCTTACATACTTATGAGGGACACTTTATTAGGCTTACATACTTATGAGGGACACTTTATTAGGCTTACATACTTATGAGGGGCACTTTATTAGGCTTACGAACTTATGAGGGACACTTTATTAGGCTTACATACTTATGAGGGACACTTTATTAGGCTTACATACTTATGAGGGACACTTTATTAGGCTTACATACTTATGAGGGACACTTTATTAGGCTTACATACTTATGAGGACACTTTATTAGGCTTACATACTTATGAGGGACACTTTATTAGGCTTACATACTTATGAGGGACACTTTATTAGGCTTACAAACGTATGAGGGACACTTTATTAGGCTTACATGCTTATGAGGGACACTTTATTAGGCTTACATACTTATGATGGACACTTTATTAGGCTTACGAACTTATGAGGGACACTTTATTTGGCTTACATACTTATGAGAACACTTTATTAGGCTTACATACTTATGAGGGACACTTTATTAGGCTTACATACTTATGAGGGACACTTTATTAGGCTTACATACTTATGAGGGACACTTTATTAGGCTTACACACTTATAAGGAACACTGTATTAGGCGTATGGGGGACACTTTATTAGGCTTACATGCTTATGAGGGACACTTTATTAGGCTTACATACTTATGATGGACACTTTATTAGGCTTACATACTTATGAGGGACACTTTATTTGGCTTACATACTTATGAGAACACTTTATTAGGCTTACACACTTATAAGGAACACTGTATTAGGCGTATGGGGGACACTTTATTAGGCTTATACACTTATGGGGGACACTTTATTAGGGAACACTTTATGAGGCTTAGGCCTCTTTCACACTTGCGTTCTGAGGATCCGGCAGGCACTTCCGTCCCGCCGAATCCGTCAGAACGCACGTCGCCTGAAAGCATTAGAAGACTGATCAGGATCCTGATCAGTCTTCGAAATGCTTTGAGGTTACTAAGGCAGCCAGGACGCTATTAAAGTCCTGGTTGCCATAGTAGTAGGGGAGGGGTAGCAGATGCTTACAGTCCGTGCAGCTCCGGGCGCTCCAGAATGACGCCAGAGTGCCCCAATGCGCGCGTGGATCCTGTGATCCATGTGATCACGTGATCCATGCGCATGGGGCGCCCTGACGTCCCTCTGGAGCGCCCGGAGCAGCACGGACTGTAAGTATACTGCTCCCCGCTCCTCACTGCACTTCTACCATGGCAGCCAGGACTTTAGCGCCTGGCTGCCATGGTAACCATTGAGAAAGCTAAGCGCCGAATCCGGCGATGCGCCAAACGACGTTTAGCTTAAGACGGATCCGATTAATGCCTTTCAATGGGCATTACCCGATCCAGCCTTGCAGCAGTGTTCAAGATTTTTGGCCGGAGCAAAAAGCGCAGCATGCTGCGGTATATTCTCCGGCCAAAAAACGTTCCGGTCCTGAACTGAAGACATCCTGATGCATCCTGAACGGATTTCTCTCCATTCAGAATGCATTGGGATAATCCTGATCAGGATTTTTCCGGCATAGAGCCCCGAAGACGGATCTCTATGCCGGAAAACAAAAACGCAAGTGTGAAAGAGCCCTTAAACATGCATAGGGTACCTTAAGCTGGTACATGAGCTCTCTTGGAGGGGCTATCACGTGGGGGGGCATGTACACACGGAGCAGGCATGTTATTTGGAAGGAAAGTCTGCAACCACCCACCAGTGTCCTTGCTCTGAGGCGAGGACCAGGAGGCCAGCCAGGTTAGTACACATGCCAGCACATCGCATACACTGCATGCTGGTACAATGCATGTGTACATCGTAGGCCACTATCCATATGCTGCATAGCGCACATGTGATGTGCTAGCCATCTGCTGTATTCAGACTATGACACATAGATATTTTCCCCTCACTTTGAAGGGAAAAAAATTGGCATTTTATAGTCAGAAAAATATGGTAATTTGAGACATATGAAATCCCACCTCTTCCTGGCATTCAGTCATGCCCCTTCCTGTCCTGAACACCGAAGTGACTATCTATACAAAAAAGACAAGTCAAGGTGTGTTAGGGGCCTATCTATAGGTAGTGCAGAGGTAACAGTCACACCTGGGCCCTGCTACCTGTTGAGGCACTAAGGTCCCACCCAAAAGAGAGAAACCAGTATTACAAATGGCACATGTTACGTGGTAAACCATGTGACATATTTTGTCCGGGGGCCCCAGGATCTTCAAGTTATGCCTCTGATTAATAGGTGTCTCTCATTGTCACTAAGCCATCTATTATTTCAGTTTTTAATATAGTAACATTGCTTAGGGAGATTATAATCTTTAAGGTTGTCTGCTACACCTTGATTTGATATTTATAGGGCTGGCAGAATCACTTGCACCTATCAATTTGATGACTTAGGGTGTGGATTTGGGTGTCTCCCATTTTTGAGTGTTGGGAAAGGCTACTTGCCAACTCTCATGGTCTTGCTGTAAATCCAGGACAATGCTTTGAAGTCAGTGACTAAGGCATTTCACATGTAATCTTCTGTCTAAACCAGAGCCACCTATAGCCAGATAATACAAGGTGACATAAAAACATCTTGTGTGCTCACCCAGGTGCCAGGCTGGAAAGCTCAGCGTTGTAGGACACAATATTAAACCTCAATGAAAAAGACTAGATCCAATAGAAGGAATAGCACCAGTAGCAAATCACCACAATATACTGTTTTTCTGATATTGTGTTAAGAGATTGTGGCAGACATGCTGACACTGACAGGAAAGTGTGTACTCATGTCAACATGTTACACTAAATGCCATCTGCCCACAGGAATTTGTAATTACAGATGCATATAGCAAGGTTCTTACCAATTTGCAGTGTGTGTATGTAGGATGTCTTCTGCTATGCTACCATAAAGACACTACAGCGAGTCAAATCATTATGGGTGCTATTGGTAGTGCATCGGGCGCCTCCCCCTAGGGCCCTTAATAGATGTAATCCAAGCGTCCCAGGTGTAGAAATGCAGAGCGGTATAGTGAGGCCTAAAATGTCTCTTTATGTGTCACGGTGCTCTTACCTGGATACGGCTGGACCCCAGGCTTTGGCTCCGAAGCAATAAATAGGGGGAATAGTTGAGGGGTTAAAGAAAGAATCAAATCCAGACCTTATATAAAGTTGAAAAGCAGCTTTACTTGAATAACTGTTTATCCAAGACAATCTTTAAGCTTTATCTTGGTCCCAGCAGGCTTTAGTATTAAAACTGGCAGGCAAACTTATCTCTGCTACATCTGTTTCTCTCTGGCTCGGCTGTATTGACAGGGTGGCTGTATAAGTTTGCTTCTTCTGTATGCTGCACTACTTTCTTTGTATGGTCTGTCTCTAGATTAGGCCAGGGAACTTTGCTCCTGGCTTCTGAGGCTTTAAACTTTTGCCTCCATGACCAGCAGAGCTGAGAGTGCTCTGGCTGGCCTGGGCACGTCCAGCAGAGACGTGCCCAGCACACCCTCCCTTGGCAGGGGGTAAGCTGAAACTGACTAGAAACGGGGACCCACTCTTCCAGCAGGAAGTGGGACTTGCCCACTCCTCCACAGAGGGGGTTAGAATTGAATGGAAAGCTCCATTCTATGTGACTGTAGCTCTGCTGGTGAACCAGGTACATTACATTTGAACATAACAGTTACATTAGAAATAGGAATGCACAGTGTAGTGGACCTGAAATAAATACACAAGTTGACATTATATTAGCCCATTAGAGACAGTAGTGGGGTAAAGAAGTGGTAATGCCACTCTGGGGTGTTACAGTAGAATCAGACAATTTGATTACTTATAGAATTATACTCAGACACCAGGGCTCATGTACTGTTATATCCTTTGCATTTCCTATAGATTCTCCCCTTCTCCTATAGAGATGTCGCAAACATAAAATTTTCCGTTCGTGAACGACGAACGCAAATTTACGCAAATGTTTGCGAATAGGCGAACAGGGCGAACCGCCATAGACTTCAATAGACGGGCGAATTTTAAAACCCACAGGGACTCTTTCTGGCCACAATAGTGATGGAAAAGTTGTTTCAAGGGGACTAACGCCTGGACTGTGGCATGCCGGAGGGGGATCTATGGCAAAACTCCCATGGAAAATTACGTAGTTGACGCAGAGTGTGGTAAGTTGAATTCGCAATGCGATTAATATAACCTGCATTAATCGCATTGCGAATTCAACCTAGAGCTGGATTCCTAATGGTTGTATTGCTAGAATATAACGAAGATTGGGAATATACTGCTATATTCTCAATCTTCGTTATATTCTAGCAATACAACCATTGGGAACTCAGATCTAAGTTGAATTCGCAATGCAATTAATATAACCTGAATTAATCGCATTGCGATTAAACTTAGAGCTGAGTTCCTAATGGTTGTTGTATTGCTAGAATATAACGAAGATTGGGAATATAGTGCTATATTCTCAATCTTCGTTATATTCTAGCAATACAACCATTAGGAACTCAGATCTAAGTTGTAATCGCAATGCGAATAATACAGGTTATATTAATCGCATTGCGATTACAACTACTAACACTGCAGCTTCAGAATGAATCTAAGATGGATGTCTGTCCTTGCTTTTTGATAGGAGGTGGGACGGTCTGGGAGGGAGGGTATGCTGATTGGCTGGAATGTGTCTGCTGACTGTGAGGTACAGGGTCAAAGTTTGCTCAATGATAAAGTATAGGGGCGAACACGAACATCGCATATGTTCGCCTGCCGCGGCGAATGCGAACAAGCTATGTTCGCCGGGAACCGTTTGCCGGCTAATAGTTCGGGACATCTCTATTCTCTTACTCTACTATTCCATAAACAGCTTTATGTTGTAAAATCTTCATCCTCCTATCCATGTGGCCTCATGTTCTCCGTCTTATCCTCCACCATGACACCTCTTCTAAGTCATCATTATTTCTCCTCACACCTTTCTTCCCCTTCCAATAATCTCACTAATCACTTTTCACAATTTCATTCCCTATGTTATTGAATGCTACCCTTTACCTTTTAATAATTGTGACTGCTCAATCTGTCTTTACTTGGCCGTGAGGTGATATATCATGAATTCCCATTTATCTCCGCTGTCATCTGAAGACAGAAGCTAGATACTTCTGTTTCCTGCAGCAGTTAAATAGAGTACAATTCTGCAAAGAACAGTTAAACAATCACATGGATCAATGGAATTTATCTTTAAATAATACTATAAATTAGGCCTTAAAGGGAATGTGTCACCTATAGTTTTACTAATTCAAACCAGATTAAAGTAAGAGTAAAATATATTCCTTTTTTCTAATCTGTAGGTATGTGTTTTACTTTTGTACATGATTACGGGGATCTCAGGCCATCTTGCCTGAGCTGATAGCAACATTTAGAGATGTTCTTTACATCAGCCACATGGGCTATAGACACTGGAGGTGTTCATGGATATCTATGGGAGAGTTTTCTAAAGATGCTCTAGACCTGTGCAGAAGTCACTGTACAGGGAGGGTGAGTAGAAAAGCTGTGACCATCATCTATTGTGAATAGTGGATACAGTTTTACAGAGGTGTTGCCAGCCATTGTTATCCTGTCTCGGATGATAATGATATGATCTGTCCGCAAAATAATGTTTCAATAGCTTTCTGGCTTGTCCAGGCGATCTTTAGCAAACTGGAGACAGGCAGCAATGGTCTTTATGGAGAGCAGCGGCTTTCTCCCGCCATACACACCATTGCTGTTTAGTGTCCTCCTGTGTGAAAGGCCTGTAGTTGCTTAGAGGTTTCCTTGGGTTCCATTGTGACCTTGCAGACTATTATACACCTTTGGCATGATCTTTGTTGGTTGACCACTCCTGGCGAGGGTATAATGGTCTTAAATTTACTCCATTTGTACACAATCTATGATTTCAATCAGATAATTATGCCAATCTCCTATTCTGTGGAGAGGAGATAGGTGGTTGCCATAGGACAAGCCCTTTAAGAAATGATTGTATACATATTGCTAGACTATAGAGTAGATAAAAGTAGAAACTGCCCTTTGTCTTCCACCGTTTATGGGCCTAACAGGGAGCCCTTTCTCTTCTCTAGTTGCATGAAGCTTTCTTCATGATGCCAACTGTGGTATTATTTAGTCACTGTATTGCAGTAATATCTGTGCATATTATGCAGTATTATGTGGTCACTTTCTCGTACTTTTATATTGACACTACATGGTAATATTATGCGTGCACTCGGTAGAGTCTAAAAATGTATAGCAGGTCCCCCCATCATTACAAAAGGGGTTTCCATAGACCTTGACCCACTGTGTATACATGCCAGTGTCCAAATATGCATTCCACATGCTGCTTGTTCTCTGCCATCACCCATTAAGGCATATAATCTGATGATTCAGTATACATTATCTTAGGTTATTACTTTAATATATGATTGGTGAATGATGTTTATCTATTTTAATGGCTCAATGTGGGTGCATTTAAGAAATTCCCATGATATCTCTATCTCAAGTGTTTTCAGATCTTGTCAGCTGGCCAAACTTTCGATGATTTATTTCTGATCATACGTTCCTAGGAGCACCCTATAAAAACATGGCTTTTATTTATGTATTGAGCTCAGCGTGCCATTCTTTACAAGACTAAACAATACTGTTTTTGGCCCATAGAGGGCAATAGTGTTCTATAAAATAGAGAGACAAACTCCGAAGTGTGCGTTTAGAGACAGGATAGAAAGGCACAAACCATTGGGCACAGAATCCTTTACTCAGATCAATACATTAATCTGTAAGCAAATGTAATTTAATATATTGCTTGTGGATACCAACAGATGTCAGAGTTCAGGACTGCAGTGAAAGCATCCAGCCAAGATCGGGGACAAATGTATTAGTATGTGTGTGTATATATATATATATATATATATATTATAGATATCATATCTATCATATCTATCTATCTATCTATCTATCTATCTATCTATCTATCTATCTATCTTATCTATCATATCTATCTATCTATCTATCTATCTATCTATCTCTCTATCTATCGTCTATATCTATCTATCTATCTATCTATCTATCTATCTATCTATCTATCTATCTATCTATATCTATCATATATATCCATTATCTATCTATCTATTATCTATCTATCTATCTATCTAAAGAAAATAAGGCTTGGGCAGCACAGCAGTTCAGGAATGATAATGGAGTGCCAGCGGCTGAGGGGGCGATCCACCTCCAAACATATATATATAGCAAATAATTCCACGGCACCTCCAAATAAAAGTCAAGTGGTAGTTTATTTACCAAGCAGCGACGTTTCGATCCGCTTGCTGGGACCTTTCTCAAGCAGTGACCCAGTTTCTCACTGCTTGAGAAAGGTCCCAGCAAGCGGATCGAAATGAATCTTTCATATCAATTATCTATCTATCTATCTATCTATCTATCTATCTATCTATCTATTATATATATCTATTATCCATCTATCTATCTGTCTATCTATCTATCTATCTATCTATCTATCTATCTATCTATCTCTCATATCTATTATCTATCTATCTATCTATCTATCTATCTATCTATCTATCTATCATATCCATGATCTATCTATCTATCTATCTATCTATCTATCTATCTATCTAATCTTTAGGCCCATAGCAGCTGCTTCCTCTGCTTCCCCTATAGCTACACCCCTTATGTGCATAGATTTCTGTCCTACTAAGATAAATGCGACAATTTCAGAGCTTTCTGCGACAAGTTAGCCGCATGAGGATACACCCTAACAGGGTCTGTACCATGTTACTGCTTGTATGCATACACATATTGAGGTAACTGGAACCAAATACATCTTTATGATCAATCATTTTATTCATCACAGGGAAGCAGAAAAGCAGTAAAAATCGGATCAAAGCATTGTGTATAGGAGAAATGACTCACGTTTGAAGTTATGGGTTCATTTTACTATTGATTCTTGGCAAAATATACTATACTGACTTGGATACAAAATAGACAGCGATTCGTAAAGATGTATTTGGGCAGGTTCTGTCTAGTAACTATAGAGCCGTACGCTCTAAATGGCAATAATAGATGTGTATACTTTATGTGGATAGTAATCTTGCTAATTGAGTTTTTGCAAATATAAGGGTGCGGCCACACGGTCGGTTTCCTGACGCAGTTTTGGAAGCCAAAACCAGGAGTGAATAAAAAATGTGGAGAAATCGTATCTGTCCTTTATACTTTCCCTGCTTTTATCATTCACCCCTGATTTTGGCCTTCAAAACTGCATCAGCAAACCTGAATGTGTGGCCGTACACGAATGTACAACATTGTACAGTGAAACCTCTTTGAGATTGCATTGAAGTGCATTGAAAAGTGGTCTTCTTGCAGGACGGTCTTCTCAACAAAGAAGGGCCAATAGGCGTTATGTTGGGTGGATCAGCTGCAGAAATCCTGGTCTGGATGGAAGGGAGCGCTTCTCAAAGAGGTGGTCTTTTGTAGAGGTAATAGGTTGAATATTCTCAGCTGACCTATTACTGTAGATATGGACCTAATTTGGGAAATGGTGAAATGCAGAGATACATAGAGAATTTTACAACATATATAACATATATAGCCATATTCTAAAACGATAGTATTAGGGCAGAAAAGGGAGGACAGTGTTTGAAAATCTTTGCAGTATTATCCCGTCTTCTGAAATGTGCTCTTTTATGAAAGGATGAAATTCTCCAATGAGACTAAACTGTGTTTATGATAAAAAAAGAAATAATGATAATAATAATAATAATAATAATAATAAATTGCTCTTTGTGCCCATAAACATGTTCAAATAAATTTTCACCAAGAAACTGCTGTATGCAAGGGGCATCACAAATGAAGTAATGGTCGACCATAGATGTTTTTTAGGCTTTCAGCAGGGATGCCTAGTATTGTTCCCCACCCTTTGTACCCCAGCATCATTTAGCCTGTGAATGATATTATTGTAGTGCGTTCTAAATCTGTTTAACCCAGAATGCAATGCAGGCCTCTCTGGCCAAGGAGGGGATTAGAGGGTGGTAATTACGGCTCTCCTTTGCTAAGGGGGAGGAAGGTGGATCACGATTCAACACAGCATATTGATGAGCAGATAAAAGGCGGACTGGTCCTCTCTTGGGAGAGAAGGAAAAGGAAATTCTAAGTAAAAGGAAGAAACTGAAAGTCTTCAGTAGGAGAGAGTGCAGAAAGTGTGACCTGCAACGATTGAAGGGCAGTGGAGCTTATGACACTTAGTGACCAGAACCGACCTGGACTGTGTATACACGAAAACAGGAACCAGTCTATATTTCTTTATTGGTATAAATATCAGGATATGGCATAGTATGAACAACCGCAGAATTTCTCACTAATCCGGTGTATACATAACTACAATAAGAAAAGACAGTAGGTTCATTTCTCTCATATCTCTAAATGTAAAAGCCAGTAAGTATCTCCACTTTTCCACTGCATTGTACCATCTCTACTTGGCTTTGGATAGGGTGTAGCTGGTAGCAATGTAGTGAGGATTCTCTTAGACCAATCACTAGTCAGCCTTGTGGTCACTTGTCTTCATGGTACTGGAATGGCCTGCTTGGAACCTTCTCAGATCAAGGTAACAGGTACTAATTTCAACTTTGGCCTAATGAAAAAAAAGGGTAGAGTCAGGTAACGTCAAGCTCGTTCCATGTAGTGGCATAGAGACATCTTCACACAACAAGCACAGTGGTAGCTACTGAGAACAGAGCCCCTTATGTGATACTATAACCCCTATTGTAGGGTTAACACTAAGTGTAATAATATATAGTCTTTATATATATATATCAAGGTGTTAATGGGGTCATTTAACATATACACATACAGAATCTATGGGTTAATAAAATATATTTTTGGCTTTAGTAATCTGACTCATCTCGCATTTCAGGAATTGTCTATGGTAGATACTTAAATTTAGAACTTTGCACTAATGCTTGTGATCAGCAGCACGGTGTTACAGTATGTCTGCCATAGAGAAGGATTAAGTTCATTTCTTAAAGGGGTTGTTCGGCTGATTCGCAAAGGGGCTAAAAAGAAGCCGTACACATCTCACTGAACCTCTGCTGCTCCCTTTTCGATGATCCCCAGCTCCCCGGTCAGTCTCTGAACTTCCAGGTCAATCACAGCACAGGAAATGTGACCGCTTAGCTAATCACTGGCCGCTGAGGTGACCAGGCCGCAGAGGTGAGTGGGCACATTTCTATGTTGAGAAGGACTGGGGAGAAGAGATTATTGAGAAACCAGAAATGTGTCATGGCTTAAGCTATGTGGAAGCATTGAGGCCGTTTACACCATTCTGAAAAATGTTCACTGGCTGCAAAGCCTATTTAATAAGGCCTAGAATCACTGAACCTACTCTGACAGTCTTGCCTTGTCCTACAGGCAAAAACATGCACAATTTTTTTGCAATCACTGGTTACGTGCCAATAATATCATACTTGAATGTTTTGTGTATTTGCAGCTCATAGCTTCTCTCTTGGGGTTGTGTTGTATTCATGGGTTAAAATTTAAGTGACAGACAGTGACACACCCATTGACATGTCAGGTTGACCAATCCACCAGGAAATCTGTGTCTATTCCTTTCACACTAGAATGTGCCGTTTCATATATTCCGTATAACCCACACAGGCCTAGGGACAGGTGCTCTAGATACTAAACTGCAAGCAATTTAGAAGTCAAGTAAGCAGTAGATCTAATAGTGTTTGGTCTCAAAGTATGGAATTTGGCCTCATTTTGGTTTGCTGGAATGGGATGGATTATATAAAGGTAACCCATTCTTTACCTTCATGTTATTAGGTGAGGTCTCCAAACAATTTTTAAACGTTGTGTTACTTAAGTCTATGGTCATACGTGTGTGCAACATATCGTCACCAGCAGTTATCATCTCATCACTTTCTTTTCTACGTGACCTATATTCATTGCTAAAAGTCCAGATACGATGACTAAGTCTTCACTTGTGCAATGTCTGCCCTAGGCTCACTACTGTTTGGGATTGTCTATGGTTAACTACAGATACATGCTTCATGTCTAAATTGCATTGCTGACTACTGTGGACATAGCAGGTTTCCATATGGTACTGAATGGTGATGTCTTAGATGTCTCGTTAGATGGCTCGTTACTCGCATGTTGGATGACTTTAGGGCCATCCCATCTATGGTGACACTTATGTCTCCCACTTTGTTCCTATTTCCAGGAAGATGTAAGAGACTATGTCTGGTTGTGGAACGTTGTGGAATGTGTAGACCACAACATTAATCACACCCCTATCCCTGGAAATCACCACACTGCTGATTTTAATGATGTGGACACGTGAATCTTTCCGTGAGCATATACACTAGTCATTTACATCATATGGCTGGCTCATGTCACTTGGTTAAAATATTATAGTAACCTTATGATATCTATATAACATCATTCATTCCCTGCTGTCTACTCATCTATCTTTATTTGATCTATTTACCTACCGATGACGTATCTATCTATCTATCTATCTATCTATTCCTTCCTATCAACCCAGTTATTTATCTATGATCTACTAACCTAACAACTATCAATCTATCTATTTATCTTTCTAAGAATTATTAAGTGTTTCTTGCTATTACAATGGTCCATGCTTTGGAAACTACACGTGCATGTCGTATCTATCTATCTATCTATCTATCTATCTATCTATCTCTGAGCTATCTATTATCTAGTCATCTCTGTATCTTATGTCTATCTATCTATCTATCTATCTATCTATCTATCTATCTATCTCTGAGCTATCTATTATCTAGTCATCTCTGTATCTCATGTCTATCTATCTATCTATCTATCTAAAATGTAATATCTATCTATTCTTTGCTATCTACCGTCTTATTTATCTATAAACTACCAACCTACCAACTATCAATGTGTCTATATATCTTTTTATCTTTCTAATAATTATTACATATTGCTTGCCATTGCAGTGTCCCATATCTTGTCTATATATTATCTGTCTAGTCCCCCTCCCCATTTTGTGTAACATTGACAGATCAGTGGACTTTACAACTTCCTGTCTCACCAGATATAAGACCAAGAAGCTCCATGTTGCAGCTCGAAAAGTTCCTTTGTAAAGTGTTAAATTCATTTCAAAGCAGTATTCTCTCATCCATGCCTGTGAATATTAAATAGGTGGTTTAAGAGAGATAGATTGTCTTCTAGATCTTAAAATCAAAACTACCTGTTTCCCCAGTATGTGTCATCTAGTGAAGTAAGCTAACGTGCTGACACATTCATTGTACTGGGGTGCAGGACTCACAGCATCCTACTATGTTTTTTATCCATATACGTCCACAAATTATGTCAGTGTACAAAGGTGGAAGCCATACTTCTATGGAAATCTGTAGAAACATATTAGTCTGAAGGCCTACCCCGTTTCTAAATATGTAGGCCTTGGTTTCTAGATGCGGCCTCACTGTACATTGCTTCATATACTAACCTGCCTTCTGATAAACCACGAATGTCATTGAGAATAACACTGACATTTAAAGTTAGGGGTCTCCTTGATGAATTATCATTTGTTTGCTTCCCATACAGGTGGGTGTCATTCATATGCGTAGGCCGTTGCATTATTAAACTATAACGCCCTTTCGGAAGCAGTACATTTGCTGACTGTAATGTAAGATTCAATGTGTTTGAAAATGCGGAGTATGACTTATTAGGCAACGTGCCCTATGTATTTTGGGTGTCTCTCCGCGCTCTTTTGCCAACTGACGCCTCAATCATGGCAGAATAAATATCTCAAAATATTCTGGAGAGTTCATCCAGCATTTTAATCCACTGTTTTATATAGAATGTGTACATAAAATGCTTTTTTATATGCAACATCCCACCCGGCCATACATTTGATGCTCACTAGGTGTACCGTGCATGCACGCTAATGTGAGACAAAGGTTATTGATATTAACCAAATCCAACCCGATCACATATTCCATTTTTCTTTTTACAAAATTTAAGTTGGCATTATTCTTCTGTAAAAATATGGCAATCACAGTAATTTCAATGAACCATTGCCACTGGACCAATCTGGACCAGACTAAGATCCTATGTACTGTTATGGCGACAGCTTTGTATGTATAAAACGGTAAGCTATAGAAACCTTAAAGGATGCAAAGAAACGCCTCTATGCACTGGACAAGAATTGGTCTTCGGTTGGTTGAAGGATTGGGTTTGCTTTCGCTCACTGATGATCTAAAAAAAAAAAAATCCAGGAAAACTGTATTCAGGACGGACAAAAAAAATACACTTGTGAAATCAAAATATTGTAGTAAATGAAAAAAAATCTATAAGTAATTTTATAGTAAATAGGATAATGAAATAAATGTAGAGCAGTTACAAGGCGCAAAACAAGGTGGGCCAAACCTGAAGGACTGCAAAAAACACTTAAAGCCTTAATGGTGAACTCTCTCTATATGTGTATGTATTTTTAGAATAGTGAACCATCAGTAAATCGGTAATAATCACATTGTCGCTACTCGACATAGTTACAATACCTATTTTCCACTCTTCAGTCCATTCAAATATACACAATATATTAATGGAATAAGGCAGTGAAGTCTCTTATGCTTGATAGTTACCTTTTCCCAGGAGGGTAAAGTGTAGCGTCAAGTAAGGATCAAAATATTATTGCTATTGTATTTCGCATATATAATAATTGTTATTAAAATGTTATGAAATACGATGACTGGAAAGAGGACTTGAAGTGCCTTCTGGTAACACTCAGGTCGGTAGATAAAAGAGCAAGTGTCTACCTCAAACCAAGGAAACTTAGCTTCAAGACATCTGAGAACAGTCATTAGCCAATAACCAAATTATCTCTACCAAAGATGGATTTTATATCATTTTCACCCCCTGGCTAATACCACCCATCTGCTCTCTAAATAATGGAGTTGTGTTAATTGTTCATTTCTACTGTTTCCGGGGATATAAGATTGATATTGAACTAGCTTCAGTACGTCTATAACCCAAGCAGATCCGTTAGACATTTATCACATGAATTCATACTGTAGGTATACATTTTCAAAGTCGACCTGTGTACAACGTAGTGTGATTCAATGTAGTGAATGTGCAATGTGTTCATCCAAGCAGTTACATGTCCTATACCAAACATAGCTTAAAATGCTGCCAACAGTAAGAACAAGTAGACATTAAAAATGTAGACATAACAAACATAACAACATAAAAGACATTAGTACATCTACATACTGTTTAGAAGTGATTTGCAATAAAGTTTGTTCTATACAAACTTTAGTCTTCATCACAGGTGAGGTTACACACATACACTCGCACACACAATTAAATTACAATTGAATATATATATATATATATATATAACATCGAGAGTAATTTGGGAACATACCTAAGTAAGAATAAGACTACCATCGTTTCGTACGCAAAGGTTTGTACTAACGCATTTTGGGCTTGAGCTAAGACATTATTTGAAAATAAAATAATAAAATCCAATACCATCGCCTGCTGATTTGCATGTTGTACTGATGGGGGCCCAGTAACTGCTGTTTTGTAGCAACTCCTTCAACCTATAATTGCCTACAATATTACACGATCATCAGCCTATTGGGGAAATTGAAGAGTTCCCCTTTTTTTTACTTTCTTAGTACAAATACAAGCTGTTGGTAGCCACATTAGTCATGCTGCACGTCATGGAGCTATCCTTAGTCACATGCAGGGAACGATCATATAATTCCAAATAGATCTGCTAGGACTAATCTCTTTCTTTTTTCTCCCCTTTACACTTAAGGAAGATAAAGATTGCTAATGCTCATACGCCAATGCAGCATGATTGGAAGAAAGCTGAAGTAATGAGAATAACACTAAGAGGAGTACTCTGAATTTAACCAATGTAAAGCCTGGTGTAAAGATTTACCTATTAGTAAAATAGACTGTATAACATCCTAAATGAACCTAAATACACAATAAAAATAACATGGCGGGACTGTCACAAAAATGTATCTAAACTATATCATATAAAAATAAGTATGCAGAGAGCAGACGTCAACATTTTGCTGAATTTAATAAAATTCATGTAGAATTCATCTGAAAGTGTACCTTCATCAATGCAATTTTAAAGAAAATGAATATACACGTAAGAAAGGTGGGGAATAAAAAGAATGCAAACATTTCGGAAAGCAAATACAAGAAATAAAATCAGTAGTTTAGTTGGTAAGTTGTAGGTTACATGCAAGATATGTCAGTAGGATTCCCCTAAAGGGGGTTTAGATATCAAGAATAAAGTTTAACAAATGTTAAAACATTACAAAAGATAGAAAAGTATACTCTGTGTCAAAATGAAAGCACTATAGTGGAGACAGCAGGTTGCAGAACTTGAAAAATTAGTAGTGCAACAAAGAACAATAGCATACGGCCATGCCTGTCAATTACAAGCCTATTATTTGCTACATAGAAGATTACAATTAAGAGGAAGAATATATGTTTTATATGTGTGTAGATATATATATATATATATATATATATATATAATATATATAAACACAAACCTTACTTTTTGTGGTCAGGTTGGTGGAAAGTATGAATTTGGTTTGTAGGTATTACTATGCGAATAAAAATAATAAATATGATAATAAGCAGACACTAATGCATATCCATCATGATGTAATACAATTATTTTTCAACCAATTATAACTAAATCGTTTTCAGATTAAAAAAGAATTAAGAGACAAATTAGTGACTATTTTCCCTAACCGGAAGGTAAAAAAATAAATCCACTAATAAACAATAAAACAATGTACTGACTTTAAAGCTGACAAACACACGTATTTATTTGAAATATTTTGAATGCATTCCAGTCTTTAACTGAAAACTGCACTGATTGACTTTCATATCTTGTAACAGATTGAAAATAAACTAAAAAGACACAAGGCTTTGTTAAAGGGATTTCATTTTTATGTAAGTAATACAATATTACTTTTAACATAAATATAAAAAGTAAATTGCAAATCTACATTTGTAAAAGTTACAAACAGAATTCACCAAACTGAAAATAAAATAAAATAAAAAATAAAAAATAAAATAATAATTATATATATATATATATATATTGCAAAGTAATTTACACAGCCCAAAAAAAAAATGCGAAAATAAATAGAAAGGGGGAGGTTTATATGGAAATAATATTAAAATATTCTCTTCAAATTAGTAATTGTACAAAAGTGTGTAGAATGAAAACAGAACCAAAAAATACACAAATTTCAAAAACATACATATGTATACATATAACACATATTTACAATATTACGTAAAAAATCCTCTTTTTTTTTGTTTTTTAATTCGCTTTATAATGGAATATGCAAGTCTCCTTGGATCCCTTTCCTTATATCTCCCTTTTTTTTTTTTTTTACAGTATGCAACCTACATGTTATAAATTTATGGAGACTTGTAGACAGTTGGCTATGTGTCGCCCTGATGTACTAAATTATACAGATACAGTAAAGTAATACATTTGGTTTGGTGTACCAAGACATTGAAGTGGCATTTCGACCTTAGAGGTTGGGATGAAACTATGTCAATTAATAAAGGGCCTCAATAATTCAAGTACATCATTAATTAACAGGAAGAACTATGGCTCCATTAGGTGTCCTATCATATAGACGTTCCTCCTAATAGGCTACTCACCAAATACTACCAGGCCATGTAACCAGGCACATGATAACATAAGAAACAAATGAACAGAAAGATGAAGAAAACTTTGGATAGGTATTTGCTTTAATAAAAGGGATGTGAAACCCAATAAATAAATGCCATTTTATTGTGTTTTAGACAACAAGGGTTGATAGCATCCACTTCCTTGCCAGAGATCTCCCCTTTCCACTGCACTTCAGGAGCTAAAGAGTCTAATTAATAAATAACACCTTCTCATTCAGAGCTGCCAAGGAATTTGTGAGGAGATTTACATGGTTAATAATAAAAAATATTCACAGTTCTTAGAATCTCAATCTATCCCACAATATCCTGCTCAATAATTTAGCCCCCTCCCCTTCTCCTTTTACCTTCAAGAAGAAACAAGAATAATTGTTGATGGTCTGAGGTGTAGCAAAAAGATTGGGGGAGAGGGACATTATTGTGGTGGGTATTTTAATGTAATCTTCTGGTGAAAGGTCCTCCAGTCTCTTTCTAGGGGTCCTGTAACTATTTTCTTTTGTAAAATCCAAAAGTACTTACTTCTTCCCCACCCCCTCACATCCTCTCTTTATATATGTCTTAGTCATTGTACGGAGGTCTGCAGTGTGTGATGGAGTGGAGGGGTCTCTGCTTGTGAATACACATCCTCCATGGGGGGGTGAGGAACCCCTGCTGGGGTCATCCTTTTCTCTTTCTGCCTTCTGTTGCAAAACCAAACTCTCACCACCTCCTTCTCCAACTGAAGACTGTCTGCCAGGCTGGTGATCTCATGGGCTGATGGTTTAGGGCACTTTAGGAAATGGTTCTCTAGTGCTCCTTTCACCCCAACTTCAATGGAGGTCCTCTTCTTCCTTTTCCTTCCCTGGGCTGCAATCTTGTCTAGGTTGGTCGGGCTTCCTGTAGTGGAATCTGTCTCCTCAAGCCACTTATTCAACAGGGGCTTCAGTTTACACATGTTCTTGAAACTCAGTTGCAGAGCTTCAAACCTGCAGATAGTGGTTTGGGAGAAAACGTTGCCATACAGGGTGCCCAGGGCCAAGCCAACATCTGCCTGGGTGAAGCCCAGCTTGATCCTCCTCTGTTTGAACTGCTTGGCAAACTGTTCCAGGTCGTCAGAGCTGGGGGCGTCTTCATCGGAGTGGTCCTGATGATGGTTAAGGTGCTGAGGAGGCGACTCAACGTGAGTGTCATGGACTCCTGGGTCATCATGCAAGGGGTCTCTCATGCTGTGGTGCAACGAAGAAGCCTGTGGTCCCAGCATGCCATTCAGGTTTGTATAAGAAGACTGGGAATAAATCAGAGGCTGGTGACTGTTGGAGCTGGGGGACATCGGAGACAAGTGATGCCCTCCACCCTGTGCCCATGCATGGCTGCTGGGCGTCTGTTGGTGGACCAGGTGTGACCTGTGATGGTGGAAGCTGCTGCTGAGGTCCTCTCTGCTGCTCTGTACACCACCCTTGCTGTGATCGTTCTGTCCACCTAAGTGAGACCCGCTGCCCCAGTCGCTGGTAGGATTGGGCAACCACTGGTGGTGGGTGAGGCTCATAGGATGCCCGGCGTTGGTGGCTAAGCCTTGCAGGTATTCTTGGTGCATCATCTTCTGCACCTCTCTGTAGGTGGTACCCTGGTGCATCCTGTCGGAGTCCGGATGCATGAGAGGATTGGAAGGCAATGTGTTATTCCTGGGCAGATACTGAGCAGTTGCAGCCATGGCTCCTACTCCTTAACTGGCTGCAAGTTCCCTGCTTTCTGAGCTTTAGAAGCCAGATCCAGCCCTGTAGAGCGATCCCGAGCGCGGGGCCCAGCCCATCCCTGACACCATTGGCTTATCCGCTCCTGACTGACACTAGGGAGTCACCCCCTCCACTTCCATTGGCTCTGATCGGCCCTGCCATTGGCTGCTCACCACATATTGACTCTGCGCCGCTCTCTCCAATTGGTCGGCTGCATTCATTCATGCTGTTTTGCAAACAACCACGTGGGGGAGTAAGGAGAGTAGTTTTGCAATTTACATAGAAATACCTTGTAAATAAGGCTTGCCATTCTCCATTGGACTTCATACATGGGAGATGGGCACGTTTGGCTGGAATTATGCATTATTAATTCCTCTTATTATGATACTTGATCAAGGCTAATTGAGAGTGTTCAATGAAAAGGGGGAGATGTTCTGGCACTACCAGATCCGATCGTCAGGATCTGATGTAAGCTTGGTGGACACCTGAGCGCTGCTCTGAAGCTGCCCTGGCGGCTGTCATCCGGGACAAGTTCTCAGCACATTGCCTTCTTTAACGCGATGCGCGTGGCGCGATCAGATCGTCATCTGCCAGGGTCAGGCACCGTCTGGGCCACTAATCAGGCGATCTCGCCTTTAGAAAGCCTTCATGCGATCAGATCGCTTTCGGCCGCTGTCATCTCAGTCTCTAGGGCCGTTTTGGTGGGTTTCGTGCAGACAATATAGGGTGAAATGACCCCCTACCTGTAAACAGCACTTCAGGCCAGCAAAGAGCTTGGATTTCGTTTAGATTCGTAGAGATGTAACTAGAATATCTGTGGAGAAGGTGCGTGCTCTTCAATAGTAAATCTAAGTATGTCTGATTGTGCCTAGGGGATCGAGCGATCTAATTCTGTCTATCTGTATATCTGTCTATCTGTATATCTGTATATCTATCTTTCTATCTATCATCTATCTATCTATCTATCTATGTAATATCTATCTATCTATCTATCTATCTATCTATCTATCTATCTAATATCTATTACTATCTATCTATCTATCATCTATTATCTATCTAATATCTATCTATCTATCTATCTATCTATCTATCTATCTAACTATCTAATATCTATCTATCTATCTATCTATCTATCTATCTATCTATCGCTATATATTTACAGTATCTATGTATCTGATATCTATGTATCTATTATCTATCTATCTATCTATCTATCTATCTATCTATCTAATATCTATCTATCTATCTATCTATCTATCTATCTATCAATCAATCATCTATCTAATATCTATATCTATATATCTACAGTATCTATCTATCTATCTATCTATCTATCTATCTATCTATCTATCTATCTATCTATCTATCATCTATCTATCTATGTAATATCTATCTATCTATCTATCTATGTAATATATATCTATCTATGTAATATCTATCTATCTATCTATGTAATATCTATCTATGTAATATCTATCTATGTAATATCTATCTATCTATCTATCTATCTATCTATCTAATATCTATATCTATATATCTACAGTATCTATCTATCTATCTATCTATCTGATATCTATAGTATCTATGTATCTATAATCTATCTATCTAATCTATCTATCTGATATCTTTATCTATATATCTACAGTATCTATTATCTATCTATCTACTATCTAATCTATCTATCTATCTATCTATCTATCTATCTATCTATCTAAAAATATATATCTATATTTCTACAGTATCTATGTCTATCTATCTATCTATCTATCTAATATCTATCTATCTATCTATCTATCTATCTATCTATCTAATATCTATAGTATCTATAATCTATCTATCTAATATATATATCTATATATTTACAGTATCTATGTATCTATAATATATCTATCATCTCAAATCTATTTAATTCTATTTATCTATATCTATCTAATTCTATCTAATCTATCTATCTATCTCCTATCTATCTATCATCTATCTCCTATCTATCTATCTATCTATCTATCTATCTATCTATCTATCTGTCTGTCTGTCTGTCTATCTATCTATCTATCTATCATCTATCTCCTATCTATCTATCTATCTATCTATCTATCTATCTATCTATCTATCTATCATCTATCTCCTATCTATCTATCTATCTATATATCTATCTATCTATCTATCTATCTGTCTGTCTGTCTGTCTATCTATCTATCTATCTATCTCTATAGCAGCTACTTATCTATTTATCCATCTGATATGTATGTATTTGAGCAGGCTGGAGGCAGCAGCCGGAGGATATCGATGTATATGATGTGCACACACCGATATCACACATGTGCACAGTTGAATCCACACCTATGCTAGCACGCACTGTGTTTGAGCAGACCAGAGGCGATACTGGGTGTAGGAAAGTTGAGAAATGGAATATTCTGTATTGTAATGAGACTTGCCCTGATGAGGCAGCCAGTGACAGAATGTGAAATACTAGAAGAATAACCATTCTTTTCAGGGCTGGGAGCCTTTTCTTCCCCTCCTTGCACAGTCTTTAAATCAAAATAATATAATTACCCAGGCACTCCAATAACCACAACTAATTATTCTGAATTAAATTTTAATCCTGCTGCATCTATCAGGACAGGGGGGGGGGGGGACTATTTACCAGGCTGGGTGTTATTTAAGAAATAAAACTGCATTTTGGTGCCTTTCAAAGTCAATTAGCTAGTGATGGCCATTCCTCTCCCTCTCTCTGTCTGCACTCGCTCCTGATTGTTTTTCTGGGCACGTTTTGCCCTAACTGCAAATTACCAGTTGTATGAATTGCAGAGCAGCTGCCATGCACAGAGCAGAGAGGAGCACTCTCAGCAGCAGCTCCTTCTGCCACCCTGGAGCGGGCACCACGGAGGACCCTGGCACCTGAGAGAGGTAAGTTCTCCCGGGTCCCAGCCCACTGCTGCTCGAATTGTAGCACTAGCACTTGGACTAGGATATTGCCACCCATGACACTAAATGATATACTTACTGGACATAGAGGAATCCATGTATAACCTGAGGATAAAATCGTTATCCGGAAAATGGATGTCCGATATAAAGGTATTATACCCACTAGAGCGAAAATGGGCAATGGGTATCTGCCTGGCAGAGAAGTGTGCCCACGGAGCTAGAGGCTGGCAGGACTTCTGTACCTGCTGCTCCGGTGCCCAAACTTCAAGGGCTAAGGTGAAAATATACAGATCCAGACCGGATTACTGGAATATCTATGGTTACTGCCAGGGCTTCTTCACTAGAAAAGTCTATCTATCTATTATCTATCTATCTATCTATCTATCTATCTATCTATCTATCTATCCATCTATCGTATATTATCTATCTATCTATCTATCTATCTATCTATCTATCTATCTAATCTCATATCTATCTATCTATCTATCTATCTATCTATCTAATTCTATCTATCTATCTAATTCTATCTATCTATCTATCATATATTATCTATCTATCTATCTATCTATCTATCATTCCATGTTTATCTATCTATCTATCTATCTATCGATCTTATCTGTTTATCTAATTGAATATATCTATCTATCTATCTATCTATCATTCCATGTTTATCTATCTATCTATCTATCAATCATCTATCATTCTTTCTATCTATCTATCTATCTATCTGTCTATATATCTATCTATCTTCTATCTATCTATCTATCTATCTATCTATCTATCTATCTATCTATCTATCTATCTATTACTATCTATCCATCTCTCTGTTTATCTACAATATGATTGTAGTTTGACTTATTTTGTACAGCCTGGCACCCCTCAGAGTTCGGCAGATACCTGCTTGTGGTTGTATGAGTTGGATGCTGATGGTGGTAAGGTAATTCCATGACATGGATAGAACAGGACCCTACAGTCTTCTATGTTCCACTTCTAGCCCCAAGACCAAGTGCTGCAATGAGCTGCTTTGGGTTGGTGTCCCAGCACTTGCTTCCTAGCTGGGCATTTTCTGGGCACCCTGTTCTCAGATGTGAGGGTTGTATCTGCTGTGGGCACCCTGTTCTCAGATGTGAGGGTTGTATCTGCTCTGGGCACCCTGTTCTCAGATGTGAGGGTTGTATCTGCTCAGGGCACCCTGTTCTCAGATGTGAGGGTTGTATCTGCTCTGGGCACTCTGTTCTCAGATGTGAGGGTTGTATCTGCTCTGGGCACTCTGTTCTCAGATGTGAGGGTTGTATCTGCTCTGGGCACCCTGTTCTTAGATGTCAGGGTTGTATCTGCTCTGGGCACCCTGTTCTCAGATGTCAGGGTTGTATCTGCTCTGGGTACCCTGTTCTCAGATGTGAGGGTTGTATCTGCTCTGGGCACCCTGTTCTCAGATGTGAGGGTTGTATCTGCTCTGGGCACCCTGTTCTCAGATGTGAGGGTTGTATCTGCTCTGGGCACCCTGTTCTCAGATGTGAGGGTTGTATCTGCTCTGGGCACCCTGTTCTCAGATGTCAGGGTTGTATCTGCTCTGGGCACCCTGTTCTCAGATGTCAGGGTTGTATCTGCTCTGGACACCCTGTTCTCAGATGTCAGGGTTGTATCTGCTCTGGGCACCCTGCTCTCAGATGTGAGGGTTGTATCTGCTCTGGGCACCCTGTTCTCAGATGTGAGGGTTGTATCTGCTCAGGGCACCCTGTTCTCAGGTGTGAGGGTTGTATCTGCTCTGGGCACCCTGTTCTCAGGTGTGAGGGTTGTATCTGCTCTGGGCACTCTGTTCTCAGATGTGAGGGTTGTATCTGCTCTGGGCACCCTGTTCTCAGATGTGAGGGTTGTATCTGCTGTGGGCACCCTGTTCTCAGATGTCAGGGTTGTATCTGCTCTGGGTACCCTGTTCTCAGATGTGAGGGTTGTATCTGCTCTGGGACCCTGTTCTCAGATGTAAGGTTGTCATCTGTCTCTGGGCACCCTGTTCTCAGATGTGAGGGTTGTATCTGCTCAGGGCACCCTGTTCTCAGATGTGAGGGTTGTATCTGCTCTGGGCACCCTGTTCTTAGATGTAAGGGTTGTATCTGCTCTGGGCACCCTGCTCTCAGATGTGAGGGTTGTATCTGCTCTGGGCACCCTGTTCTCAGATGTGAGGGTTGTATCTGCTCTGGGCACCCTGTTCTCAGATGTGAGGGTTGTATCTGCTCTGGGCACCCTGTTCTCAGATGTGAGGGTTGTATCTGCTGTGGGCACCCTGTTCTCAGATGTGGTCTTCTTAGTCCTCCTTTCCCCACAGTTACAGAAGACAACTACAGCAGATGATACGCCTTGCACTTGACCTACAGATCCCCTCTAAGAACCTCCCAATGAAGACGCTTCTCATTTAATGTCACGATGAGCAACTTCCAAATTCTTTGATTCCTCTTTCCAGTCATCCTAATTTGTAGACATGAAAAGCTGGCACGATGGTTGGAAAGCAGTGAAAAGAAAGACTAGCTGCTGGGCTGCTCCAGGGGCAGGCAGGAAAAGTTGGTTAAAAGTGTCCAGATTGGCCATTGTGTAGACTATGGCCTTGTCTTTGTGGAGGGACATATTTGTCCGGATCCCAATGGTAACTATGGTGAGAGAATTAAAGGCCTTACAGAAAGCAAGCTGAATAGCATTCAGAGATAGAGAAAGAATGAGCGAGGGAGAGATAGAGAGAATGAGCCAGGACTGTGACCTCCAGCCCATGAGGACGGCCATGATAACTCCAAGGATTAGCACCAATATTACTAACTTAGGAGACTGGGTGTATAACGGGTGACCTGACATTATTACCCGGGCCCATCGCGCCGCTGCTCGTCAGGTAATCATCGCTTTGTAAATCGTGACATTAGGAATGGCGGTCGTCGTCGCCCATATTTCGTAAATGAAGCTTCAAGCCTGCAGCTCTAGCACGATTGTCTGGGATTTAACCCTTTCTGCCAGACCCCAGGCTCCTGACTAGCAAATGCCCCCTGCCAGAGCCATGAGGCAACTTTTCCAAACGGATATATATATAGCAATCAGCTATAGAGCGGCGGGGGACATTTTCTCAGTGTTTTTCAAAATGTATTTATATTTTTAAGTTTAAACAACACTGATAAAATTATCTGAAATATTGAGGTTTTATCTTCATTTACTTCAAGATTACAGTTTTGGACTCACACACATCTATCTACTACAGTATCTATCTATCTATCTATCTATTCATCTATCTATCTATCTATCTATCTATCTATCTATCTTATCTAACCCTATCTATCTATCTATCTATATATCTATCTTCTATCTATCTATCTATCTATCTATCTATCTATCTATCATCTATCTATCTATTACAGTATCTATCTATCTATCTATCTATCTATCTATCTGTCTGTCTGTCTATCTATCTATCTATCTATCCATCTATCCATCTGCTCATCTGTCTATTATCTATCTATCTATCTATCTATTCATCCACTTATCCGTCCATATATCTATCATCTATTTATTCATTCGGCTATCTATCTATCTATCTATCTATCTATCTATCTATCTATCTATCTATACATCCGCCCATCCGTTCATCTATCTATATATCATTTATCTCATATCTATCTATCTATCTATCCATCCATCTATCTATCTATCTATCTATCTATCTATCTATCTATCTATCCATCTATCTATCCCACCCTACAATACACAGTTCCATAGACCACTGTGCGCTCTCTGGTAATGCCCATGATACAAGTGCCCCTCATTGGATGTATCTAACCGTCACCCACCCTACTGCAGTACACCACTGTTCCTACCTTGAAGTCCCATGTGGACTCCTGATACTCATGGATCGGTTGCAGATCCTTATGGCTTATTATGGGGTGCTGAAGGTGCCTGGATACCTCCTCGCCTATAGGAGCGCACCTACAGATCGGTAGTAGATGTACTTCGCCCTTAGTCTGCTTGCTTAGAAGGTCATGTAAAATATTTGGAGTCATGAGATGGAATAACTCAATATTGACCAAGCTCAGTAGTAGATCTTATTTATTTTCCAAAGTGACCTGAATGGTGTAAGATGCTCGTTTTATGTGCAACACGCAGCAGAATTATGGGAACTCCGCGTGTATTCTGCTCGGGGGCGATTTGCTTTAGTAACACTGAGGTTTTTTTAAAGTCAGGTGATGCCGAATGGCAATAACCTCTGGGCCTCTTAAGGCGGCTGCTCCAGTGAACTTCCATGGTTGGTAACATACCGGCTTTTGTGACCCATGGTAAATTCTCTATGTTCCCAGCGTCCATAATATATTTATAGGGTTTCTTATATCACGAGTGCTTGAATTCATTCTTATTAGTGGAAGTCATGAGAACATTGGGATGGGTTATTCAGCCATTCATGGTGCACCTTAAGTTTAGGCCACAATGTCATCTTTTACGGTATTTTTGTTAGTTTTAGGCCACTTTCGCTCAGTTGGTATTTGGTCAGTATTTTGCATCAGTATTTGTAAGACAGAACCAGGAACTAATGTATAAGGCTACATGCACACGACCGTTGCCTGCCTCCGCTCCTCCTTGAAATTTTGCGTCCGTCAAAAAAAACGGATGACGGACCGTTTTTTTTGACGGATCCAATTTTTATGGCAGATCCATTGTAAAAATGCCTATCCTTGTCCGCAAACGTGAAAAAAATAGGACATGCACTATTTTTTTGACGGAATAAAAACACGGATCACGGATGCGGAACAAAAACGGTTGACAATCCGCATTTTTTGACGGACCCATTGAAATGAATGGGGAAGCATCCTATCCGTGAAAAAAAACGGAACGGACGCGGAAACAAACAACGGTCGTGTGCATGGGGCCTAAGGGATTTATCTATGTCTCACATCAATATGTAAATGTCCCAAAAATCATCGGAAAAACCGTGTGACAACACATGGATATAATCCGAAATAAGACGCAACTGCGATTTGAGTAAAGTGTTGAGCGTGAATATTCGAATCGCGAATTTTAATCGCGAATATCGCCACTTTGAGAATTCGCGAATATTTAGACTATAGTGCTATATATTCGTGTTTACGAATAGTGTTGATCGCGAATATTCTAATCCCGAATTTTTCAGGAATATCGGCACTTAGCAACATCCCTAGGAAAGTTGCCACCTCTTAGTGTTGATTGCGAATAGTCTAATCGCAAATTTTTATCGTAAATACATTACATTGCTGATTTTCACAATCAAGTAAATAATGACTGTAGCACACGAAATCTCAAATTTCTGAATTTATGGCGAATATTCGGCCACAAATTTGCAAAATATCGTGAATTCGAATTCTGCCTATGCCGCTCATCACTATTTGAGTAGTAATATCTTAGTTTTGAGTATAGAAAATGTTGCTTAACTACTTTCCAACTAGTACGAGAGGTGTGTGCTAATGCAGCAGAGCTGAGTTTGTCACTTAGTATGAGAATGCTGTGCTTTTACCTGGAACTCCTGAGCACAGAAGAGTTAAATGATACATCCAGCCTCGCTACTTCTGTCCTAAGATAAAAACGTATTATTTTACAGCATCACGAGATTTCATCTTTACTGAATATGATGCACATAGCAGTAAATGAAGATGCAGAGGAACAATTTATTCCACCAAACCAAGTCCACCGTATAACACCCTATGAATTAGCGCCCATCATTTGCTCTTTAGCTCCTATGGCTGACTGACTACCCAAGGAGCAAGCAATACAATGTTAAATTAGAATGAACAATTATTTCTATGCTCCGCCATGCGTAGCCCTGAGACCTCCTTACCTGCTACTCGGACCCTGCCTTGGCATCCAGCCTTCTTTCTAGTATCCTCTTATGCCAAGAATATTATGGGACGGGTATCATCACTCGAAGTGCTTAGGTCTCCTCTTTCCGTGCTAGATACATCGATTTGATCGGAA